>CM042442.1:6669290-7269290 GCA_023631565.1 Gymnocephalus cernua | reverse complement strand
GTTGACCTCCAGGCCCCTCAGTCTCACCTCCCAGGCCCAGAAAGTGTCTCTACCCCTGGGTTAAAAGTGGCAGGGGATGGGTCAAAAACATCCTGAATTTTTTCTAAGTTTTTGACCAGAGGAGGGGGACTGCAGGAACTGTTGGCCTGCCTGCCTCGCCTTCCCTGGTTGAAAAACTTTAACTATGTTTTTCTTAAAGTTTCGTGCCCCTGGTAGACCATTTTTGGGAAAGAACATTTGGGAACACTTTTGCCAATTGGGAACACTTATGATTGTATGGGTGAGTGTTGACCTCCAGGCCCCTCAGTCTCACCTCCCAGGCCCAGAAAGTGTCTCTACCCCTGGATTAAAAGTGGCAGGGGATGGGTCAAAAACGTCTTGAATTTTTTCTAAGTTTTTGACCAGAGGAGGGGGACTGCAGGAACTGTTGGCCTGCCTGCCTCGCCTTCCCTGGTTGAAAAACTTTAACTATGTTTTTCTTAAAGTTTCGTGCCCCTGGTAGACCATTTTTGGGAAAGAACATTTGGGAACACTTTTGCCAATTGGGAACACTTATGATTGTATGGTTGAGTGTTGACCTCCAGGCCCCTCAGTCTCACCTCCCAGGCCCAGAAAGTGTCTCTACCCCTGGATTAAAAGTTGCAGGGGATGGGTCAACAAGGTCTTGAATTTTTTCTAAGTTTTTGACCAGAGGAGGGGGACTGCAGAAACTGTTGGCCTGCCTGCCTCCCCTTCCCTGGTTGAAAAACTTTAACTGTTTTTCTTAAAGTTTCGTGCCCCTGGTAGACCATTTTTGGGAAAGAACATTTGGGAACACTTTTGCCAATTGGGAACACTTATGATTGTATGGGTGAGTGTTGACCTCCAGGCCCCTCAGTCTCACCTCCCAGGCCCAGAAAGTGTCTCTACCCCTGGGTTAAAAGTGGCAGGGGATGGGTCAAAAACATCCTGAATTTTTTCTAAGTTTTTGACCAGAGGAGGGGGACTGCAGGAACTGTTGGCCTGCCTGCCTCGCCTTCCCTGGTTGAAAAACTTTAACTATGTTTTTCTTAAAGTTTCGTGCCCCTGGTAGACCATTTTTGGGAAAGAACATTTGGGAACACTTTTGCCAATTGGGAACACTTATGATTGTATGGGTGAGTGTTGACCTCCAGGCCCCTCAGTCTCACCTCCCAGGCCCAGAAAGTGTCTCTACCCCAAGGTTAAAAGTGGCAGGGGATGGGTCAAAAACATCCTGAATTTTTTCTAAGTTTTTGACCAGAGGAGGGGGACTGCAGGAACTGTTGGCCTGCCTGCCTCGCCTTCCCTGGTTGAAAAACTTTAACTATGTTTTTCTTAAAGTTTCGTGCCCCTGGTAGACCATTTTTTTGAAAGGACAATCGGGAATACTTTTGTCATTTGGGAACACTTATGATTGTATGGTTGAGTGTTGACCTCCAGGCCCCTCAGTCTCACCTCCCAGGCCCAGAAAGTGTCTCTACCCCTGGATTAAAAGTGGCAGGGGATGGGTCAAAAACGTCTTGAATTTTTTCTAAGTTTTTGACAAGAGGAGGGGGACTGCAGAAACTGTTGGCCTGCCTGCCTCCCCTTCCCTGGTTGAAAAACTTTAACTGTTTTTCTTAAAGTTTCGTGCCCCTGGTAGACCATTTTTGGGAAAGAACATTTGGGAACACTTTTGCCAATTGGGAACACTTATGATTGTATGGGTGAGTGTTGACCTCCAGGCCCCTCAGTCTCACCTCCCAGGCCCAGAAAGTGTCTCTACCCCTGGGTTAAAAGTGGCAGGGGATGGGTCAAAAACATCCTGAATTTTTTCTAAGTTTTTGACCAGAGGAGGGGGACTGCAGGAACTGTTGGCCTGCCTGCCTCGCCTTCCCTGGTTGAAAAACTTTAACTATGTTTTTCTTAAAGTTTCGTGCCCCTGGTAGACCATTTTTGGGAAAGAACATTTGGGAACACTTTTGCCAATTGGGAACACTTATGATTGTATGGGTGAGTGTTGACCTCCAGGCCCCTCAGTCTCACCTCCCAGGCCCAGAAAGTGTCTCTACCCCTGGATTAAAAGTGGCAGGGGATGGGTCAAAAACGTCTTGAATTTTTTCTAAGTTTTTGACAAGAGGAGGGGGACTGCAGAAACTGTTGGCCTGCCTGCCTCCCCTTCCCTGGTTGAAAAACTTTAACTGTTTTTCTTAAAGTTTCGTGCCCCTGGTAGACCATTTTTGGGAAAGAACATTTGGGAACACTTTTGCCAATTGGGAACACTTATGATTGTATGGGTGAGTGTTGACCTCCAGGCCCCTCAGTCTCACCTCCCAGGCCCAGAAAGTGTCTCTACCCCTGGGTTAAAAGTGGCAGGGGATGGGTCAAAAACATCCTGAATTTTTTCTAAGTTTTTGACCAGAGGAGGGGGACTGCAGGAACTGTTGGCCTGCCTGCCTCGCCTTCCCTGGTTGAAAAACTTTAACTATGTTTTTCTTAAAGTTTCGTGCCCCTGGTAGACCATTTTTTTGAAAGGACAATCGGGAATACTTTTGTCATTTGGGAACACTTATGATTGTATGGTTGAGTGTTGACCTCCAGGCCCCTCAGTCTCACCTCCCAGGCCCAGAAAGTGTCTCTACCCCTGGATTAAAAGTGGCAGGGGATGGGTCAAAAACGTCTTGAATTTTTTCTAAGTTTTTGACCAGAGGAGGGGGACTGCAGGAACTGTTGGCCTGCCTGCCTCGCCTTCCCTGGTTGAAAAACTTTAACTATGTTTTTCTTAAAGTTTCGTGCCCCTGGTAGACCATTTTTGGGAAAGAACATTTGGGAACACTTTTGCCAATTGGGAACACTTATGATTGTATGGTTGAGTGTTGACCTCCAGGCCCCTCAGTCTCACCTCCCAGGCCCAGAAAGTGTCTCTACCCCTGGATTAAAAGTTGCAGGGGATGGGTCAACAAGGTCTTGAATTTTTTCTAAGTTTTTGACCAGAGGAGGGGGACTGCAGAAACTGTTGGCCTGCCTGCCTCCCCTTCCCTGGTTGAAAAACTTTAACTGTTTTTCTTAAAGTTTCGTGCCCCTGGTAGACCATTTTTGGGAAAGAACATTTGGGAACACTTTTGCCAATTGGGAACACTTATGATTGTATGGGTGAGTGTTGACCTCCAGGCCCCTCAGTCTCACCTCCCAGGCCCAGAAAGTGTCTCTACCCCTGGGTTAAAAGTGGCAGGGGATGGGTCAAAAACATCCTGAATTTTTTCTAAGTTTTTGACCAGAGGAGGGGGACTGCAGGAACTGTTGGCCTGCCTGCCTCGCCTTCCCTGGTTGAAAAACTTTAACTATGTTTTTCTTAAAGTTTCGTGCCCCTGGTAGACCATTTTTGGGAAAGAACATTTGGGAACACTTTTGCCAATTGGGAACACTTATGATTGTATGGGTGAGTGTTGACCTCCAGGCCCCTCAGTCTCACCTCCCAGGCCCAGAAAGTGTCTCTACCCCTGGATTAAAAGTGGCAGGGGATGGGTCAAAAACGTCTTGAATTTTTTCTAAGTTTTT
The DNA here is from genome assembly GCA_023631565.1 of Gymnocephalus cernua. Taxonomy (NCBI): domain Eukaryota; kingdom Metazoa; phylum Chordata; class Actinopteri; order Perciformes; family Percidae; genus Gymnocephalus; species Gymnocephalus cernua. The sequence continues at coordinate 7,265,753 of CM042442.1, read as the reverse complement.
GACAAGAGGAGGGGGACTGCAGAAACTGTTGGCCTGCCTGCCTCCCCTTCCCTGGTTGAAAAACTTTAACTGTTTTTCTTAAAGTTTCGTGCCCCTGGTAGACCATTTTTGGGAAAGAACATTTGGGAACACTTTTGCCAATTGGGAACACTTATGATTGTATGGGTGAGTGTTGACCTCCAGGCCCCTCAGTCTCACCTCCCAGGCCCAGAAAGTGTCTCTACCCCTGGGTTAAAAGTGGCAGGGGATGGGTCAAAAACATCCTGAATTTTTTCTAAGTTTTTGACCAGAGGAGGGGGACTGCAGGAACTGTTGGCCTGCCTGCCTCGCCTTCCCTGGTTGAAAAACTTTAACTATGTTTTTCTTAAAGTTTCGTGCCCCTGGTAGACCATTTTTGGGAAAGAACATTTGGGAACACTTTTGCCAATTGGGAACACTTATGATTGTATGGGTGAGTGTTGACCTCCAGGCCCCTCAGTCTCACCTCCCAGGCCCAGAAAGTGTCTCTACCCCTGGATTAAAAGTGGCAGGGGATGGGTCAAAAACGTCTTGAATTTTTTCTAAGTTTTTGACAAGAGGAGGGGGACTGCAGAAACTGTTGGCCTGCCTGCCTCCCCTTCCCTGGTTGAAAAACTTTAACTGTTTTTCTTAAAGTTTCGTGCCCCTGGTAGACCATTTTTGGGAAAAAACATTTGGGAACACTTTTGCCAATTGGGAACACTTATGATTGTATGGGTGAGTGTTGACCTCCAGGCCCCTCAGTCTCACCTCCCAGGCCCAGAAAGTGTCTCTACCCCTGGGTTAAAAGTGGCAGGGGATGGGTCAAAAACATCCTGAATTTTTTATTAGTTTTTGACCAGAGGAGGGGGACTGCAGGAACTGTTGGCCTGCCTGCCTCGCCTTCCCTGGTTGAAAAACTTTAACTATGTTTTTCTTAAAGTTTCGTGCCCCTGGTAGACCATTTTTTTGAAAGGACAATCGGGAATACTTTTGTCATTTGGGAACACTTATGATTGTATGGTTGAGTGTTGACCTCCAGGCCCCTCAGTCTCACCTCCCAGGCCCAGAAAGTGTCTCTACCCCTGGATTAAAAGTGGCAGGGGATGGGTCAAAAACGTCTTGAATTTTTTCTAAGTTTTTGACCAGAGGAGGGGGACTGCAGAAACTGTTGGCCTGCCTGCCTCCCCTTCCCTGGTTGAAAAACTTTAACTGTTTTTTTAAAGTTTCGTGCCCCTGGTAGACCATTTTTGGGAAAGAACATTTGGGAACACTTTTGCCAATTGGGAACACTTATGATTGTATGGGTGAGTGTTGACCTCCAGGCCCCTCAGTCTCACCTCCCAGGCCCAGAAAGTGTCTCTACCCCTGGGTTAAAAGTGGCAGGGGATGGGTCAAAAACATCCTGAATTTTTTCTAAGTTTTTGACCAGAGGAGGGGGACTGCAGGAACTGTTGGCCTGCCTGCCTCGCCTTCCCTGGTTGAAAAACTTTAACTATGTTTTTCTTAAAGTTTCGTGCCCCTGGTAGACCATTTTTGGGAAAGAACATTTGGGAACACTTTTGCCAATTGGGAACACTTATGATTGTATGGGTGAGTGTTGACCTCCAGGCCCCTCAGTCTCACCTCCCAGGCCCAGAAAGTGTCTCTACCCCTGGATTAAAAGTGGCAGGGGATGGGTCAAAAACGTCTTGAATTTTTTCTAAGTTTTTGACCAGAGGAGGGGGACTGCAGAAACTGTTGGCCTGCCTGCCTCCCCTTCCCTGGTTGAAAAACTTTAACTGTTTTTTTAAAGTTTCGTGCCCCTGGTAGACCATTTTTGGGAAAGAACATTTGGGAACACTTTTGCCAATTGGGAACACTTATGATTGTATGGGTGAGTGTTGACCTCCAGGCCCCTCAGTCTCACCTCCCAGGCCCAGAAAGTGTCTCTACCCCTGGGTTAAAAGTGGCAGGGGATGGGTCAAAAACATCCTGAATTTTTTCTAAGTTTTTGACCAGAGGAGGGGGACTGCAGGAACTGTTGGCCTGCCTGCCTCGCCTTCCCTGGTTGAAAAACTTTAACTATGTTTTTCTTAAAGTTTCGTGCCCCTGGTAGACCATTTTTGGGAAAGAACATTTGGGAACACTTTTGCCAATTGGGAATACTTATGATTGTATGGTTGAGTGTTGACCTCCAGGCCCCTCAGTCTCACCTCCCAGGCCCAGAAAGTGTCTCTACCCCTGGATTAAAAGTTGCAGGGGATGGGTCAACAAGGTCTTGAATATTTTCTAAGTTTTTGACCAGAACTCGTCAGGGAGTTCCCTTTTCATTGGCGACGATTTGCAACGTCTGAGTGCTGCGCAGATGCACGGTCGCAAGGCGCGGCGTCCGCCACTAACCCTGAAGCGCGCAGAGGAGCGAGGGCCCGTCCATCGCTGCTTGCAGCTTAATTAGGGCCTGAGCGCCGACAGCGGCGAAGGCCCTATTGGAATTGAAGGAAGGAATTATTATTATTATTAGGGCCCGAGCGCCGACAGCGGCGAAGGCCCTATTGGAATTGAAGGAATTATTATTATTATTCCTCTTCCGCGCAATGAATTGCCTTTTTGAGGGGCTTAACATATTCAAAAACTCACCAAATTTGGCGGTCGAGTCAAGTCTGGTGAAAAATTACGTATTTTATGGGTTTCGGGAATAGGCGCACAAAAATTGCTCGCTAGCGCCCCCTACAAAGTTAAAAAAATTGAGCCCCTGCAGTACGTTTAACGTAGACTCACGAAACTTGGTACACCTATGTATCATGTCAAGACGTACAGAAAGCGTCATAAGTGCCATACCCTAAACCCAACAGGAAGTCCGCCATCTTGAGTTGAATTTTTGAAATTAGTGCGATTTTGGCCATTTCCACATGTCGTACTTTATCGAACTCCTCCTAGAGATTTCATCCGATCAACTTCAAACTTGGTCTGTGCCATCTTAAGACATGATAGATGAAAAGTTGTAAAAAGAAAAACTTTTGATCATAGGGCATGGCCGTGGCGGGGCGGCCATTTTGTGCATTTCGCCATCGAAACAGGAAGTTCGTGTAACTCAAGTGTCCATTGTCCAATTGGCTCGAAACTTTTCACGATTCCTAATAGTCCAACCCTGAGGACATATACGGTCCGATATTTATTCAAAGTCATAGCGCCCCCTAGTGGCAGCAGGAAGTAGGCCTAAAAGTCAAGGTGCTATACTTTAACGAACTCCTCCTAGAGATTTCATCCGATGGACTTCAAATTTGGTCTGTACCATCACAACATCTTACCGATGAAAAGTTGTTAAAAGAAAAAGTTTTCGTCAGACGGCGTGGGCGTGACGTGGCGGCCATTTTCACCTTTTTTCGATGAACGAAGAAGTTGTTGTAACTTTAGTGTACGTTGTCATATCTGCCCGAAACTTCTCACGTTTAACAAAGGTCCAGGCCTGAGGACACCTACAGGCCAAAATTGACATTTCATCATAGCGCCCCCCGCTGGCAACACGAAATCTGCCTTATATGACAAACATCATCCGATTTACATGAAACTTATAATGTGTGGTCTATGTGTGATACTGAGCCGCCCCATATACTTTGACCACGCCCACTTTCTCAGGCAACGCCCCCTTTCATAATATTTGAACTGTTTAAGGTACACCCTTGTGTGAGGTATCATTGAACTCAGCAGAGAGTTCCTTCTTCATTGGTGATGGTTTGGCCCGCCCCCTATGCTTACGCCACGCCCCCTTTCATAACTGGTGACCCATTTAAGGTACACTATTGTGTAAGGTATCATTGAAGTCAGTAGAGAGTTCCTTCTTCATTGGAGATGGTTTGACCCGCCCCCTATGCTTTGGCCACGCCCCCTTTCACAAATAATGAACTGTACGACATTGAGTCTTGAGTGAGGTATCGTTGAACTCGTCAGGGAGTTCCCTTTTTATTGGCGACGATTTGCAACGTCTGAGTGCCGTGCAGATGCGCGGTCGCAAGGAGCGGCGTCCGCCACTAACCCCAACGCGCACAGAGGAGCGAGGGCCCGTCCATCGCTGCTTGCAGCTTTAATTAGGGCCCGAGCGCCGACAGCGGCGAAGGCCCTATTGGAATTGAAGGAATTATTATTATTAGGGCCCGAGCGCCGACAGCGGCGAAGGCCCTATTGGAATTGAAGGAATTATTAGGGGTCCAAGCCCGAGGTTGCGAGAACCGGCGGTAGCGAAGCTACGCCGTTCGCACAGCAGGGCTGTGGAACCCTATTGGAATTGTAAGGTTTCTTATTATTCTTCCGCGGCTTTTTCTTCCGCCTCTAAAACTGATACTGCAGCCTAAACCGTAAATGGTGGGAGGTTGCCGTTTTCAGGTCTGGTCCAAAACCCTGCAGGGACCTCGGACGAAAAAATTCAGCCACTTTCACCACTAGGTGGCGCTATAGCAGAAAAAACGCGTTTGGCCTTATAACTCCCAAACCGTACATCGCACATTAAAAATACACATATCCACGCGTTCCTTGGATCCAGCTGAATCTCGTGGTATAGGCCACGCCCATTTCCGCCACGACTTTTATGCGTGAAAAATCGCGATTTATCGTAAACCTGCTTTTTCGTACTCCTCCTAGACCGTGCAACGGATCTGCATGAAACTTGGTCTGTAGCATCAATAGACCGACCTGACAAAAAGTTATCAAAAGATTTTTTTTCGGATGAAAATTGCGTAAACTACGCACAAAAAAATTTGTATAGCTAGCTACGAAGACATAAACGTTGCCATATCTCGGCCAAAATAAATGATATCATCACAAATCTTTATATTCTTGTTTCACATGAGCCTCTTAGTGTAGGCAACTAATTTTACAAAATTTGGTCAATAGGGGGCGCCAAAAGTACCAAAAGTTAATATCTCATGAACAGCTCATCCGATTTTCACGAAATTTGGTGCGTACCATCTAGGCACACTCCTGAGGCCAGGCCTACAGTGGCGTACTGATTCGTCAAAGTGGGCGTGGCCTAAGGGACCCATGTTTGGATCTACCACTTACACTAAAGTGAGCAAATTAAAATTTACAGTGTCGATATGCAATGGATCATGGACCTGAACTACCAAATATTACATAAGTGGACCACTAGGTGGCGCTACAATGACGTAAAACGTGTTTTTGCATATAACTCCGAAAGGCTACATCGCAGACCGAATATTTATAGATGCACTTGTTCCTTGTATCGACCTGAATCTGACGTTATAGGACAGGTCCATTTATACTAAAAAGTTTTTTCGCAAAATCGTGTAGTGCGAAAAAAAATGTTTTCGTACTCGTCCTAGGCCATACAACCAATGTGCACGAAACTTGGTAGATACCATCTGTGTATGGAGCTGACCAAAAGTTATCAAAGGAATTTCGCTACATTACACCGTTCGCACTTTACAACCAAACTAATTTGTTGTAGCTAGCCACAAAACACGAACTTTGGCATATCTCGGCCACATTAATAGTTATCAGATTCAAACCTGGTGGGCTTCTTCAACATCCCATTTCTAGTCTCCATACAAAATTTGGTGAAGATAGGCCGTCGGGGGGCGCTATAATTGACGTAGAGGCTTTTCGGCAAATAAGTCAATGCATTTGAATGGGAATAATTTGCAATGTAAATATCTCTGCAGCATTAAATGCTATCATCACAAACCCTGGGAGTATTTTGTTCGGCATACAACTCTGTGGCTTCCCACCAAATTTGGTGAAAATCGGCCGTTAGGGGGCGCTGTAATTAACGTAGAGACCTTCTGGCAAATAAGTCAATGCATTTAAACGTGTTTTTGCCTATAACTCCGAAAGGCTACATCGAAGACCGAATATTTATAGATCCACTTGTTCCTTGTATGGACTTGAATCTGAAGATATAGGACAGGTTCATATATACTAAAAGGTTTTTTCGCAAAATCGCGTAATGCAGAAACAAATGTTATCGTACTCGTCCTAGGCCGTGTGATTGATGTGCACGAAACTTGGTAGATTTCTTCTCTATATAGAGTTGACCAAAAGTTATCAAAAGAATTTTGCTACGTTACACCGTTCACATTTTACAAGCAAACAAATTTGTCGTAGCTAGCCACAAAACACGAATGTTGGCCTATCTTGGCCAAAATAGTAGATATCAGAGCAAATCTTGGTAGAGATCTTTGACATGCCATTCCTAGCCTAGATACCAAATTTGGTCGAAATCGGCCGTTAGGGGGCGCTATAATTAACGTAGAGGCCTTTCAGTAAATAAGTCAATGCATTTAAATGGGAATAATTTGCAATGTAAATATCTCTGCAGCATTAAATGCTATCATCACAAACACTGGGAGTATTTTGTTCAGCATGCCACTCTGCGGCTTCCCACAAAATTTGGTGAAAATCTGCCCTTAGGGGGCGCTACAATTAACGTAGATGCCTTTTGGCAAATGAGTCAATGCATTTAAATGGGAATAATTTGCAATGTGAATATCTCTGCAGCAGTAAATGCCATCATCACGAAACTTGAGAGTATTGTTCGTCATGCCACTCTGCGGCTCCCCACCGGATGTGGCGACGATCGCCCTTTAGGGGGCGCTAAAATCGAAGTAGAAGCGTTTGGGCCTTTTACGCAACGAAGAGGAAATTTGCGATTGCGTTTCGCTACGGACTTTGGAGCTCGCGCTCGGTCAAATTTCCCGACTTTCGCCTCGCCACGGCGGCGCTTCGGGTTCTCCTTTCGGGGGCTCCGTTTTCGCGGGCTCTTGGCGTCGCCGGGGGCGGCTCGCGCCGGGGGGAACCGGCGCACGAGGCTTGGACCCCGTTCATAACTGCTTGCAGTTCTAGTTATTAGGGGTCCAAGCCCGAGGTTGCGAGAACCGGCGGTAGCGAAGCTACGCCGTTCGCACAGCAGGGCTGTGGAACCCTATTGAAATTGTAAAAATTCTTATTAGGGGTCCAAGCCCGAGGTTGCGAGAACGGGCGGTAGCGAAGCTACGCCGTTCGCACAGCAGGGCTGTGGAACCCTATTGAAATTGTAAAAATTCTTATTATTATTATTATTATTATTCTTTTTCTTCCGCCTCTAAAACTGATACTGCAGCCTAAACCGTAAATGGTGGGAGGTTGCCGTTTTCAGGTCTGGTCCAAAACCCTGCAGGGACCTCGGACGAAAAAATTCAGCCACTTTTACCACTAGGTGGCGCTATAGCAGAAAAAACGCGTTTGGCCTTATAACTCCCAAACCGTACATCGCACATTAAAAATACACATATCGACGCGTTCCTTGGATCCAGCTGAATCTCGTGGTATAGGCCACGCCCATTTCCGCCTAGACTTTTATACGTGAAAAATCGCGATTTATCGTAAACCTGCTTTTTCGTACTCCTCTTAGACCGTGTAACGGATCTGCATGAAACTTGGTCTCTAGCATCTATAGGCCGACGTGAGACAAAAGTATCAAAAGATTTTTTTTCGGATAAAAATTGCGTAAACTACGCACAAACAAATTTGTGTAGCTAGCTACGAAGACACAAACGTTGCCATATCTCGGCCATAATATATGATATCATTGCAAATCTTTAGATTATTGTTTGCCATGAGCCTCTTAGTGTCTGAAACTAATTTTAAAAAATTTGGTCAATAGGGGGCGCCAAAAGTACAAAAAGTTAATATCTCATAAACGGCTCATCCGGTTTTTACGAAATTTGGAGCGTACCATCTAGGCCCACTCCTGAGGCCAGGACTACAGTGGGGTACTGATTCGTCAAAGTGGGCGTGGCCTATGGGACCCAAATGGGACCCAGGTTTATATCTACCACTTACACTAATGTGAGCAACTTTAAATTTACAGTGTCGATGTACAATGGCTCCGTGACCAGACTTTCCAAATATTACAAAAGTGGACCACTAGGTGGCGCTACAATCACGTAAAACGTGTTTTTGCCTATAACTCCCACATAATACATCACAGATGGAATATTTATAGATCCACGTGTTCCTTGTATGCATCTGAATCTGATGATATAGGAAAAGTCTATTTCTACGAAAAGAAATCTTCGCAAAAATTGCGCAATGCAAAGAGAAATGTTTTCGTACTCGTCCTAGGCCGTGTGACCAATGTGCACGAAACTTGGTAGATATCATCTCTATATAGCGCTGACCAAAAGTTATCAAAAGAATTTTGCTACGTTAAACCGTTCGCACTTTACAGGCAAACAAATTTGTCATAGCTAGCCACAAAACACGAACTTTAGTATATCTCGGCCAAATCATTAGATATCAGAACAATTCTTGGTAGAGATCTTTGACATGTCATTCCAAGCCTCCATACCAAATTTGGTCAAAATCGGCCTTCAGGGGGCGCTATAATTAACGTTGAGGTCTTTCAGTAAATAAGTCAATGCATTTAAATGGGAATAATTTGCAATGTGAATATCTCTGCAGCAGTAAACGCCATCATCACAAAACTTGAGGGTATTGTTCAACATGCCACTCCGAGCCTCCACGCCGAATTTGGTGAAAATCGGCCGTCAGGGGGCGTTACAATTAACATAGAGGCCTTTTGGCAAATGAGTCAATGCATTTAAATGGGACTAATTTGCAATAGATATGTCTCTGCAGCAGTAAATGCTATCATCACAAAACTTGAGATTATTGTTCGCCATGCCACTCTGTGGCTCTTCACCGGATTTGGCAACGATCGCCGGGGGCGACTCGCGCCGGGGGGGACAAGTGCACGAGGCTTGGACCCCGTTCATAACTGCTTGCAGTTCTAGTTATTATTATTCTTCGGCGGCTTTTTCTTCCGCCTCTAAAACTGATACTGCAGCCTAAACCGTAAATGGTGGGAGGTTGCCGTTTTCAGGTCTGGTCCAAAACCCTGCAGGGACCTCGGACGAAAAAATTCAGCCACTTTCACCACTAGGTGGCGCTATAGCAGAAAAAACGCGTTTGGCCTTATAACTCCCAAACCTTACATCGCACATTAAAAATACACATATCCACGCGTTCCTTGGATCCAGCTGAATCTCGTGGTATAGGCCACGCCCATTTCCGCCCCAACTTTTATGCGTGAAAAATCGCGATTTATTGTAAACCTGCTTTTTCGTACTTCTCCTACACCGTGCAACGGATCTACATGAAACTTGGTCTGTAGCATCAGTAGACCGACCTGACAAAAAGTTATCAAAAGATTTTTTTTCGGATGAAAATTTCGTAAACTACGCACAAACAAATTTGTGTAGCTAGCTACGAAGACACAAACGTTGCCATATCTCGGCCAAAATAAAAGATATCATCACAAATCTTTAGATTCTTGTTTTACATGAGCCTCTTAGTGTAGTCAACTAATTTTACAAAATTTGGTCAATAGGGGGCGCCAAAAGTACCAAAAGTTAATATCTCATGAACAGCTCATCCGATTTTCACGAAATTTGGTGCGTACCATCTAGGCCAACTCTTGAGGCAGGGCCTACAGTGGCGTACTGATTCGTCAAAGTGGGCGTGGCCTATGGGACCCATGTTTGGATCTACCACTTACACTAAAGTGAGCAACTTAAAATTTACAGAGTCGATGTGCAATGGTTCATGGACCTGACAGACCAAATATTACATTATTGGACCACTAGGTGGCGCTACAATGACGTAAAACGTGTTTTTGCATATAACTCCGAAAGGCTACATTGCAGACCGAATATTTATAGATCCACTTGTTCCTTGTATCGACCTGAATATGATGATATAGGACAGTTCCATTTATACTAAAAAGTTTTTTCGCAAAATCGTGTAGTGCGAAAAAAAATGTTTTCGTACTCGTCCTAGGCCATACAACCGATGTGCACGAAACTTGGTAGATACCATCTGTGTATGGAGCTGACCAAAAGTTATCAAAGGAATTTCGCTACATTACACCGTTCGCACTTTACAACCAAACTAATTCGTTGTAGCTAGCCACAAAACAAGAACTTTAGCATATCTCGCCCAAATTAAACGTTATCAGAAAGAAACCAGGTAGGCTTCTTCAACATCCCATTCCGAACGTCCACACCAAATTTGGTCAAAATCGGCCGTTAGGGGGCGCTATAATTAACGTAGAGGCTTTTTCGGCAAATAAGTCAATGCATTTGAATGGGAATACTTTGCAATGTAAATATCTCTGCAGCATTAAATGCTATCATCACAAAACCTGGGAGTATTTTGTTTGTCATGCCACTCTGCAGCTTCCCACCAAATTTGGTGAAAATCGGCCGTTAGGGGGCGCTATAATTAACGTAGAGACCCTTTGGCAAATAAGTCAATGCATTTAAATATGTTTTTGCGTATAACTCCCACAGTCTGCATTGCAGATGAGAAGTTCTTAGATCTCCTTGTTCCTTTAATCCATATGAATCTGATGATACAGGGTAATCCCATTTCCACGAAGAAGTTATTTCGTAAAATCACACAATGCGCAAAACAAAGTTTTCGTACTCGTCCTAGGCCATGCGACCGATGTGCACGAAACTTGGTAGATACCATCTGTGTATGGAGCTGACCAAAAGTTATCAAAGGAATTTCGCTACATTACACCGATCGCACTTTACAACTAAACAAATTTGTTGTAGCTAGCCACAAAACACGAACTTTGGCATATCTCGCCCAAATTAATAGTTATCAAAAAGAAACCAGGTAGTCTTCTTCAACATCCCATTCTGAGCCTACATACCATATGTGGTCAAAATCGGCCCTTAGGGGGCGCTATAATTAACGTAGAGGCTTTTACGGCAAATACGTCAATGCATTTGAATGGGAATACTTTGCAATGTAAATATCTCTGCAGCATTAAATGCTATCATCACAAACCATGGGAGTATTTTGTTTGTCATGCCACTCTGCAGCTTCCCACCAAATTTGGTGAAAATCGGCCGTTAGGGGGCGCTATAATTAACGTAGAGGCCTTTTGGCAAATGAGTCAATGCATTTAAATGGGAGAAATTTGCAATGGATATGTCTCTGCAGCAGTGAATGCTATCATCACAAAACTTGAGATTATTGTTCGCCATGCCACTCTGCAGCTCTTCACCAGATTTGGCGACGATCGCCCTTTAGGGGGCATTACAACCGAAGTAGAAGCGTTTGGGCCTTTTACGCAACGAAGAGGAAATTTGCAATTGCATTTCACTACGAACTTTGGAGCTCGCGCTCGGTCAAATTTCCCGACTTTTGCCTCGCCGCGGCGGCGCTTTGGGTTGTCCTGTCGCGGGCTCCGTTTTCGCGGGCTCTCGGCGTCGCCGGGGGCGACCCGCGCCGGGGGGGACCCGCGCCGGGGGGGACCGGCGCACGAGGCTTGGACCCCGTTCATAACTGCTTGCAGTTCTAGTTATTATTATTATTCTTTCTTTCTTTCTTTCTTCCGCGCAATGAATTGCCTTTTTGAGGGGCTTAACATATTCAAAATTTGGCGGTCGCGTCAAGTTTGGTGAAAAATTACGTATTTTAAGGGATTCGGGAATAGGCGCAAAAAAATGGCTCGCTAGCGCCCCCTACAAAGTCCAAAAAATTGAGCCCCTGCAGTGCGTTTAACGGAGACTCACGAAACTTGGTACACATATGTAGCATGTCAAGACGTACATAAAACGTCATTGGAGCCATACCTGAAACCCAACAGGAAGTCCGCCATCTTGAGTTGAATGTTCGAAATCAGTGCGATTTTGGCCATTTCCACATGTCGTACTTTAACGAACTCCTCCTAGAGATTTCATCCGATTAACTTCAAACTTGGTCTGTGCCATCTTAAGATATGATAGATGAAAAGTTGTAAAAAGAAAAACTTTTGATCATAGGGCATGGCCGTGGCGGGGCGGCCATTTTGTGCGTTTCGCCATCGAAACAGGAAGTTGGTGTAACTCAAGTGTCCATTGTCCAATTGGCTCGAAACTTTTCACGATTCATAATAGTCCAACCCTGAGACATATAAGGTCCGATATTTACTCAAAGTCATAGCGCCCCCTAGTGGCAGCAGGAAGTAGGCCTAAAAGTCAAGGTGCTATACTTTAACGAACTCCTCCTAGAGATTTCATCCGATGGACTTCAAATTTGGTCTGTACCATCACAACACCTTTCCGATGAAAAGTTGTTAAAAGAAAAACTTTTCGTCAGACGGCGTGGGCGTGGAGTGGCGGCCATTTTGAGCATCCTTCGATGAACAAAGAAGTTGTTGTAACTTTAGTGTACGTTGTCATATCTGCCCGAAACTTCTCACGCTTAACAAGGGTCCAGGCCTGAGGACACGTACAGGCCAAAATTGACATTTCGTCATAGCGCCCCCCGCTGGCAACACGAAATCTGCCTTATATGACAAACATCATCCGATTTACATGAAACTTATAATGTGTGGTCTATATGTGATACTGAGCCGCCCCATATACTTTAACCACGCCCACTTACTCATACCACGCCCCTTTCGTAATATTTGAACTGTTTAAGGTACACCCTTGTGTCAGGTATCATTGAACTCAGCAGAGAGTTCCTTCTTCATTGGTGATGGTTTGGCCCGCCCCCTATGCTTAGGCCACGCCCCCTTTCATAACTGGTGACCCATTTAAGGTACACTATTGTGTAAGGTATCATTGAACTCAGCAGAGAGTTCCTTCTTCATTGGTGATGGTTTGACCCGCCTCCGATGCTTTGGCCACGCCCCCTTTCACAAATAATGAACTGTACGACATTGAGTCTTGTGTGAGGTATCGTTGAACTCGTCAGGGAGTTCCCTTTTCATTGGCAACGATTTGCAACGTCTGAGTGCCGTGCAGATGCACGGTCGCAAGGAGCGGCGTCCGCCACTAACCCCGACGTGCGCAGAGGAGCGAGGGCCCGTCCATCGCTGCTTGCAGCTTTAATTATTATTATTATTCTTTCTTTCTTCCGCGCAATGAATTGCCTTTTTGAGGGGCTTAACATATTCAAAAACTCACCAAATTTGGCGGTCGCGTCAAGTCTGGTGAAAAATTACGTATTTTAAGGGATTCGGGAATAGGCGCAAAAAAATGGCTCGCTAGCGCCCCCTACAAAGTCAAAAAAATTGAGCCCCTGCAGTGCGTTTAACGGAGACTCACGAAACTTGGTACACATATGTAGCATGTCAAGACGTACATAAAACGTCATTGGAGCCATACCTGAAACCCAACAGGAAGTCCGCCATCTTGAGTTGAATGTTCGAAATCAGTGCGATTTTGGCCATTTCCACATGTCGTACTTTAACGAACTCCTCCTAGAGATTTCATCCGATCAACTTCAAACTTGGTCTGTGCCATCTTAAGATATGATAGATGAAAAGTTGTAAAAAGAAAAACTTTTGATCATAGGGCATGGCCGTGGCGGGGCGGCCATTTTGTGCGTTTCGCCATCGAAACAGGAAGTTGGTGTAACTCAAGTGTCCATTGTCCAATTGGCTCGACACTTTTCACGATTCATAAGAGTCCAACCCTGAGGACATATAAGGTCCGATATTTACTCAAAGTCATAGCGCCCCCTAGTGGCAGCAGGAAGTAGGCCTAAAAGTCAAGGTGCTATACTTTAACGAACTCCTCCTAGAGATTTCATCCGATGGACTTCAAATTTGGTCTGTACCATCACAACACCTTACCGATGAAAAGTTGTTAAAAGAAAAACTTTTCGTCAGACGGCGTGGGCGTGGCGTGGCGGCCATTTTGAGCATCCTTCGATGAACAAAGAAGTTGTTGTAACTTTAGTATACGTTGTCATATCTGCCCGAAACTTCTCACGTTTAACAAGGGTCCAGGCCTGAGGACACCTACAGGCCAAAATTGACATTTCGTCATAGCGCCCCCCACTGGCAACACGAAATCTGCCTTATATGACAAACATCATCCGATTTACATGAAACTTATAATGTGTGGTCTATATGTGATACTGAGCCGCCCCATATACTTTAACCACGCCCACGTACTCAGGCCACGCCCCCTTCCGTAATATTTGAACTGTTTAAGGTACACCCTTGAGTGAGGTATCATTGAACTCAGCAGAGAGTTCCTTCTTCATTGGTGATGTTTGGCCCGCCCCCTATGCTTAAGCCACGCCCCCTTTCATAACTGGTGACCCAATTAAGGTACACTATTTTATAAGGTATCATTGAACTCAGCAGAGAGTTCCTTCTTCATTGTTGATAGTTTGGCCCGCCCCCTATGCTTTGGCCACGCCCCCTTTCATAACTGGTGACCCATTTAAGGTACACTATTGTGTAAGGTGTCATTGAACTCAGCAGAGAGTTCCTTCTTCATTGGAGATGGTTTGACCCGCCCCCTATACTTTGGCCCCGCCCCCTTTCACAAATAATGAACTGTACGACGTTGAATCTTGAGTGAGGTATCGTTGAACTCGTCAGCGAGTTCCCTTTTCATCGGCGACGATTTGCCACGTCTGAGTGCCGTGCAGATGCACATTCGCAAGGAGCGGCGTCCGCCACTAACCCCGACGCGCGCAGAGTAGCGAGGGCCCGTCCATCGCTGCTTGCAGCTTTAATTAGGGCCCGAGCGCCGACAGCGGCGAAGGCCCTATTGGAATTGAAGGAATTATTATTAGGGCCCGAGCGCCGACAGCGGCGAAGGCCCTATTGGAATTGAAGGAATTATTATTATTAGGGCCCGAGCGCCGACAGCGGCGAAGGCCCTATTGGAATTGAAGGAATTATTATTATTATTATTCTTTCTTTCTTCCGCGCAATGAATTGCCTTTTTGAGGGGCTTAACATATTCAAAAACTCACCAAATTTGGCGGTCGCGTCAAGTCTGGTGAAAAATTACGTATTTTATGGGTTTTGGGAATAGGCGCACAAAAATGTCTCGCTAGCGCCCCCTACAAAGTTAAGAAAATTGAGCCCCTGCAGTACGTTTAACGTAGACTCACGAAACTTGGTACACTTATGTATCATGTCAAGACGTACAGAAAGCGTCATTAGAGCCATACCCTAAACCCAACAGGAAGTCCGCCATTTTGAATTGAAAGTTCGAAATTGTGCGATTCTGGCCATTTCCACATGTCGTACTTTAACGAACTCCTCCTAGAGATTTCATCCGATCAACTTCAAATTTGGTCTGTGCCATCTTAAGACATGATAGATGAAAAGTTGTAAAAAGAAAAACTTTTGATCATAGGGCATGGCCGTGGCGGGGCGGCCATTTTGTGCATTTCGCCATCGAAACAGGAAGTTGGTGTAACTCAAGTGTCCATTGTCCAATTGGCTCGAAACTTTTCACGATTCATAATGGTCCAACCCTGAGGACATATTCGGTCCGATATTTACTCAATGTCATAGCGCCCCCTAGTGGCAACAGGAAGTAGGCCTAAAAGTCAAGGTGCTATACTTTAACGAACTCCTCCTAGAGATTTCATCCGATGGACTTCAAAATTGGTCTGTACCATCAGAACACCTTTCCGATGAAAAGTTGTTAAAAGAAAAACTTTTCGTCGGACGGCGTGGGCGTGACGTGGCGGCCATTTTCACCTTTTTTTGATGAACGAAGAAGTTGTTGTAACTTTAGTGTACGTTGTCGTATTTGTCCGAAACTTCTCACGTTTAACAAGGGTCCAGACCTGAGGACACCTACAGGCCAAAATTGACATTTCGTCATAGCGCCCCCCGCTGGCAACACGAAATCTGCCTTATATGACAAACATCATCCGATTTACATGAAACTTATAATGTGTGGTCTATATGTGATACTGAGCCGCCCCATATACGTTAACCACGCCCACTTACTCAGGTCACGCCCCCTTTCATACATTTGAAGTGTTTAAGGTACACCCTTGAGTGAGGTATCATTGAACTCAGCAGAGAGTTCCTTCTTCATTGGTGATGGTTTGGCCCGCCCCCTATGCTTAACCCACGCCCCTTTCATAACTGGTGACCCATTTAAGGTACACTCTTGTGTAAGGTATCATTGAACTCAGCAGAGAGTTCCTTCTTCATTGGTGATGGTTTGACCCGCCCCCTATGCTTTGGCCACGCCCCCTTTCACAAATAATGAACTGTACGACATTGAGTCTTGTGTGAGGTATCGTTGAACTCGTCAGGGAGTTCCCTTTTCATTGGAGACGATTTTCGACGTCTGATTGCCGCGCAGATGCACGGTCGCAAGGAGCGGCGTCCGCCGGTAACCCCGACGCGCGCAGAGAAGCGAGGGCCCGTCCATCGCTGCTTGCAGCTTTAATTATTATTATTCTTTCTTTCTTTCTTCCGCGCAAAGAATTGCCTTTTTGAGAGGCTTAACATATTCAAAAACTCACAAAATTTGGCGGTCGCGTCAAGTCTGGTGAAAAATTACGTATTTTAAGGGTTTCGGGAATAGGCGCACAAAAATGGCTCGCTAGCGCCCCCTACAAAGTCAAAATAATTGAGCCCCTGCAGTGCGTTTAACGGAGACTCCCGAAATTTGGTACACATATGTATCATGTCAAGACATACAGAAAACGTCATTAAAGCCATACCTGAAACCCAACAGGAAGTCCGCCATTTTGAATTGAAAGTTCGGAATTCGGATTTTGGCCATTTCCACGTCGTACTTTAACGAACTCCTCCTAGAGATTTCATCCGATCAACTTCAGATTTGGTCTGTGCCATCTTAAGACATGATAGATGAAAAGTTGTAAAAAGAAAAACTTTTGATCATAGGGCATGGTCGTGGCGGGGCGGCCATTTTGTGTGTTTCGCCATTGACAACAACGCCATTGAAACAGGAAGTTGGTGTAACTCAAGTGTCCATTGTCCAATTGGCTCGAAACTTTTCAAGATTCATAAGAGTCCAACCCTGAGGACATATACGGGCCGATATTTACTCAAAGTCATAGCGCCCCCTAGTGGCAGCAGGAAGTAGGCCTAAAAGTCAAGGTGCTATACTTTAACGAACTCCTCCTAGAGATTTAATCCGATGGACTTCAAATTTGGTCTGTACCATCACAACACCTTTCCAATGAAAATTTGTTAAAAGAAAAACTTTTCGTCAGACGGCGTGGGCGTGGCGTGGCGGCCATTTTGCGCATCCTTCGATGAACAAAGAAGTTGTTGTAACTTTAGTGTACGTTGTCATATCTGCCCGAAACTTCTCACGTTTAACAAGGGTCCAGGCCTGAGGACACCTACAGGCCAAAATTGACATTTCGTCATAGCGCCCCCCGCTGGCAACACAAAATCTGCCTTATATGACAAACATCATCCGATTTACATGAAACTTATAATGTGTGGTCTATATGTGATACTGAGCCGCCCCATATACTTTAACTACGCCCACTTACTCAGGCCACGCCCCCTTTCGTAATATTTGAACTGTTTAAGGTACACCCTGTGTGAGGTATCATTGAACTCAGCAGAGAGTTCCTTCTTCATTGCTGATGGTCTGGCATGCCCCCTATGCTTAAGCCACGCCCCCTTTCATAACTGGTGACCCATTTAAGGTACACTATTGTGTAAGGTATCATTGAACTCAGCAGAGAGTTCCTTCTTCATTGGTGATGGTTTGGCCCGCCCCCTATGCGTTGGCCACGTACTTTAACGAACTCCTCCTAGAGATTTCATCCGATCAACTTCAAATTTGGTCTGTGCCATCTTAAGACATTAGAGATGAAAAGTTGTTAAAAGAAAAACTTTTGGTCATAGGGCATGGCCGTGGCGGGGCGGCCATTTTGTGCGTTTCGCAATCGAAACAGGAAGTGGGTGTAAGTCGAGTATACATTGTCCAATTGGCTCAAAACTTTTCATGATTCATAAGAGTCCAACCCTGAGGACATATAAGGCCTGATATTTACTCAAAGTCATAGCGCCCCCTAGTGGCAACAGGAAGTAGGCCTAAAAGTCAAGGTGCTATACTTTAACGAACTCCTCCTACAGATTTCATCTGATGGACTTCAAATTTGGTCTGTACCATCACAACACGTTATCAATGAAAAGTTGAGCATCCTTCGATGAACAAAGAAGTTGTTGTAACGTTAGTGTACTTAGTCATATCCGCCCGAAACTTCTTACATTTCACAAGGGTCCAGGCCTGAGGACAACTACAGACCAAAATTGAAATTTCGTCATAGCACCCCCCGCTGGCAACACGAAATCTGCCTTATATGACAAACATCATCCGATTTCCATGAAACTTATAATGTGTGGTGTACATGTGATACTGAGCCGCCCCATATACTTTAACGACGCCCACTTATTCAGGCCACGCCCCTTTCATAATATTTGAACTGTTTAAGATACACACTTGTGTGAGGTATCATTTAACTCAGCAGAGAGTTCCTTTTTAATTGGTGACCCGCCCCCTATGATTTATCCACGCCCCCTTTCATAACATTTGAACCGTTTAAGGTAGAGTCTTGTGTGAGGTGTCATTGAATTCAGCAGAGAGTTCCTTCTTCATTGGTGATGGTTTGGCCCACCCCCTATGCTTAAGCTACGTCCCCTTTGTAGAAAAGGGTGTCCAATTTTCCCCCGGCTCTAAAAGGCCAGAGTCTTTCTGACCCCTTCGGTCAGCTTCTCAAGCTTTACCCTTTTGTGTTCGTTAATGGCAGACCAGGAAAGAATAGTCAGGATTCGTTCAGTTAAAATATAACATATCTTTAGTAAAACGATCAAATGATATTGCAAGAATACATCATATGCATATGGTTCAGTAGCTCCTTCAAGACTTCACTCACCCTACCACCAACAAGTCTCTCCAGGTCTGACCCCGGACTTTGCATTTCCCTATTCTTTTATTCATCTTTGGGTTCCTCCTTCCGTCCTTGCGTCTGGGTCGCCAATCGGTTAGATCTCCCTCAGACTTTCTGTCTCCGAGAAGATAGCGAAGTTGCGCGCTAGCCTTGTGATCGCTCTCATTCTCTTCTTCTCTCATGGCCTAAATATTGTCTGTTACTTTAAGATATTTCATGCAAGTGCATTCTGTTCCAAATGTTTATCAAGTGTTTATCAGGAGCACTCTTGCTCCAGTAAATTTGAACACGTCATATCTTACACATGCCAGACAGGAGGAGACAGCGAGGCCATCCCAGGCTACATGACATTTTATCCTACACCCTCTTTTTCCGCAGCACACGCTGTGGAACATTACCACTAAAATGATAAAATAATGAATGGATCCCTCTTTCGAGATCTAAGTATGCCTTAATGATAATTAAAGCAATCGTTAACAACCAATCAAAATTGTAGATATCATGACAGAGCGGTGTGGTGTGTGTATCTTATATGTAGGTTTTAGCCACTACTGTAAGCTGCAATGTTACATCGCCTCCATGACTATACTTGATGGCTAAAATTATTTAGGTGGAAATGTCTGAACATTGTGCAACAGCAATTATGGAAACAAACCTTTATTAATTAAAAATCATAATACTAATATCATACTTCAAACCTATGTCTTGCTTAAGGCTATTTTGACTATGAGCTGATCTACAGCCCCGCGCAAGCTAACTGTGAAGCAAAGGAGGAAGTCTCTGATAGCAGATAAGAGGATAGAAACAACAGTTGGAGATAGGACAGGTGGGACTCTGGGAGAGGGGGCACTGGGTGGTGACAGGGAGCAATTTAGACCCAGCGTGACTGTACTCCTTCCTCCTCATCAGAGGAAGTGTCAGTCTCGTTCAAATGGCCCTCCTTGTAGGCAGGGGGAATAAATTCAACTGTGGCTAACATCTGATAGGCGGGGGGAGCACCCTCTTTTGATAAGGCCGTAATTATCAATCTATTCATTCGGGTTCTGAGACAGGGGATTGCACAACAGCCGCACCACATGAGGCTGCTAGCAAATGCAGCTATGGAATCATGTCTTTCAACCTTTCAAATATTCCATACATCCAAGTGGTTACAGGGTCATCATTTATATCAACATTAACCATTGTAATTTTATGTTAATTCTTCCAAGCCATCAGACAAGTCTGTCTCAGCTGGCTCAGCCACGCCCCTCTCTGCATCACGTGTGTAATTTGGCAAAACTCTGTTGTAACACAATTCAAATGTAGTTTACTGTTGTCCACCAGAAAAGAATGACTCAAACCCCCGCTCCAATCTGATGGCGTGCTTTGAACTCGTCTGGTAGCTACGCCTCTGGGTGCATCAGTCTACCACACATATACACTCTGTTATCAAAAAGTGCTACCAGGAGTACCCCATCTTCTATGGGGCATGTTCTTTTATGGGACCTGTTCAGGTGCAGCCTGTAGAACATGGAAGCTCCACACAGCCACTACCCACCACCCCTCAGCTCTACTGGTGCTCTGATTAACAAGTGATAGTCGGTGTGATGTCCACAGACGAGTTCGGTCGGTGCACACTTTTTCCCTGTCCTGCTCTCGAGGAACAGGTGTAATTACACCTGGGAAAGGTTTAAGCAACAGGTGTTAGACAGTATTTACTGGAGGAAACGGTAACCTCAATGATTTGTGTTCTTCCATTTTAGGTGTGAGGTTTAGAGCGTGCATAGCTAAGCCGACTAAGGTCACCTTGCAAACCTGTGGCATCATTTTTGGTTATTCAATTTGAATGGGGCCTAACTCACAGTGGATCATTCTATGCAATTGTTAACCTTAGCTCTTTGTGCAGTCTACATAATCCACTCTAATAATATAATTCGATTTCCATTCAGTTGTTAGCTTGTTTGTGAATCTGTAAGATGTGAACAGATTAATCATACACTGTAAACAGTTTCTGTGGCTCAGGGTTAAATTAACTAATACAAAAAGCTTTTCATTTGATCAACATATATCTGTGATTGTGAGCTGTCTGCTTTAACATTATCACACACATTGTTCTTCTGTCATCATGTTAAAGGTAAAGGGTGCATTTTACAAGCTTCATCCAACTAAATAGTTTACTGATGTTAATGTCAGGCTATTTCCACTGATGAACATGCAATTATTCTAAGTTATGTTCAACATCATTATGAGAACAGCAACAGCTGTTTGTTTCAATTTTCAACCAATTTTATTTGAATTTGCGATCCATGCGATCATTTCCCATCATCTGGGCAGCACTGAATCCTAATAGCATGTTCAAAAGTTGCCTATGTTATTGGTGCTCCAAAGTAGAACAGTGAAGTACTTTAAACATTTCCTGACACACCAACTGAATTAACATAGTTGCCACTATTCTTGGTGGAAGCTGTCACAGGAAATTCAATGCAACAGATTTTATAATACCTTTTACAGACTAAATGTAATTTTTTCGTACCAAGTTTGTTGATAATCAATACGTGTCCTAACCCTTCATATATGTGTGTTCACATGGGTGTAACCCTATTTATTTTTTTAAGTACAAATAATTCATTTTAATATTAGGTTTTCCCAATAGTGTATGTGTATTTCAGAGTGTGAGTCTGTAGGTGCTGGTACTTCCCTTCACAATGCGTCAGATGTGTCAGATCAGGACGGTCTCCCCCCCTCCCTTTCTCAGTCTGTCTGCTACTCCAGACAGGACTGTCCCCAGGGCTGTTGAGTTTGTCACCGGTCCTGTAGCTGGAGGGGGTGAACCGGACCCGGTCTCTGACACATCGAGGCACCGTGTGGCACAAAGCAGAACTCAGAGAAGCATCATTTGTTATATTTATCAATATGTATCACTTGGAAACTTCTACTCCTTCAGCAAACATCAGTAATTATAAAACAGCATTCCTTTCCCTCTTTTTGAGGCATGAAAACTCATGACTCAATAACATATCAGCATATATAAATAATCTGTTTAGTGGTTTCAGCCATTAACACTCTGTCCTGTGTTAATACAGCAAAACTCTGTATAAAAAGCAATACAAAAGTTAATTCCTCATATATAAAACACAAAACAATAACAAAAACAAGAAGAAATCACCAAAATAAAATGTTTCCAATATCATCCTAATAGTGTAAACAATATGTCCAATATAAACTTGATAAAAACAAAGTCTGTAGTGCAACTTTACTGGAGGACCTCATTATCTAGTGTGGCTGCGCATAAAAAATAAGATCTCATGTCACCCTGCATTGGTTTCAATATTATCACAACCAGCAAACTCAGATGAATCAAACAAAACAAAATAAAAACCAATTATCTTTGGGTTGCAACACAAAGTAGTATTAATTGCTGTCTGATGTTCCTAAAACTCATTGCGAATTAAAGTTTGTTGGTGTAGTATTGGTAGAACGAAACTAAGAATCGTAATGTATGTCAAAACACGTACCTCAGTGTATTAAAATCATTTCTGAGCCTAAACTGCACATCCAACTGTCTGTTCCACCATATACACAACTACTGTCCTATCTTATCTGTGTGTGTGTGTGTGTGTGTGTGTGTGTGTGTGTGTGTGTGTGTGTGTGTGTGTGTGTGTGTGTGTGTGTGTGTGTGTGTGTGTGTGTGTACTCTGGGAAGCCCTTCCCTCGGCTGTTCTCTGAGCCTCTGTAAGAAAGGAGCATTCCTCCATGTTGCATGAAACACACTGCTTTTCTATTTCTGATATATCATTGAAGAAAATGTTGCTACATTTAGGGTTTAGCCAACATAATAAGGTTATGCAGATAGTCATAGTGTAAGGGACGCATTCAAATCAATTGCCTAAGTGAAAAGTATTAAATTAGCAATGCAAAAAAGCTCCACATGTTTGTTGAAAACTGGAAATGACTAACGCAGTTCCATCAATCAACGAAGTATTTAAACAACTAATCCTCTCAGCTGGAGTTCTAGGTCTGTTTGTTGGGCAGTTTAATAATAATAAAATTACATGTTTCATGACCATATGTTCAGCTTACAAAAGAAAAAGTCCTAATTCATCTTTTGACAAAAATATGTCAGATCCCAATAATATCTAAGAGCACTTGACAAAAATCTTTTGTCTTACAAACCAAAAATCAACAGTTTGTCTATTACCGATATGAGATAAGGGAGATTTTTAGTGAGCGCACACTGGGGAACCACTGTTATGGTTTACTCTGACCTTGTGCTTTATCGGTTCACACTGAGAGGTCCTGTACTCACTTAGTCAGACTCACAGGCACTCTTCAGAGCAACAGATATGTTTTTATGTGTGAAATGGGATGAGCTCTTTTTAAGCCTTATGCCTTTGCTCAGACAAGAATGTTTAGAGAGCCAAGAGCCAGGGTGCCTGGCTTACAGTCCCGTTCTGATGGTGAGGTTCACCAACATGTTATGTGACATAAAACAAAAGTTGATATCCTGCTGGAGGTTCAAATTTGGAAAAGTTAGTAGACTCAATCAATAATTTCTAATAAGTGTTTAATCTCTCGCTTTTCTTTATTCCCACGGAATGCCCTTCCCTAGTGACGATCTCCAGTCTGTTTGCAAGCTGTCACAAACCTTCCCAAATCCTCCCCAAAGCATATTTCAATCCTTTAATAGGACAACTATCATTCCAATATCGTTCGCAGGTCTATTTGATAGACAGCTCTATGACGATAAAGCATTTAATAAGCATATGTTTTATGTACAAAAACAAAAACAAACAAACCAAAAAAAAAAATCCCAATTTGTCTTACCCCAAAATGTGTCAAATCACAACCGTATCTAAATGTTTTTTGACAAAACTAAAATTTTCTCCATATCTAAAAAATATATATATATATATATTTTAGATACACAGGAGAATCCAACTATGGTTAAGACTGACTCCAACAGCCAATAAGGAGTTAAAATCAAGACCACATGATTTTCATTGATCACTTCCTGTTTTAATGGGTCCTGTGTTTCTGGGGCATGTAGTCCGAATGCCGTGAGATGACTACATGCCCAAGGTTGACAACTTTTTAATCAAACTCACATCAACCTTTGGTATTGCTCAGAGATAGCACGACACCTGAGAAAAAAAATGGTGAAATATCACTTGAAAAAGCTTTGTTTTTATTGTGCAAAAAATATCGGTGTGTGTTTGTAGGCACAGGTGTCACCCAACAGGTGAGCACTGCTGGCACAAATGCGCGCTGTGGTGAAAGTTTTCTTTATAATAATCTGTCCAGCCAGTCAGTCAGTCTGGGAAGTCATAAAATCATCCTGATTTTGTCAGGATTTTGTCTCCTGATCTGTAAGAGTCTGAAAAACATACTTTGTTTAGCAGTCAAGTTTTAAGTCATACTGCACATTTGTTTTTATTATTTGTTTTTATGTTTTTATAGACAATTTAATTCTTCAAAAAAAATGACAAAGAATAACCTTTCTGTATATTCTTCAGCTGGTTCAAATGAAAACAAGAGAAACACAGTAATTGTTGTGTCTTCGTGTGTACCTCTGTAGGCAAAAACAATTTCTTATCAGCCCTGAGGTTAACAGGCTGGCAAATAGAAATGTACGCTTGAAATTTAACCAAAAGTGTGCATTTTAGAATGTGTCAGGAAAATCAGTCAAAGAACGATTTTTATCAAGACGTACAACTTTAACCAGTACGGAAACAACCCCCAATTCCGAAATAGACACATTCAATTTCTGTCTAATAAGTTTACAACTTATACTTTGTAGGAGCAAAAAATGAGCATTCTGCTTGTCTATCTTGTTCAGGATCCTAAGGGTAATGCACAGAAATCATATGAGTGGTTCATTTTTCCTAGAATAATCATTCCTCTAGCACTTCTAGAGAAAATAAAATGACAACTAGTCTATCAAAAAGCCTTCTGATTTGTAGTTCATTTTACCCAAAAATAGAATTAGTAAACCCCAATTTACCCAATAAAAAATGACCAGTGAGCTTTGGTGTTAATTCTTTTAAACTCTAATATTTTAAATGTATAGCACCAGTGTTAATCAAAAAAAATTATGAATGCTACTACTATAATTATACACCATTAGGCATTTCTTATAGGATTCGGAAGATAACATACTGTAAGTGCTGGTTTATAAATCCCCATCTTTGTAACAAACTTCCAGAAAACTGTTGGTCGGCACCAACTCTCAGCTCTTTTAAGTCAAGGCTGAAGACCTTACTTTTTGACACTGCCTTTTTCTAATTTGTTGTTCTGCACTGTGAATTTTATTTGTGTATTCTACTCATTTTCATGTAAAGCACTTTGAATTGCCCTGTTGCTGAAATGTGCTTTACACATAAAGCTGCCTTGCCTTGCCTAAATTGGTCAAAACCTATCTAGATTATATTTTTAGAGCCTTTTTAACCTAATAATTTGTCCCTAGTAGCAAACAAAAAAAACCTGTATCCATGAAAAACATTTTTTCTATTGCATGAAGCTGTGAGTGTGTACTATAGGCTTCTGTCAATAAAGTTTCCCCTACTTCTCCGTAGTGAAAAAATGTGTGTGCGCTGCAGCCGCAGGCACAGACGGTCCCCGCCGTATAGACACAGTTCACGCACTCTAGCTTGAAGTTTATACTTCCCTGTTCTTTTCCTGACTGTTATTTATGCTAAAACTTTACCTTTTTAACGTGCCAAGATTATTATATTATTATCTTTGTAACATTTAATATAATTCTATTCTGAAAGTAGTCAGACGCGTAATTATTATTATTTTTTGAACAGTTCTCTCTATTTTGACTACTTTCTCCACAAAATTACCACAGTTCAGTTGACACCGCTTATCTAACAACCCAACTTGTTTAGTCTACGTGGTAGCCCCTCAACTAGGTCTCCCGTTGTATTATTAAACCAGACCAAACCTTATTGCCATTAATATCAACATTTCTAAAAATCCACAACACTTTCTATATTAACTTATAGTCAACGCTAAGCCAAGACCCTCTGTGCGTCCGATCCTCCTCCCTGTACAGGCGATACAAGTGTGTATCGTCTGGAGCTTTGTAACCAACGTCCTTGACTACACACAACTCAAGCAATGAGCACACACACTATCTCACACACTCCTGCATATGTCAATACACTGCGTTCTAAAACCCAATATTTGCCAAATCAACAATGCACATATACGACCCACATTGCGTACATTAAACCAACATTTGTCAAATCAATATTGCACATTAAAACCATATTGCATAAATTTATACCGTGCACACAATAAAACTTGTTTTCCAACTAGCTTTTTAGGGGCGAGATATCACTATGAGCAGAGACCTTGCAGATCATTTTTGCAATTTTTATCTTTATCTTCACTTGATGTTTTCCAATTCATTAATGCATTTTATATTTATTATATTTGTAGCAACGCAATTCTCCAAAAGGTAGTGTTCTTAAACCATATTTTGAAACCCAGTTTCCCTGTAGAAATCACAGTAGGCTACTACTAACAGTTCTCACCGGTTCAAGTTAAGGCAACAACCCTCTGCGGTTGTGTCTGGTGTTAGTATAGTCAACAATCCTCAGCGATTGTGACTGGTGTTAGTATAGTCAACAATCCTCAGCGATTGTGACTGGTGTTAGTAGTGTTAGTATAGTCAACAATCCTCAGCGATTGTGACTGGTGTTAGTATATAGGCAGAACTCCTCAGCGAGCCTGGCTATTTTTTTTTTATATATATATATTATTTTTTTAACGTTAGAGGCAGAACTCCTCACGCGAGCCTGGCTAGTCTAACGTTCTAGGCAGAACTCCTCACGCGAGCCTGGCTAGGTTTTTTTTTTTTTTTTTTTTTTTTTTAACGTTAGAGGCAGAACTCCTCACGCGAGCCTGGCTAGTCTAACGTTCTAGGCAGAACTCCTCACGCGAGCCTGGCTAGTTCTAGGCAGAACTCCTCAACGAGCCTGGCTAGGTTTTCATGCAATATCATTTACTGTGTTTTCCATATCAGTTAAATTTGTCTTACCCTCACAGATCCTCACAGATCCAAAAGAAATTTAGTTTGAGGTCCGAATGTGAGAATTTTGGAAAAACAGGAATTCTCTTCCCTTTACATTTTGGTGCACCATTTTGGATCAGCAGGGGAGAGTCCGGGTGAGAAGTCCAGGCCAAAAAGTTGGCTGTTTGGCTTCAGTTTTCGGCTTCCTGATTCCTGGTCTTTACCACGCGTCGGGGTCACCATGTAGAAAAGGGTGTCCAATTTTCCCCCGGCTCTAAAAGGCCAGAGTCTTTCTGACCCCTTCGGTCAGCTTCTCAAGCTTTACCCTTTTGTGTTCGTTAATGGCAGACCAGGAAAGAATAGTCAGGATTCGTTCAGTTAAAATATAACATATCTTTAGTAAAACGATCAAATGATATTGCAAGAATACATCATATGCATATGGTTCAGTAGCTCCTTCAAGACTTCACTCACCCTACCACCAACAAGTCTCTCCAGGTCTGACCCCGGACTTTGCATTTCCCTATTCTTTTATTCATCTTTGGGTTCCTCCTTCCGTCCTTGCGTCTGGGTCGCCAATCGGTTAGATCTCCCTCAGACTTTCTGTCTCCGAGAAGATAGCGAAGTTGCGCGCTAGCCTTGGGATCGCTCTCATTCTCTTCTTCTCTCATGGCCTAAATATTGTCTGTTACTTTAAGATATTTCATGCAAGTGCATTCTGTTCCAAATGTTTATCAAGTGTTTATCAGGAGCACTCTTGCTCCAGTAAATTTGAACACGTCATATCTTACACATGCCAGACAGGAGGAGACAGCGAGGCCATCCCAGGCTACATGACATTTTATCCTACACCTTTCATAACTGGTGACCCATTTAAGGTACACTATTGTGTAAGGTATCATTGAACTCAGCAGAGAGTTCCTTCTTCATTGGTGATGGTTTGACCGACCCACTATGATTTGGCCACGCCCCCTTTCATAACATTTGAACTGTTTATGGGAGACCCTTGTGTGAGGTATCATTGAACTCAACAGAGAGTTTCTTTTTGATTGGTGATGGTGTGACCCGCCCCTTTCCTGAAACCACGCCCTTTTCATAAAATTTGAACCGTTAAGGTAAAGTAAAGTGTGAGTTGTCATCGAACTCAGCAGAGAGTTCCTTCTTCATTGGTGATGGTTTGACCCACGCCCTATGCTTAAGCCACGCCCCCTTTCATAACTGGTGACCCATTTAAGGTACACTATTGTGTAAGGTATCATTGAACTCAACAGAGTTCCTTCTTCATTGGTGATGGTTTGACCCGCCCCCTATGATTTAGCCACACCCCCTTTCATAACTGGTGACCTGTTTAAGGTAGTCTTGTGTGAGGTATCATTGAACTCAGCAGAGTTCCTTCTTCATTGGTGATGGTTTGACCCACGCCCTATGCTTAAGCCACGCCCCCTTTATTAACTGGTGACCCGTTTAAGGTAGTCTTATGTGAGGTATCAATGAACTCAGCAGAGACATTGGTAAAGGTTTGCCCTGACCCTTATGTTTTGGCCACGCCCCCTCTCACAACTAATGAACTGTACGACGTAGAGTCTTGTGTGAGGTATCGTTGAACTCTGCAGGGAGTTCCCTTTTCATTGCTGTCGATTTGCGGTGTCTGAGTGCCGCGGAAATGCCTGGTCGCAAGGAGCGGCGTCCGCTGGTAAACCCGAAACACGCAGAGGCGCGAGGGCCCGTCCATCGCTGCTTGCAGCTTTAATTATTGCTTACAACTTAAACATTCTAAACGCGGAGGAGCCCGCACAAATACACTATTTTGCCCATTTAAATCCATGTTGAATTTTCTTACACTAAGGCCTCCTACTAACTCGCGCCTCTGGTCATTATTCCGGGGAATTTTCCCTTGTCTAAAGGTTGGTTTAGGCAACATCTGGAGGTAGTTCTCCTCAAATCTGCCATTTCACCGCAGCATTATTCAGGGCATTCATTCAGGATAGGGGCTGCTACCATGGCGGCCAATCAAGGAATTTCTTGGACCTCGTTGCAAAGGATGGGTCGTTGGTCTTCTTCGGCTTACTCTTCATACATTCGTCCCCATGTCAATGTCGTCCTCACAAATCAACGATCCCTAAAGCCGTAATCTGGTAAAGTTGCATATAACCGGTGGTGGTGCGTTTTCTTTAGTTAGCTTGCTTCACTAACTTATCCTGTTCATATTGCATTTAAAATAGATAGCCTAATCAAAATAATAGATATCTAATTAAAATGAATTACGGAAAAGCGATGTTTCATTCTATGTTTACCGGCCTGAGTTGGCGTACCGGCGGAGATGCCGTGTTATGCCGGCCTGAATTGCCGATGACCGAAATACGGGAAGTATTTCGTATGCTGTTTTGGGGACGGATCATTGTATTTGTTTTTCTGTTTCAGAGCCGTGCTGCATGGAGGTAAGCCCACATATTTTATAATTTATTCGTATTTAATTTTAGTGTGTTCTATTTCCTCCATGTTCCTACCTTCTAATTTCAGTCACGTTTTTGGGGGTTATATCATGGTTCCCTACCCTTATATATATTAAATGTAGTAATATAACGATGGAGTCCAATCTCCAATACACTGTACATTTTATATGCTTTTGCATATCTCCTGATTGAAATGAAGCTCAGCGTAAATTTTTTCAGGAAGACCTAACACTTAATCAGTCTTCTCCCTAAATCGAATAAACGCTGGAGGCGTTCACCTTCCTGATAAGCCAATCAGAATCTGCCACGGATTCCATAGGCCAATCACAGCGTCACCACACTGCTTTAACACTGCGGTTCCCTAACCCTATATGTATTAAATGTATTAATATAACAATGGAGTCCAATCTCCAATACACTGTACATTTGATATGCTTATGTACATTAAACTTTTGTACATCTGCAAACAGGTCTCTCTTGATTGAATTGATTTTGTTGACCTTATTAGCAGTTTAACATTTATTTGTATGTGATATGCAAAACCCCCACACCACAATTACTTGTTTACATGTAGTTTTATTTGGTACCAAGAAATGTTTCAGACAGTAGCATTCAATGTCACAACTAAAGTCTGCAACTTAATTTACTTTTCTGTAATATGATCATCAAGATCATAAAATCAATGCTGATTTACATCATCAACAGTAGCCTTTACAGCAACTTCCAACACAACAGTATTAAATGACAGCTGCACCCATTAAGCAAATAGCTAATTGTCTCTGACTTTTATGAATACATCTGTAAACTAAAAAACACTTAAATAAATAGAATATATAAGCAATATATAAAGCAAAATAACATTTCCACCCAACATGTATAAGGTCCACATTTCAATTGCATCTCCACGTTTTAAAATGGAACTACTGCCTATCCAAACTTTGCTCAAATTTTAACCAGATGTCCAAGAAATCAGCAAAATGTGAAATAATGTGTGTTTTCATCCACTACTGGTATGGAAATATTTGCATAAAAGTTGGTTGTGCTAATACTCCAGATGGTTGCCATTAAACTATTGCAGAAGGCAGCGCAAGAAGATACTATAAGAGCTCCAGTCAAACCTCAACGGGCGAAAATAATGTGAAAATTGTGATGAAAATATAACTTCATGTATTAATTTGCGGAAAGGTTTAGTTTCTGCATCTGCTGCAATTTTTGCTCACTTCAGTGAGACATGCTTCATATACGTTATGTTTTCATTGGAATTTCCAACAATATTCACTTAATGTGGTTGTATTATAATAAGTATATATATATATATACTTATTATAATACTAAATGTCACATTCATGTATTGAATTTTAAAAAAATGCTTATATTCTAACTTAAAAATGGAAAAACTATAGTCTGAAATGTTCTAAATGAGACACTGAGATGAATGGGCCCAAAATAACACACAGACTGCACCCATTTTACTCAGACTGATTCATTTTTTACAACAGATCTATTTCATAGATGCCATTATCACATAAACTATGTGATAAGTTATGGCACCATCAATATCTTTGCATAACCTAAACTTGACAGCTTCAGCAGGAGATATACAGACTACAGTTGGGATAATCCTAATTCTCCTTAATCGAGATTTCATTAAATGCTTCTGTGTAAGTCTCCTGAACCTTCTTCACGTATCCAGAGTTGTGCTACTCCTGAGTTTTTCCATAACAGTACGCCCATAACCAATGTACAAAACTAGAGATGCACCAATATTGTATTCTAAAGGCAACATATTCCCAACCATATTTGCCACCAATAACCAATAAACATGCAAAAAAACACTGAAATGATACTCTTCTGGGTTGTGCATAGGAACTCTTTTGCTATCCTTTTGTAGTGGAGTTTTAGAAGTTTCCACAGATGTGTTTTTAACTCCCATCATGTAAACTGGTTTCATGTTACCAACAACTAAATTTGCCATTCTCTATGAAGAATCCAGCTACAACAACCACTTTTCAAATTTGTTGGGTTGACTGTTTGATAGTGAGGATTTTCTCTTAATACAATACACATATGGCATCATATGTACTGTGAAAGAGGCGCAGTCCTGTCCATACTGACTGTGAAGGGATCCCCCTTGTGCAAATAACTTTGAGAGAGCAAAACCAACAGTCTTAAAGCCAAAATGACAAATTGATAAATGGATTCTCTTCCTCACCTTTTATAGTGTATTCACGTTACGAAAGGATTATTTTGGGGCATCCTGGTGACTCTAAGGAGCTGATAATGTAATTGAAAAGTCCCTGGTTGTCCAGCTGGGGGACGTTTGTTGCATGTCATGACAGGAAAAAATACTTATAACATTTTTTAAGGGATCACTATATGGGCAGAGGGAATGATTACAATGACCAATAACTCTTGAAATGTACATATGGCATGTTAAGATAGACTTAAATAAACAGATATTTAGCTATCCTCACACAGTTAATATATCATTAAGTTGTTTGTTTACACATTCCTATCTCTTGGTAAATAAAAGGTTTAAAAACACTGATACTGATAATAAATTAGCAGTGTTAGGTCTTTGAGAGGATGCACCTTCCCAGCATTTGTTTGTGGTGCTGGACCAAAGTTCATAAGGTTTCTTATCCAAGGGTATCCAAAGGTAAAAAGGTAGCACATACACAGATCTTAAGGACAAAGTTGACTAATCTCAATTTCACCAATTTGTTCTAGCCACGTCAAACAAACATGCTAATGTTGCCATACACAGCATGAACAAAAATGGAAACCAAGTCTTTTGAATACAGGTGTTGGCAGGTGATTGGCTTTACAGTAGTTACAGGGCTCCAGACTAACTCTTTTTTACTAGGAGCACTGTAACCTCTAAATAAAAAGATTTAGGGACACAGCAGAAAATTGACCTGCAACACAATTTTTCACATTTCCCCCATTTTAACTGTATTACTGATAAATGCTTTAGTAATAACTACATAAACTACAATCTGCTGTATTTTAGTACACAGCACATTTTAATTAAATGGTCCTAATACATGCATATTCAGAAATATAAACAATGTATTATTTATGAATGTCAGTTGTAACTTTATTATTACCTCAGCCTCATACAGGCTCTCCCTCAGTCCTCTCTGAATTTTTTTTAAACACTGAAATAGCAATCATGTCTAAAGTGATTAAACTTCCACGGAAAGGGGAGTATCTAACTATCTAACACCCATTGTGGGAAATATTGAGTGATGAGGGAGCCAGATATATAACTATTTACCTCGTAAAAACAAATAGTGCTTGTATATATATATATATATATATATATATATATATGTTTTCTTTTATAGAAGCGATCTCCACTCTATGCTGTCACATACGCCTAAGTGAGGGAGCAGTACCGGAGTGTGTAGCAAATGTCGGAGCTGACATTAGCATTGATGTAAAAATGCAAATAAATCAGACAACGCTGAAGTTGGCTTCTGATTCGGCAGTTAAGGGGAAATTTAAGGGAAACTTAAAGCTGAACTTAGCTTTCACAGTTTTTTCCAGGTCCAGATCCAAAACCACTACACATATACTTGTCAAATCTGGACCACATTATCCTAGAGAGGCTAAAGATTCTTAAAAACATAGTTTCAGATTTGTGAAAACTTTATTCTATTTGTGTATGCAATAAAGGAGAAATTCACTTATTTTTTTCATATTTAGACCACATTGGACCAGGTCCAGATCCAAAACCACTATGCCTAGACTTTTCAAATCTGGACGAAATTATCCCAGAGAGGCTAAAGATTCTTAAAAACACATATGTAGACCACATCAAACATTCTTCCTTTATTGCATTTTCACAAATAGATATATAAATAAATAAAGCTTTCACTACTCTGAAAATGTGTTTTTTAGAATCTTTAGCCTCTTTGGGATAATTTAGTCCAGATTTGACAAGTCTAGGTATAGTGGTTTTGGATCTGGACCTGGTTTTATGTAGTGTACATATGAAAAAGAACAGGGCAATCCCCCTTTATTGCATTTTCACAAATAAACTTACGTTTAGAATAAAGTTTTCACAAATTTGAAACTCTGTTTTTAAGAACCTAGAATGTAGGGGTTTTGGATCTGGACCTGACTTCAGCTTTAAGTTTCCCTTTAATTTTCCCTTAACCGCCGAATCGGAAGCTGCAAATCGGAAGCCAACTTCAGCGTCGTAGAAGACAGTGAATGCACAGGCAATCAAGTGATATCCCGCAGTTGAGGTGTTGAAATAAAATCCTGTCCTCTTTGTCTGAGAACAAGACAACACTGTGCAGCATGTGAGGACAATGAGGCTCCATGAAAGCGAGAGACACAAGTCACAGTGTTATGCAGTTGACTAATCACTCACGGACCCTCCCCTTCTCTCACACATTGGCCAACTCCAGCAGACTTGCTTCCTCCTCCTTTTTCAACATGAAATAAAAAAGTAAGTCATCAAATTTGCAGGTCGCACTTTCTCAAAAAATGGTCATTTGGTCACAGTCTGGAGCCCTGAGTTAACTCCCCATATAGCCTACGTATTTTTGGGTGAGGCTATTTGCACCCCTGGTACAATTAGCAGTGTAGGATTAGAAGTGAATGCTATTCGTACCCCGGTGCACACAGCAATGTGTTCTACTAATCCCCACGTCTGGTACAAATATCAATGTATGCTATTCGTACCCCGGTGCAATTAGAAGTGAATGCTATTTGTACCCCGGTGCACACAGCAATGTGTTCTATTAATACCCCGGCATATTGATCACACAATGTAATTAAAAAAAACAAAAACTACTGGGAAAATGTGGAAATCTCTTAACATTTTTCCTTATGACTTCATAATATTGCACTAATGTTCTAATCACATATTTGTGACTGTATTCCCAGGGGCCCAGCAGTGGCTGATCGCATATGTGTGACCGTACTCCTCAACAGGTTAAAGAAGCATTGTAAAACGCACAGATTTTAAATCTCACACTTGTCCTGTTCTGATGCTTATCAAAGTGCATGGGTTTATTTACCAGCTGTACAGTAATTTAGTTTTTAACAGTTTAACAGCTGTATCGCCATGTATGGGCTACTATTAGGCTAATGCGTGGTCATGTGGTAGCTTGATCAAAGGCAGGCTAGTTTCAAGGGTTGTTTTCTGTAGAGGAGCTGGCTACAGCTGCGCAGACACGCAATTCTCCCCATAACAAGTCATATAGCAATCACAATATCAAAGCTTGTTATTGTTGACATTACCTTTTCATGAGTTACAACATGCTGAACTCATAAGTTGCTTGGCTTCCACCCATAGATGGTGCACGTTACAAAATAAAATCGTTGCAGTGTCCAATATTTCGGGGGGCGGGCCCTGACTTGCGCAATGGCATGCAAATGATCCAATCCAAAATGAAAGAAACAAGATCTCTTCACTGGGGAATCCAACCCCAGGGCCAAAGCTCACTGTTCTAACCAAGGGGGCAAGCTTCTCTCCACAGAGTGAAGCCGCTATGGCGCCATTTTTATGCTACCAAGCCATCACCCCCCGTTAGCATCCCATTGACTGCCATTCATTTTGGCGTCACTTTGACTGCAAATAACTTTATATCTGAAGCGTTTGAAGACTTTATTTGTCCATTGTTTATTTCTAAAGAAACACGACAATGTATAAAAGGCTCCATTACCTTGTACCTCACGTTATGGCTCTGTGGCAGACGTTTTTATAAAAATAGGCTAACAATTGTGTCATAACCACGCGACTTACTGTTGCATAGTAGAGGAATTACCATATAGTACAGGAAAAACTTGCAGGCAGTTTCGACTTAGGCTACATTAGCTGTTTAAGTTTAATTGCTAATATTAACTAGCATTTTAGTTATAATTATTATTATAGTAATAATTAGCCTGTACCTATGTTATCTCCTTACATATACCTACACTCTCCATCTCTGCAAGATTCGGTTAAGGTTACCTTGAGGCGGATGGGCTACACCAGCAGAAGACCCCACCGGGTACCACTCATCTCCACTAAAAATAGGAAAATGAGGCTACAATTTGCACAAGCTCACCAAAATTGGACAGTTGAAGACTGTAAATATGTTGCCTGGTCTGATGAGTCTCAATTTCTGTTGAGACATTCAGATGGTAGAGTCAGATTTTGGCGTAAACAGAATGAGAACGTGGATCCGTCATGCCTTATTACCACTGGGCAGGCTGGTGGTGGTGGTGGTGGTGGTGGTGGTGTAATGGTGTGGGGGTTCCCTCTCCCTTCTCATCGTACACATCACACTCCACTGTTATGGTGTGGTGGCCATTTCAGATTTACTCACTAAATTGTTGTGGAAACACAACAAGTATGGAAACTAAATGCACACTTCCTGCATTACTTCAAATACTAAGTTACTCCTCTAGTAAACTAGTATTCACATGAAATAAAACAATAAAACATTGAGACCGTTCAACAAAGCACTCTGGCTAATAACAAATTCAACACATGAACTGGTTGCTATGGACTCGTCACTAGGCTTCCTCAGTCCTTGTACAGTATATTTTAGCATATAGGTAAAGCTGCCGAAGCTAAACATGATTCAAAACTCCATTTCTCAGACGAGTGTCAATTTGGGAGCTGGCATGCTACCACGCCTTCCTTCTCAAATGCCTTGAAAAGGCTGTAGTTTGCACAATTACACAAGTAATCTTCGGGACCGAAAGGATATTTGAGTCAGGTATGGGTGCTGCCTAGATACCTCCCGTCTCTTACCCGGCTGGTAAAATAAAAGCTTGCGTGTGGTCCGCTATCATAAGATGGTGTTTTGGATGTTTTTAGAGTAAACAGTACGGCAATCATGCTAAAGAATATAATATTTTTTCAGCAGATGTCTTAGTTACAACACAATGGAGCTAGCAAAGCAGTTTTGTGTTTAAATGTGCGGGCGGGATTTATTCAGTTTGGGAAATCGCACGGTCTCTACAAAGCAGCTACATGGAAAAATATGCACCAAACAAGCCACTTTGAAATGTTTCTGTTTTCATGAATACAAAAGTTGGGTGACCCTCCCCCCTTGACTAAAAAAAGTTGGATGACCCTCCCTTCAACAAAGAATAAAAAGACATGACCCTCCCCTGTTTTCCCCCAGTGGTCCATTCCACAAATACCAAACGGTCCCTTAGCATGTATGTTTGACATGGCAACAATACAAATATTTTTAAGTATTATTATTAGGTATATCAAATGCTAATTTGACAGTCATATGCAGTGCCATAATGAAGAAAAAAATCACAAAACCTTCACTAACACAACTCCTCACAGATCAACTATTATTGGACATATAGCAATGGTGCATTTTAAAGCTGATGCAGTAAGGGATATGTGCTTTTATCAGCTGTAATCTGATATATTAATGTGTCTTTGAGCAGTAAAAACACACAACACTGTCAATAAATATGTTTACCAGTTATTGCTAAGTTTATATTATTCACATTTTTTAACCTCAACAACCTCATTACAATGTGAGGAGTGATTTAAGGATTTCCTTCATGTTATGTGTACAGTACAGGGTAAAACCCCCAGTTAATAATATAACAAGATAATCAGACTGCCTTCTTAAAGAACAGTTTGTAATGTGAGTAGAAAGAAACCAAGCTGGAAATAGCACCTAAATCCCCAAACACGTGAAAGATGCCTAAAAAGGGCCTCCCACTGTGCTTTCATGTCTTGTTTCTGGAAAACATGCGCTCCCCTCGCAGGGTAAGGTGCTGCAGTTGGTACTGTAACACCTCAGTGTCTGATGACTCTTTGATGCTTATTTTGTCCAGATTAAGGTAGTCCAGAGACTTGGACTGGGCCCTCTTCCCTTTAAGCAGACAGAGGGGTAGTGGAGCATGAAGACCCTTCCCAGGCTCCCCGTGGGCCAGGGACCGGAGAAAGGTGTCGCTCGAGCTGGGCATACGCCTCCGTCTCCGCCCACTGGCAGCAGGAATGTCGTAGGGTTGGTAGTAGCGACTTTTGCCTTTGCAGATTCGTGAAGAACGGTGGATGCCCAAGTCCACAGACTTTGGGACAGTGCTCTGGATGGAGCTTGACACGGCTTCTGATACAGAACCCCTCTCTGGAGTGCCTTCTGACCACTGATGGGCCAGTTTGAGCAACTCCTCACCAGTGGTGAAGCCAACCAGATAGTTTGAGTCCATGTGGAGGATCTGGTATCCTGCAACAGTACCTCTGATAGGTGAACATGGGGTGCTGGCACAGCGAGGTCTTTCTGCTTCTGGTTTCAATGCGGCTTTGATCTCAGCTGCAGGAAGAATGGAGATGTGTGCCCTTGACACTCCATTGATATCCATTTCCATCCTTACAGACATATCCTGACTGATGAAAGGTGGAGAAAAAAACATAAATTGAGTCACTCTTTTGTCTGGGAGCAATACAGCAGATACACAAAACACAAACACTCAGAGGCCACATTCACTTAAAATCTTAAGGCATGGGATCAGTCGCTCCTAAATGAACAGGTCAGTCCTAACTAGGGCTGGGTATCGTTAAATAAAATTCCGATACCAGTACGGATACCAGTACCGTGACTTTGATACCGGTTCCTGAACTTGAAATTACAACCTAACACATTTTTAAGCTCCTACTACGTGAGCCTGTCTCTGCGTACTTATTGGCTCACTAACGGTGATGAAATTTACTCCTTAGGTATTGAAATCGGGTATTGAATGACAAGTCATTTTTCGAAACTCGATACTTTAGAGGCAAATCGGCGATTGGAGTACTGAATTCGGTAACCAGCCCTAGTCCTAACTAAACGAACACACATCTCCACGGTATATATGGGTACCATGTCTTTGGCTATGTGCAAAGCGACCGCTTCGGTGATTGTTCTCCACCGTGTCTCTTTCCTGTCATATGCGGTGCCTTGTGCAAAGGATTCGGCCACAGTTAGCTGTTTTTTTAGCTAAGGTTTGTTGGTCACTGCGGGTTTTTTTCGTCTCGGAGAGAGACTGGCATTTTTCATATTCGGCTGGATGTCTCTGTGGTGCTGCTTCCTTTGACGGCGATGGGCTTTAGGCAAATGTTGCAGCGCGGGGTTTTCAGTTCCAAACAACAGATGATTTTATTCCTTTCTTGGGAACAAACTTCCCACTCTCACCAGTAGCCATGTTGTCACTTGCTGTTGCTGTTTCGTGTGTTCTATGATGTTGTTGTTGTCGCTAGCCATACTGCTATGTGAAACCAAAGAATTTCTAACGCTACGGAAGCTCCAGAAAGCCAAAAATGCACCATTACACAAAAACTCGATTTACTTATTTTTTAAATCGCCCGCAACAAAAAATTCGTATTAATTCATTTAATCGATTTTTCGCCCAGGCCTAGCTACATCTAAAAAAAATAAAATAAAAATGTATATGAACCATACCCGCCGTGTTAGTCCTGTTTTCTCCCTTTCATTCCAAACCATGACCAACGCCTGTCTTCCTTCTCTGCTGAATGCATTTAAAATAAATATAGAATATTAAATATAGCCTACAGGACTCAACATTAACACTTGTCCACTTTTACGGGACAAGTGGATTTTTTGTAGGACAAAAAGGAAGAGAAATGTACTTGCCCCACTGGTTAAAACTCAAACAAAATAAAATGCCATGTTACTTCACGTTATGTGCCACTCATTACTAGGGTTGGGTACCGAACAAAAACCGTTGGTAGGCCTACTACCAAGGACGGATTCACTTTAAATCAAATGCTGCCAAATTTTGGTACCCGAGAGCGCATAAGCGCAAGCATATCTGACATCTCTGCATCTTGAAAGAGAGCGGAGTTTCGACTGCCGACACACACGTGCAGAGCTAACAACAACAACGTTGACTTTGTTAAAGTCAGTGAGTCGCGGCAACGCCGGTAAAGCGGTTGCAATTGTGTTTACACTTTTCAAAACTCCACGCAGACAGCGTATATAACGGCGAGGTGAAAGCTGTCACGGTATGGGTAAACGTTAGCCTTCCTCTGTAACAGGCAGGCACCACTTTGTTCACTATGCCCTATTGACTGACTGACAGGCTGAGGTTGGATATTGGATGTGAAAAGAAGGAAATGGTTCTTTCATAACATTGCACTTTAGATGTGTGTAAATTTATACATACATCCTATTTTATAGTGATTATCTATTCAAAAAAAAATGTCTATGTTCTATGCAAAACGTAAAATGTTCTATTAAAGAAAAGATAGTAAATAAATATTTGTGTGCTGTAAAGTGGTTAGAAAAAATGAAATCGGAATTGGCTAAAATCTGTATCGGCTGGTCAAAGTCAATGAAAAATCAGAAATCGGAATCAGCTAGAAAGTTGTAATCGGTGCATCTCTAACATTTCATTTTTTATGTGCCGATTTCTTTTGCGGAGTGCAAATGTTCCACTAAAACAAGATCCTTCCCAAGACTATTTTGCAGAGGAAATGTTGCTGCGTCTGGAACTTAGAGCTGCCCAAGACATGCAAGCAAGCCAGAGCGTTTTTTTTCCCTTATTCCAAAATGTATCTGTGTTGTAGCCAGACCTTACTCCCCGTATATACTCGCAGGACAAACGGGAAGACTTTGTCAAAAAATCGCGACGAATACACGTGCCGCTCTGTCCCGGACCGCCCCGCCCCGAGGGGGGGTCCTAAAAATAGGCGAGCGGCGCCCGGTCGGGCGGGACGGCGCAGCCCGCGACCCCGCGAGGGAGACGCGGCCCCCGGGCCCCCGGGGGCCGGGCGGGGCCAATCCTATGGATTTTTGGAAACGTTCCCGGTTGTCCCGTTTCGGCATAAATCCCGCTCTCGGCCACCAGGTGGCGAAATTTTTTCCCCCCGCACGGGACAATCGGGAACACTTTGGACAAAAGGGAACACGCCCCGACGAGCTCATCCGAAACGTCCGAAATGTTCCCGAGGCCCGAAGCCCCGGACCAAACCGGAAAACTTTTGCCGTTTGGGAAGACAATCGCGAGCACTCGGCCGCCCTATTAAAAACAGGCCAAATGTCGCGGGGTTTCTAAAGTGTTGTCCGACACGTTCTGGGGTGCCAGTACGGACCCTTCCCATGGGTCCAGGACCGCCAGAATTTGGTCCTTGGTTCTCCACGACACCCTAACCAACACTGAACAGGTTCCAGGCCATCACTTTACTGCTAAGTGTGTTAAACGACATATTGGCATTGAAAAATGCAGCACTTGTTTCATTTGCGAAGGACAGTTGGGAACACTTTTGCCAATTGGGAACACTTATGATTGTATGGTTGGACGTTTACCTCCAGGCCCCCCAGTCTCAGCTGCCAGGCCCAGAAAGTGTCTCTTAGCCTGGATCCACGAGCTGTTGCCCTGGCAGACAATATTTGGGAAAGGACAATCGGGAATACTTTTGCCAATTGGGAACACTTTTTGATATCTGGGAAAGACAATCGTGAACACTCAGCCACCCTATTAAAAACAGGCCAAATGTACTGGGATTTCTAAAGTGTTGTCTGACATGTTCTGGGGTGCCAGTATGGACCCTTCCCATGGGTCCAGGACCACCAGAATTTGATCCCTGGTTCTCCACGACACCCTCACCAACACTCAACAAGTTCCAGGTCATCACTTCACTGCTAAGTGTGTTAAACAATATACTGCCATTGAAAAATGCAGTGTGACCTTTAGGTTTAATAATGTGAGACACTTGGGAACACTTTTGCCAATTGGGAAGGACGACTGGGAACACTCAATCCCCTATGAAAAACAGGCCAAATGTCCTGGTTGAGGCTGTGAACCCTTGTAGGGTTTTGGGGGGGGTCTGGGGGCGGGGGAAGAGGGGGGGATGCATATGACAATCGGGAATATTTTTGCCAATTGGGAACACTTTTGTCATTTGGGAAAGAGAGTTGGGAACACTTTTGCCAATTGGGAACACTTATGATTGTGTGGTTGGATGTTGACCTCCAGGCCCCCCAGTCTCAGCTGCCAGGCCCAGAAAGTGTCTCTAAGCCTGGATTGAAAAGTTCATGCCCCTGGCAGACAATGTTTGGGAAAGGACAATCAGGAATACTTTTGCCAATTGGGAACACTTTCTGGATATTTGGGAAAGACAATTGTGAACACTCAGCCACCCTATTAAAAACAGGCCAAATGTCCTGGGATTTCTAAATTGTTGTCTGACACGTTCTAAGGGGGGCCAGTATGGACCCTTCCCATGGGTCCAGGACCACCAGAATTTGGTCCCTGGTTCTACACGACACCCTCACCAACACTGAACAGGTTCCAGGCCATCACTTCGCTGCTAAGTGTGTTAAACAATATACTGCCATTGAAAAATGCAGTGTGACCTTTAGGTTTTATAATGTGAGACACTTGGGAACACTTTTGCCAATTGGGAAGGACTTTTGGGAACACTCAATCCCCTATTAAAAACAGGCCAAATGTCCTGGTTGAGGCTGTGAAACCTTGTAGGGTTTTGGGGGGGTCTGGGGGCGGGGGAAGAGGGGGGGATGCATAGGACAATCGGGAATATTCTTGCCAATTGGGAACACTTATGATTTTATGGGTGAGTGTTGACCTCCATGCCCCACAGTCTCAGCTCCCAGGCCCACAACTGTCTCTAAGCCTGGGGTAACAGGCTTGTGCCCCTGGAAAGACCATTTTTGGGAAAGAACATTTGGGAACACTTTTGCCAATTGGGACCACTTATGATTGTATGGGTGAGTGTTGACCTCCATGCCCCACAGTCTCACCTCCCAGGCCCACAAAGTGTCTCTAAGCCTGGGGTAACAGCCTCGTGCCCCTGGTAGAACATTTTTGGGAAAGAACATTTGGGAACACTTTTGCCAATTGGGAACACTTATGATTGAATGGGTGAGTGTTGACCTCCAGGCCCCACAGTCTCACCTCCCAGGCCCGCAAAGTGTCTCTAAGCCTGGGGTAACAGCCTCGTGCCCCTGGTAGACCATTTTTGGGAAATTACATTTGGGAACACTTTTGCCAATTGGGAACACTTATGATTGTATGGGTGAGTGTTGACCTCCAGGCCCCACAGTCTCACCTCCCAGGCCCACAAAGTGTCTCTAAGCCTGGGGTAACAGGCTCGTGCCCCTGGTAGACCATTTTTGGGAAAGTCTTGAATTTTTTCTAAGTTTTTGACCAGAGGAGGGGGACTGCAGGAACTGTTGGCCTGCTTGCTTCCCCTTCCCTGGTTGAAAAACTTTAACTATGTTTTTCTTAAAGTTTCGTGCCCCTGGTAGACCATTTTTGGGAAATAACGATTGGGAACACTTTTGCCAATTGGGAACACTTATGATTGTATGGGTGAGTGTTGACCTCCAGGCCCCACAGTCTCACCTCCCAGGCCCACAAAGTGTCTCTAAGCCTGGGGTAACAGCCTCGTGCCCCTGGTAGACCATTTTTGGGAAAGAACGATTGGGAACACTTTTGCCAAATGGGAACACTTATGATTGCATGGGTGAGTGTTGACCTCCAGGCCCCTCAGTCTCACCTCCCAGGCCCACAAAGGGTGTCTATCCCTGGGTTAAAAGTGGCAGGGGATGGGTCAAAAACGTCTTGAATTTTTTCTAAGTTTTTGACCAGAGGAGGGGGACTGCAGGAACTGTTGGCCTGCCTGCCTCCCCTTCCCTGGTTGAAAAACTTTAACTATGTTTTTCTTAAAGTTTCGTGCCCCTGGTAGACCATTTTTGGGAAATTACATTTGGGAACACTTTTGCCAATTGGGAACACTTATGATTGTATGGGTGAGTGTTGACCTACAGGCCCCACAGTCTCACCTCCCAGGCCAACAAAGTGTCTCTAAGCCTGGGGTAACAGGCTCGTGCCCCTGGTAGACCATTTTTGGGAAAGTCTTGAATTTTTTCTAAGTTTTTGACCAGAGGAGGGGGACTGCAGGAACTGTTGGCCTGCTTGCCTCCCCTTCCCTGGTTGAAAAACTTTAACTATGTTTTTCTTAAAGTTCCGTGCCCCTGGTAGACCATTTTTGGGAAATAACGATTGGGAACACTTTTGCCAATTGGGAACACTTATGATTGTATGGGTGAGTGTTGACCTCCAGGCCCCACAGTCTCACCTCCCAGGCCCACAAAGTGTCTCTAAGCCTGGGGTAACAGCCTCGTGCCCCTGGTAGACCATTTTTGGGAAATAACGATTGGGAACACTTTTGCCAATTGGGAACACTTATGATTGCATGGGTGAGTGTTGACCTCCAGGCCCCACAGTCTCACCTCCCAGGCCCACAAAGTGTCTCTAAGCCTGGGGTAACAGGCTCGTGCCCCTGGTAGACCATTTTTGGGAAAGTCTTGAATTTTTTCTAAGTTTTTGACCAGAGGAGCGGGACTGCAGTAACTGTTGGCCTGCCTGCCTCCCCTTCCCTGGTTGAAAAACTTTAACTATGTTTTTCTTAAAGTTTCGTGCCCCTGGTAGACCATTTTTGGGAAAGAACGATTGGGAACACTTTTGCCAATTGGGAACACTTATGATTGTATGGGTGAGTGTTGACCTCCAGGCCCCTCAGTCTCACCTCCCAGGCCCACAAAGGGTCTCTATCCCTGGGTTAAAAGTGGCAGGGGATGAGTCAAAAACGTCTTGAATTTTTTCTAAGTTTTTGACCAGAGGAGGGGGACTGCAGTAACTGTTGGCCTGCCTGCCTCCCCTTCCCTGGTTGAAAAACTTTAACTATGTTTTTCTTAAAGTTCCGTGCCCCTGGTAGACCATTTTTGGGAAAGAACATTTGGGAACACTTTTGCCAATTGGGAACACTTATGATTGCATGGGTGAGTGTTGACCTCCAGGCCCCACAGTCTCACCTCCCAGGCCCACAAAGTGTCTCTAAGCCTGGGTTAACAAGCTCATGCCCCCTGCTAGACCAACTGTCCTTAATTGGAAACAATAAGGGAATCAATTAAAGAATTAGGGAAACTGTTAGGATGGTAGGTCAATTGGGAATATTATGGACATTTAGGAAGGAAATTTGGGAACATTTTTGCCATTTTAGAAAGGACATTGGGGAATAGTTTTGACATTTAGAAAGGACAATTAGGAAAATTTTTGACATTTGGGAATACTTTTGCAATTTGAGTTGGGCAATTGGGACCACACCTAAGAAGATAGGCCAACGGTTCTTTTCATGGCTA
This sequence comes from Gymnocephalus cernua, assembly GCA_023631565.1. Taxonomy (NCBI): domain Eukaryota; kingdom Metazoa; phylum Chordata; class Actinopteri; order Perciformes; family Percidae; genus Gymnocephalus; species Gymnocephalus cernua. Next base: position 7,221,477 of record CM042442.1, on the reverse strand, counting down.
TTAACACTTTATTTAGAGACATTAAGCCAGTATTTAAGGAAACTAACTTGTTATTTAGAGAAATTAAGTGAATATTAATAGATACAAAGTCAATAAATGAAGAAAACTGTCCTTAATTGGAAACAATAAGGGAATCAATTAAAGAATTAGGGAAACTGTTAGGATGGTAGGTCAATTGGGAATATTATGGACATTTAGGAAGGAAATTTGGGAACATTTTTGCCATTTAGAAAGGACATTGGGGAATAGTTTTGACATTTAGAAAGGACAATTAGGAACATTTTTGACATTTGGGAATACATTTGCAATTTGAGTTGGGCAATTGGCACCACACCTAAGAAGATAGGCCAACGGTTCTTTTCATGGCTATTAACACTTTATTTAGAGACACTAAGCCAGTATTTAAGGAAACTAACTTGTTATTTAGAGAAACTAAGTGAATATTAATAGATACAAAGTCAATAAATGAAGAAAACTGTCCTTAATTGGAAACAATAAGGGAATCAATTAAAGAATTAGGGAAACTGTTAGGATGGTAGGTCAATTGGGAATATTATGGACATTTAGGAAGGAATTTTGGGAACATTTTTGCCATTTAGAAAGGACATTGGGGAATAGTTTTGACATTTAGAAAGGACAATTAGGAAAATTTTTTACATTTGGGAATACATTTGCAATTTGAGTTGGGCAATTGGCACCACACCTAAGAAGATAGGCCAACGGTTCTTTTCATGGCTATTAACACTTTATTTAGAGACACTAAGCCAGTATTTAAGGAAACTAACTTGTTATTTAGAGAAACTAAGTGAATATTAATAGATACAAAGTCAATAAATGAAGAAAACTGTCCTTAATTGGAAACAATAAGGGAATCAATTAAATAATTAGGGAAACTGTTAGGATGTTAGGTCAATTGGGAATATTATTGACATTTAGGAAGGAAATTTGGGAACATTTTTGCCATTTAGAAAGGACATTGGGGAATAGTTTTGACATTTAAAAAGGACAATTAGGAAAATTTTTGACATTTGGGAATACATTTGCAATTAGAGTTGGGCAATTGGGACCACACCTAAGAAGATAGGCCAACGGTTCTTTTCATGGCTATTAACACTTTATTTAGAGACATTAATCCAGTATTTAAGGAAACTAACTTGTTATTTAGAGAAATTAAGTGAATATTAATAGATACAAAGTCAATAAATGAAGAAAACTGTCCTTAATTGGAAACAATAAGGGAATCAATTAAAGAATTAGGGAAACTGTTAGGATGGTAGGTCAATTGGGAATATTATGGACATTTAGGAAGGAAATTTGGGAACATTTTTGCCATTTAGAAAGGACATTGGGGAATAGTTTTGACATTTAGAAAGGACAATTAGGAAAATTTTTGACATTTGGGAATACATTTGCAATTTGAGTTGGGCAATTGGGACCACACCTAAGAAGATAGGCCAACGGTTCTTTTCATGGCTATTAACACTTTATTTAGAGACACTAAGCCAGTATTTAAGGAAACTAACTTGTTATTTAGAGAAACTAAGTGAATATTAATAGATACAAAGTCAATAAATGAAGAAAACTGTCCTTAATTGGAAACAATAAGGGAATCAATTAAAGAATTAGGGAAACTGTTAGGATGGTAGGTCAATTGGGAATATTATGGACATTTAGGAAGGAATTTTGGGAACATTTTTGCCATTTAGAAAGGACATTGGGGAATAGTTTTGACATTTAGAAAGGACAATTAGGAAAATTTTTGACATTTGGGAATACATTTGCAATTTGAGTTGGGCAATTGGCACCACACCTAAGAAGATAGGCCAACGGTTCTTTTCATGGCTATTAACACTTTATTTAGAGACACTAAGCCAGTATTTAAGGAAACTAACTTGTTATTTAGAGAAACTAAGTGAATATTAATAGATACAAAGTCAATAAATGAAGAAAACTGTCCTTAATTGGAAACAATAAGGGAATCAATTAAAGAATTAGGGAAACTGTTAGGATGTTAGGTCAATTGGGAATATTATTGACATTTAGGAAGGAAATTTGGGAACATTTTTGCCATTTAGAAAGGACATTGGGGAATAGTTTTGACATTTAAAAAGGACAATTAGGAAAATTTTTGACATTTGGGAATACATTTGCAATTTGAGTTGGGCAATTGGGACCACACCTAAGAAGATAGGCCAACGGTTCTTTTCATGGCTATTAACACTTTATTTAGAGACATTAATCCAGTATTTAAGGAAACTAACTTGTTATTTAGAGAAATTAAGTGAATATTAATAGATACAAAGTCAATAAATGAAGAAAACTGTCCTTAATTGGAAACAATAAGGGAATCAATTAAAGAATTAGGGAAACTGTTAGGATGGTAGGTCAATTGGGAATATTATGGACATTTAGGAAGGAAATTTGGGAACATTTTTGCCATTTAGAAAGGACATTGGGGAATAGTTTTGACATTTAGAAAGGACAATTAGGAAAATTTTTGACATTTGGGAATACATTTGCAATTTGAGTTGGGCAATTGGGACCACACCTAAGAAGATAGGCCAACGGTTCTTTTCATGGCTATTAACACTTTATTTAGAGACACTAAGCCAGTATTTAAGGAAACTAACTTGTTATTTAGAGAAACTAAGTGAATATTAATAGATACAAAGTCAATAAATGAAGAAAACTGTCCTTAATTGGAAACAATAAGGGAATCAATTAAAGAATTAGGGAAACTGTTAGGATGGTAGGACAATTGGGAACATTATGGTCATTTAGGAAGGACAATGGGGAAGACTTTGGACAATTGGGAAGGACAATTGGGAACACTCACCACCCTATTAAAAACAGGCCAAATGTCCCGGTTTGGGCTTCCCTTATCCTGTTTTTCCCTTAGAGAAAACGGGACGTTTGGCCTGTTTTTAATAGGGGGTTGAGTGTTCACAAATGTCCTTCCTAAATGTCCAAAGCTTTCCCAAATGTAATATCTCCCCTGAAGCATTTTTGGATGCATTTTTGGCTTTTAACCTGAAACAGAAAAACAGCATTTTTTGGACTTTTGGCTAGAGCCTTGGTTTTTACATATGTTGTTGCCAGCTCCCTAAGGAGTGCAACTGTGTCGGTTTGGACATGCTAGCACTTAGCATTGCTGCACAGGAAGCTCGGTCATTTGGGAACATTTTGGACAATTGGGAAGGACAATTGGGAACACTCACCACCCTATTAAAAACAGGCCAAATGTCCCGGTTTGGGCTTCCCTTATCCTGTTTTTCCCTTTGAGAAAACGGGACGTTTGGCCTGTTTTTAATAGGGGGTTGAGTGTTCACAAATGTCCTTCCTAAATGTCCAAAGCTTTCCCAAATGTAATATCTCCCCTGAAGCATTTTTGGATGCATTTTTGGCTTTTAACCTGAAACAGAAAAACAGCATTTTTTGGACTTTCGGCTAGAGCCTTGGTTTTTACATATGTTGTTGCCAGCTCCCTAAGGAGTGCAACTGTGTTGGTTTGGACATGCTAGCACTTAGCATTGCTGCACAGGAAGCTCGGTCATTTGGGAACATTTTGGACAATTGGGAAGGACAATTGGGAACACTCACCCACCCTATTAAAAACAGGCCAAATGTCCCGGTTTCCCTTACAGTGCTTTTCCCTTAGAGAAAACGGGACATTTGGCCTGTTTTTAATAGGGCGGGTGAGTGTTCCCAAATGTCCTTCCCAATTGGCTAAAGTGTTCCCAAGTTTCCCAAGTCGTCTGACTCATTTCCAATGCTAATCTTTCACATTTAACAATGGAATAATGACCTGAAACAAGTTACATGTCAAAGAGGGTGTTCTGGAGGACCGATGACCAAATTTTGGTGGTCCTGGACCCATGGGAAGGGGCCTAAACAGGATTTTCATTTTTCGCTACGGGACTGCACAAGATAGCAGAAAATTGAGATTTTTTAAAACTTGAGCTAGAGCCCTGATTTTAACATATGTTGTTGCCAGCTCCCTAAGGAGTGCAACTGTGTTGGTTTGGAATTGCTAGCACTTAGCATGGCTGCACAGGAAGCTCGGCCATTTGGGAACATTTTGGACAATTGGGAAGGAAAATTGGGAACACTCACCCACCCTATTAAAAACAGGCCAAGTGTCCCGGTTTGGGCTTCCCTTATCCTGTTCTTCCCTTAGAGAAAACGGGACATTTTGGCTGTTTTTAATAGGGGGTTGAGTGTTCCCAATTGTCCTTTCTAAATGTCCAAAGTGTTCCCAAATGTAATATCTCCCCTGAAGCATTTTTGGATGCATTTTTGGCTTTTAACCTGAAACAGAAAAACAGCATTTTTTGGACTTTCGGCTAGAGCCTTGGTTTTTACATATGTTGTTGCCAGCTCCCTAAGGAGTGCAACTGTGTTGGTTTGGACATGCTAGCACTTAGCATTGCTGCACAGGAAGCTCGGTCATTTGGGAACATTTTGGACAATTGGGAAGGACAATTGGGAACACTCACCACCCTATTAAAAACAGGCCAAATGTCCCGGTTTGGGCTTCCCTTACAGTGCTCTTCCCTTAGAGAAAACGGGACATTTGGCCTGTTTTTAATAGAGCGGGTGAGTGTTCCCAAGTTTCCCAAGTCGTCTGACTCATTTCCAATGCTAATCTTTCACATTTAACAATGCAATAATGACCTGAAACAAGTTCCATGTCAAAGAGGGTGTTCTGGAGGACCGATGACCAAATTTTGGTGGTCCTGGACCCATGGGAAGGGGCCCAAACAGGATTTTCATTTTTCGCTACGGGACTGCACAAGATAGCAGAAAATTGAGATTTTTTTAAACTTGAGCTAGAGCCCTGATTTTAACATATGTTGTTGCCAGCTCCCTAAGGAGTGCAACTGTGTTGGTTTGGAATTGCTAGCACTTAGCATGGCTGCACAGGAAGCTCGGCCAGTTGGGAACATTTTGGACAATTGGGAAGGAAAATTGGGAACACTCACCCACCCTATTAAAAACAGGCCAAGTGTCCCGGTTTGGGCTTCCCTTATCCTGTTCTTCCCTTAGAGAAAACGGGACATTTTGCCTGTTTTTAATAGGGGGTTGAGTGTTCCCAATTGTCCTTTCTAAATGTCCAAAGTGTTCCCAAATGTAATATCTCCCCTGAAGCATTTTTGGATGCATTTTTGGCTTTTAACCTGAAACAGAAAAACAGCATTTTTTGGACTTTCGGCTAGAGCCTTGGTTTTTACATATGTTGTTGCCAGCTCCCTAAGGAGTGCAACTGTGTTGGTTTGGACATGCTAGCACTTAGCATTGCTGCACAGGAAGCTCGGTCATTTGGGAACATTTTGGACAATTGGGAAGGACAATTGGGAACACTCACCGCCCTATTAAAAACAGGCCAAATGTCCCGGTTTGGGCTTCCCTTACAGTGCTCTTCCCTTAGAGAAAACGGGACATTTGGCCTGTTTTTAATAGAGCGGGTGAGTGTTCCCAAGTTTCCCAAGTCGTCTGACTCATTTCCAATGCTAATCTTTCACATTTAACAATGCAATAATGACCTGAAACAAGTTCCATGTCAAAGAGGGTGTTCTGGAGGACCGATGACCAAATTTTGGTGGTCCTGGACCCATGGGAAGGGGCCCAAACAGGATTTTCATTTTTCGCTACGGGACTGCACAAGATAGCAGAAAATTGAGATTTTTTTAAACTTGAGCTAGAGCCCTGATTTTAACATATGTTGTTGCCAGCTCCCTAAGGAGTGCAACTGTGTTGGTTTGGAATTGCTAGCACTTAGCATGGCTGCACAGGAAGCTCGGCCAGTTGGGAACATTTTGGACAATTGGGAAGGAAAATTGGGAACACTCACCCACCCTATTAAAAACAGGCCAAGTGTCCCGGTTTGGGCTTCCCTTATCCTGTTCTTCCCTTAGAGAAAACGGGACATTTTGCCTGTTTTTAATAGGGGGTTGAGTGTTCCCAATTGTCCTTTCTAAATGTCCAAAGTGTTCCCAAATGTAATATCTCCCCTGAAGCATTTTTGGATGCATTTTTGGCTTTTAACCTGAAACAGAAAAACAGCATTTTTTGGACTTTCGGCTAGAGCCTTGGTTTTTACATATGTTGTTGCCAGCTCCCTAAGGAGTGCAACTGTGTTGGTTTGGACATGCTAGCACTTAGCATTGCTGCACAGGAAGCTCGGTCATTTGGGAACATTTTGGACAATTGGGAAGGACAATTGGGAACACTCACCGCCCTATTAAAAACAGGCCAAATGTCCCGGTTTCCCTTACAGTGCTTTTCCCTTAGAGAAAACGGGACATTTGGCCTGTTTTTAATAGGGCGGGTGAGTGTTCCCAAATGTCCTTCCCAATTGGCTAAAGTGTTCCCAAGTTTCCCAAGTCGTCTGACTCATTTCCAATGCTAATCTTTCACATTTAACAATGGAATAATGACCTGAAACAAGTTCCATGTCAAAGAGGGTGTTCTGGAGGACCGATGACCAACTTTTGGTGGTCCTGGACCCATGGGAAGGGGCCCAAACAGGAGTTTCATTTTTTGCTACGGGACTGCACAAGATAGCAGAAAATTGAGATTTTTTCAAACTTGAGCTAGAGCCCTGATTTTAACATATGTTTTTGCCACCTCCCTATGGAGTGCAACTGTGTTGGTTTGGAATTGCTAGCACTTAGCATGGCTGAACAGGAAGCTCGGCCATTTGGGAAAATTTTGGACAATTGGGAAGGACAATTGGGAACACTCACCCATCCTATTAAAAACAGGCCAAATGTCCCGGTTTGGGCTTCCCTTATCCTGTTTTTCCCTTAGAGAAAACGGGACATTTGGCCTGTTTTTAATAAGGTGAGTAAGTGTTCCCAATTGTCCTTCCCAATTGGCTAAAGTGATCCCAAATGTCTTAAGTTCCAAGGCAACCATGCTAAGTGCTAGCCGACTTTTAAGCCTGACAGTGGGTGCAGCTGCAGCCTGGGCTCCCTTCCTCTCCCTGGAAGTCAGCTGGAATACCAGGGCCATGAAAAAAATTGCAAACACCCATATCCATCAGGGGGTGTGTGGGCCATGGAGTGTGTCCGATTTTGAGGCCTCTCCATGGGCTTAGCTCCAGTCGGGCCCCCCTTCCCCTTCCTGGAAGTCAGTTAGTATACCAGGGGCACGAAATAAAAAAACGTTGATACAAGGGTTTTCAGCCCGAACCAGGCCATTTGGCCTGTTTTTAATAGGGCGGGTGAGTGTTCCCAAATGTCCTTCCCAATTGGCTAAAGTGTTCCGAAATGTCTTAAGTTCCAAGGCAACCATGCTAAGTGCTAGCCGACTTTGAAGCCTGACAGTGGGTGCAGCTGCAGCCTGGGCTCCCTTCCTCTCCCTGGAAGTCAGTTAGTATACCAGGGGCATGAAAAAAAATTGCAAACACCCACATCCATCAGGGGGTGTGTGGGCCATGGAGTGTGTCCGATTTTGAGGCCTCTCCATGGGCTTAGCTCCAGTCGGGCCCCCCTTCCCCTTCCTGGAAGTCAGTTAGTATACCAGGGGCACGAAATAAAAAAACGTTGATACAAGGGTTTTCAGCCCGAACCAGGCCATTTGGCCTGTTTTTAATAGGGCGGGTGAGTGTTCCCAAATGTCCTTCCCAATTGGCTAAAGTGTTCCGAAATGTCTTAAGTTCCAAGGCAACCATGCTAAGTGCTAGCCGACTTTGAAGCCTGACAGTGGGTGCAGCTGCAGCCTGGGCTCCCTTCCTCTCCCTGGAAGTCAGTTAGTATACCAGGGGCATGAAAAAAAATTGCAAACACCCACATCCATCAGGGGGTGTGTGGGCCATGGAGTGTGTCCGATTTTGAGGCCTCTCCATGGGCTTAGCTCCAGTCGGGCCCCCCCTTCCCCTTCCTGGAAGTCAGTTAGTATACCAGGGGCACGAAAAAAAAAAAAGTTGATATAAGGGTTCACGGCCTCAACCAGGACATTTGGCCTGTTTTTAATAGGGGATTGAGTGTTCCCAATTGTCCTTTTCAATTGGCAAAAGTGTTCCCAATTGTCCTTCCCAATTGGCAAAAGTGTTCCCAAGTGTCCCAAATTATAAGACCCAAAGGTCAAAAGGCCATGTTCAATGCTAATAATTTTTTTTTCACATTTAACATTGAAATAAAGACCTGAAACCTTTGCCATGTCAAAGAGGGTGTTCTGGAGAATCTTTGACCAAATTTTGGGGGACCTAGACCCATGGGAAGGGTCCCTACTGGCCCCCCAAAAATATTTCTTGACACTTGGGAACATTTTTGACATTTCTCATGGCATTTTCAAAAATTTCAAATAATCATAATTAATAATGGAAAGCACCCAGAGAACCCAAATTTTGCACAGAAGTGGGCTGCAGTCCCCTCTAACAATGTGCATAAGTGTTTTTACTCCAAACCATCTAGAACGAAAAAAGTCTGGTTCAAGATTCCCCCAAAACATGGTCTTAGGATCATTATGTCCAACACCACTTTGAAATTTAGTTTTGAACAGAGAAACTTTTGTTCTGAGTGTGCCAGCGCCATGAAACTTTAATATGTTGTTCCCGGGCCTCAATGGGGCGGGGCCACCTTGGTTTGGAGTCGCTAGCACCTAGCATGCGCGCGTGGGAGGCGGGACAAATGGCATGCAAATGATAGGGACGATTTTTATAAGGGAAAATGAATGGGAAATGTTCCCAAATTTCCGGAGTGTAAACAGCCATATTTCTCCCAAAAATGTTGCTAAATGCGTGATTCCTGTATCTATGCGGCCGTTATGATCCCTAGATTCAGTGTGTAGGGCGTGGTTATTGTAGAACATCAGGAATCCTATCCGCTCAAGGCAAGGTTCCAGGGGGATGGAACCAAGCCTATAGCGTAGCCACGCCCCTGTTATTAAACATACTTGACATTTGTTTAAATATTTTAATGAGAAGTACTATTATTTCAATTGTACTTGTTAGAATCGCAAGGATTTTCTTCCATTTGGGAACACTTTGGCCATGTGGGAATATAAGGGGGTGAGCGAGTTGGGCAGAGTCCGACTTTGAGGCCTGATTTCAGGCTAAGGCCCAGTCCAGCCTGCCTTCATCTCTATGGAAGTCAGTTAATATACCAGGGGCACGAAAAAAAAGAAGTTGCTATAAGGGTTCACAGCCTCAACCAGGACATTTGGCCTGTTTTTAATAGGGTGGCTGAGTGTTCCCAATTCTCTTTCCCAAATACCAAAAAGTGTTCCCAATAGGCAAAAGTATTCCCGATTGTCCTTTCCCAAAAATTGTCTGCCAGGGGCATGAGCTTGTCAATCCAGGCTTAGAGACACTTTCTGGGCCTGGCAGCTGAGACTGGGGGGCCTGGAGGTCAACATCCAACCATACAATCATAAGTGTTCCCAATTGGCTAAAGTGTTCCCAAGTGTCCCAAAATATAAGACCCAAAGGTCAAAAGGCCATGTTCAATGCTAATAATTTTTTTTTCACATTTAACATTGATATATTGACCTGAAACCTGTTCCATGTAGTTGAGGGTGATCTGGAGAATCAATGTTCAATTTTGGGGGGACCTGGACCCATGGGAAGGGTCCATACTGGCCCTCCAAGAAGGGGTCTTGACATTTGGGAACACTTTGACCATTTCATGTACAGTTTCTGAGTCCTTATCCTGATTTTCCCTTAGAGAAAACGTGACATTTGGCCTGTTTTTAATAGGGGATTGAGTGTTCCCAATTGTCCTTCTCAATTGGCAAAAGTAATCCCAACTGTCCTTCCCAATTGTCAAAAGTGTTCCCAAGTGTCCCAAATTATAAGACCCAAAGGTCAAAAGGCCATGTTCAATGCTAATAATTTTTTTTTCACATTTAACATTGAAATAAAGACCTGAAACCTTTGCCATGTCAAAGAGGGTGTTCTGGAGAATCTTTGACCAAATTTTGGTGGACCTAGACCCATGGGAAGGGTCCCTACTGGCCCCCCAAAAATATTTCTTGACACTTGGGAACATTTTTGACATTTCTCATGGCATTTTCAAAAATTTCAAATAATCATAATTAATAATGGAAAGCACCCAGAGACCCCAAATTTTGCACAGAAGTGGGCTGCAGTCCCCTCTAACAATGTGCATAAGTGTTTTTATTCCAAACCTTCTAGAACAAAAAAATGCTGGTTCAAGATTCCCCCAAAACATGGTCTTAGGATCGTTATGTCCAACACCACTTTGAAATTTAGTTTTGAATTGAGAAACTTTTGTTCTGAGTGGGCCAGCGCCACGAAACTTTAGTATGTTGTTCCCGGGCTGCAATGGGGCGGGGCCACCTTGGTTTGGAGTCGCTAGCACCTAGCATGCGCGCGTGGGAGGCGGGACAAATGGCATGCAAATGATAGGGACGATTTTTATAAGGGAAAATGAATGGGAAATGTTCCCAAATGTTCGGAGTTTAAACAGCCATATTTCTCCCAAAAATGTTGCTACATGCGTGATTCCTGTATCTATGCGGCCGTTATGATCCCTAGATTAAGTGTGTAGGGCGTGGTTATTGTAGAACATCAGGAATCCTATCCGCTCAAGGCAAGGTTCCAGGGGGATGGAACCAAGCCTATATTGCAGCCACGCCCCTGTTATTAAACATACTTGACATTTGTTTAAATATTTTAATGAGAAGTACTATTATTTCAATTGTACTTGTTAGAATCGCAAGGATTTTCTTCCATTTGGGAACACTATGGCCATATGAGAATATAAGAGGGTGAGCGAGTTGGGCAGAGTCCGACTTTGAGGCCTGATTTCAGGCTAAGGCCCAGTCCAGCCTCCCTTCATCTCTATGGAAGTCAGTTAATATACCAGGGGCACGAAAAAAAAGAAGTTGCTATAAGGGTTCACTGCCTCAACCAGGACATTTGGCCTGTTTTTAATAGAGGATTGAGTGTTGCCAATTGTCCTTCCCAATTGGAAAAAGTGTTCCCAAGCATCCCACATTATTAAACCTAAAGGTCATGCTCCATTTTTCAATGCCAATATATCGTTTAACACACTTAGCAGTGAAGTGATGGCCTGGAACCTGTTCAGTGTTGGTGAGGGTGACGTGGAGAACCAAGGACCAAATTCTGGTGGTCCTGGACCCATGGGAAGGGTCCATACTGGCACCCGAGAACGTGTCAGACAACACTTTAGAAATCACACAACATTTGGCCTGTTTTTAATAGGGTGGCTGAGTGTTCCCAATTCTCTTTCCCAAATATCAAAAAGTGTTCCTCATTGGCAAAAGTGTTCCCGATTGTCCTATGCACCCCCCCTCTCCCCCCACCCCCAGACCCCCCAAACCCCCCAAACCCCCCAAGACCCCCCAAGCCCACCGCAACCCCCTCCCTTTTTCAAATGACAAAAGTGTTCCCAATTGGTAAAAGTGTTCCCAATTGTCCAACGCACCCCCCCCCCACACCCCCCCAAACCCCCCTCCCAAGACCCCCCCAGGCCACTGCAGCCCCCTCCTCAGAGTATCCCACCATTTTAATACCCAAGTGTCAAAAACATTCCCTATACACCCGTGCCCTCACAACCCACTACTGCCCCCTATTGGCCAGCACTTCTGCAGCCCCTTACCATGTATTCCCAATTTGCAAACATGTACCACAATGGCAAATGCAGGAATAGCGCCACCTATGCCTTAAAGGTGGCCGTCACGGTGTATTCCTGAATGGCCCCATTGTTCCCATGTTTACACCCCAAATGGCGAGAATCTTCCCAAAGTAACATGCACGCTCCTGCCAAATGGCAAAAACGGCGACCACATTGACATTGGGGTGCGTTTCGGCCAATGGCCATACTTTTCAATGCAAAATCTCGGACACCGGGGAACGTTTCCCTAGTCCACAGAAATGTGTAGATTGGTCTGGCAATGCAAGCCTAATACCACAGAAGCAGCTGCTGCCACAGTGAAGGACAAGGGCAGACTGCAGTGTATCATTTGCTCTGCAGAGAAGGTGATTGGCTGCAATTTGCTGTCCCTCTAGGGCCTGTACACCTCCAGAACCTGAGGTGGGCAGGAAAGATTGTGGCCGATCCCTCTCACCATGGACACCAACTGTTAGAACAACTCCCCCCTGACAGGAGGCTGCTGTTGTAGTATTTTAACAGTACCTTTTCATATTATGAGGTTAATTTTTCTATTCTATATTTATTTTCTTGATTTTTGCATTACTTTGCTTAATTGTTTATTAATGTTATTGTATTGCACCAAGGCTCCTTCTATGTGAAACACTACTTGGTTATAAACTCCATTCAGATTTTATACAAATCCAATGAAGTTAGGATGTTGTGTAAAACATAAAATAAAAACAGAATACAATGATTAGCAAATCCTTTCCAACCTATATTCAATTGAATACAGTACAAAGACAATATATTTAATGTTCAAACTGATAAACTTTGTTTTTTGCAAATATTCACTCATTTGGAATTTGATGACTGTAACACGTTCCAAAAAAGCTGGGACAGGGGCAACAAAAGAATGGGAAAGTTGAGCAATGCTCAAAAAACACCTATTTGGAACATTCCACAGGTGATCAGGTTAATAGGAAACAGGTCAGTGTCATGACACTGCATTACAATCCGGCATCATTATGTAAACACCCAGAAACGCTGACGGCTTCTCTGGGCCCAAGCTCATCTAAGATGGACTGACACAAAGTGGAAAAGTGTGCTGTGGTCTGACGAGTCCACATTTCAAATTGTTTTTTGGAAATCATTGACGACATGTCCTCTGGGCCAAAGAGGAAAATGACCATCCAGATTGTTATCAGCGCCAAGTTCAAAAGCCACCATCCAGGGATTAAAGTGAAAAAAAATCTTTTGACTGAACTTTTTTTCAGGCCAAGTCATAAACTGTTCACATCTACCTATACAGAGAGCACCCCTTTTGCAACCTCGCCCTATTGGTTTTTAATGTACAACAAAATGCAAACAGCAAAGTAAAGGGAGTATTGCGAGTGTTCTCTTTCCCTGATGAACAAAACAATATTTCAGTACCATCCCACAACGGACTAACCATTGCTGTTCTTTTCTACTGCAGCAATCATATTGTAGAACCTTACACTCTATTTAATGACTTCAGGTCAAAAGCGTTTAAAGGGAGCTTTTTTTAAATTCTTAATACTAGTGCAGTGCCCGTTGAAAATGTGCCTGTTTGGAATGGCCGATTGCTTGGCCTGTGGTATTGCTGCTTGTAGAATTAATAAAAGCCAAATTGTAGCCTACCCCAAAATGACTTACAGAAGGACCCCAAACCACTTCAAATGCAACTCCCCTGTATACCCTAATACTAACTTACCGATTTAGGCTACCTGACAGAGAACGTTGCAGTTTTAGAATGTAATCACAAAATATTACAATGACAATGTGGAGTAATCAGACATTAGCCTCATGGACTCAGTGCGCTACTCACCGGCCCGTTATGAGCTAATCAGCACATATCTGCGTTAATCACCACCAGAACCGGACCGTGTGTGTGTGTGTGTGCGCAGAGAGGGGGGGGGGGGGGAGAGAGAGAGAGAGATAGAGACGGTGTTGTCTCCTGTCATATGAGGGGTCCAAGCAAGGCGGTACTACTAACTCAATCACAAAATATCACAATGACAATGTGGAGTAATCAGACATTTGCGTCATGCACTCATGGCAGTGCACAACCCACCGGCCCGTTAGCGCTAAACAGCACCCGCGTTAATCACCACCAGAACCGGGCCGTGTGTGTGCGCAGAGCGAGAGAGAGAGAGAGAGAGAGAGGGAGGGAGAGAGAGAGGGAGAGATACGGTGTTGTCTCATGTCATATGATCTTTAACGAATTTGACATTTCAGCAGAGGTGTTAATTTCCATACAGTTTAAGTGGCTTGACGGTTAATGGTGAAGTAGGGGATTTGGCACTGCACCTACTCGTGCCCGTAGCAAGATATCTGTCAAGTTTGAAAGCCATCGGACTAACGGTTCGAGAGATATGCGCTTAACACAACGACAGACAGACAGACGTTCCTGCAATTTATAGATAGATTAGTGCTGTCAAACGATTAAAATATTTAATCGCGATTAATCGCATTAATGTCATAGTTAACTCACAATTAATCGCACATTTTTATCTATTCTACTCAGCCTATACCATGGCTTAATACTTTCTTTTTCTCAAGTTTGCTTTGAACATAGCAGTCAGGCTACTGCTCTTTATTCACCAGAGGCTCATCAACCCAGCCTCTTATTTCAGAAAGAATGCAGAGTAACGGTTACCAATAAAAGATAAGCCTACGTCTTTGCTTTGAGCCAGTTACTCAAACAAACAAGCCTGTTGAAATTTTTAAACAGGGAACATGCCAAGACGGTGAAAACAACCTTTCAAAAGGTACTGATGTGGCCAGTGTTGCTAAGTACTTGCGTGCAAGGCAGGCCAAGGCGCGTTTGTAATCTAATAACATAAAATAATAAAGTATTTGTTGCATGAATCGCTCTTATGCTATTAAACTTTAAAAAGAAAAAAAAAATAGGATGATAAAAAATAAAACGTGTGCATTATGCAGGTGTCACAGTTAGTTCCACCTTGGCTAAATAGATAATATATAATGTAATATAATGTGCTAATGTAAATTGCAATTGCTTCAGTGATTGTTCATCCCGTTCTGCTTAAAGGCTGCTGCAGCGGGCCTAAAGAGTTGGTCTCCGGGTTTTTTTTTTTTTCAAACGGCACATCTGGGTGATACCGTCAAATGTGCGTTAGAATGTTGGCTGCGTTTCAAACATACCCTGCCAAAGGTGGAGCACCGCCTACACCGTCACCGTTTTATTCACAACCATCTCTCCGTTGCTAGCTGATCAGGAACCGGCAGGCAGGTCTTCCAGCTCCCCCGTTTCATTAGCGCTAGACTGACTCTCACGCCGATCCGCTTGTTGTGCTAACCTCAGCCACATTGCTCTCAGCCTCGTCCGCCAGCTGGTCCACATCTCTGGCCAGACCTTCAGACACTTGGCCATTCTAACCGACGAGCTAATGTTAGCTTAGTAGCACGGTGCGAGACGTTTTGTTTTCTTTCTTGACAACTGATTGATTTGCGCCCAAGATTGGATGTCTAGGGCCAAAGCTTTCTCACCATGTCCACGGATTTAAGATAAAACACCATGTTACGCCGTTATTATTGTTATAGCCTAGCTACGTGTCACGCACCCCGTGTCCGCGCCATGGCGCACACTCCACGGTCAAGAGCATAAAGAAAAACACTGACGTAAATAGTACTACCTGTACTGTCGTATTACATCCCAGTCACACAGAGTAAAATGTAAAGTCACACCAAAAGCCCGTCAACGGAAAGCCGTTCCACTCTTTTATATACTGTCTATGGTTCCACTCCCCATTCAGCCCCATTGTACCTATTTTGGTTGCAGTTCCACCAGAGTTCCACTGGGGGTGATCACGGTCCAGTGCAAAATGAATGAGACCCTATGGAGCTAGACGGCTAAATATGTCTCTTTCGCCTAATTGTCGTTGAGAAATCTCAGATTTGATTGTAGTTTTCTTTTCTTTTATATATATATATATATATATATATATATATATATATATATATATATATATATACACGTTAAACGTGGAAGGGGATCTTCAATAAATCCGGAATCTGTGGCAGGCCAATGAGTGTGAGAAGGATAGGGAATGGCCACTGTAAGTGGCTAATGTGTGGAGGGTCCTAGAGATAATCGAGCGCACGTAAACATGTGGGAAGGAGTCAGATATCACAACCTGCTACGTGCGTCTGAACAATGAGCAAGCAAACTATTGACTCGTTCTTCCGACCTGCATGCTAGTGCCAGAGTCTACAGTGTCACAGTCGGATGATGATTCAGAGTCAGAGGTTTGTGTGGCGAAAAAGGCCCGAAACCATTGTCGGGAAGACTGGGTGCGAGAATTCAGCTGGTTGAGGTACTGTAAGGAGACGAACTCCATGAACTGCAATATTGCAGTCGCTACCCCAGAACTGCGGGGAACACAAAGTTTGACAACAGTGCAGGCACTTCGCAGTTTAAACACAATACACTACAGTAGTTAAACACAGTCTTAGCCTCAAGCATAGAGTATGCCGTGACATGTTAATAAATGAAAAAGCAACGCCACTGCCGGTTACGAAAGCGCATGGGTCTCGCTTTCGTGGCAGTGCATTCACTGATTTATTAGCATTTTTAAACGTCAGCTCCGAAATTTGCCACACGCTGCTGTACTGCTCCCTCACTTGGGTGAGAGAGGTAGAAATGTGACAGCAGAGAGCGGAGACCGCTTCTATGAAAAAAAAAATAGACATAGGATGCTAAATATATATAACTATTTACCTTGTAAAAACAAATAGTACTTATGTGAGTGTTGTGAGCTCCTCTCTCTCTGGCTCCCTTATTACTCAATATTTCCCACACTAGGGGCCAGCTGTACTAACGCTTTTGCGCCCCCATTTCAGGCGTATTTGTTTCTCAACGTGCGCGTAAAAACACGGCGAGGTATGTACAAACAGGCCGCACTGAGGTAAAAGCGCAGACTGCCTGTTGCGGGAACTGAAAATGGCAAATTGCGCTTTTCCATGTCATGCATATTAGGGATGGGCATGATTAATCAACGATCGACGATTGATCATTAAGAATTTCGTCGATCACGTTAATTTGTCATCGATTAAACTAATGCAGGTTGCGTTGTGTAGTGTGATTGAAGCAATGAAATGAATTCCACTGTGTGGCAGCAATTAAACATTTTACCACCTGGGGGCGTCATAAGCTACTCAGTTACCTGCAGTTTCCGTTTTGATTCAAAGTAAACATGAAGAAAAGATTTTAAAAAACGACTTAGTTCACGCCGTGTATAAGTACAACACGGCCACGACTCAAATGATGTACCACAAATTGCATCCGAACCTGGTTAATGTCGGTGTCGGTGCGTCCTGCTCTCAGTATCAACCTAGCATAAACTTGGCGTTAGCACGGAGGAGCTGCGATGAACAACGAGCAGAGGAAATTACCCAAGGGATCTGCAAGTTCATTGAGATGGATATTGGAACCAGCATGTCACATTCCGTCACGACGTACCATCACCAGACTGGTAGAAACTCACTATGAAGAACAGAATAAGGTTTCCCGGCCCGGGCTGGCCAAGTTAGCGCGGAGGTAGCTACCTGTGCATCCTGGCCGGCAAGTGTTTTCGGCGGCTGGAATGACGGTCACCAGGTAGCAGTTGCGTCTGACCCCAGATCATGTCAACCTGCTTATTTTTCTCAACAAAAACCAGTAGACTGGTGCAGGAGTTGTATGTGAGTTACTGGTTATTTTTTATTAGGCTTTGTCCGTGCCTTGGATAGTTTTGAGTTACATTTTGACAAAACCTGTCAGATCTAAGTAGTATTATAGTTTTGGTTAAGTTATGGTTAAGTTATTATTTAACGTGATTCTTTTTATTTATTATTTTGGAATAAACGAGGTTCTCTTTTTAAGAAGGCCAGCTCACAGCAGCGGTTCCGCTGCTTCAGAGCACCGCAGCGCATATAACTTCAAGTTTAGCCTAACCTCCAGTTTAACTGCCAAGTTGTTCTTGTAATTAAGATCTCATCGAGGAAAAACACGCTGTATTTTTATATTTTCATTGCGTTTTTAATTTATAAAAAGTAAAATAAATAATGAATTTTAATATAAAAATATTAATGATTAATTGATAATTGATCATTAATTCTCCTGACGATCGACGAAGAAAATTTAATCGAATGCCCATCCCTAATGCATATGCATTCATTGGAGGGTGAAGGGGAAAGTGGGAGTTTCCCATAAAGAGATGGGAGGGGAAGCATAAAGTGTGCTTAATTATGTATTCCGTGGTACAGGCCCGGATTGGCTAATCGGGAGCACCGGGAAAATTCCCGGTGGGCCGGTCTATTTTTTTGGCCGCGAGGGCCGTTGTTGTCATGGCACTGGGTTGAAATATGGATGCTGTCCCTATGGCTGCCTGCACTCACAGCAGCCCCACTCTTTTTATTCATTATTGTATCGCAGTCCCACTCTTTTTATTTAATATTTTCTCGCAGAGTGCAGCCTGCAGGTTAATGATGACGTGATTATCTTTTGACTCCCCCCCCCCCCGACACGGCACCTTGCAAGTTGCTCAAAATAAAAAAGTCAGATAAAAATAGATAACAGGAAGCGCAAAGGCGGCGCTGAAAAGTCCAGAATAAAAAAGAAGAAAGCTTTGGAAAGTGACACGGCCAAATCTAAGCTGAGCACATTTTTCCTCAAAACAACAAATGAAGACGACGAGGCCGGTCAGTAAGCTAACGTTAAGGTAGTTAGGAGCAGTGCAAGATGCTCGCGACCGTGCACAACAACGTTGTCTGCAAACCACCGTTCATGTATCAAACGTTTTTCTTGTAGCTGTTCAGCAGCAGCCGCCTCTAGTCCGGTTTGCTGCTAACAGTGACGAGCAGCGAGGCCCGGTAACGTTACGTTAGCTACAGTCAGGAGCCCACCACACCAGAGCCCTGCTCAATGAAACATGTCCTGAGATTATTATACATTAATAACAATGAATCATTAATGAAACTGACTTGACTTGATTTGAAAACTTTGTAAAAAGGGGATATTTGTGGTGAGAAATAAATGTAAAACATTCCATTTAGTGTCAGACACAGAGCCAGGTGTGAAGAGATAATGCTCTCACTGTGAAAGACACAGGGAAGCTGCTGATGTACCATAATGTGTGAATAAGCAAACGTTATCACTGAAAAAAATGCTTTTCTTACTTAGTATCTTACCTGTTTCCAGTTCAAATATCTAAATATTCTTAATTCAAGATACATTTACTAGACAAGTGAAATTAGGTCGTTTTCTGAAAAAAAACTAAAAATTAAGTGATTTTGTTTTTTTCTTGTTGCTTAAAAGAAGCTAAATCTAAAACAATTATTTTTGACAGATAATGTGCCTTGTTTTAAGCAAAAATCACATAATTTTGAGGTGTTTTTTCATACTTGTTTAGTAAATTGCATCTTGATGTAAGATTTTTTTTTTTTGATATTTGGACTGGAAACAAGACAAAAATACTAAGTAAGAAAAGCATATTTTTTTTTGCAGTGATCACATTAGTTACAATATAACAACTTTCTATGCCCAAGTGTTACTAGTGACCCATTATGTTTTTAATCAAACAATAGTGAATATACAAAGCTCACGATTGAAAGAGAATAAGATAAAAGTAATATGAATTAAGCCTTTAGTCGTGAACTAAAGTGGGCCGGTCTAAGGCATGAAACTTCAGGGCTGAAAATGAGTCCCAATCCGGCCCTGCCGTGGTATGTACAAAAACTGCCCGTGAAAGCGCGCCTCTATTTTGCGGTGAAAATTCTCCGCCTCTTAAAAGCAGGTGTAAACCTTGAAGCGGGTTTCCTGCATATGCCTCCTGGCAGCAGTAATCCAAGGAAGACGAAGACATAGGCCAAGGAGACGAGCTGAAAAGATTTTTGCCACAAGAATCACACTTTTTCAGTTGAGTGCACAAGAAATCATTAAGCGTTACAGATTAAGCAGCCATGCAATATTACAGTTACTGAAAGAAATCAAGGATGACATTGAATCTCAAACTCAACGTTCACATTCCATTCCAGCAGTTGTTAAACTCCTCGCTACATTACAAAGAATTTCAAAAAGTCATAGCATCAGCAGTGGGAATATCGCAGTCTGCTAGGGCTGAAATGATTCATCGAGTTACTCGAATAACTCGATTACAAAAATTCCTCGAGGCAAAAACTCTGCCTCGAAGCCTCGTTAAATTCCTTTATACGCGTGTATAAATTCCACTATAGGCGCAGGGATCTGATTGTTCCACACGGACCGTTGTTCAGGAAGCACACCACTAGCGCGTGATACATTTTGAATTTAGTTGGCGCGATGGCGGAGAGTAAAGATGTCCAGAAACAGCAGAGAATGTCTAAAGTTTGGGATCATTACATACTAAAAAAGGAAGAGAACAAGGTGCAATGTGTCTACTCCTGCAAAGTAGGCCTGGCATACCACAGCAGTACGACTTCAATGATTCAGCATCTGAACCGAAAACATCCACTCCGTGCTGTTTCACCAAGCGTCGCTGAAACAAGGTAACGTAGCCTAAGCAGCCGCTGATTTTAATCACATACTGTATTTGTAGCGATGTCGTGATGCGGTTTGACTAGATATGATGTTTAGCTTTGATGTTTTTAAGTAGTAAACTTATTCACGTTCAATTGCAAGAGAGTATAGCCTAAAAAAGAACCCCTTCTCACACACACACACACACACACACACACACACACACACACGCATGCACCCTCGTCTCTCTCACTCTTCCTCACGCACGCCACGCGTGCACACACAAACACACACACACACACACACAGGTTGCTAGGTTACCATAGCAAATAGGCTCACCCCAAATTATATATTATTTGTTAGTAGCCTAATGGTAAATGCTGCAGGTGTAGAAATCTACATAAAACAGATATTTACTTTGATGTCAGGGCTAGATTACAGCATGACACTTAATTAAATTAAATTGCCAAATGTTGGAGATGGAATAAATACCTCTGTTCTTTTGAGAAATAAAAGCCAAATGCTTGATCATTTTACAGCCACATCATTTTCATTATGCATTATTTGTTTTGGTCGTTTAAAAACGCAAAAACAAATTATCTGATTAATCGATTAATCGATTGATAAAGTGCTAGATTAATCGATTACAAAAAGAATCGATAGCTGCAGCCCTACAGTCTGCACTCAGCCGTATCATAGCACAAGTACTTAAAGGGATATTTCACCGCTAGAAAGATGAATATGTATTTAAATTGGGTCATTTATGTAGTAGAAATGTGCTTTTTTTTTATTTGTGCCTTCTAGACAGAGAAAAGCCAGATGTGTTTTGCCTTATGTGGATGAAAGACAACAACTCCCAGAATGCACTTGCTTCGCTTCCCTACGAGGCCACTCCCAAGCCACGCCTGCCAGTTACAGAGGACAGTCAAGTCAAGTGGGTTTTATTGTCATTTCAACCATATAGTATATGGTAGTATTTTCAAGTATATAGTGAAACGAAACAGCATTTCACCATGGCATTACACATTTAAAATATATAAAAACGACATTATATAAAAACGACATTATATAAAAACGACATTATATAAAAACGACATTATATAAAAACGACATACGAGACAAGCTACATTTAGTGCACACACAGACTATACATAAAATTGAGCATTTAACACAGACAAGGGACAGGACAGACAACAAAAGACAGGGCATAAGTAGACTTGCAACAGAGCACTGATTGTTGTAAGTTAGGTTCACCGTGAGGTAAAGGTAGAATATAAGAACTTGGAGCTCACTGATAGCTCCATAAAGTTCAGTTAACGCATTGGTAGCAATAGCGCTTGGTGGGATGTAAACACTGAGTATAAACACAATTTCTGTGGAATGTAGAATGGTCGGCATTTAACAGTCACAAACTCCACCAGCGGTGAGCAGTAGTTAAATACATTTCTGCACCAGTCCGTGTTAACATATATGCACAGCCCACCTCCACAAGTCTTACCCTACAGAGCAGCATCTCTATCTGCTGGGAAGGCTAGCAGGCCTGGTAGCTGGATAGCGGAGACCGGTGTTCTGACGGAACACCATACCCATCAGAATGGCATACCTTCGGTAAATGCGCATGTGCAGGAGTGAAATTTGTGGAATTGCGCATGCGTTAAATTTAAACCATCATTTCAGCATACCTAAGATTACAAGCGGTACGTTTTGGTGTATTATATCGCATATTATATACACATTACTTAATTGCATGACTTGTACAATCAAAGGGACTATCAAAACAGAATACCCCTTTATAAACAATTTTTTTTAATAAACCAACCACCTGTAGAAACTGTATTTTTTTATTAAACAAAGGGGCTATCAAAACAGCATACCCCTTTATAAACAATTTTTTTTAATAAACCAACCACCTGTAGAAACTGTATTTTTTATTAAACAAAGGGGCTATCAAAACAGCATTCCCCTTTTATAAACTGCATTTTTTATTAAACCAGGGGCTATCAAAACAGCATTCCCCTTTTATAAACTGTATTTTATATTAAACCAGGGGCTATCAAAACAGCATACCCCTTTATAAACTGTATTTTTATTAAACCAGGGGCTTTCAAAACAGCATACCCTTCACAAACACTGGTATGCTGTTTTGACAAAGCAGGCTAAATTGACAGACCCCGCTATCAAACTAAACTTCCGGTATGCTATTCTGACAAAGTATGCTACATCGACAGAACAGGTGAAACTCACGTTGGGAGTTTTGCTGAAGTTGGATGTAGTGCAGTCTGTTGTCTAATGAGCGGACATTTGCAAGCAGGATGGATGGGACAGATGGCCAGCTAGCATTAGCTTTCCACCTAGCTCGAACTCCTGTCCTCGTTCCGCGTTTCTGCTTTCTCACACACCGCTTTCGATGTCCCCTAGCAGCAGGTGAAGCTCGCGTAGTGTGTTGAGTATTCCGTCTGTAATAAAGTTTCCTGTACCAATGTATCCCTGTGGTACACATGTGCAGTAGTTTGAATGCACATAATTGCAAGGTTGCTGATGAAAAAGTCTTTGGAGAGCCACCATCGTGATACCACCCCCCCCCCCACCCCCCCTGTCAGACCTATTCGCAGGCGCTGGACGGGAAATTAACAACTGTCCTCCATAAACAACAGGTTTCCCACCGTTGTCAGAAAGAACAGGGGAGACACTTTGTTTCTCTCACTATGACTACTAGTCGCTACTCGCTCCAAAGCTAATCGCCGTCACTCTAACACTTCTCCGTCGCTCTAACACCCACTCCCCCCCCCCCCCCCCCCACACACACACACAAACACACACACACACACACACACACATACATGCCGGCTGGACGCACACACCAGCGCACAAGTATAACCATCAGGCCACTTGTGGATGCTATGGCGAAAGCTCTGCGCGGAGGAACAACCGTTAACGTGGACAGCTTCACACTTTCCTTTCTCCCCTCACAAGTTTGTGGACACTACTGTCCCAGCTAACAATTTTTGGTTCCCAAAACGTTTTGGTAACGTTTGTTTTTGGTTGCGGAAACGTTCCCTGAAGGTTAGTTTTTGGTTAGTCTGTGGTTAGTTTTTGGTCCAAACGGCAAGTTTTGTGAACGTTTTGAAACGTTAGTTTTTGGTTTGGTCGAACGTTCTCTGAATGTTCCATGAACGTTCCCCTAACGTTGTAACCTTTAGAGAACGTTCCCCTAACGTTCGCCTAACGTTGTAACCTTTAGATAACGTTCCCCTAACGTTCGCCTAACGTTGTAACCTTTAGATAACGTTGTAACCTTTAGATAACGTTCCCCTAACGTTCGCCTAACGTTGTAACCTTTAGATAACGTTCCTCTAACGTTCCCCTAACGTTGTAACCTTTAGATAACGTTCCCCTAACGTTCGCCTAACGTTGTAACCTTTAGATAACGTTCCCCTAACGTTCGCCTAACGTTGTAACCTTTAGATAACGTTCCTCTAACGTTCCCCTAACGTTGTAACCTTTAGATAACGTTCCCCTAACGTTCCCCTAACGTTGTAACCTTTAGATAACGTTCCCCTAACGTTGTTTAGATAACGTTCCTCTAACGTTCCCCTAACGTTGTTTAGATAACGTTGCCGTAACGTTCGCCTAACGTTGTAACCTTTAGATAACGTTACCCTAACGTTCCCCTAACGTTGTAACCTTTAGATAACGTTACCCTAACGTTCCCCTAACGTTGTAACCTTTAGATAACGTTACCCTAACGTTCCCCTAACGTTGTAACCTTTAGATAACGTTCCTCTAACGTCCCCCTAAGGTTGCAACCTTACATAACTGTGTGCATGAGCAGGAATGAATTATTATATATTGGCAGGAATGAATGAACAGGCAAACTTGATCGGATTTAAAACTTTAATATAAAATTAAAAATACAACACAATATAAACAGGCCTGGAAAAAGTTAAATAAGCAAAAAATACAAATGGGATGTAGTGTGCAAATGTTGTGTGCAAAATATATATATATATATACAAAAAATACAATGATGCAACAAAAATAGAGCTCCATGGCTTGGTCCCTCTCAGCTGGCCTAAAAAGAAAGAAACAAAAGTTTGATGTCATACTAAGAATCAACACATTGACAAAAGCAAGACTAATTGCCTTACTAACAACTCTGTTTTTCACATCATATAGAAGAATTTCAATTTACCGTCTGTGTGGGGCAAACTTTAGTGCTAGCCCGATCAACTCCTCCACTCCTGCTGCAGTCAGCGTGGGGAAGCTCTTCTGTGAGGCCGCTAGAGTAGAAGTCAAAATGAAGCAAAGTTACAAGTCAAATTAAAACCTCTTATCAGCCAAGCTAAGCATAATACTGATGTGAACAATAAAATAGCACATGCCTGTTATAACCCTGCAGATTGCCAGGTCATGGAAGGCCTTCTTTGCCTTTCTTCCCCGCAGGCTATACTGCTTCAGCACATCGTTGGTTGCCACTCGCCGTAGCATACGCCGGACTGTAGAGCCTGAGGTCGGACCTCCAAGCGTTGCCAGGAAAAGTTGCTTTCGAAAAACATATAGAAATACAAATTATACATGTGGAACAAAGTGGGGAGCTTGTACAATCTCATTTTGTAAGATAAGTCAGTTCAGTTATGATATTTGAAGTTATGCAATTATATAGTGTTGATCTTAGGGCACTTAAATACCATTTTGTTCCTCCTCTCCTGTTGACTGAGACTCCTGCAGCTCGGTGACTGTTGAGCAGGGCGACAGCAACATGTCATCGACTGGAGAAGAGGGAGGGGACTGGGAGCTCCTTAAGGGCATGAGCAGCTCATCCATCTTTTCCTCATGTGTCCATCCGTTGTGCCATGCGGGTAATGATGTCCTCATGGCTATGGAAAAATTTATGGTTTTAGTTGTTATACATGATATACTTATACTGATATAAACAACTTAAGTGAGTCTTCTTACCTCTCATTTCCGTCTCCATGGCTGAGCCACCTCCCTCTGTGTGATGAGTTATCCTGTTTACAACAACAAAACAGTTGAGTTACTCTCAAGGTCCTTGTCATGAAATTGTATTAATTGGAAATGGAAAATTCAAAGCAACTGCACCTTCAACTGGGTCCCAAGATGAAGTGGCAGGCCGAGCTTGTGTTACAATAGACCCCCCCCCCAACTCTGGGCTACCAGCAGGTTCCCTGTGTGGTGTTGACTCATCTAAAAATAAAGTAGATGTAAATATTGGTCAGGTCATTTATGGTAGGTTTCTTGTACATGCAATTGCAAAAGATTAACCTATGCTGATACATTAGACAATCGCTAAAAACTAAACAAATCATCAGAACAGTAACGTGATATGCACCAGATTAAAAGTCAGTAGTTTCATGGTAGGAAATATGACTGTTTGTTAAATGCATGCATAAATGTAAACTTACAGACAGGGCTTCCAGACACAGGCTCCGTCCTGGAATGCTTTCTTGCTTGGGGAACGGATTCATCTGAAATAAAAGACCATACAGTTTGTACTGATTGCAAAATAATATTTTAATTGTGTAAATAATGTTCACGTAGGTGTAATCATTATGTCGTGCTAGTTAACCTGCAGTTTCGTGAACAGAGCTTCTCTTAAAACATCCATGGTTTTATCTCTCATCCATGTTACAGGCTTTACAGCATACAGCCCTCGGATGTATCGTAAGATAAGTGTTAAACTCTAAACCCACATCGGCTCTTAGGGACACATAAGATATTAGCTACGTTAGCTAGCTACCTAGCTCCATTATTTAGCTTGAGCCCCCGGCAGTATGGGGAAGCGCTAATGACGTTGCGTCCATGTAAAAGGCTTTACAGCATACTTATGATACATCCGAGGGATGAATGTATGTAGCTGTAGCTACATTCATCCATCGGATGTATCATAAGATAATAATACCATGGATGTATTAATAGAACACATGGTGAATTAGCTGCAGCTTCCAATTTGAACGTGCATTCAGTGAGTCCAACTGAGTTCAGCTCGACTCGCTGTATAATGCTGGCACCCATGTCAGAGCTTTCTTAAAGTTGTTTACCAAAATATCTCACCTTGTTGTCCATGTTCCTTATGTCGTCTAAAACATCACAGAGGGAAAGTTCAGTCTCTGTCGCCAACGTTGATGTATCCATAGGCTAGCTAGCTAGCTGTTTCCCGCGTTAGCATTCGGGCTAGCACTGCTAGCCTAGCAGTCTTGAGCGGAGGACAGTCTGTTGACGGTCGACAATGTCTTTCTTGGCATCTTTGTCCTACCTTGCGTTATAACACCGCCGGTGAGGTGTAGTCAGCATATGCTTTAGTCAATGGCAGTATTTTAGTTAGAATTTGGGACCAAAACGAACGGAGCTAGAGAACGGTGTGCCGCTCGCGTGGCGTGCACTGTTCGCCGGTGTACATACGGAAGTTAGGACAGACCTTCGGTCACCTGAAAGCAGACAGCCTTCCCCCTACTGGCGCGGGGGTGTAACGGTTGGCTTTGTACACTGAACCGAGCCTGTTAGAAGTGAAATGAAGAGGTGAATTTTCATAGTTGTGAAAAGTGTTGTAAGATAGACTGTTGTTTTAACCCTAACAAAGTTTGTTTTCTCGAAATTTCTTTTTTTAGTTTTCTCAAGATTTATTTATTTATTATTTTTTTTTGCCTAAGACACCCTTCCATTTAACCCGGGGAATGTGGCTCCATAAGCGGATAGAAATCTGCCGTTTCTCCCTCTACTTCTCCGGTCAAATACTTGGAAAAAATCCCACGACATCCCCGAGCAAAAGGCCCCATGAGCGGATAGGTCTGCCGTTTCTTCCTCCTCTTCTCCGGTCAAATACTCGGGAAAAATCCCACTAAAACAGCGTTCAATTTAACCTGGAGAAGAGAAGGGAGAAACGGCAGACCTCTATCCGCCCATGTAGCACATTCCCCGGGTTAAATGGAAGGGTGTCTTAGGCAAAAAAAAAAATCCATAAAAAAAAGATCTCGAGAAAACAAACTTTGTTATAGATAACGAATTAATAAGTTGTGATCACGAGATAACAGTGCATAAAAAAAACCACAAAACTATTGTTTTTTAGCAAAATTGATATCAGCCTAAACATACATATTTTCTTGCTATGCTGTTTATCTTACTTAGCTACATTTTATAAGACCAATCATTTTGAGCTGGTTTGAATAAACATTTTCAAATCGCACTCAGAACAACCAAAAACAACCAAAAACAACTAAACGGTAACGTTGTGTGGAGGTTACAGCGCAACCACAGGATAACGTTTGAGTTGGTTAGTTTCCCTAACGTTTCGGGAACGTTATAACCATGAGGAAACGTTACCTCAACGTTAGTTTTTGGTTTGGTTCGAACTAACCTTTAGATAACCAAAAACTAACGTTATCTAACGTTCCCGAAACGTTTTGTGTTAGTGGGGGTGTGTGTGCATCAATAAGTAGCCTAAGTCTGGTGTCCTGTGGGTACGAGACGATGTTACGTAAGATTTATGAATGTACTTAGTAACAGTAGGCTAATTAATGAGGGCAGTATTTTGTGTGAGCTATATTGCGCATCTGTTCATGTGCGCTGCAAGAGTTGTGTTTCTGTTTTTTTAATTTCGTTATTCAGTGCAAACATAACGGAGAATGTAGTTTAATCTCAGTAGCTAATGATGGTATATTAGGTTATTACTGTTGCTCTGTTAAAGGCAAAAGTTCCACTGTTACGCAGAGCACGGACATCTGCACCGTAGTTAAGTGAAAGTAGGTCAAATTGTAATTTATTGCCCATAGCAGGCTGCACCCAGTGGATTCTGAAAATCTCCTGTGACAGGCCAGAGCTTGATTTCCTGTCAATACTGTTGCAGGACACAACGCTAACCTAGAGGGATGTTGACTCATGGAAGTAAATACGTTACTGTCTGCCTAAAACTTCTTTGCGGGGCGCCAAAAATATCTCTATGCAGGAAAAACCCTGCTTGTGAATCAGAATTTAATTGATTTGGGAAGTCACTGTCGATACCCAGCCCTACTACTAAAGTTTTAATCCGGTTCGGTGCTCTGGCCCTAATAATAATAATAATAATAGTAATAATAAATGGAGCAATTTCAACAGGCCTTCGCCAACCATTAGTCGATGCGGGCCCTAACTACTTTGCTTCTGTTGTGTCCGTGTAATCCGTGGTTTGGGAGTATAACCAATGCTATAGCGCCCCCAAAAGTCTAGGGCCAGCCCTGCGTAGATGGACAAGAACACAGACAGATAAGAGCGACTGGAAGCAGCAGTAGAAAGGTTATAACGCCATGGCGCGGCTTACTGACTCGGTAGAAAAGAGGCAACACTGACAGAACCCCCACCCCCAGTGCAATACCGCTGCAATAAATGGCTTCACACACACACACACACAACACACACACACACACACACACACACACACACACACACACACACACACACACACACACACACACACACACACACACACACACACACACACACTTCACAAACAGATCCATGATAGGCGTGGTGCAACTGCTAATATTTTTGTAGCGTTTTTAAAGATGTGTGAAAGATAACATTTCAGAGTAAAAGATGGCTGTTGCAACAAACGACAGGCCGGGTCCATCCTGTCCGCTGCTGCATGGGAGCTGGTAACATTGCATGGACAGGAGAAATAATGTCTTTATACGAAATTTTCATTACTGTACCACAAATGGTTAAATTCGACGCATTGATATTTTTAAACGACTATTAAGACTTGATTGACACGATCAAGTCATAGGCGCGTTTGATTGCCGTTTATTGACGGACGATGCTAAATCACCCTCGCTCTGTAATAGTAGGCTACTCATCACATCAGCTATGCCCAGTTGTCATGACCTATGACGAAACGGACTAAATACAAATGAAATACAAACCTGTTTGACTAAGAAGAATCGGATGTTCAGCCGTTCGTCCGTGTGGTCTGTGCGGTCTCTAGTTTCTGCGCTCTCACGCCTGTGTTCCGTCAACAGCAGCAAATGGAACACTTCCGGTCTATTTTTCAGAAAAAAAGCAAATCTTCACAGTATTTTTAGATGATAATAATAAGGCTATAATTTCCACGAGTCTCTATTTAGAAAGTTGTAGAAAGTAGTTGACATGATTCAGGTGATCTTTTTATCCAGTTACAGCACATCTATATGGAAGCCCATTTCGGTCAGTAAATTAGTTATTGTCATAAATATGAGATAATAAAACGTCATAGTTATGAGATCAAAAGTCAGTTATGAGATAAAAAGTCAAAGCTTTGAGACAAAAGGTCATAATTATGAGATAAGAGGTCAGAATTGTTATGTAAAAAGTAGAGATGCCCTGATCACGTTTTTAGCCGCCGATGCCGATGCCGATTGTCGATCATCAATTAGCAATATCTGCCGATAAAGGGCCGGTGCCGATCATTTTTGTGTTGTTTTGTTTAGTTATAGCAGCTGATATTGCTCTATTATACAACCCCAAATCAGAAAAAGTTGGGACAGTATGGAAAACACAAATAAAAAAAGAAAGTAGTGATTTCTAAATGTACTTTGACTTGTATTTCATTGCAGACAATACAACAGCACATCATTTAATGTGTTCCTCATGATTTGTATTGTTTTTTTTTTCAAATAAACAAAATTCCTATTTTGGTTCTTGCAACACATTTCAAAAAATGTTGGAACAGTAAAGCATTTACCACTTTGTAATGTTGGCATTCCTTTTTACAACACTTAAAAGACATTTAGGGACTGAAGACACCAAGTGATGAAGTGTTTCAGGTGTAATTTTGTCCCATTCTTGCTGCAAACAAGTCTTAAGGTGCGCAACAGTACGGGGTCTTTGTTGTTGCATTTTGCGCTTCAAAATGCGCCACACATTCTCTATTGGAGACAGGTCGGGACTGCAGGCAGGCCAGTCAAGTACCCGTATCCTCTTCCTCCGCAGCCAGGACTTTGTAATGTGTGCAGAATGTAGTTTTGCATTATCTTGTTGAAATATGCATGGACGTCCCTGGAAAAGATGTCTTCTTGAAGGCAGCATATTGTGCTCCAAAATCTCTACCTTGGGTCTACCCTCAGACCCTGGCTTTTGGACTTGTTGCTGGTAACAGTCTGGATGATCCTTTTCTTCTTTGGTCCGGAGCACACAGCGTCCATTTCTCCCAAAAAATACCTGAAATACTGATTCATCTGACCACAGTACACGTTTCCACTGTGTGATGGTCCATCCCAGATGCCCCCGAGCCCAGAGAAGTCGACAGCGCTTCTGAACACTGTTAACATAGGGCTTCCTTTTGGCACAGTACAGTTTTAACTGGCATTTGTGGCTGTAACTACGTATTGTGGTACTTGACAAAGGTTTGCCAAAGTAGTCCTGAGCCCATGTGGTGATATCGCTTATAGATGAATGACGATTCTTGATGCAGTGCCGCCTGAGGGCTCGGAGATCATGGTTGTTCAGCTTAGGCTTGCGCCCTTGTCCTTTACGCACTGAAATTCCTCCACATTCCTTGAATCTTTTAATTATGTTATGCACTGTTGAAGGTGAAATAAGCAAATGTCTTCCTATCTTTCTTTGAGGAACATTGTTTTTAAACATTTCAATAATTTTCTCACGTATTTGTTGGCAAACTGGCGATCCTCGGCCCATCTTTGCTCCTAAAGGACTAGACCTTTCTTGGATGCTGCTTTTGTACCAAATCATAATTACAATCACCTGTTAACATCACCTGTTTCAAAACACATCATTATTTAACCAATTTACGTGATTACTAGCCCTAAATTGCTCCTGTCCCAACCTTTTTTGTAATGTGTTGCAGGTCTGAATGACAGGAAAGGATGTATATTTACAAATGAAATTAAGCTGACCAGACAAAACATTGTCTGCAATGAAATACAAGTCAAAGTAAATTTAGAAATCATTACTTTCTTTTTTTATGTGTTTTCCATACTGTCCCAACTTTTTCTGATTTGGGGTTGTAGTAATGGCCAGTTTGCCTGTTTGTATTGTATTGGGATCTCCACCAGTGGTGGCAGCTTCTCGTAAATCTTTTGTGTTATTATTTATCTTTATTTCTTTGCTTTGCTTCTGTTTTTACCCTGTTTTAATCTCCTGTAGCACTTTGGGATTGATTTTTAAATGAAAAGTGCTTTACAAATAAAATGTATTATTATTATTATTATTATTAGTGTGACTGCTTATTTAATGGTGTGTCACTCTATTTTAGGCCTATGAATAACAATCACAGTCAGGCTTGTTTCCTATACCCCTTTCCCACAAAAAACGTGCGCATGGACTTAGGAAACATCGGATCATCTTTCAATTCAATTCAATTCAATTTTATTTATAGTATCAAATCATAACAGGAGTTATCTCAAGACACTTTACAGATAGAGTAGGTCTAGACCACACTCTATAATTTACAAAGACCCAACAATTCCCGACATTCCAGGAATTCCCCCAAGAGCAAGCATCAAGGAAAAACTCCCTTTTAGGAAGAAACCTCGGACAGACCCAGGCTCTTGGTAGGCGGTGGCTGACGCAGCCGGATGGGGACAATAACAGTCACAGAACAGATAATGAAACAGAATTGTGAAATTGTGGTTGTAGGAGCGTAGCACGGGACAGCATGGCATAGCAGGGAATTGCGGCAGAATCCCAGCCACATCTTCCCAACAGGGAGCGCACAGCTGTCTTCAATACACCTACCGACGCAGAGAAGTACAGAGAGATGGGGGAGCTGGTACCAGGAGTACAGTTCTCCTGTGGTTGCACTGTACCTCCACACAACATTCCCGTTTGGTTGTTTTTTGGTTGTTCTGAATGTGGTTTTGAAAATGTTTATTTAAACCAGCTCCATTTAAGTTTTTGAAGTAGGCTAGCATATAAAAGGTTTGCAGTCACTTGATTTAGATTAATTCAAAAAGTACTGGTCTTATAAAATCTAAGTAAGATAAACAGCATAGCAAGAGAATATATTTATTTTTAGACTGATATCAATTTAGCTAAAAAACAATACTTTTGTGCTTGATTTCGTTTTTTTTAACTGGTGAAAATACTTAAAATAAGAATCAATCAATAGAACGATTTTCACAACTAAGAAAATTCACTTGTGAACAAATCCAACCGTTACACCCCCACGCCAGTAGGGGGAAGTGCCTCGGAAAAAAGGTTTACACGCCATGAAAAACTTTTAAGAGCTCAATACACATGATTATGTCATAGAAAACATCTTTTTAAAACATCCTGCTAGGAAATGACTGCAAAGTTTTTTTGGAAAACGGTGCCCTCAAAAATTTAAGATGGCAACCATTTTTCAAGATGGCCGCCATTTCTCTTGAATCCTTACATACATTTTTCAAATGGTGATGCTATCATCAAATTTGATACAAATATTCTTCAAGGAACATTCTCATGGAAAAAAGGTGTGTGCCACTCAAAAATTCAAGATGGCGACCATTTCTGTCAGAGCTCAATTTAATGTGTTAAGGAAGGTTTTGTTTAATAGAGTGAACGTCATTACACAACCAGGCCACACTGGTGACTTCACTGCTGTGGAACTCAGCATGGGGTTCAGTGTCAGCTGATCTAGTTTTACTTACACTGTAGTTCTTGACTAGTAGCAATAGTATAGCTAAGTTTAGTGTCCGAAATGTTGTCTAACAGCCCCTCATCAATTAGCTAGTAATAGATGTAGTTAGATAGCCGCACCTGAATTGACAGGTTGTGCCAGCGCAGGAGAGCCGAGCCAAGGGTAAGCGGGGCAATACATGACTTGTTCATGTATGCTTACCTGGAAGGTGTACAGATCACACAGGACTTAAATGGCACTGGATGAATGATCGGGCTAGGTGTAGGTGACCCGAACCTAGTTGTATCCCATACCTGAATGTGTACTATGTCTATGATTGAGGTGGTAAAAGGATAACTCCTCGGCCTTAATCAGACAACAAACCCCCAAAATGGCAAATGAAAATCCCATGTCAGCCAAGAGGCCAACTGACTGGATGAAATGTTGTCTTTGTCAGACAGACACAAAGGAGCCCCTCCAATCACCACCTACCCATCATGTTTCTCAACATGATGGCTATAAAATGATTGCCACCAGTGGCGGTTTTTGGCACGGGCAAA
The DNA here is from genome assembly GCA_023631565.1 of Gymnocephalus cernua. NCBI lineage: Eukaryota > Metazoa > Chordata > Actinopteri > Perciformes > Percidae > Gymnocephalus > Gymnocephalus cernua. Next base: position 7,188,234 of record CM042442.1, on the reverse strand, counting down.
CCGGGCAGTCGCCCGGGGCGGCATTTTTTCATGTCACATGGGGGGGCACGAGAACTTAAAAAAAAGGACATGTTTTCGGCAATAGCAGGACCTTCATCAGCTCCCGTGGCCGATGGTGTCGCAGCAGTGGCATATGCACAGAGGAGACTCAGGAGGAGAGGGACAGAGATGAGGGAATGAGGGTAGGCTTCTACTTCTCCGGTCAAATACTTGGAAAAAAAATCCCACTAAAACACCCTTCCATTAAACCCGAGGAAGGGGCTCCATGAGCGGATAGAGGTCTGCCGTTTCTCCCTCCTCTTCTCCGGTCAAATACTTGGAAAAAATCCCACTAAAAGAGCCTTCAATTTACCCCGGAGAAGAGGAGGGAGAAACGGCAGACCTCTATCCGCTCATGGGTTAAATGGAAGGGTGTTTTAGTGAGATTTCTTTTCCAAGTAGTTGACCGGAGAAGTAGAGGGGGAAACGGCAGATTTCTATCAGCTTATGGAGTCCCATTCCCCGGGTTAAATGAAAGGTGTCTTAGTGAGATTAGTGGGAGAAAACAAACTTTGTTATGTCGAGATAACTAAATAATTAATTCGTTATTTCGAGATAACGGTGCCTTAAAAAAAAATCCATAAAAAAAAAGAAAAGAAATCCATGGCCGTTCTCGGCTTCCGTAGCCTACAACCTGCGGTAAGCAGAACTCCCCTTAAAACACTTTGCCCCTTGATAAAACTGAGTGGTGGACAAACTGTTGATGATAACACTACAACAATAAAAGAAGTAGGCCTAGGCATGCTATACTGTATGACTGCATCAGTAGCCTAGATAAACATTGCACATCATTCAAACTTTCTTAACTAGAATTGTAGTTTTTCTATCTGCTTTGGCTCTTCAAATTATAGCACAGGGCCTCTTGAAATAATAATAATAATAATAATAATTGGTTGGGGTTAGGCATTTCAACTCGAGTGGTTAGGATAGTGGATTGGTCAGGGGGTGGGTCGGAGACCGGAAAAGGAGCAGGAAAAGTTAACCCTCTCCTTGATTTTACGTTGTTTATGAAGAAGGAGAACCTGGAAATGAGTCGGGGAAAACCATAGTCGCTATGACAACGAGCCATGCTCGCCTCAGGCATGAGGCAGTACTATCTGCAATGGAAAATCGAGGTAACAGTGTTACATTATGTGACAGATTATTAGCTCCAAGTGTGAATGTTAGTGTGAAATTGAACATTACGTATATGCCAATGTTGTTTTCAATAAAAAAAAAATTGCACAAAGCAGCTGATCCACTTTTCCATGTTAAGAGAATTAAAATGAAAAAAATATAATGACACAAAAAGAAATCAAGAGACATTTAGAATAGATAAAAATGTGCGATTAATTGCGATTAATCGCGAGTTAACTATGACATTAATGCGATAAATTGCGATTAAATATTTTAATCGTTTGACAGCACTAATATATATATATATATATATATATATATATATATATATATATATATAGAGAGAGAGAGAGAGAGAGAGATAGCTTGTTTTATGATTCATTAGGAGGAGTAAATAGGTTTATTGTATTAATAAATGGCACTTTGTTGAAGTATTTAATGTGTCAACTCTCACTGATTCTTGCTAACTCATTACATGGTGTTAGTAGTATTAAGGAGTAGGATACATATTCAGGTACAGCTTTATCAGTACTAGTTAAACAGTTGTACAGTTTTATTCCCAACTTGTATATATTTTAAATAATTTGTTCTTATATTTTATCCTATTATTATTTCATGTATATTTTATCCTATGTTATTTCATTTATATTCTGTGTGTGCTGTGTGTCTGATATTGTGCTACTCCAACACTGGTATTTCAGACATCAGATAAACATTCACACACATTTACACAGCAACAGGGGCAACTCAGGGTTCAGTGTCTTGCCCAAGGACACTTCGACATGGGATGGAACCACCAGCCTTCCGATTGGCAGACAACCGCTCTACCACTGAGCCACAGCCGCATGATATTATGTGGTGGGCCGGTCTGGGCCAAAATGCCAGGGCTGATTTGTGGTCCCAGTCCGTCCCTCTCAGTCACTGTGGCTCAAGCAGAGAGGTATGGAGCTAGATTTGTTTCTTTATTACATGCGAGAAAATAAATGATCTGAGAGAAAAAAAAAGTTTGAGAGAAAAAGTTATCACACTGATAGCAAAAAGCAATTTATGACAGAAAAAAAATATTTGAGAGAAAAAGTTTTCATACCAATAGCAAAAATATTTGAGACTAAAAAAAAGTTTTGAGAAAATGTATTTTTTCATAGAACATAACAAATATAAAAAAAATTTTTTTTAAATTATTTCTTAATTAATCTCTCTCAAAATACTTTTTTAAACTCTCAAATATATATTTTTTGCTATCAGTGTGAAAACATTTTCTCTCAAAAAAAAGTGTTTTCTCTCTTTTTCTTTTCTTCTCGCTCTCAAAACCTAAAGCCCAATTTATACTTGTGCGTAGAATCGACGGCGCAGGGTCCGGCGTAGACGCAGACCCCTCTGGGTCTACGCCGGACCCTACGCCGTAGCCTGACGCGCACCTCTCGAAAAATGTAACTACGCGTCGCAGCGACGTACGTCTCTCGGCTGTGGCTTGGTAGCGTTGCATTTCCCCCGACTCATTTCCTGGTTCTCCTTTTCCATAAACAACATGAAATCAAGGAGAGGGGTAACTTTTCCGGCTCCAGATTTCCCACCGTGGTAAGAAAGAACAGGGGAGACACTTTGTTTCTCTCACTATGACTCTAGAGTCGGTACTTGCTCCGGAGCTAATCGCCGTCACTCTCTCACTTCCTCCTCGCTCTAAAACACACTCCCCACACACACACACACATGCTGGCTGGACGCACACACCAGCGCACAAGGCGTAGGCCACGGCGTGGGCTACGGCGAAAGCTCTGCGTGGAGCCTCCGCACAACCATAAAACAAGCTTTCAATGTCATTTTTTGCTCTGGTGTCATGATTTTGCTCTCGCTGTGAAAATACTGTCATGGGCGGGGCCACGTTCCTGTTGGCCAGTCAGGTGATTAGATTTAGTATTTGCTCCGTAGACGGACTCTACAGCCCCGCTATAGTTTCTCTCCGTCCGCCGGTGTGTGTGTGTGTGTGTGTGTGTGTGTGTGTGTGTGTGACGGCGGACCAGCGAGGTTGTTAAGCCCGCAGGCGCTTGTGGAGTTTAACGCCAAAAAGGCAGTTAACCTGAGGTTCCCGTTAATCTTATGATGGACATGTGTTGTAATATTTAAACAAACGATCCGTCAACGGCGGAATAAAAGCCTCCTACGAGACTCCACCTCCAGCTCACAGCGAGGTTTCTGAGCATGTCTGTCCGAGCGACGAGCTAGCGGCCGGGGCAGGCGCCTGCTGGCTGTCGCCTGCTGGCTGTCGCCTCACTTCATGGAGCTTCTCAACTTTTTTTCGCTGTTATCTGTTGACGGATCATTTGTTTAAATATCACAACACATGTCCATCATAAGATTAATGGGGAGTTTAACGCCAAAAAGGCAGTTAACCTCAGGTTAACTGCCTGCGGGCTGAACAACCTCGCTGGTCCACCGTCACACACACACCACACACACACACATGATAGGTGTAATGATTCAGTTCGACTCCCAAGACAAGACGATGCTCACCCGACTGGTGAAGGAATAAATGTGACCTGTTGACCAATTATTCTGGTCTGGTCCAAACGGCCGAAAACCTAAAATCTGACTCCAATTTAAGGTCACCTTACCCACGCCTTTAAGTGTTCGTTTTTCTGGTGGATCAACAAAAACTCAGGATTAGTTCAGTTAAAAGTATAACAAGCTTTAGTGAATGATATTTGCAAAATACAAAGACTTGTGCACAAGGATCAGATTCTATCAAAAGACAATCTATAGCTCTCGCCTAGCAATCAGACAGCGTCTTCCCAGGATCTGATGAATCCTCTCGCCTTTCCCTAGTTCTTATTCCCTTCTTCTGCCCGCCTGTGGCACCTTATCTTTTTTTGGACATTCTCCAGATGTGCCACTCTGTCCAAGGTGTTCTTCGACCTCCTCGGCCCGATTTCGCAATATCTCTCTGATGTTACTTTTGGTTTTCTCTCTTCCCATGGCCATTTGACAGTTTTAGACTCATAGTTACTTTATGATCGCATTCGTTTTACCAAACGCATGTATTGGTTACGAATTTATGATGTTTCTCACTTAAACTAAGCGCCTGAGTGCTTTCTGTATCATTAGTAGGCCTGGGAACTGAGAAAAGCCAAGGACATTTATGATTTTGCAACACATTCATTTTCTTCCTGAACACAGCTTCGATTGTCTCTCTCTGTCTCACCCAAGAAGAGGAGTTTCTCACTTCTGATGAAGGTGGTTAATCATTTTCAGAGCAAAGTGCTATGTTTTCACAGGAACAGAGAGAGAGAGACAACTGTCAGGTCATAATTTCTGAGGCCCTTTCATTCTAAGCAAAATAATCCTACATTGGCCAATAGGAACGTGGCCCCGCCCATGACACTATTTTCACAGCGAGAGCAAAATCCTGACACGAGAGCAAAAAATGACATCGAGAGCAAAGACTTAGGTTTTGAGAGAGAGAAGAAAAGCGTTTTGAGAGAAAATGTTTTCACACTGATAGCAAAAAATATATATTTGAGAGTTTAAAAAAGTATTTTGAGAGATTATTTTTCTCAGAAATAAAAAAAAATTCAAATTTATATTTTGTATGTTCTATGAAAAATACATTTTCTCAAAACCTTTTTTTAGTCTCAAATATTATTTTTTGCTATTGGTATGAAAACCAAATATCTCTCAAATATTTTTTTCTCTCATAAAATGCTTTTTTGCAATCAGTGTGAGAACTTTTTCTCTCAAACATTTTTCTTTCTCTCTTTCTCGTTTGGCTCTCAACGAAGGCGGTCGCATTTTCTCTCCCTCTCCTCTCCCACACCTCCCCTGCTTGCTCCTCTTGTCTCGTCTAACTCTTTGAGAGACTCTCTCAGCACTGCTCTCCAAACCCTAAAACCATGGATTTGATCAACTGGTCTCTCAACGCACTTGACACCATCTTCTCGACGAGGAGCTTGGGTTCGGGGGAACCTGCTTGCCCTGCCGGAACGTTTGCTGCTGGCTACACGATGGACGCGTGGGAGAAGTGACGGGTCGTGTGTCTGGCGGCTCATTCCAGGGAGGACGTTGAGGATATCTACCTATTCGGAACCATGATAACAGGCCCTTGCTGACTGGATTAGGCATTGGCCTGGTTTATCGACAAATTTGACAAGACTATGACAGCTGTTCAAAGCCCCAAAAAGCTGCCTGGAATGATTGAAGCGGTGGGCAGAGCAGTCAGTGTTTGAAGCTGGGACTATTAACCGCACTATGGATAACAACATGGAGATGAACTGCAATTTGGATATCTTGGATAGATCACCGCTTTTACAAAGACAGATTGACCAGAAATTGACTAACAGAGTGGCTGTGTAAAGGAATGCAGCTACTCGCGCCGAGACAAAATAACTCCAATCTTATCAACTTTCGGCCCCCTTATCCAGCACTGGCCTCGGCCAAGGCCGCTGCTGGAACAAAAACATCCCCCTCGAAGAGCACTGCAGAGAGACACTCTTGTGTTCCTCCCAAACTTCCCTCAGACACCTGCTGATTGTTGACTCTGCTTGGGACCTATTCAAGGTTGTCTCCATGGCAACTTGCTGTGTTAACGCTATGACATCCTGCGGACTGAGGCCCCAATGGGTGCCAGGCTAAGCGACTCTCACCAGGCCCCCCTCCACCCTAATACCCCCGTCCCACGCCTTCGCCGCTTTTTTACCCCCCAGTCTGACAAGCTGGTCTGTGACCAGCGCCATTCGGTCGGACGGAGAGGACGCTGGCGCTGTTTATTCGCCGCTTCTCTGCCTGCTCTGATGGCTGCTTGCCCAGAGTGATAGAGAAAGACACTATCTCTATGGCTCTGTGCTTGCCGATGTCTGGGTTACCTCCACCCCCCATTCCCCCCCATTTCCCTCCCCTGTTGCAAGTCGTGTTGAATCGTGTTGTATGTGCTTACTGCCGAGGTTTTCCTCCCCTTTCCTCATGTTATGCTGTATTTTCCTTACTTGTAATTCTTCCCTGTAAAGCGACTTTGAGTCTATGAAAAGCGCTATATAAATTCAATTTATTATTATTATTATTATTAAAGATCATTTATTTTCTCGCATGTATTAAAGAAACAAATCTAGCTCCATAAACAGAACATTATACAGTGTAAACAAAGACATGTTTTCTTGCAGCGGCCTTTGTAAAATGAGCAGTGGTGAAAGTTATTCAAGTCTAGCAAAGCCCGTCTACTTATTAGAAGTCATGTTATGAACGGACGAGCGGTCAGCTACTTTAGCGATGTTTAACGGTAGCTACATAACGTTAGCAATATATCTTAGATATGTAGAATCCAGGACCAGCAGAGCAGAGGGAAGTGTCAGGGAGCAGAGACAAAGTATTTAGATGAAGTGAGCTGGTTTGACCATGGAGATGAGATACGATTAGCTTGACCGCAGTCGTGTCAGTGGCCGTGGCCGTGCTAGTACCATAGACAGTTAGGCTAGTACTAGCGGCCGGGGTAAAGTCAAAGGCTATGAGGTCGAAGGGTGTGGTGATGACATCATCGATACGCACGTATGCGGTTTCGCCGTCCATTGCCAAAATTAGGCACAAAAACGATGCTGAAAAACTAGTCCATGCATTCGTTACTTCCAGGCTGGACTACTGTAATTCCTTACTATCAGGTTGCTCAAATAATTCCCTTACGACTCTCCAGCTGATCCAGAACGCTGCAGCTCGTGTTCTGACAAGAACTAAGAAAAGAGACCATATTTCTCATGTATTAGCTTCTCTGCATTGGCTTCCTGTAAAATCCAGGATTGAATTTAAAATACTTCTCCTGACCTACAAAGTTCTAAATGGTCACGCACCATCATATCTTGAAGAGCTCATAGTACCTTACTGTTCCACTAGAGCACTGCGCTCCCAGAATGCAGAGTTACTTGTCTCTAAAAGTAGAATGGGAGCCAGAGCCTTTAGCTATCAGGCTCCTCTCCTTTGGAACCAGCTCCCAGTCTGGGGTCGGGAGGCAGATACTGTCACCACATTTAAGAGTAAACTTAAGACTCTCCACTAAGGGTGCTCCGATCAGGATTTTTGGGGCCGATCACCGATCACCGATCACTTTTATGAACTGAAAATTACGCCATTACATAACAGTCACACATGTTTAGAGAATGTATCAGTAACTGTTTGGCTTTCTGTCCTAGCTCAAAATCTAAAAAATGTCCTTTCAATCACTGCACATTTCTTCAGCACACACAGACACACAGTCAGTCACACACACACACACACACCGACACACACACACCGACACACACACACCGACACACACACACACGGGGAAACAGCTGTTTGAGCGGCGCCGAGCTGCTAGCTACACAACTCCGCTCTGCCTTAGCGTTAGCTAACTTTGAAAACTCCTCATCCTCCTTTCTGTGACTAACCTTCAAATATCTGATGAGGTTGGTGGTGTTGAAATGTCTGGAGCTTTCCGCCTCGTGGTATTTCCTCGGTACACACGTTGCTAATCGCTAGTGTATTGTCTTTTTCCCAGATAGCAATGAGTCGGCGGAACACCAGCGGTGCTCCAGAGGCAGTAGAAGCGTCAGAATGGTGTAATCACAAACACGTTTGCCGGAGCACCACCGGTGGCAGCCGCTTTTTAAAAGCGGTAGCCGTCTTCCTAGCGTCTTCGTTCCGCGGCCGACCGCGGGCCAACTGCTGTTCTGCCACCGTTCAGACACCTTGTAGAACTGCCAGACCGCTGAATGTAGGGACGCCGCCATTTTGAAAATATTCTCAGGAGTAGTGCGCTCTTAATACATCCGTGGTAGTGCGTCATCTGATCGGCCTATCTGATCGGCCTTTATGGAGACCACCGATCAAACTATTTAAAGCCATTATCGGCCGATACCGATCGGTGGCCGATCGATCGGAGCACCCTTACTCTCCACTTTGATAACGCTTATGGTTAGGGAGTGAGGAGTTGCAGCGTTCGCCTAGCCCAGCCCACCTGCTTTTCTGTCCCAGAAATGCTTGTTACTAACCTAGCTCTGGGAGCTTGCTCCCTGGAGTCCTTATGTTTCTTTTCACCCAGGATGAAATCTCGGGATTAGGGTGGCACCAAAATCATGGTTCCAGCTGTCGCCCGTGGTTCTGCTGCAATTCCCTGCTATGCTGTGCTGCTCCCTGCTACGCTCTGCGGTGCCCTGTAGTGCCCTGCTGTATCCTGCTGCGTCCTGCTACGTCAGGCTATGCTCTGCTGTGCCATGCTACATCATTGAATGCCCCACAGTGCCACGCTATTCCATGAATTACTACAACCACTATTTCTAATCACTGTTTCATTATCTTTACTGTGACTGTTATTGCCACTGTTCATCACACCTCCAACTGACACGGTCAGACACCGCCTACCAAGAGCCTGGGTCTGTCCGAGGTTTCTTCCTAAAAGGGAGTTTTTCCTCGTCACACACTAAATGCTTGCTCTTGGGGGAATTACTGGAATTGTTGGGTCCTTGTAAATTATAGAGTGTGGTCTAGACCTACTCTATCTGTAAAGAGTCCTGAGATAACTCCTGTTATGATTTGATACTATAAATAAAATTTAACTGAATTGAAGTCTGGTGAAAATGTACGTATTTTAAGGGTTTCTTGAATAGGCGCACAAAAATGGCTTTGTAGGGAGCCCACAAAGTTAAAAAAATTTAGCCCCTGCAGTACGTTTAACGTAGACTAACGAAACTTGGTACACATAGTAGCATGTCAAGACCTCATTGGAGCCATACCCTAAACCCAACAGGAAGTCCGCCATTTTCAATTGAAAGTTCAAAATTAGTGCGATTTTGGCCATTTCCATGTCGTACTTTAACAACTCCTCTTAGAGATTTCATCCGATCAACTTCAAATTTAAGACCTTAAAGATGAAAAGTTATTGATAGAAAAACTTGTCATAGGGCATGGCCTATGTGCGTTTTGCCATCAAAACAGGAAGTGGGTGTAACTTGAGTGTACATTGTCCAGTTGGCTCGAAACTTTTCAGGATTCATAAGAGTCCAACCCTGAGGACATATGAAGGCCGATATTTACTCAAAGTCCTAGCGCCCCCAGTGGCAACAGGAAGTAGGCCTAAAAGTCAAGGTGCTATACTTTAACAAACTCCTAGAGATTTCCTCCGATGGACTTCAAATTTGGTCTGTACCATCTCAAAACCTTAAAGATAAAAAGTTATTCAAAGAAAGACTTTTCGTCAAACGGTGTGGGCGTGGCTGCCATTTTGAGCATTTATCAATGAACGAAGAAGTTGTAACTTTAGTGTACATTGTCCATGATTGACAAGGGTCCAGGCCTGAGGACATTTAGGCCAAAATTTAGGCTGGCAACAGGAAATCAGCCTCATATGACAAACATCATCCGATTTACAACCCCAAATCAGAAAAAGTTGGGACAGTATGGAAAACACAAATAAAAAAAGAAAGTAATGATTTCTAAATGTACTTTAACTTGTAATTCATTGCAGACAATACAACAGCACATCATTTAATGTGTTCCTCATAATTGTTATTGTTTTTTTTGCAAAATAATTTGCAAATTTGGTTCTTGCAACACATTTCAAAAAAGGTTGGAACAGTAAAGCATTTACTACTTTGTAATGTTGCCATTCCTTTTCACAACACTTAAAAGACGTTTAGGGACTGAAGACACCAAGTGATGAAGTGTTTCAGGTGTAATTTTGTTCCATTCTTGCTGAAAACAAGTCTTAAGGTGGGCAACAGTACGGGGTCTTCATTGTCGCATTTTGCGCTTCAAAATGCGCCACACATTCTCTATTGGCGACAGGTCGGGACTGCAGGCAGGCCAGTCAAGTACCCGTATCCTCTTCCTCCGCAGCCAGGACTTTGTAATGTGTGTAGAATGTGGTTTTGCATTATCTTGTTGAAATATGCATGGACGTCCCTGGAAAAGATGTCTTCTTGAAGGCAGCATATTGTGCTCCAAAATCTCTATATACTTTTCAGCATTAATGGTGCCATCACAGAAGTGCAAGTTACCTTTGCCAAGGGCACTGACACAACCCCATACCATGACAGACCCTGGCTTTTGGACTTGTTGCTGGTAACAGTCTGGATGATCCTTTTCTTCTTTGGTCCGGAGCACACAACGTCCATTTCTCCCAAAAAATACCTGAAATACTAATTCATCTGACCACAGTACACGTTTCCACTGTGTGATGGTCCATCCCAGATGCCTCCAAGCCCAGAGAAGTCGACAGCGCTTCTGGACACTGTTAACATAGGGCTTCCTTTTGGCACAGTACAGTTTTAACTGGCATTTGTGGATGTAACTACGTATTGTGGTACTTCACAAAGGTTTGCCAAAGTAGTCCTGAGCCCATAGTAGTAGTAGTAATATCGCTTATAGATGAATGATGATTCTTGATGCAGTGCCGCCTGAGGGATCGGAGATCACGGTTGTTCAGCTTAGGCTTGCGCCCTTGTCGTTTACGCACAGAAATTCCTCCTCATTCCTTGAATCTTTTAATTATGTTATGCACTGTTGAAGGTGAAATAAGCAAATGTCTTCCTATCTTTCTTTGAGGAACATTGTTTTTAAACATTTCAATAATTTTCTCACGTATCTGTTGGCAAACTGGCGATCCTCGGCCCATCTTTGCTCCTAAAGGACTAGACCTTTCTTGGATGCTGCTTTTGTACCAAATCATAATTACAATCACCTGTTGACATCACCTGTTTCAAATCACATCATTATTTAACCAATTTACCTGATTACTATCCCTAAATTGCTCTTGTCCCAACCTTTTTTGGAATGTGTTGCAGGTCTGAATGACAGGAAAGGATGTATATTTACAAATGAAATTAAGCTGACCAGACAAAACATTGAAATTTAGATTTAGAAATCACTACTTTATTTTTTTATTTGTGTTTTTCATACTGTCCCAACTTTTTCTGATTTGGGGTTGTACATGAAACTTATGTGTGGTCTACATGTGATACAGAGCACCCTCTATACTTTAACCATGCCCACTTACTCAGACAACACCCCCTTTCATAACATTTGAACCATTTAAGGTAGACTCTTGTGTGAGGTGGGTGGTACAGTAAAGGTGCACAGTTCTGAGACGCTATGTACATATGTAAAATTATTATCAATATTATCAAAAGTATTAAATATTAAATATTGCACAATCTGTGGGTAGAAGAAAGTCTAGGGGTTGGAGGTAGGACTGTGAAGTCAGTGCATGCGTGGAGAGTCTCACCATCTGCAACCGATTGGTGAGAAAGTCCTTTATCCAGGCACATGTGAGAGGGGGGAGGCCGAGAGTGACCAGTTTGGTGATGAGAATGTCCGGGATGATTGTATTGAAGGCTGAGCTGTAATCCACAAAGAGCATCAGGATGTAGCTCTGCTGCTGCTCCAGGTGGCTCAGCGCAGAGTGGAGAGCTACAGCGATGGCATTCCTCTGTGGATCTGTTTGCGTGATATGCGAACTGATAGGGGTCAAGGTCCGGGGGGAGATAGTCCCTGATATGTTGAAGAACCAGTCTCTTGAAGCACTTCATGATTACCGGGGTGAGGGCCACAGGACGATAAGTGGTGGGACTTTTTCGGCACTGGGATGGTTGTTGCTGATTTTAGGCAGGGCGGGAGAGGTTGAAGATTCTAGTGAAGATGAGGGTGAGCTGGTGGGTGCACACCCTGAGCACCTTGCAAGGTACTCCGTCTGGGCCGGCGGCCTTCCTGGGGTTCACTGCCAGGAGCACCCATCTGACATCGTGCTCCCTCACAGTGAGTGGGGTGGTGCAGGAACCAGGTGGGGATGGGGGAAGGGCTGGGGTAGTGCAGGAACCAGATGGGGGTGGGGGTGGAGGCAGGGCTGGGGCAGGGGAGTGCTGCTGTTGTAATGTTTCAAAGCGAGCAAAGAAGCAATTTAGCTGCTCTTCAGCGCACTCAGGTCCCCTGTTGTCGCATCACAGCCTCTGTAGTTTGTGATGTCTCCTATGCCCTGCCACACCTCCCGTGTGTTGTTGCTGGACAGGTGGGACTCTATGCTCTTCTTATGGTCTGCCTTGGCTTTCTTAATTCCACTTTTCAGGTCGACTTGAGCCGTCTGACCTGAAGGCAGCGTCTTCAGCTTCTGAGGAATGTGCGGACATGGCTGGTCATCCAGGGTTTCTGGTTTGGGAAAACCTGAATGTTTTTGTCCACAGTCACATTCCCAATACAGAACTTGATGTAGTCCAGTACTGTTCCTGTGAACATTTCCAGCTCCTGGTGTTCAAGCAGTCCTGTAGTTCGGAGATTGCATTTTCAGGCCAGGTTGTAACCGTCTTTATGGTGGGCCTGGCACTGCGTCTGAGGGAAGTGAAGTCAGTCTTCAGGTTGGCCTTATTAAAGTCTCCTGCGATTATATGAACACCGTCGGGGTGCTGTTTGTTTATGGTGTTAAGCAGGAGAAAGCGCCGTGTTTACACTGGCGGTATATACACAGCTGATCATATGATCACTACTGTTAGCTCCCTCGGTAGAAAGAATGGCCAGCATCTTACAGACGTGTACTTGAGGTCAGGGGAGCAGTGTTTATCTATAATTGTCCGTTATTACACCATTTATCATGTACGTACATACAGAGACCCCGTCCTTTTTTCGTACCGGAGTCTTCAGGGCTCTGGCATTGGAGAGATACAGGCTTGGTAGCGATGGCTTGTGAGGTTGTTTTCTTAACTTTAGCATAACACCAAACCTGCTTCCTCTCTCCGTCCCACTAGAGCACTGCGGCGCCTTCTAGACCCAACAACAATCCATGGAGACCCCGGTAGTCTCGGTATCTCGTCTGGGATGTTATGCATGTGGTGAAAGGCACTCAGTACAAGGATCAGTGTCCAATACGTACCTACTAGGGCTGAAACGATTCATCGAGTAACTCGAGTAACTCGAGTAACTCGAGTAACTCGAGTAACTCGATTACAAAAATTCCTCGAGGCAAAAATTCTGCCTCGAAGCCTCGTTAAATTCCTATGACGCACACTATACGCGCAGGGATCTGATTGTTCCACACGGACCGTTGTTCAGGAAGCACACCACTAGCGCGCGATACATTTTGAATTTAGTTAGCGCAATGGTAAAGTTGTCCAGAAACGGCAGAGAATGTCTAAAGTTTGGGAAGAGAACAAGGTGCAATGTTTCTACTGACCTGGCGTACCACAGCAGTACGACTTCAGCACATCAGCATCTGAACCGAAAACATCCGCTCTACGCCGTTTCACCAAGCGTCGCTGAAACAAGGTAACGTAGCTAAGCAGCCGCTGATTTTAATTGCATACTGTATGTGTCGTGATGCGGTTTGACTAGATATGATGTTTAGCTTTGATGTTTTTAAGTAGTAAACTTATTCACGTTCAATTGCAAGAGAGTATAGCCTAAAAAAAGAACCCCTTCACACTCACACACACACACACACACACACCCTCGTCTCTCAATCTTCCGCGTGCGCACACACACACACACACACACACACACACACAGGTTGCTAGGTTACCATAGCAAATAGGCTCACCCCAGAAATTCTATATTATTTGTTGGTAGCCTAATGGTAAATGCTGCAGGTGTAGAAATCTACATAAAACAGATATTTACTTTGATGTCAGGGCTAGATTATAGCATGAAACTTAATTAAATTAAATTGCCAAATGTTGGAGTTGGAATAAATACCTCTGTTCTTTTGAGAAATAAAAGCCAAATGCTTGATCATTTTACAGCCACATCATTTTCGTTATGCATTATTTGTTTTGGTTGTAATCGATCGATTAATTTCTAGATTAATCAATTACAAAAAAAATCGATAGCTGCAGCCCTAGTACCTACCCTTTCCATTTCAATCTCACCAATGGTGTTGTGTTGTGGTGAATTGCTGTTGTGTTGTGATTTGCTGTCGTGAGGATTTACTGTCCTATTGTGTGATGTCGTGTTGTGGTGAATTACTGTTGTGTCAGGTGTGAAATCTCCCCTGGACCACAAACACACAGCCGAACCTTGGTTCGACAACGTTGTGTTATAAGAGAAGCGTAGCTCAGTGCTTAGTGTGTGGTTAAAAGAGAGTGACGGTGGATGCAATCAGAGCACACAGCTATTGGCAATCAGAGAATAAAAAACAGAGAATAAATTAGCAGTTTACTTGTTAAGTGGTAATAAATGTACACTGCAGATTTCAGTTTGTCTATGAATAAATGCTGCAGCTCCTGAAAACCCAAGTAACTTTCTCGTGTTTTGCTTCTCAATAATGCAACAAAACAAAAGAACCGCGGTAGCATGGGTAGAGCAGAAGTCTGTTGGAAAAATCTCAGAAATTCCGACACTAGAGAGAGGATACAAGAGGACGGGGAAAGCCTACAAACCAATCAATTACAATTATCAGGAGATGTGGCTCACGTACGTGATAACGACAGGACATAGCTATGTCATGTAAAGTTCTTTAGTGCACTTGCATAACTGCAATGTGAAACCAAAACTAACCCCATCAAATGTATAACATTGATGTAACAAAAACATCCTTTGTCCCGACTTTTAGGTGTGAAAAGTCCATTAGTCACTGGGCCGGTCTGAATTAGCAAGATACCAGCAGAGCATTAATCCTCTGTCATTTTTACTTTTAAAATGTGTTGGACAAGAAATAAGTAAATGTAGCCAAGTAACCCTGAACTGTGAAAAATAAATGACCAAATCTTCAGTTGGTTCTATACCCAGTAGCATTTATTATACTGCACAACATATATAAAACTGTAGCTTGAAGTTTTATTGTACGTTCATGGTCTTTTGTGAGTCAGACATGTGGACACATATTCTACAGGATGTCTCGGAATTGGCCAATTTGGCCAGCATGGTCTTGCACCATGCTGCTATAGACTGATTTGTACACCTTCAAAACATCCAATGCTGAAGGGCGGAGCTTGGGGTCTTCCTTTTTACACTCCTTGTGGATCTGAAAAAGATGAAAGTGGACTACATCCCCTCCAGGTACCTTTCCCATCAGGAACCATGCCACGTCTGGGATCTTCCAGATGTCTGTCTTCTCATCATACTCAGGCATGAGAGCGTCTGAAAATAGCTTCCCTTCGTTTCTGAATGGCCAAAGCTGCTCTGGGGCAACAAAGTCCCCAGTGAGCTCCCGGTGACCACATTTAACCAACAAGCCTCTGGATGGGTCTGCCTCAGGTAGCGCATCAAGATCGTTCACTACCAGGTGAAAGTCACTTGTGAGCAGAAACTGGGAGAGAGTTTTCTCCAAGCTGTTGGAATCACACATAACCCGCCGCCCAGCTGGGCTGTTATGGAGATAATGGAGGATGAAGACATAATCTGTAGCAAGCCTCAGCCGGGTCTGCCACTTGTTGTGTTGCTGGTGCTGCTCTTGTGCAAGAACACCATCCAAGTTAAGCAGTGGGCCAAATGGGTGGTGCTCCGTGACCAGGGTGTGGTCTTCAAGGCAAAACCCCACTAACTGCACCACCTGTGGGCCCTGCAGGGCCTGTAACATGGACAATCCGTGGAGAAAATCCTCCAGGTAATCCAGAGAGGATAGTTTGGACAGAGCCACCTTCTGACCCCTCCACTCTGCCAGATAGACCTGGGGAAAGAAAAGAGGGTGCTGAGGTCAGTAAGTAAAGCTGCACACAGGCAATACTGACCACTACAATGACAAAGGGCCTGATGATCATTTGTATTTTATCCTAAACTGAGCAGTTGTCTACCAATCGAAAAATCATGGTTTGATACCTGGCCCCTGCAGTCTACATGTTAAAGTGTCCTTGGGAAAGACACTGAACCCTGAACTGCCCCCACTGTCGATGTGTGAATGTGCGTGAATGTTTATCTGATGAGCAGGTTTATGGAAGTAAGTCAGTCTGAAATTAAAAAGCCATTGCATTTAACAATTCTAGAATCGATTGCTTTTCCTTGGTTCCCGGATGTTAACACTGAATTTTGAACATTACATTTTGCAGCTGAATTTGGCCTGTTGAATTTGAGCAAGTTGAAAATACATTAGTTGAATTTTAAACATTGTATTTTGCATCTGAAGTTGTATTGAAATTTTTACGTTAAATATTTGATTCTGAATTTATGAACTTTACTACATTTTTAATGTTGGTTTTGAGCGGTATGCATCCCCACTAACCTGGAAAGCGTTTTAAACAGTAACGTTAATACAGCGTGTCGGGGGAATACAGCGTCTCTTGCAGCGGGGCGTCAGAGGCAGAGGGACCGCAGCCTATTGTCTCATCTGGGGTCTGATAAACAGTAAATTTATCAAATTCAGTGTGTCCAATGCTATTTTCTGATAAACTGTAGCTGTCATATTTTACAGGACCCTCCACGTGAGTGCGGTTTTCATGTTCCAGTTGTTCAGCCTTTTTCAGAGGAGCGAGAGCAGCTGACCATTCGCCTGAGATCAGTAGAGCAGACGGCTCGTGTGCACATGTGATACTAACGTTGCGCGATGTTAATCATGCGCCGCCCGAGTGCATTTGACCGGCATAAAATCGGCATATGTCAAACTGACCTGCCGGTCGCCGGTCATGGCCGATCACGTGAAAATTGGCCAATTCCGGTCACCAGCCGATCAATCGGTGCATCTCTAAGAAAAATAAAGGTGAAAAGTTGTTGAAAATTTGAAGAGTAAAATTCAGTGGGAAAAAATTCAGATACATAATTTCAATGCATAAATATTTAGTGCTAGAAATTCAATGGCTTTTTAGTTTCAAAATCCGATGAAACAGATACACTTCCATACAGGTTGCACCTTGTACGGCAGTCTCGGCCACCAACGTATGAATTGTAGTGTGTAAAAAGTTCTTTTAAGTAGTCATTAAGACAAAAAAGAGGTGCACAAATAAATTCAACAACCCACGGTGAGAAAATAGGTTGTTTTGTACCTCTCTCTATTTCTGACACTTTCATGTGAACAACTAAGTGCAACACCTTGAATGCCTTTGAGAGGAGACTGTCTGAAAGTGTGTACCGTTATTCACATTTGAACGACTCTCTAAGATAGCAGACTTTTAGCCCCACGTTCAAAAGTGGTCATTTGTTACCACAAACACTTTTGCCTTTAGACTTGGTTGGATGACACACAACACTAGTTTTAAGCAAACCCACGCCTTTATACTGTCAAATGTAATGAGGGTGTTACTCTAAACAGTGACCTGCATAAAGACCATGGGGCAGCTTTTGGAGTGTGAGAAGTTTAGAAACTTCACACCGATATGGTTAACTAAATCACTACGTTAACTTTTATTTAATCTTGTTGACTTCCCTACATACAGCAAATGTACGACATTGTTTCATCTATACCTAAGAAAAATTGGTGAATGTGACAAGTTGTCTTAAGTCACTGGTACAAAGCACTTATAATCTGTTTGTACAAGTGGAATAATGGCTGGTTAAAGATGCAATATGTATATTTACTGTATTAAATCCAAAAATGCAAGCAAACATGCTAAGTTGAAATACTATCTTTCCTGACAACAATGCTCATGCCAGTATTTTCTCCTTTGAAATTTCCGTTCCGTGACAGAATGTCTGTCTGTTTTGGCCTGTGTGTTGGTATCAACTGCCCATTTTGACAGTCGGTCCGGGTTGCCAGATATACCAGTAAAAACACAAACCCAGCGCGCTACAGCTGTAGTACAGCCATGGAAGCAGCAAACAAACAGGATCAACAGAGAAAGATTTTACCGGACCTAAAACAGTTGCATGACCAGAGACGTAACAAAACCCAGGTTTTGTTACGTTACATTGTTACATTGGAGATGTATTTGAAAGATGGAGACAACTTAGAGAGTTGGCTAATTTTCTCCTGAACAGGTTAGCATTAAGATTCAGACTGATTTATCACGGCTACTAGGGACGAGTCATTTCAACATTTGTGCACTCACATTGAAATATATACAGTAAATATAACAGTACTCAAGGTGGTTACTCGCAAAAACAATTGAGACACAGGCAGTGAAGTGATCCTGACTGGTCCTGGCTAATGCTGCCATGCTAACACGCCATAACTGCTAACGTTACCAGAGGCAGAGGACCAGGCAGGCAGGCCACAGCTGTTTACAACCACCTTGACAGACTTATGACAGAACATGCAATTTAACTTTGGCAAAACAACTGTGTAGCCTGTTCAGCGGCTGTAGCCGATCAATGATGAGTAATTTTAAGCCAAGAAAGTGTGTCTGTCAGTCGGTTAGAGAGGCCCGTGAGTTTGCAGTGTGTTTAGCGATTGTTGCCATAATTCTAAGCCGAGAAAGTGTGGCTATCAGTTGGGTGGAGAGGACGGCGAGGTAGTAGTGGTGTCGTAAATTTAAGCCGAGAAAGTGTGTCTGTCAGTCGGGTACAGAGCTCCGCGTGAGCACAGGCTTTCATGTCAACATAGCCAGCATCTAACTGGCTAGCTACTCCGCTGCGCTGTGGATTAATGTCTGGCTATGTGAGACTAGCGTCTAGCAACATTGTTGGATGCTGCGTTCTGAACCTGGCAACCCCGTGAACTAAGGGTGCTCCGATCGATCGGCCACCGATCGGTATCGGCCGATAATGGCTTTAAATAGTTTGATCGGTGGTCGCCATAAATGCCGATCAGATAGGCCGATCAGATGACGCACTACCATGGATGTATTAAGAGCGCACTACTCCTGAGAACATTTTCTAGCAGTTCTACAAGGTGTCTGAACGGCGGCAGAACAGCAGTTGGCCAGCGGCCGGCCGTGGAACGAAGGAAGTAGAAAGACGGCTACCGCTTTTAAAAAGCGTCTGCCACCGGTGGTGCTCCGGCAAACGTGTTTGCGATTACGCCATTCTGACGCTTCTACTGCCTCTGGAGCACCGCCGGTGGTCCGCCGACTCATTGCTATCTGGGAAAAAGACAATACATTAGCGATTTGCAACGTGTGTGCCGAGGAAATACCACGAGGCGTAAAGCTCCACAGACATTTCAACACCACCAACCGCATCAGACATTTGAAGGTTAGTCACAGAAAGGAGTATGAGGAGTTTTCAAAGTTAGCTAACGCTAAGGCAGAGCGGAGTCGTGTAGCTAGCAGCTCCGGCGCCACTCAAACAGCTGTTTCCCCGTGTGTGTGTGTGTGTGTCGGTCCGTGTGTGTGTGTGTGTGTGTGTGTGTGTGTGTGTTTGTGTGTGACTGACTGACTGTGTGTGTGTGTGTGTGCTGAAGAAATGTCTGCAGTGATTGAAAGGACATTTTTTAGATTTTGAGTTGGGACAGAAAGCCAAACAGTTACTGATACATTCTCTAAACATGTGACTGTTACGTAATGGAATTTTTGAATGTCCACAAGGGGGTGCCGCAGGGTTCTATATTAGGACCCCTCCTGTTCATCATGTATATTAATGATTTAGGACAAGATGTTTCTGACGCTAATATGCATTTTTATGCTGATGACACAATAACTTACTGTTTTGGATTGAACCCTGCCAGAGCTGTAGAATCTCTGCAGAAAGCTTTCAATGTCGGACAGTACACACTTATCCAGCTAAAACTGGTTCTTAACGCTGAAAAGACCAAACTAATGTTGTTTTCAAACACTAAGAAGGTCCCTGAATCTATCCCCTTAGTGTCCACTCTTGAGGGAAATGTCATAGAGATGGTTCACACCTACAAGTATCTGGGTATCTTGCTTGATGACTCCCTGACTTTTAAGCCCCATATAGATAATCTTGTGAAAATGCTTAAACTTAAATTGGGCTTTTTCTTTCGTAAAAAATTTTGTTTTTCTTTTGAGGCAAAAAAGCGCCTTGTTAATGCAACATTTTTATCCATTTTAGACTATGGAGACTTGTTGTACATGAATGCCTCTGCTAAATGTCTCCATAAGCTTGACATTGCATATCATGCTTCTCTGCGGTTCATTACTAATTGTAGGGTCTTGACCCATCACTGTGAACTGTATTCTCGAGTGGGATGGCCTTCTTTGTCCTCCAGGAGGCTGGGTCACTGGTATGCTTTCATTTATAAGGCCATGCTTGGTCTATTGCCATCCTACATCTGTAACTTAATCTCACGGAGGAGTGTTGGCTCACATTGTTTGCGTTCGAATGATCATTTGTTGCTCGCTGTTCCACTTGCCCGTACAGAACTGGGAAAAAGGGCTTTTGATTACTCAGCCCCACACACATGGAACATGTTGCAAAAAGACTGGAAATTGACTGAATTAATTTCATTGAACGCTTTTAAGTCCGGATTGAGAACACATGAGTCGATCCTTTGTAACTGTTTTTCATAATGGGTATGTAATTGTATCGTATGTTTGAAACTCTTTTGCTGCTTCTTGGCCAGGACTCCGTTGAAAAAGAGGTTTTTAATCTCAATGGGACTTTCCTGGTTAAATAAAGGTAAATAAAATAAATAATAAATGGCGTAATTTTCAGTTCATAAAAGTGATCGGTATCGGCCGATACGTCTTCCAGCAATCGGTGATCGCCCCCAAAAATCCTGATCGGAGCACCCTTACCGTGAACTACGAGTCTGGGGAAGAGTGGCCGAGGGAGACGACTCTCTCCAGAATTTTGAATTTAGACTGCAGTAACTATTTTAAACGATAGCTGTCAGTACTACATATTGCACCTTTAATATTTTAACCAGTTTTGAAAAACCTGTAGGAGTTGTATGTATGCCACGTATGCACAACTCGGTACGGGAGTAGGGCTTTTGGAATGAACAGTCTGTGAACGGTTATTTTTTCACTCAACCAGAGTTCCTTAAAGTTTTGTAAAGAGTTGAGTGTATGGGGTGGCTCATTTACTACTACTCGTGCTGGAGTTTGGTGCTCCACTTTGCTCAGTTAAATATTAATTATTAAGTTATTAAATCCTAGCATTTGCCTTCTCTGAAGATGAAATACAAAATAATTTGTGTATGCGCATTGTATACTGTCTGGGTGCTGCACTGGACCATCTACCTCCTTAACAGCTCCCTGGCCAATCAGCTTCAGCTTGCGTACTTCTGCATTTATCTGTGAACACTGGAGCCAGGGGTTGCAGTTTTTCATGGTTGCCATTTTAAAGTGTCGAGGCACACAGCCTACATGAGAGGACACCAGCTGCTCATCAGTCTGATACAAAGAGTCCAGATACAGGTAGATCAAGGCATTGCTGAGGAGCAAAGCAGCAAGGCACACCGCAATCACTGGAACACCATGGGAGATTGAACTGCTACTCCTCCGACCCATGTTGCCCTGCATCTGAAATGGACAACAAAGGTGGGAAAGGATAATATAGGTACACTAGCTACAGCTCAAAACATTATGGAGTAACTTAGCAGGCTGAAAAGCAGTGTATTCACCTCTGACCACACAGAACTTCAGGGGTGAGTGTGGTCAGAAATGTGCTCTGTTGTAGCTGCAACCACACCCAACAACGTTACAGAGTCCTGGAGTCCACATCGTGTCAAATTAAACCACTGCATGTCAGCAAATAAAAAATTTTAAGGGGGTGTTAAGTTTAAATAAATCACGTCATTAATCAATACTGGAGAACAGGGGGTTTAAAAAGATTTTGAAACAAAAATATCTACCAACAATTTTCAGCTGGTAAATATACCAATGATTTTCGCCATAGAATATAATGCATGATTTGGTACGTTTGGTTGTGCATGCAGTGACTGATGTTAAATATCTTGTTTTTGCTCACTACCAGTGATTTACAATATCAACTTGCAACAGTGATGTAAAAGGGTTCTCCAGGGTAAGGGGGTTAGTTTAATGCGCCAGTGTACTCCATCAGAACTGCTTGTCAGGTGGTCAAATAGCTTAGGAAACCTCCTCCCACAAAAAGCTTTCTGATGGGTCAATTTCTGTAACTTTCTGAAACCGGCAATTCACACCCACTTTACGCCGTGATTCGTCAGCTTTGTAGAGATGAGAACTTCTCTCTCTAACTCTGTTTTTTCATTCTTCACACAACCATTTCTGGCACTTGTCTGAATATATGCACCAGTATTAAGCATTAAGACCAATGCAAAAATCAGAACAAGAAAATATAACATTTAATTTGACATTAAATTCGATTTTAGTAAGGTATCATTTTCATAGCAGGCTCATGATTTTCACTGCATGTACTTTGGGGATAACATCACCAATCATGCACTAACATCACTCATAGTCTGACCACATTCACTGGTCAAATCTAATTGTTTAACAGTGATGATGGTGTAGAAGCAGTGGAAACATTCTGGAGAATGTAAAACTAAATAACACCAGTAACAATGCTTAAACACAAATACAATGTGACTTATGAATCAATCTATTGCCCCAGTGCAGGCACGGACAATTCCCAACAGACCTACCTCATGTAACTGCAATCACATGATCAGCACTTAGCCAATCAAATGAATGCTGATTATTATAACTCCTCATTTTCTCTTTATTTTAAAATAAGGGGGCACTGTTACTCAAGATAACTTTATCCAGGTTCAACAAATCAATCATCAAACTGCTTTCAAAGAACCAAATTAGCTAGATGAGAATTAAACAGGATTATTGTTGCCTCATAACAGCATGTTAGCCTGAATTATTTGACACATTTGAAGAACAGGAGCCTGTTCTATAAATTTAGGTTAACACATACACATATACCTAGCACACATTCAATGCACAGGACCAGGGCTCAACACTAACCTTTTTAAGTGGTTGCCGGCTTGGCAACCAGGCATCAGCTTATGGTTGCCGAAATTGACAATATGGTTGCCATGTTTTATACTGCTTATATTTGGAGTAGGGCTGGGCGATATGGCTGAAAACTGTATCACGATATAAGTGTTTCATATCAGTCGATATCGATAATTATTGATATTTTTTATGACCTATTTAAAATAAGGACCAGGAGAAAAAAATGTATTCAATTTAAACGTTTTTATTTTAAGCTTAACCTTCCTCCGATTATAATCCTCAGTTATAAAAGCAGAAATGTCAACACAACCATGGAAAACACTCAAATAATTCAAATGTAAAATCTAAAATCACAATGAACACTTCTGGTGAATGAAGTGTTTTAAAATATGTGCAGTTTTTTGTAAACATAGGAGAAATTGAACGCAGCACGCATTTTCCACTTATCACTCCACGCCGGTTCTGTTATTGAAGAATCCAACACGAGACAACGATATGGCGCAACCAAACACAATACTGTTACATGATTGGCTGTTAGCGTGTCACTCCCTACGTTGCTAGGCTACCAGAGAGTGAGTGCCTTTGTTCATGCAACCAAACTTGCTTTGAAACCTCTGGTTTCTTCCGACGAAGAAAAACAATTATCGAACTTTTATCGAGCGCATTTTTTATTGATATTGATTACATGTCTATCGCGATACATATCGTTATCGTTTTATCGCCCAGCCCTAATTTGGAGCAATTCATTTCTTATGTAACTATACCACACATTTTAATAATGAAACAATGAGATAATGGATTGCAATCTAATTTCCCATCCCTCTCAAATAGGGGTGCAACAGATAACAGAACTCACGGATCGGATCACGGTTTTGAGGCACGAATCCGATCGATTTTCGGATCAGCACAAAAAAGGGGGGATTTAAATGATTATTAAAAATGTAATAATAGCTTTTAACAATAATGACTTCTTTCACCAGTAAATTCCTGTTAAAAGAGAAAAATAGATGAGAAAAGGGTATTTTTACAATAACTTTGAATGCACCACAAGGTTCACCAGTTTTAAGTAAACGCAACATTTAGTCCCTCTGTTTTGTTTTTCCGACAACAGCAGTGACCAAGTGCTAGTTTGTGTCTTTTAGCCAAGAGGGCAAGCTTCTCTCCACAGCGCGAAGCTCCTATGGCGCCATTACCTCACCGCCGTTAGCATCCCATTGACTGCCATTCATTTTGCCGTCACTTTGACAGCGAATAACTTTACATCTGAAGCGTTTAAAGACTTTATTTTTCCATTGTTTATTTTAAAAAGAAACACGACAATGTATAAAAGGCTCCTTTACCTTGTACCTCACGTTATGGCTCCGTAGCAGACGTTTTTATAAAAATAGGCTAACGATTGTGTCATAACCACGCGATTTACTGTCGCATAGTAGATGAATTACGGTATAGTACAGGAGAAGCTCGCAGGCAGTTTCGACGTACATTAGCTGTTAAAGTTTAATTACTAATGTTAACTAGCATTTTAGTTAGCAGTAATTAGCCTGTACCTATGTCATCTCCTTACATATACCTACGCTCTCCGTCTCTGCAAGATTCGGAATGATTGAGATTTCTCTTGGCACAGCTATCAGAAGACTTACAACTTTCAGACACGTTGCTCACGTCACATCTCCTTCGGCAAGTTCAGTTTGCAGCTGCGCAGTAACGCTCAACCATCACCGGAAAAGTGCTTCCTAATAGCCTTCACTGGTCTCCGTCCAGAGCAACGGGATCTGTTAGTCCACTTCTTTAACTGTCTATACTTTTAGCTCATAGCTTTAGTAGCAGAGTATTGTACGTCCCACTGTTGGAATCCTATACAGTGAAATACAGTCACACTACACCATTTACCTGTCAGCATTTTAACCGTGTTTAATCCAGTTACTACTGTAGCTAACGGTAGGCTAATGTTACCTGCTGCCAAGTGTAACGTGTTATCCGTGTTTACTAGTGTGACATGCAGCGATGCTGCAGCCTGTAACGATTCTGTAGCCTGTAACGTCTGTTTTGGAGCATCAGAGAGCATTGCAGACATTTAGGTGGCACCACAAGGAGGCACCGAATCCGCGTTGCTATTCCGTCTGATAGATACCCGGCACCGGTGCCATATAAGCACCGGATTTTAACATACACCGTTAACGTGAACAGAAAATTGCTTTGCCTGTATCTTTTCACAGCAAACGCGTGTGTGGAAAGTGGTGTCACAACAGCTGAAATGTTGTGTTGCACACGAACATAGGGCCCTATCTTGCACCCAGCGCAATTGACTTTGTACACTGACGCATGTGTCATTCCTATTTTGCACCCGACGCACAGCAGACTTTTCCCTCCATAGACACATGGCGGTAAATTAGGGAATGAACTTGTGCTCCCAGGGGCGGTTCAGCGAAAAGAGGAGGCGTGTTCCGGCGCAAACGTTCCCTGGTGCTATTTTGCAGTTTCAGAAAACAATTCCGCCACTGACCAGAAAAAACTGGTCTAAAGTCAGTGGCGCTAGTCTAAAGTCAGTGGCACATTATTCAGATGCTATTTTAGGGGCGCATGCTTGACCATAATGTAGGGTGTACACAACGCGCATACACTTTGCTCCTCTCATCTACACGGATGCAGCAGTTCCCATTTTTGCTAACCATACATAATTACAAGGAAAAATATTACTGAAAATGCGTTTGGATAGGTCAGGAGGCACTTTACAGTACAGTCCTCAAAAAGTTGCAGCATTCTTTGTGGCTTGTTGTGTTTTACACATTTCCATGAATCATGGATGTGTTGATGAAATAAATGAGGAAATATTAGAGGACTTAAGGAGACGTGATGTTGAACTACGGCAGGATTGGACACTTGAGGGTCCGGGAGTGGCAATGCGGATGTGCTCCTGGTGGAGCGGGTGGACAGAGACGGAGTGGGGGGGAGGAGGAAGGGGCACAACAGGAGCAGGTGGTGCGTTTGGAGGCCCACGCTCCATGGCTGCAGCAATCCTCTCCAGACTTGAGGAGATGCGCACGAGAGGCCACAGCAACATCGCTACCCGATCAAGACGGGCGTTTATTACTTTGCTGCATCCCTATGGACTCCCGCTCCAGCCCTGAGGAGAACGTCTCCTCGGCTGTGAACCCGTGTGCCAGGCAAATCCGCTGTCATAATAGCAATCCGCAATGGAACAAGCGCGCCTGCTCTTAAAGGGAATGTGAGATGGCGCTCTGAATGGTTTACTGCATGTTACGCCCAAACCACGCCTAGCTACTTCAGACCAACCCATTTTAGAGTTGCGTCGGGCGCAAGACTCATTTATCCCGCCAGTAAAATAGCAACAGCGCACAAAGCTACTTGCGTTTCACGCTTGATACTTGCGTTTCAGATCGTTAAAATAGGGCCCATAGTGTTTAAACTTTATGGAGACATCCAAATAAAATATTGACTTCTTCTGAAATAAGATTTTCCAATTTTGATTTGTTTTTATATAAGAAAAACACAAATATTGAACAGGTGGTTGCCAAAGAGGGCAACCAGAGGCCACAAAATGGTTGCCAATTGACTCAATCTGGTTGCCAAGGGCAAGCGGGAAACCGTTACTGTCAAGCCCTGAGGACCAATACACACTCTCAAACCACCTACTTGCACATTTCAACACTTCAGTTTTAAGTATATAGTAACGCGTCACGTGCATCTAGCTCTCCCAGATTTCACAACAGAGCTTAAGGGAGAATTCTGGTCGATTTCCACCCATAGCTCTGTTGTCTGTAAATTTAGAGTGCTGTCAGTAGCAAGAAAAACGAAAACAATCGGTGTTGCCTACACCGTGTTATCCCCCTGCTGGGCAGGTTTTAAAACGTGTGTTTAGCCTCTGAACATGTTCGAAATGTCATTACAAGTGCCTACCTATGTGCAGTTATTCCTTCCGACGGAACACAGCAAATTTGACTGCAGTAGATGTGACAGAAAGCGTGACGTTAATCCATACCTCTGTTTATGTCCTGTTTTCCATGAAGTCCAAACTAGTCGATTGTCGAACTCATACAATCCAATATTCCAAAATGTATTTTTTCCACAAAAAACGATTTGCCATGGTTAAGTCCTTAGTAATGACTAGTTACAACATGACTCCACAGCTGTGGCTGCAGAGCGGCTGCAGAGAGTTGAAAAGTTCAAGAGCTATTGCGCAGGTCGCTAGGCAACAGACACTCACAGACTGTCAGCTGAGAGAGAAAGAAGGAGACGGAGCTTTGGGATGATAACGATTTTGTCAGTGTTTTTAGAATATAGATAGTTCATCTCAATCCGATGTGGAACACAGGAGTTTTTGGAGTTTATTGTGTCTAGTTGTGATATTGTAATTTCGTTTTTGTTGAAGTAAATACACAAAAGCACAAATTGAATGTGTACTGTTATATTATAAAACCACTGATAACAGACAGGGGTTAGCAATATATTATAGAACTGTACAATTTACTTATTCTTACAATTTACTTATTCAACTTTACTTGTACAATATAGAACTGTGCAATTGCTTTGTTTATTCCTAGTAATGACAATACAAAGTTTTACTAGAAATCATATTATTAGACCCAGAAAATGTTCTCTGCCTCTTTGAATCCCGTGTAACTTCCAGTGGGGGATGGGTACTCTTGTCTGATCGCTGCTACAACACAGCTAGGCAATGTTCTTCTGGTGCCACGGCCAAGGCGCTCTCCTCTCAGAACCCACTCCAGAATCCCGGCAGGCCACGAGCCTTTGACACACTGAGTTTCTCTCTCCTCTCTCTTCCCATTTGTGTGCATCCATGTCCCAGAAATGCTTGTTACTAACCTAGCTCTGGGGATTCTATTCCCCAGAGCGAGTTTTCTCGCCCAGCATGTTTCCTTGGATTAGAGTGGCACCAAGATCATGAATGCAGCTGTCGTCGCGGTCCTGCTCCGAGTCCACGCCCTGCTACACCGTGCTACTCTTTACGGTACCCTGCAGTGTCCTGCTGCACCCTGCTGTGTCCTGCTATGCTCTGCTGTGCCATGCTACATCCTGTAACGTCCTGCAGTGCCCTGATATGACATGAACTACTACAACTACTTTTTCTAGTCACTGATCCATTATCTTTTTTGTGACTGTTATTGCCAGTGTTCATAACACCCCCAACCGGCACCGTCAGACACCGCCTACCAAGAGCCTGGGTCTGTCCGAGGTTTCTTCCTAAAAGGGAGTTTTTCCTTGCCACTGTCACACTAAATGCTTGCTCGAGTGAATTACTAGAATTGTTGGGTCTTTGTGAATTATAGTGTGGGCTAGACCTACTCTATTGTAAAGTGTCTCGAGATCACTTTTGTTATGATGTGAAACTATAAATCAAATTGAATTGAATTGAGTCTGCATTGGCTGGGGCTTTGGTTATTTCACTAGCGAAGTGGCACATCTATTTACAATAAATAATAATACATTTCATTTATAGAGAGCTTTTCATGGTACTCAAAGACACTTTACAGTAAAAACCAGCACATACTGTATGTCACATTAAAAATAGAAAAGCAATAAAACCAGCACATACAACAAGCATATTTAGAATCAATTAACCACAATACAAACAGTAACTAAGCTAATCTGAAGAGGTGTGTTTTGAATGTGTATTTACAACTAAAAGCAAATGTACCTAAGCTAGGACAGAGTCACGAAAGCCTGTCATACTCACTCAGACAGCTGGCCATCAGATCCGTCCGGTTTAGGTTCCTTCTTCCAATTTACTTTCGGGACAAAAAAAACCCGCTTGCAAAACACCCTTATAGATCAGATGGGGAAACCTCTCTGGATGGGCGAAACAATGTCCGTTATCTGGGACCCCATCCAGACCCGGCTGTATGAAATCCCATTCCTTACAGCACAGGCTTTCTTCCTCGGTGGTCATTGCGATACAGTATCCACAGGACAGGAGGACCACCATGTCCCCGCACGTTGTGGCCTTAAAGCAGCAGCCTCCTGCTCCTCCTTTTCTGCCCTTCTCTTGACAAGATCTTATATATCTCAATAACTCTCCGTCTGTAGCTATATTCAGGTTCGAATAGATAACCCCGACCATCAAACTCCAAAAACTCCTTTGTGTGTTTCACATCATTGAGATGAACTATCTATATTCTAAAAACACTGACACAATCGTTATCATCCCAAAGCTCCGTCTCCTTCTCTCTCTCTCTCTCTCTCAGCTGACAGTCTGTGAGTGTCTGTTGCCTAGTGATCTGCGCATGCGTGATAGCTCTTGAACTTTTCAACTCTCTGCAGCCGCTCTGCAGCCACAGCTGTGGAGTCATGTTGTAACTAGTCATTACTAAGGACTTAACCATGGCAAATCGTTTTTTGTGGAAAAAATACATTTTGGAATATTGGATTGTAGGAGTTTGACAATCGATTAGTGTGGACTTCAAAGAAAACAGGACATAAACAGAGGTATGGATTAACACAACACAATTGTTATGCCTTTCTGTCACATCTACTGCAGTCAGATTCGCTGTGTTCCATCGGAAGGAATAACTGCACAGGGGTAGGCACTTGTAATGACATATCGAACATGTTTCGAACATGCTCGTTTGGAATACGATCTGAAATTTTGCGAAATTAGTTCACCAAAACGTGTTTCTGAAAACATTTTAAGCGAGAAATAGGCTATACAGTTGCTGAATCTGTCTGTTTTTTTTATCGACAAGGGTCAGTTTAATAGATTTTCGTCAGATTTTGAGAGGCGGCGAGCCGAGCCATCCGCTCGTCATTTCCGGTAAGTGTTCCTTTTGGGGCAATACTAACCATCGAAAGTGGGCACTACGGCAGCAAGTGGTCAGTGCACATTAGCAGTGTACAGACCGAAGTATGCGGAATGAGACACAGCCACTTTAATACAAATAATGATCCTCCATAGTTCCTAGCTTAAAAGGTCCCTAACTAACAAACTGTAAATCAGTGCTATAAATGTCTGATAAAATACTGTTTGTAAAAATGTGCCAGCAGCTTACTGATGACATTTCTCCTGTAGATATCTTTGCCAATCCAGATGTTTTAGTCATCCTATCCAATCCCACTTGTTACATCCCCAATTGTCTTTGATTATGGACATAAAAAAAATATGACTTGTACTTCACCATTTTGGAGTATGTTAAAATGTCCTGCAGTTTGCAACACTGTAATAGCCTACATTAACTAATTTGAATGCCTAATTAAACCCGTTTTCTGATATTATATGTAATTCAAAGGAAATTAAAATAAGGAATCAACAAAACAAATGTCAATTTAATCATGACTACAGTGGGATTGAATAAAAAAAAACTGTATAGTGGAATAGCATCGAAGTTTATATGGCAAAAGATTAGGACATTCTGAGTAGGAGTCCAGTCCACTGGAAATTTCAGCAAACCTGTAAAGGAAAACATATGACAGAAAAAGTGTAAGTATAATAATGAATAATGAAGTTGTACATCTGTCCACTAGAGGGACTTCCAACATTAGCCTGGCCTTGAAGGGGACCTACGTCATGAGAGAACCTAGAGACTTTCAAACATCAAAATGTCATTTATTAATATGTATTTGTGTCAAAATGACATATAAACATCTTTTCATATTCTATTTTGCCTGGAAATGCTTCCAACACGCTTGCGTGTCGCGTGAAAAATAGCAGTCGGTTCTATTTCTAGCAGGCAAGCGTTTTCGGTGCGTGAGACGTGCGTGTCACGCAGGCAGTTTGCAAGCTCTAACCTGTTAACATGGAAGCCAAAATAAAAACGGACACGCCACACAGCTGACACGCTCACGCGACGCATCCAGTCTGTGGCCGGCCTAACGTGTATTGAAGCGGTTCTCTTGTAAAGGCTAACGGTGCTCGGTTAGCACAAAGACATCTTCACTCCCCTTGTACTAGCGTTACTCGGTACGTAACGTTAGCTCCATGATCTAAAGACCTCACAATGCCTTGTGTTTCCCACTCTCGCTAACTCATTGTTCATCAGATGTGACATGACAAAAGCATTTCATTTTCACATGCAGGTAGGCCAAGGCGAGAAGAGGGAGATTAGCTAACGTTAGCCAACATATTTATTAAAAAAAAATCACATTTGAATAATAATTTCAGCAATCGAATAGTATTGATTATTTTTACTATTCTAATTATTTTCGACTTTCGGAATTTGTTCCAAAAGCCCTAGTTCAAATACATAGTGGAGAGACGTTTATTGTTTGACATTTGTCGTTTCTTTTTCGCGGATGTTACCTTCAATAGCTTCGTGCCAGTTTAGGGTAGGTTGGAGAGCTAACTAGGACAGACGTTTTACAGTTTTGATCAACTCAAAAATATCGATGCAGTTGAGAGCGCAAAGAACTAAATGCCTGTTCAACACACCCATCACTATAGGTGTAGTAAGGGACCGTCGTAAAAGTTATTTTGTATTTTTGAAAAATATTCACTTAAAATAAACCAAATTACTTTTTCTCATTCTGATTGTTGTAGTAGTTCTCAACTGAAGTGGGTTGGTTACCACAGGAGAATTTTGGTGAAAAGTCAAACTTATGGAAGCAGCAGTCATTTATTTTTCAAAAACATTCGAGAAGGGTCCAACTTCAGCTTGCAGCCGCTCACGCCACACCCCCCTACTCACGCCACGCCCCCGGTGGCATGCAACTTCCGACTGTCAGAAAATTTACGGCTAGTTGTTGCTAGTCATGGCAACAACTCCCGGGAAGCACCTGGTAAGTTACTGATAATAGCAATATGGAGTTATTTAGCCCGTTATGGTTTGTTTAAAATCAATATTAGGCTACTACCTACAGCTATTGATTTCAGGTTGACGACTGCTTATAGTTAAAAGGGTGTGTTAAAAGTATGCTAACATTAGCTTAAATTAGCTATGTGTCAGCACATGTATGCAAACGTAGTGTGTGTGTGTTTAAGTGGTGAGGTACTTCGCATGATATTTTTTATTAATTGAAAAGTGACAGAGTTACAGAAACACTACAAAGTGACAGTCACTTTGATGTAATTTGAGTTATTGAGAAATGGCTACATTCGAAAGTTAAAGCTTCTTTTACTAACATTGTTTTGCATATATCATTTCTTCCTCTTCTCTTCAGTCTGTCCTGCCAGAGCACACTTAGCCCCAGTTGGTACTGACATCTGATTTACAGTGCAAGTGTCCCCTTTGTGCCAAGAATGGAGACTTCTGTAAGCTGGTCCCTCATTTACAGGGAAACAAGCAGAACACCATTAAACATGCAGGTATTTTTTTTTGGAAAACATACAATGTGATATTAAATATCTCATGTTTTATTGAAATAACTGACTACAAATATATTTTGGTATAGCCTCATGACTGTGGTGAACAATTAATGAAATGTAAGACCTACACATTAAAGTACAACAAAATGCTGTGTCACAATAGTAGTTGTAAAGTTAAAGGAACACGCCGACTTATTGGGACTAGGCCTGGGCGAAAAATCGATTCAATGAATTAATTCGAATTTTTTGTTGCGGGCGATTTAAAAAATAAGTAAATCGAGTTTTTGTGTAATGGCGCATTTTTGGCTCTCCGGAGCTTCCGTAGAATTAGTTTTCTTTATAGCAGTATGGCTAGCGACAATAACAACATCATAGCATCACAACATGGCTACCGGTGAGAGTGGGAAGTTTGTTCCCAAGAAAGGAATAAAATCATCTGTTGTTTGGAACTGGTCTGGGTTTGCTTCGACAGACATGGAGCAAGAGACCCCGCGCTGCAACATCTGCCTAAAGCCCATCGCAGTCAAAGGCAGCAAATTTCGGTGCCTTATTTCGGTGCCTGACGTTCCACTACACTGGACAGCAGGTAACGTTAGCCTACCTTTAGCTAGCAGCTGGATTAAACACGTTAACATGCTGACAGGTGACGTTAAACAGTGTAAAGTGTGACTGTATATCAACAGTCTGCTCTGCAGCGCAGCAGCTGCCGACGTCGGAGAAACACAGACGGTGCATTCACTGAAACACACGCATTCAAAGTTATTGTAAAATACCCTTTTCCAATCTGGTTGTTGTTTTTGTCGTTCAACAGCAATTTACTGGTGAAATAAGTTATTGTGTATTATAAGTTATAGTTATTACTAAGGGTGCTCCGATCGATCGGCCACCGATCGGTATCGGCCGATAATGGCTTTAAATAGTTTGATCGGTGGTCTCCATAAAGGCCGATCAGATAGGCCGATCAGATGACGCACTACCACGGATGTATTAAGAGCGCACTACTCCTGAGAACATTTTCAAAATGGCGGCGTCCCTACATTCAGCGGTCTGGCAGTTCTACAAGGTGTCTGAACGGTGGCAGAACAGGAGTTGGCCCGCGGCCGCGGAACGAAGGCGGTAGGAAGACGGCTACTGCTTTTAAAAGCGTCTGCCACCGGTGGTGCTCCGGGAAACGTGTTTGTGATTACACCATTCTGACGCTTCTACTGCCTCTGGAGCACCGCTGGTGGTCCGCCGACTCATTGCTATCTGGGAAAAAGGCAATACACTAGCGATTAGCAACGTGTGTACCGAGGAAATACCACGAGGCGGAAATCTCCAAAGACATTTCAACACCACCAACCTCATCAGACATTTGAAGGTTAGTCACAGAAAGGAGGATGAGGAGTTTTCAAAGTTAGCTAACGCTAAGGCAGAGCGGAGTCGTGTAGCTAGCAGCTCCGGCGCCGCTCAAACAGCTGTTTCGCCGTGTGTGTGTGTGTGTGTCGGTGTCGGTGTGTGTGTGTGTGTGTGTGTGTCGGTGTGACTGACTGTGTGTGTCTGTGTGTGCGCCGCTCAAACAGCTGTTTCGCCGTGTGTGTGTGTGTGTGTGTGTGTGTGTGTGTGTGTGTGTGTGTGTGTGTGTGTGTGTGTGTCGGTGTCGGTGTGTGTGTGTGTGTGTGTCGGTGTGACTGACTGTGTGTGCTGAAGAAATGTGCAGTGATTGGGAAAAAAAAAAAAACTAAAGTGTGTGGCAAAATTTCCCTAAACTCCCTGATTGACTTAAACTCTCTATATGAGATAAGGACTCTGAAGAAAGCCCAGTCAGTCCTGGCTGATATAACCCCCCCTCCCCCCCCTCTGAACAGCGACAAGATGTTACCGTCTGGCCGCAGATTCTGTCTGCCAAAATGCAGGACAAACAGACATAAAAACTCTTTTGTTCCTGCTGCTATAGGCTTTGTAAATAAGTCATTGCGAGATGTGTGTGTCTGTGTAGTTTGTATTTATTTTGTCTATTATTGATGGGGTTTGTTTTCTGTATAGTCTATGTGTTGTTTATGTTGCATTCTATTGCTGCACAACGAATTGCCCCTCGGGGATAATAAAGACTCCTTGAACCTTGAACCTTGAAAGGACATTTTTTAGATTTTGAGCTAGGACAGAAAGCCAAACAGTTACTGATACATTCTCTAAACATGTGTGACTGTTATGTAATGGCGTAATTTTCAGTTCATAAAAGTGATCGGTGATCGGTTATCGGTATCGGCCGATACGTCTTCCAGCAATCGGTGATCGGTGATCGGCCTCAAAAATCCTGATCGGAGCACCCTTAGTTATTACATTACTATTAAATTTAATTTTGGGTTACCCTAACCTATTTTTTTTTTACTTTCTTAAAAAGTATTGGTTCAGGCACCGTTTAGGCACCGGCACCGTTTTAAAAGTACCGATTTAGCACCGGTATCGGAAAAAAACCCAAACAATACCCAACCCTATTAATAAGTAGGGGGGAAATCGGAAAAAAATCGGAAATCGAATTTAAAAAAAATAAAATCGGAGATTTTATTTTTAGGCCATATCGCCGAGCCCTAAT
The DNA here is from genome assembly GCA_023631565.1 of Gymnocephalus cernua. NCBI lineage: Eukaryota > Metazoa > Chordata > Actinopteri > Perciformes > Percidae > Gymnocephalus > Gymnocephalus cernua. Next base: position 7,153,577 of record CM042442.1, on the reverse strand, counting down.
TGGGACATTAGCTTATTCACCGTAACCCCGACAGTTAGACAAGTCGATACATACCCTTCTCATCTCCGTGCGTGTCGTAACTCTGTCTGATGGCTCCACCATTAGCTTAGCCTAGCACAGATCCTGGAGGTAACCGGCTCCAACTACCCTACTGCTCCGAGTAAGTGACAAAATAACGGCAACATGTTCCTATTTACATGTTGTGGCAAATAACGTCACTTGAGACACAGCCATCTTCTAACCGTATATAAACTGGGAACTATATTCTCAGAAAGGGAAGCAGTGCTACTTGGGCGGAGTGACACGCTGCAGCTCTGCTCAGAGCTGCAAGCATATCACTCCGCCCAAGTAGCGCTCAGCAGAGCTGCACGCATATCACTCCGCCCAAGTAGTGCTCAGCAGAGCTGCAAGCGTATTACTCCGCCCAAGTAGCACTGCTTCCCTTACTGAGAATATAGTACGTCTTCAGGAGACGGGCACATTTTCAGTGGCTTGACAGTGTTTTAATAAAGGGTGCTGTGGTATACAATACTTGAGTACCTCACGCACGTTTTGTTTTCAACAGGTGTCGCTACATGGAGCAGGTTTTCTGCATCAAACAAAAAAGAATTCTACACCATGTACACCGTAGACACCTGTCGTGAATGTGGAATGTTTTACAAAAACTGCACACCTGGTAAACATCTTAACACTGGATGGTCTTGAATCTATGTCATTACACACAGTATTGATGCCATAACTACGCAGAGACCACATCCTGAGTCTAGTGGTCACTGGTCAGTATAATCATCATTCTGTTTTTTTTCTTTTTCTTTTACAGGATATGTTGGAACAGGAAAAAGGGGTGTACTTCAAGCAGTTTACTCTGAAGACCCACATCCAGGTTACTGCGATCGCTTTTGCAGCCAAATGCAATAGGTAAAAATAAGTGTGTAAGGAAAATTTGTTCTAAGTAACAATTAAATAATAAAATAACTATTTTTATGTAACAAAGGGGTGTGGAAAAAATAATTGAATATGTACTTGCTAAATTTATTTACTTTTTCTCTTTCAGTGCCTTGACCCAGAGAGAGCCTTCTAGTCCTATTGTGACCAGCCCAGGAAAAAGAACACAGACAGTATGACAAGGTCCAGAAGGCGAAACACATTGAGGCTTCCTCCAATTGTGTCCCCAAACATAACGGAAGGAAAAACAATAAGTGGAGACAGCTATGTCCTATGTGACAGTATTAAGACCAAAGCCAGTTCCAGTGTTTCCCACAGAATTAGATTGTTGAGTATTTGTTACATTGTCATGTGTTTTTGCTTACTTCTAAATAAATATTTAAAGTTTTGTTGTTTGCAGTTCAATTTATTATACATTAGCAAATACAAAAACTAATCCAATACAACATGAACTGATTGTTTTTTGAATGGCACTCTGTAGTTCCACCCCGAACTATAAAGAACGGGCATTTATTTAGAAAAATACAATTTAGACTAGAACTGCAAGCAGTTATGACGGGGTCCAAGCTACCGTTGCAAGTCACCCCCGACGCCCCGTGGAGCGCGCAAAATCGGAACCTAAATCCTGGCGGTGGGGAGGCAAACGTCGGTAAACATCGAGAGGTGTGAGCCGCAAGGTCTGCGGTACAGTGTCGTAGCAAATATCCCATAATCATCGAAAGAGCAAAAGGGCCAAAACTGGTCCACGTTGACTGTAGCGCCCCCTAAAGGCAGATGTTTGCCAAATGTGGTACACAGCCTCAGCCCGGCATGTCTAACAAGCACCCCAAGTTTCACCTTGATAGCATGTACTGTGGCCAAGATATTGCAATTGCCAATTTTCCATTTAAATGCATTGAGGTATTTGCCAAAAAACATAAACGTTTATTACAGCACCCCTTAATTGTCGATCTTCGCCAAATTTGGTAGGGATCATTGTAGTGGGATGTTGAACAAGTTTATCAATTTCCTTGCTGATACCATGTCATTTGGCCGGGATATGATAACGTTTGTGTTTGGTAGCCGTTTGGTCGTCAAATGCGCATACTTTAACGTAGCAAAATTCTTTTTGCAAATTTTGATCACGTCTATCTGTAGGTGGTACGTACCAGGTTTCGTGCACATCGGCCAAGGACGAGTTCGAAAAAGATGGTTTTATGCATTGCGTGATATTGCGAAAACAATTCTCAGCAGAAATGGGCGTGGCCTACATCATGTTATTCAGATTGATTCAACGAGCAAGTGGACATATGGTTTTCTAATGTGCAATGTGTATTGTGGGAGTTAAAGGCAAAAATAAAATCACTATAGCACCAAAATTACATGTGTAATTTTTGGCAGGTGAAGTCCTTGACCCATTGTACATCTACCCTGTAAATTTAAAGTGGCTCACATCAGTGTAAGGGGTGAATCTAGATGTGTCTCATAGGCCACGCCCACTTTGACCAATCAGTACCCCACGGTAGGGATGGTCTCAGGAGTGACCCTTGATGGTACCCTCCAAATTTGGTAAAAATCGGAAGTCATTCATGAGATAAACTTTTTGTACTTGTAGCGCCCCCTAGTGGCCAATTTTCGTAAAATGTGTGCAGTGCCTCCAAAGTCTCATGCCAAACAAGCATCTAAAGTTTTGCGTTGATTGCATGTATTTTGACCGAGATATGACAAAGTTGGTGTTTTCACAGTGTTAGCTATACAAATTTGTTCGTGCGTAATATGCGCAATTTGTATCCCATAAAAATTCGGTTTGGAGATGCTATCTACCAAGTTTGGTGCAAATCGTTCGCACGGTCTAGGAGGAGTTCGAAAAAGTAGGTTTTTGATAAATTGCGATTTTTCATGGAAAAAAGTCTACTGCCGTTTCTTCCAGACTTGGGCTTGGAAAATGGAAAATCATTAGAAAAACAATAGGGCTCCACAGCCCTGCTGTGCGAACAGCATAGCTGTGCTACCGCCATTTCTTCCAGACTTGGGCTTGGACCCATAACCAGCTTCACACGACTCAAATATGAAGGAATAGTCTATGTAACGTTAGTAGTGGCAGTAAGTTTGCCTTGAATTTTCTCCCAAAACATCACAGTAAAAAAAAAAAAAAAAAGGCAAGTTCTGAATAAAATTTGGATCATGCAACGACCAAGGGGGTAAGCCGCTATGGCACCATTTTAATGCTACGAAGCACTCACCCCCCGTTAGCATTCTATTGCCTGCCATTCATTTTGGCGTCACTTTGACAGACAATAGCTTTACATCTGAAGCCTTTAAAGACTCTATTTGTCCATTGTTTATTTCTAAAGAAACAGGACAATGTATAAAAGGCTCCATTACCTTGTACCTCACGTTATGGCTCCGTAGCAGACGTTTTTTATAAAAATATGCTAACAATTGTGTCATAACCACACAACTTACTGTCGCATAGTAGAGGAATTACCGTACAGTAAAGGAGAAGCTCGCATTAGCTGTTTAGTTGAATTACTAATGTTAACTAGCATTTTAGTTAGCAATAATTAGCCTGTGCCTATGTTATCTCCTTACATATACCTACGCTCTCCGTCTCTGCAAGATTCGGAATGATTGAGATTTCTCTTGGCACAGCTACCAAAAGACTTACAACTTTCAGACACGTTGCGCCACGTCACATATACAGGGCTTAAAGTGAAAAAAAAATCCTGAAACTTTTTTTTTGAAGGGGGGGGGGGGGGTTCACAGTGTAATGTTTCAATATGCACCCATTAAAGTTAATTTGTCTGGCAAAACGGTTTAAGTCCTTCTTACATTCATACAATAATAACTTTTTAAGGAGTAAAAAGTTTGGGATCAATGTTACTTCTTCCAACCATACGTTAAATTAAGAGTCAAGTCAATGTTCCATATTGCAATAATATCATAATCCTACAATGAATCACTGTGAAAACAGAACTTTCTAGATGTGTTGTTACTTTGGCCAGGTCATCATCAAAAAAGCAAATTAGTACATTCATGATTTTGTCCATGTTGACATTAGTTGCTTCGTGTACATTTATTAAAAACTTGTCATTGTTTATCTTTTCATATAGCTAGACGTCTAAACTCTGGGACAAGGCTGTTATGTTTAATAACTGCCATGCTGACTCCAAACAGACAGCTTTATCAAGGCAGTTTGGGCTTCAGATAGCTTTTACACAGTGGCCATCGTTAATGACAAGTCGTGTTCCGCTATGAACGTGCACACACGTATTGTTTGTATCATAAACACGGTCAGTCAGTGAAGAGGCAGTCGCAGCGGTAGCGGTCGTTGCCGGTAACGTACTCGTATGAGAGTGCACGGACCGAAGCTTTGTGACTAGCATCTAATGACTAGCAAGCACTTTCTTACCGCTGCTGCCGTCCCGTCTCTTCCTTCAACACGCTGCAGAAGCACCCCGCTTCCTCAATCTGAGGCACCAAGTGCTAAACGGCTTCCCGTCTCCACCCGTTTCATCTTGTCCTCTATTCATGCCTAGCGCCATTTGTTTTCAACTCCTTTCTCAACTAAAGCTGTATCGACATGCTCCAAGTTTGATAAACTTTGCCTCCATTTTTTTAGCTGCGGAGACGGTCTCCGGCCCACACCGTACTGTTTTTCGACAAAGACCCGCCCTACTTTGCATCTGATTGGCTAGAAGTCGTTTCATTGGTAGGTGGAAGTTCGATGATTGGTTAAACCCAGCGCATCAAAAACAAATCCCAAGTGGACTTTTTAATTTATTTATTGTTCTAAAATAGTCATACGCCAGAAATCCCACCAGGCCCGAGCACTTTAATCCCTTCTTTAGTTAGAGCTGCGTTCCTCTCATATGATTGGTAGGTGAAATCAATTGACTCTAAAATATTAAACCGAGTGCAAGTTCCCAAATATTATTTTTTTTTTTGTTCCTCACGGCCGCACGCCGGAGATCCGGCACAGTGCCGGAATACTTTAAGCCCTGCATATAGTTTGGCAAGCTCAGTTTGCAACTGCGCAGTAACGCTCAGCACTCACTGGAAAAGTGCTTCTAATAGACTTCACTGGTCTCCAGAGCAATGGGATCTATTAGTCCATTTCTTTAACTGTCTAAGGCAACAACCAGTTACCAGCAACAACTGCAACGTTATGTCAAAAACAGGCAGGTTAGACCATAGACATATATAGAGTAGACGCCGCATTGACTGCTACTGCCTACTGGCGCTGACGAGCCGTAGGGCTGCCATCTTGGACCGGTCACCTGCTCCATTCAGTGCAATCTGTTTGGCAGGTGCAATGTTGTCAGCGCATTTAAATGATCATACCTCACAGAATACCAAACTGATTTTCCGCGGGTTTTTTGCTGCAAAGGTCATACACGTAGCTATGATACATGACAGATGGTTCGGTGTATTTTAATATTCATAGTGGGCTTTAAGTGTAATTCCAGCAAAAATTGACAGCAGCCATATCCTCAGCACCGAAATAGACGTGCGAGATCTCAGTTTGGTAAGTTTTCTTAACAGTCTTCTGTGATAAACTCCGGGTTCGCTAATTGTTGGTGCTTCGTTTTATGTGTAGGGACCCTGAGCAAGTTACTGATGAGGTTTGGTGCTGTTTTGAACAATATTACTGGTTAAAAATTGCTATTTGGAAAGCGTTTGGCTTACAGCCCCTATCTCATCCACTGTTTGCGATTTGGGGCTGTAGCATATGCTGGGCCAAGCTCTGTAGTGGTTGATCGACGAGAAATACTGTCTGATGTGTTTTAATGCAGAAAAACACCCTTTGGTCAATTTTCGCTGGAATTACACTTTAACAGTAATAGAATATTCTGAGATATGATATAAAGTGACTAGAAGCCCAAGATCAAAATGGGGAACATAATCCCCCGAAAAGGAAGCAAGACAGGGACATTTCCAGTTTGACTATTTGATTGAAAAACCTGTGGTGTCTTCAAAAACAAAAAACGGGGACTGTCCCCTGAAATAATATGTGATATAGGCTATGATAGGTATTTTGCAAATCACACACTATAAATATGATAGAAAAGCATAAACAGATAGTGGCAGTAAAGTCAGATATTTTAATAAATTTAAGAAACAATATATGATGACTTTCGATATATTGCGATAACGACATTGAGTCGATATATCTTGCACCCCTAACACACGCACGCACGTACCAGTTCTCTGTTTAAAATAGCAGGATGAAATGAAAAGTGACAGTTTTTATTTAAACTGCACATGTACTTGGTTGAAACTCCCTTGAAAAGTCTGCAAACTTAATTCATGTAGCAATTTTCAAAACACAGTTACAAAGTGCTTTACAGAACCCAGAGGGAAAGAGTGTGTGTGTGTGTGTGTGTGTGTGTGTGTGTGTGTGTGTGTGTGTGTGTGTGTGTGTGTGTGTGTGTAGTTTATCTGTTTATAAGATAAAAGACAATCTCTTTGGAGGTAAACTGGGAAGCTGAAGACGGATGGAATAACACCATCTCAGAGTCGGACTATCTGACCCGTCCAATCTAAATCACCCTGGTTAAAATGGTGACAGCACAGCACTGATGAACAACTGGCAGTAAATCCTTCTCTCCTCAAAGCCACTTCTTTCTCACATCTTTGTTCTTGGGAAACCTTCAAAATGAAAAAAGAAGATTTGGGAGAGTCTATACAAAAACATTTCAAAAGGAGACCAAGCTTATCTTCTTCCTTCACATTTCTTAGAACCTTTCTTCAACAAAACTCCTATTTTGATGCATATCTGTTGATAATGAACCAAAGTTGCTTGTTTTGCAAACCATTCTACAGTCAGATGTTCTGTTGCCTTTATTTTAAGTGGGGTGGGTATGAGACATGAGAGGTATCTTAGAGGCCATCCAGACGAAGACGCGTTTGGATGCAAACGCACTTTTTTTTGCATCGTTTGGGCCGATTGTCCACACGAATCCTGTAAACGCACTGCCTGTAAACGCACTTTTTTGAAACCTGGTCCCAGGGTGAATAAAAAAAAAATGCTCATGTTTGGCTTCGTATGGACGGCGAAACCGCATACGTGCGTATCGATGATGTCATCCCCACACACCTCGGCCTCACAGCTGACTGCCTTCAACCCAGCTGACTGCTCTAGCAGGGATGCAATGCTGTTTATAAAGTGGAAGTAGACAACTTATCAACTAGCTAGCTAATCTGTCTGCTTATCAACTCCTTGAACGGATTATAGTAACTTTTAGCACCGCTTATTGTAGAAAGGCTACCGCATGAAAAACTTTTAGCTGGATTATTAAAAAGACACTGGATCATTGATGTTTGTTTGACTGCCAATGTTAGCTAGCAGAGCTAACGTTAGCGCGCTAGCGTGCTGCAATCATGTCCGATAGCAGACAGAATTGCAAAATAGAAAGCAATCCAACAGCACATTATAGGCCTACAATGTAAACAAAAACACGTTTTTTAGCGGTGCAGTTTTCAACGAGCAGTGGTGAAACTTATTAATGGATGTATTAAGAGAACTAGTTAGTCATGTTATGAAAGGAAGTAGAAGTGACTGAAGGCTGCTCTTCTTCTCGTTTCCTTAATTTCTGTAGCAATAACAGCGCCGCCTACAGGCCTGGAATATGAAGTAGCGTGTTGAGTCATTTACAAATGGGTTCATGTGGACATGAATTTTCTTGAACCGAATCCAGGGAAGACGGATGCGTTTGCATCCTAACGTCTTCATGTGGATGGCCCCTTACTTTTGTCGGGGTGAATTACATGTGAATAATACACAGTGTTGGGCAAGCTGCTTGGAAATTGTAGTGAGCTATCAGTTACTCTGCCATGAATAAAGCTTCACTACACAAAAGCTACCACCCAGTCAAATGTAGCAAGCTACGTAAGCCAAACACAGCAGTAGGCTAGTTCACTACATAGGAAGCTACTTTAAGTTGCGCTAATTTCACATGACAAGAAAAGTGTAGGCTAGCTTGTGTCGCCAAGCTACTTGATAAATAAAAAGGTGTTACTGAAAAGTTACTTGATTAAGGAAATAGCTAGTATTTTGGTGGTTGTGTCACTAAGTTACTAGCTAAGCTACAAATAGCGACTGCCCAACACTGATATTACAGTCTGCGCCACTTGTGTAAAATTCGCTGGCCAATGTTATACCAGTAATATTTGTTTTATTTCTACAATAGCATTCTTGTGTCAGCTGTAATCTAAGTTAGTGTTATGGAATACGATTTATCAAGTCTCAGTTCATAGCCGGGTGAACACTGGCCGGTGCAGTAAACATAGCCTAGCTAGCTGGCTACGATTTCAGTACAGTAATATCAAAGATCCTTGTTCCTTCTCAATGCTCTGGTAATATTCTATTCACAAAATACAAACAACAGTACAGTAATGTTAAATCTTACTTGTGAAAAGTAATCCCCCGAGCCCTGTTTTCGATGGTCCGCCGATTTGAGCATGAATATGCTGCACAGTACTCTGGCATCTTGTTGCTTCTGTTGCTACGCAACTAGTAGTATGAGCGGTCCATGATGGCGGCTGCATTTCTTGCGCCCAGCAGCCAATGCGGCGTCTACTCTTTATTAGGCTCGTTCAAGATGAACTGCGCCTCGCCTGTAAAGTAGACGAGAGCAGGCGCCAGCAGCGGGGGGCGGTGACAAAAATCCGCTGTGAAGTCGGACAGTTTCCAGCCACATCCAGCAGCCTGCAGGCTGAACAGGAAGTCCCAGAAACACTGTGGTCCGATTCCGATTTAATAAAATGTTATCAGACCCATATAGCTTGCACACAATCTCCAGTTGTTTTTTTTGTGACAGAGTAGCTGTCAACATGCTCTACATGTGATATGTTGCTGATTTTAATTAACAACAGACTGTAGATGATCTGTAATCTGAACAGATTTAGTCTCTCTGACTTCCAAACATAACTGTCAGCCACACAGCATATGGTTTGTACAGAATAAGCCTTTAAATTAGACAAATGGCAGTTAAAATCCCTCCGATTCAAAATCAATAAAAAAGTTTATATAAAACGTCATCATATTGTCGATTCTGAACCAATCAGCTGTTAGATCAGCTGAGAGGCCGGCGTTTCCCAGCATGCCTTGTGTCCGCCTGGGTCTTGCAGTCGGTGAAAAGCAACTGCGCTACCTGCGTCTCAGAACTGCGGCCGCCTTGCTCTCGTGAGATTATCGTTGCCTACGTATGCATGACGTCAGAGCAAGTCGGGATCAAGTCGGACACAAATCTAACCGGCATGCAACGGGCGGCGATCGCCGGTGATCGATTCTGCGCAGATCTGGCTCATCTTGAACGAGCCTATTATGTCGATGGGTTATGCTGCGTTCTATTTACCTCGGAACTCGTATTTTACGAGGTCAAAGTCGGAAACACGCCCCCTGACCTCGGATTTTTGAGCTCGGAACTCGGACAACCATCGAGTACCCCGAGCTAAAAATCCAAGATGGCTGCTCCGTGTATCGACTTCTGTGTTATTTGTCACACTAAATCAGTCGTACATGCAGCGCTGTCTTCTATCTGTGTTGTCACGCGGTTTGTATGCACACACAAAAAAAAAAATTCCAAAAACGTTTTAGTTATCAAATGCTATCTATGATTGTTTGATTGCTAACGTTAGCTCAAAACGCCATTCAAGTAACAGCCTTTGTTGTGTTTGATTGTTATCTTGTAGCCAGCAGTGAACCAACTTGGTTACGTAGGTCCATTTTCACTGACTTTTTTTATTATTTTTTTTGATTAACTGACGTGAGGGATCATGCCGTAAACGTGTGATGCGTTACGCTAAATAATAAATTACCGCTGTTTCCATCTTCTATATCTTCGATTATTGCTGTTCCCATCTTCTGTTATTGATGTTATGCCGTAAATTGTTTAAATCTGAGCATGCGCAACTCAACGCGACTCAGATCGTGTTGAGACTCACATTGCGCAGTGACACCGACCTCTGACTTCCGAGGCAAATAGAACGCATTTGACTCGGGTGTGACGTCATTCCCAGTTCCGACCTCTGACTTCCGAGGCAAATAGAACGCAGCATTATGGTGCGTTCTTTTTGCCTCGGAAGTCGGAGGTCGCAACTGGGAATGACCTCACATACGAGTTGAATGCGTTCTTTTTGCTAGTCGGATTTTCATTGTTTTCATTAGCTCTAGCCAGGTTAGCCATTGTTAGCCATAATGGTGCGTTCTTTTTGCCTCGCAACTCGTATTTTACAAGGCCAAAGTCGTAAACACGCCCCCTGACCTCGTATTTACGAGTTCGGAACTCTGGTGCGTTCTTTTTGCCTCGGAAGTCGGAGGTCGCTGTCACTGCAGGATCTGAGTCTCAACACGATCTGAGTCGCGTCGAGTTGCGCATGCTCAGATTTAAACAATTTACGGCATAACGACAATAACAGAAGATGGGAACAGCAATAATAGAAGATATAGAAGGTGGAAATCATTTCAGAAACATTTTAGTTATCAAATGCTATCTATGATTGTTTGATTGCTAACGTTAGCTCATAACACCATTCAAGTAACAGCCGTTGTTGTGTTTGATTGCCAACTTGTAGCCAGCAGTGAACCAACTTGGTCATGTAGCTCCATTTTTACTGACTTTTTTATTTGTTATTAACCGACGTGAGGGATCATGCTGTGAACATGTGATGCGTTACGCTAAATAATACATTACTGCTATTTCCACCTTCTATATCTTCTATTATTGCTGTTCCAATCTTCCGTTATTGTCGTTATGCCGTAAATTGTTTAAATCTGAGCATGCGCAACTCGACGCGACTCAGATCGTGTTGAGACTCACATCGTGCAGTGACAGTCGCAACTGGGAATGACGTCACACACGAGTTGAATGCGTTCTTTTTGCAAGTGGGATTTCCATTGTTTTCATTAGCTCTAGCCAGGTTAGCCATTGTTAGCAGCGCCAGTTTAAACAACGTATATGCTGTTTTTTTGTGCATACAAACCGCAGATAGAAGACAGCGCTGCGTGTACGACTGATTTAGTGTGACACAAATAACACAGAAATGCTTATAACTATGTTACTACAGCTTTTACAACTGTCGATACAGGGGGCAGTGGATGTACGAGTTCCGAACTCGTAAATACGAGGTCAGGGGGCGTGTTTACGACTTTGACCTCGTAAAATACGAGTTGCGAGGCAAAAAGAACGCACCATTGTACGAGTTCCGAACTCGTAAATACGAGATCAGGGGGCGTGTTTACGACTTTGACCTCGTAAAATACGAGTTGCGAGGCAAAAAGAACGCACCACTTGTCAGTACACGATCCGTTCCATCTGCACGATCCGTTCTTCGCATGCGCATAACTCCGCGCATGCGCAGAAGCTCATGCTTTTACGACCCCAGCTGATCAGTTCTACGCTTGCACGATTACCGGTCCGTTCTGCGCATGTGCATACATAACTATTATGTAGCTGCATGCTAACGCAACATATCTGTTATCTTGGCCAACGGTGGTGATTTTTCACGGTTAAGTCCTGCTATATACTCCGCTGCTACCGCGAACAATCACCAATAAAGACTTCTAAACCAAACACTACACAACCGGACATGGTCCAGCACTAAAGTGACCGGAATTTTGGGAGAAATTACCAGCATTGGCCAAGATTACAGCTATGTCGCGTTAGCATGCTACGTAGCCGTTAGCCGCTAGGAGTATGCTAACGTTAGATAGTGGAACGAAGCAGCACTTTCTAACATGAGAAATCTCAGATAAAGGCTTCTGAACCAAACACTACCCAATCGGACATGTTTCAGCAGGAATGAGACCCAGAATTGGGGAGAATTTAACAACAATGGCCGCCAAGATGACATGTTTACTGCCGTTAGCATGTAGCTACTATAGTGGTATACAGCAGTGGTGGCTGGAAGAGCTGTCATCCGTCTTTGAAAGGACACTTTTGTACGTTCACACTTCGTTGCGTTATTAGTCAAGACCATAGACAGGTATATTAATAATGAATTAATGGTCTATGGTCAAGACGAAGTATTACCAGTAAAACTATCAACATAAACAACACAACAATGACGTCAAGAAAAATATGCTGCCAGTTGCCGTCAAGTGTTTTTTAACGCATGCGTGGTACAAATCGCACAGGTTTTCTGCTACGCAATTCTGCGCATGCGAAGAACGGATCGTGCAGATGGAACGGATCGTGTACTGACACCACTCGTACATTCACTGAGGTACCCGAGCTGAAAATCCAACATGGCTGCCCCCTGTATCGACAGTTGTGAAACCTGTAGTAACATAGTTATAAGCACTTCTGTGTTATTTGTGTCACACTAAATCAGTCGTACACGCAGCGCTGTCTTCTATCTGTGTTGTCACGCGGTTTGTATGCAAACAAAAACAGCGTATACGTTGTTTAAACTGGCATTGCTAACAATGGCTAACCGGGCTAGAGCTAATGAAAACAATGAAAATCCCACTTGCAAAAAGAACGCATTCAACTCGTGTGTGACGTCATTCCCAGTTGCGACCTCCGACTTCTGAGGCAAATACAACGCACCATTAGACGACAGACATGCACAACAAGCTCGCCTCCAGCCATTGTTAAAGAACACAGAGAAACGATAACTTAAGCTATTCACAATATTTTTGCGTCATTTAGTAACGTACCTGTTGCAACATAGGTTCGCATGATTTTATGATTCAATAGACACGATAACAACCTGTTTAATGCCAGAACAAGCACAACACCCGACGTGTACTTTGGCTTACATTCCACCAGCAACTACTACCGGATCGAGAAAACACTTCCTGTCAGATTTGCAGAATAAAAGGTTCATACTGTGGAAGCCCAATTCCGCCAATGTGATGGGAAGAAAATCCTGCAATTCCTTATAATAAGAAACTTTTAACAATAAGAAACAATAATTCAGTATTACGAAATAATCACTAGTATATCAAAAATTATGACAGATTATTGAAAAAAGAACGAGAAACCTTCTCAAAATAATGAGTAACATTCTCAAAATAATGTGAAACATTCCCAAAACAATGCCTAAGTATCTCAAAATGAGAAACTTATCAAAAAATGTAATTTACTTATCGCTAAGTAATGACTTACTGTCTTAAAATAATGAATTAGTATCTTAAAAATGAGTATCACAAAATAATGAGTAACATTCTCAAAATTTGCATTTTGTGTCGTTATTTTCAGACAGTTTCACATTATTATGAAATACTAAATCATTATCTTGAGATACTAATGTTAAGTCATTATTTTGAGATAGTTATCGAGAAAGTTTCTCATTATAATGACAGTTTTAAGAAGGCTAAGTTTTCATCGTTTTTCTTTTACTGGTGGAAATAGGCTTCCACAATCAAACAGGAACAGTCTGTCATATATAATGATTCAGCTGCATCCCAAATTACAATTAAAGGTATACCAAAACTAAGTCCAGGCCTGATGTGCTTGTGGAAATTATGCAGGTGTTGTATAGAATTCATAAAGCAGGGTATGAGCTGGGGTTTATGTGGGTTCCGGCACACATGGGTGTGGAGGGTAATGAGGAGGCAGATGAGGTGGCAAAGAAAGCAGTACAGGAGGAAAGAGTTCAAATTAATGTGCAGTATGGGTCAACAGATTACACTGAAATAATTAATAGGTCAGTAAAAGAAATGTGACAAAATTCATGGGATTGTGAAAGGAAGGGGAGAACTTATTATTCAGTACAAAGAATGGTAGAAAAAGAAAGATGTGATTATAGATGTAAGAGAAGAGATGCAGTAGTTTTATCCAGATTGAGGCTTGGGCATTGTGGGCTGAGGAGTGGGCTGGCTCTGATTAGTAAACATCTTGATGGAAAGTGTGAATGTGGGGACAAGGAAACAGTGAAGCATGTTGGTGCGTTCATGGACATCGGAAAAGCATTTTTCCGAGTGAAAATGTCACCATTCACATCACCTCCTGTGGGAATCAGAGGTGGGAAACTCGGGCTACATTTTGCTAACAGAGTTTCCCAGTTGCTGATGCGTTGTTGACAGCTGACGTACAAAACGTGGCCGATGAACGTTAAAATGCGTTGAAGGGTGAAAATCCTTTCCCGTTCGTTGTCCTGCAGATAACACAAACACCTGTCCATGTGCTGTTTGAATGCTTGCATAAGAAAAAAGCAGCAAATATTTTGGCCTCCATGTTTTCACACACCTGATGCTCTCGGTTAGGCTACGCCCAACAGTTGGTGGCAGTCATGCAACAAGTTGTTATGCCAAACGGCAATATAACAGAAGAAGAAGAACACGCATTCTTTTTGCAAGTCGGATTTTCATTGTTTTCATTAGCTCTAGCCAGGTTAGCCATTGTTAGCAACGCCAGTTTAAACAACGTATACGCTGTTTTTTTGTGCATACAAACCGCGTGACAACACAGACAGAAGACAGCGCTGCGCTGATTTAGTGTGACACAAATAACACAGAAGTGCTTATAACTATGTTACTACAGCTTTCACAACTGTCGATACAGGGGGCAGCCATGTTGGATTTTCAGCTCGGGTACCTCGGTGGATGTACGAGTTCCGAACTCGTAAATACGAGGTCAGGGGGCGTGTTTACGGCTTTGACCTCGTAAAATACGAGTTGCGAGGCAAAAAGAACGCACCATTACAACGTTCAGACACGTTGCTCACGTCACATCTACGGAGGCAAGCTTAGTTTGCAGCTGCGCAGTAACGCTCAACCATCACCGGAAAAGTGCTTCTAATAGACTTCACTCGTCTCCGTCCAGAGCAACGGTATCTGTCGGTCCATTTTATATGCTATCTATGATCCCCACCATGTGAACGCTCGCAGTCGGAATAACAACGTAATCACGGGGGCAGTCCCTGATATTCCCAGGTGGCATGACCGCAGCATGTATTAGTGCACTGCAGGAAGTATTCTCATCAGAGGAAGAAATTGTTCAGAGAACTGGGTGCAACTGTAGAAACTGTTTTTACTTTACGCACTTTATTGAATTTGGACAGTTGGAGCAAATTGAAGAAACTGATGGAGTACTTGCGACATATTGGAGTATATAATAAGATATAGTTAATTATTTCTAATTAAGGTGTGAATAGCGAATAGAGCAGAGGGCAGCAATATGCCATAGATGCGTCTAGTCTGCCCGGGAAGAAGAAGAAGAAGAAGAAGAATTATAAATAGGATTTATCCAACTAATGAGTTCTTAAAACAGAGATTTAAAATGGATGTAGGAAACTGTACCTTTTGTGAAAAGGAAGATTTGGAGCATCTTTTCTGTTTGTGTGAAGTTGTACAAAGGTTTTGGTTGGACCTTACAAAATTACTTGTGTCTAAAGGTATTCAGATAAGGAATCTAACAATTAATGATATAAAATTTGGTATTTTTTGCAATGATCACAATGACTTTGGCATTAACAATTTAATTCTGTTAAGTAAACATTTCATTCATAAATGTCGTTTTTTCAAGACTAATCCTAACATTACTCATTGGAGGAATGAGTTGAATCTTTTTATAAATCTCTATTATTGATTAATAACAATAATGCTGTGAAACTGGCCTCTTTCATAAATATTCTTATTGAATAATTGCCCTTCTGATTTATTTTCTTCTGAATTTGTAAATGCTTTTTTTCTTTCTTTTTTGCTTTGTATTTCATGCCCCATGTTCTATTCTTTTATATATGTATCTTCTAAGATATACTCTATAGGTTAGTAGTAAGATTTTGCATTGTACCTGATTTGTTTGTAAGTATTTTGAAAATAAAAAAATAAAAAAAAGAAGAAGAAGAAGACGACGACGACGACTGTTGGATAGATGAAGCTTTTATTCTGAAAAAGTGTTGTGTTTTTTTACGGATTCTTACCAAATGAGACGTCTCTTCCAATACAGTCGATTGATAGAATTCGAGCGACGGCGAACAGGTACCATTTTTTTTTTTTTAAATCTACAAAGCAAAATGGCACGGCAAACTAATTCGCAGGCTAACGGTACTCTTACAACATCTAGCTAGCTAACTAACGTTAACGTTACAGTGTAACGGGTCACAGCTTAGATTCGATGTTTAACGTTACTTAGCTAACCTCTCAAAACACACACCAATGCACTAGCTAGCTAGCTAGCTAGCTAGCTAGCTAACGTTAGTTCATGCTACTTAAGGAGCTATCTAAGTTACAGCTAAGTTACAGCAAAAGGTAACCTACCGTTACCACATAATTGATTAGCGCTAGCGAAATATGGCTATTTTCTTTTGACGCTTCCTGTTTAGTTTAGGCGTGACATCTGTTCATTCGCTATGGTGACTTCAATCAAAAACAATCATTAAGTTTGCACAAAAAAATACACGTTATGTCAGTTTTTAAGTCTTTTTCCCACCCATGCAGATTTTCATTTTCTAACTTATCCCAGTAGCCTATTAGCTAACGTTACACATTTGCTATTATTTGCATTGGCCAGCTGTTACTTCGAAAATGAAACCAACAGCCGTGTACCACAATGTTGAAATAATATGATGGTTATAAATTAGGTTTTAGGCGTCTGTAGTAGTAGCCTACATGAACGTAAAAAATGTTCTTAAACATGGTCAACAATGGTCTTAAATCCTATTGCATTTTCTGGTGCAGTACGTGCTGTGGTTCATGAGTGGTATGAGCCCTGTTGCCATAGTTTCCTCTATTTTCTCAGTAGGCTGTGATGTCAGCACAGCACTGCCCCTTCACACTCCTCTCCCTGTTATTTCCACATTACTCAGTCAACTGCGATGAGTCACCAAGCAAGCTGAACATCTCAGTGATTTTTCCTTTGCCATTGATAAGCATCTTCTCGGTCTCAAGGTAAATGTGACACACTTAACGTTGGTGGGCAGTAGGGTCTGGTGATATGATAAATACCATGTGATGATATGGATTTGTCAATGTGCGTTAATGTGATGAAGTGCCTTTTATTTGTTAGCTATTTCATTTGCTTGATAAGATCAGTGCACATAAGGGTTGTCACAGTTTTCAGGGGATTCAAAACTGTGATGACATCCTCAGCCCATTTCAGGTCACAACACAATGTCTTAAACATTTTTCTTCACGGCTTTGTCATTGACTGCAGTCTGCTGCTCAAGATGTCTTTCAATCATGGCTTGAATTCCATCTAGTTGGTACATCTCAGATGAGTTTGTGAACAGTAAACTACAACAACTCCTGTTTTGTCTTCAGTACATGGGCAACTGTTGGCCGCGGTAGTCGGTGTTTCTGGTGTTGCACGGTGTTTGGGCATACACCTACATTACTTGGCCATAGCCCCAACCATAGTTTTTATTGAGAATGAGGAGATGTCGTCACGACACAGCGCCCCGCCCACAGAGATCACGGCATCCTCCCCCTTCCGCGTTCATTGTTTGTGTTGGTAGCAGAGGAGGTTGTTGCAAGTCTGCACTTTTTTAGAATGCTTGGAAAACACTGCTATGTAAAAAACTGCTCCAGTGTCTCACACGATTGTCGTGGAAACTGTAGGAACCATGTGTTACAGTTTTTTCGTTTCCCTAAATGGAAAAAACATGAAGGAGAGCATGTCTCTGATGTTACAAGGAGACGTCTGATTTCTTGGTGGCTGCAATTAGAAGAAAGGACCTTTCTCTAGTCCAGCACAGAGGCACCACACTGACTGGAAATTATCCCTACAGAGAGAGTGCTTTTAGTTAAAGACTAAGATCCGTTTTGGTAAACATGAAACAGCCCCGAATTCACCATCATCAAACTCACCAGACTCCATGTAAATAATGGTTATAAGGGCACTTTTCTTTTCCCGACTCCTTCTCCATTTCTTCTTAATTTTCTTGTTATTTCTCCGTTTAAACGCTGTGATAATTCCTTGCGCTGTCTTGTCTTTCCTGCTCTGTCTCTGTGTTGCTCTGACACTGTTGCCCCTGGCAACCGATAGCGTAGGATCCACATCCATGGTAGGATCCCGAAATGGTGGACGGGCTCAGACACCGCCCAAATTGTCACGTGACAGCAAGCTACCATGACGCATGTCCTCATTCTCAATAGAAACTAGGGCAGTGCCCATTTAAAATTGTGGTATTGCTGCTTGTAGCTTTCTCCAGAACCACTGTACTCCAAAATTATTTACAGAAAAACCTCAATGCACTTAATATGCAACCCCACTGTCAGCAACTTAATACAATATAGTTTCTGGCTTTTTTCCTCTTAGCGAAATGCTCTGAGTTAGGCCTGCACGATACTGGAAAAAACTGACATTGCGATATTTTTTTCCTTGCGATAAAAATTGTGATATGAAAAAAGACTAATTTTTACAAGATGACATAATAGCTCTATTTGGAAATTAATAAATCATTTTCGACTACTGGGGTGATTTTGTAGGGGAGTGCATCTACATAGAAAATAAAAATGAAAAAGGAACTTTTCTTATGTGAACCATTCTTTGTTGAACTAGTGCTTTACAAACACCAAAGCAAGTAAGCATTGTGACTACTCTTCTGATGTGATTTTGGAGAAGGAAATTAGGTAGAAATCCACTGGTTGACTCACATGACACCATTGTATTCATATAATACTACTTGATAGAATTATCAAAGTTAATGATATTAATAATGCATGCATGCATGTTGCTTCCTCTAAATTTCATGTTGTGGTCGACTAGCGGGTCCTAGCCTTGGTTGTTTGATAAATTGATCAACATTGATTGTGATTGGTGGTTGGCTGTGCATGCAGACCTGCATGTCACATACTAGCAACAAACTGTGTGTCCAAGAGCACTTAAATCAGTGTAAATTACGTTCTATCAGACACAGACTGCTGACTTCTGTTGTCGATTAGTGTAAGTGTTACGTTTCCAGCGTCACGGCTCTGAACAGTAATGTTGGTTGGGACAGATGCCTTGTTTCTTTAGGCTAACCAGTGTTTCCCCTATGTTGATTGGCAAGTGGCGCACCGCCACAGTTAAATTTCTGCCGCCACGCCACGGTACCAATGTTGATTGTCGGAGAATACACATGTAGAGCACAAACCCAGCCCCCTGTCTCTATTCACATGCCGGGATTCTTGCCTGCGCGCCACACACACACACAGCTAAGCCGAAATGTGTGTGTGCGTTAACGTTAACGCACACACACATCTAAAACACGTGCAGAACCTGACTGGGAACGCTATAGAGGACGCGCTGTTTTAGGCAAACACAGCTCTACTCTGCAAATAGCCAATTTTTACCAACAAGCTAAAACAAATAAAGCTGTTGGTTGTAGTTTTAGCTTAGCTTGGCGGGAATCTAGAAATTTGGACAAATTCTTATAAACTTAACTGCTGGCTGAGCGAACCATGCTCTCTCCTGGAGCGGTAAAGCGATGGATGTATTATAAGACAAAAAACAGATACATGTGGCTACTTAATATGCACGTGAATGACGCGATCGTTACGTTTGTGTTCTTCATTCTTGATGATGATGCTAGTTGTATTATTTTGCATCAGCATCATTTCATTGCAAATGAGGCATACAGTATGAATGGTAGCCTGCTTATCAGTCCATTCATCATTAAAGGCTTTTCCACATCAACTTTCCCTTCAGCCTCTTTGACTGTGACATGTTTACCTGACAACAGCCTTTCTTTCTGCAAGCATTTTCCTGCATACTACAACCATGTTTCCAATCACAGACTTTAACAATCACTCAGTGAACTGCCTCCTAGTCTAAGATCTTTTTCTAGTTAAAGAGTCAGTTATCATTATGGAGTTTCCATGTTTTTGAGGAGTTTGCTCACACTAATGTACTGGATGTAAAACAAATAGCATTAATTCAGTAAGAAAGTGAACATTTTGAATGAGAATAGGCATATTAGGTATACATTCATTTTATTTTCTTTATTTGAAAGTCCGGCCTTGGAGTGTCTGCTTGGGGGGGGGGAGTTGACATACCTGCCCCCACAGCTAAAAAAAATCTTAGGAGAAACACAGGGCTAACTATATTAGCTTTAGCCTGGCTGGTAGCAGCTTTCTGCGGTGAAAAATGTCCGGGAGACATTACGTTGCATTAATCAGGTGATTTAGTTTGTCTTTGCAGCGTACATAAAACACTGACAGGTAGTTTCACTACCCATGGAAACGCTGCATCACTGTGTCGGCGGCTGCTGCCGCTTACGGTACTTTTCTACACACGGAAAGCCTCACTTCCCATAACAAACCCCGTCGGACTAACGTTGTGTCACATCCACACGTTGCCCACATGACCACCCATCTTAAAGGGGAAGGGTCGGCTGTTAACAATCATGTAAAAGGAGAACGGTGAAAGTTTACTTTTCTATCAAGCAGCAAAAAAGTTTTAGCGTCAAGCATGCGCACATCACGATGTAGACGATGAAACAAAATATCGTGAATTTAAACTGGGCTTTAAAAGCGAAGCCAACCGTATCAATCTCAATTTCTATTGGGCGCTTCTTTAGTTTTATTCACAATTTATTAATATCCAGTATCCAATGCATTCCAAACTGTTTCCATTTCCACATTCTCAACGCCAAGTTCATTGGGTACCCAGGAAGCCAAGTGTGAAGTAGATCCGATGAATGGTTCTCGAGATATTTGAAAGACAACGGATACACACACACACACACACACACACACACACACACACACACACACACACACACACACACACACACACACCATCTGCGTTTTTTTATCCTCACCGCGGACTGCCAGTAGCTCTTGCATCTTGCCACATATCCATGTTGTTAAAATCGTTAATTGTTCACCGCCAATGTAGCTGAAAACATTTGTAGCGTTTGTTTATGAGCTGTCCTGTCTCTGTAGTTAGCGACCCTGCTAGTGTGCCATTCACATTAAAAATGGACCTGCATCCAACTCACCTAGCAGCCGAAAGCCCTTTGGTTGGGAGGGGAAAAAAGCTATATTTGATTTTCCAAATGTAAAGGGATTAGTTTGGGTTGTAATGCGTGCCAAACTCAAAGCCTCCTACCAAGGTGTAATACAAAAGGTGTAATGTTACACCCTTATATTGTCAAATGGACCAAATCTATTACCAAGATGTTTAAATAAAATGCATTGACAGAACCAGCTGTGATACTGGGTTCCATTTCTGTGCTTGACTTGTTGTCAACTTGTGACATCAACTTGGCATTCAGTTAACACACATGCTTTTTTCAGGTTGTTGTTCCAGACAGACTTTTGAGCTATCTTCTTTTACACTGGGAGTACCCAGTGTAAATTGCAATCTGGCATGCTAAAGGCGTGAGGTCCAGCAGGGATACTACCTTCACCTTCCCTCATATTCCCACTCCTCAACAAAGCTGAGCACAGAAAACAGGTGTGACTGGCACTCTCTTATGCAGTTAACTCACCTAGTCTTTTCCCACAGGATAGTGCTGACAGTCTCTGTTTCACATTTCAGTCCACAGGCATGATGGGAGTCCCTGTGTTCTTTGTGGTGGTGCTAGCATTTATCTGTCACAGCCACAGCCTGGAAATACAAAACCCTTTCTACAGGTTCAAAAGGTAAGGAAAAAAGTTATTTTTTGTTTTGGATAGAATGAATTGGAGATGTAAAATGCATTTTTAGAAAGTTTTAGCTGTTCTGCTTAGAAATACTGTACACATTTTCTTACATCTTACTTATTTCTCTTGTTGAAGACATTTTACTTGCCAGCTCACTAACCCAAGTGGGTAGTTGAGAAATAATGATAACACTTTACTTGAAGGGGTGTGCATAACCATGACATGACACTGGTCATGAACATGAAGGAATCTATGAATGTTCATGACTGTTGTCATTAGGTGTCATTTGGTAAATTATGACTATTTTAATGCTAAGTCAGCATTGAAATGTTTGTTATAACAACTTGGCATTAACCAAGGCAACAATGTCTTAGAAAGTCATACAACTGATAATTGACTGCTTTCTCAAGGATCTTAGAGAGATGGTAAGGTGAGATATAGGTCTAAAGCCGAGGTAAGGGCGAGCAGGCGGGTGTCAAATCTGTGCAGAACACTGGAACAAAAACACAGACACACAGGTCATAACGTTCTCAGGCACCATTCCTCATTTATTTTTTTACATTTATATAATACTTAGTTCAATACATTGTACACCTTTCCTCCATGGCAGCATTTCAGGCTCACAAATGGTTTCTTGCTTTAACCCGTGGACACCCCACCGACAGTATGATATTGATATCCAAAACACAAGATTCACTCTCAGTGACATGAAAAGTACTTTTAAAATAGTAATGTTTAAAAATAAAAAACAAAAAATATAAATCTAATACTCAAAGCTAGCTAACTAACTAACTATATATATATATATATATATATATATATATATATATATATATATATGGGCTGTCGAAATAACGCATTTTGATTAATTAATCAGAGAAAAATTAGTGCGTTAAAAAAATTAATCGCAATTAATCCATTCCATATTGACCTTTCACCTGGAGTCGTTCTAAACACTATACAACTGTTATATGAAGGAGGGAGAGCATGGATGTAGCCTATTAAGAGAACAGAGTGCGGAGAACAGAAACATTGCTGTCTAGTTAACAGCTTAACAACTCAACAGCAGGTAACGTTAGCCTTCTGCTAGCTAGTAGCTGGATTAAACACGGCACTGATGCTTTATATAGGCTTTATATAGGCTTTATATATATATATATATATATATATATATATATATATATATATATATATATATATATATATATATATATAATATATTATATATATATATATATATATATATATATATATATATATATATATATATATATATATATATTAGGGCTGTCAAATGATTAAAATTTGTAATCAAATTAATCAGAATTTTCAGTGGATTAATCATGATTAATCACTATTTGCAATTACATCTGAATCCTAACCATTTTTTTTTCTGAAATGCATACCAAAAGATACTAGTGCTGTCAAGCGATTAAAATATTTAATCGCATTAATGTCATAGTTAACTCGCGATTAATCACAATTAATCACACATTTTTATCTATTCTAAATGTCCCTTGATTTCTTTTTGTCCCATAATATTTTCTCATTTTAATTCTCTTATCAGCATGGAAAAGTAGATTGGCTTGCTTTGTGACAATGTTTTTTTTATTGAAAACAACATTGTCATATACGTTATGTTCAATTTCACACTAACATTCACACTTGGAACTAATAATCTGTCACACAATGTAACGCTGTTACCTCGATTTTCCATTGCAGGTAGTACTGCAGATAATCCTGCAGATAGTACTGCAGGTAGTACTGCCTCATGCCTGAGGCGAGCGTGGCTCGTCCTACTGTCTATGGGCTCATAACGTCGTCAGCAGCATAGCTGTCGTCATAGCAACTGGTTTCCCGTGACTCATTTCCTGGTTCTCGTTCTCGTTCATAACCAACGTAAAATCAAGGAGAGGGTTTTCCTGCTCCAGGTTTCCCACCGTGGTCAGAAAGAACAGAGGAGACACTTTGTTTCTCTCACTGACTGTAGAGTCACTACTCGCTCCGAAGCTAATCGCCGTGACGAGCCTACTAGCTACGCGGTTAGCAAGCTCAAACCATACTGTCTTTGGCTCAAACCGGCCGCGGCTTGTGTCCTTTTATATACTGTCTATGCTTGTGTCTGTTTTGTTTCCGGTCTGCGAAATTACAAGACCCGCCCTTGGCGTCCAAGGTAACATAACTCCATTTGTTCAGGTCCTATGAAATGCCTAAACCAAACCAATCAGCTGCTTCGTAGGGCGGGACATGGCGTGGCCATAGACAGTTAAAGAAGTGGACTAACAGATCCCCTTGCTCTCTATGCGTTAATCGTGCGTTAAAAAAATTATCGGCATTAAAATGGGTTTGCGTTAACGCCGTTAATAACGCGTTAAACTGACAGCCCTAATATATATATATATATATATATATATATATATATATATATATATATATATATATATGTTTTTTTTTTTAACTTTAATGTCACTAATGATGATTATTCATTTGAATTGAAATATTTAAAATACTTTCACAGCAAAAAATTTGATTACATTTTTTAATCGATTGACAGCCCTAATATGTATACGTATGTATGTATGTATGTATGTATATGTGTGTGTGTGTATATATATATATATATATATATATATATATATATATATATATATATATATATATATATATATATATAAATATATATATATATATATATATATATATATATATATTAGGGCTGTCAGTTTAACGCGTTATTAACGGCGTTAACGCAAACCCATTTTTATGCCGATCATTTTTTTAACGCACGATTAACGCATAGAGAGAACAACGGGATCTGTTAGTCCACTTCTTTAACTGTCTATGGCCACGCCATGTCCCGCCCTACGAAGCAGCTGATTGGTTTGGTTTAGGCATTTCACCGCGAGTGGTGAGGATAGTGGATTGGTCAGGGGATAGGACCTGAACAAATGGAGTTACGTTACCTTCGACGCCTGGCCAATAGTAGTGATTGAAGGGCGGGTCTTGTAATTTCGCAGACCGCAAACAAAACAGACACAAGCCTCGGCCGGTTTTAGCTTGCTAGCCGCGTAGCTTGTAGGCTCGTGACGGCGATTATCTTCAGAGCGAGCGAGTAGTGACTCTACAGTCAGTGAGAGAAACAAAGTGTCTCCTCTGTTCTTTCTGACCACGGTGGGAAACCTGGAGCAGGAAAACCCTCTCCTTGATTTTACGTTGGTTATGAACGAGAACGAGAACCAGGAAATGAGTCACGGGAAACCAGTTGCTATGACGACGGCTATGCCGCTGACGACGCTATGAGCCCATAGCCAGTAGGACGAGCCACGCTCGCCTCAGGCATGAGGCAGTACTACCTGCAGTACTATCTGCAGGACTATCTGCAGTACTACCTGCAATGGAACATCGAGGTAACAGCGTTACATTATGTGACAGATTATTAGATCCAAGTGTGAATGTTAGTGTGAAATTGAACATAAGCTTTATGACAATGTTGTTTTCAATAAAAAAAGCAGTCACAAAGCAAGCCAATCTACTTTTCCATGCTGATAAGAGAATTAAAATGAGAAAATATAATGGGACAAAAAGAAATCAAGGGACATTTAGAATAGATAAAAATGTGCGATTAATAGCGAGTTAACTATGACATTATTGCGATTAAATATTTTAATTGCTTGACAGCACTAGTATCTTTTGGTATGCATTTCAGAAAAAAATGGTTAGGATTCAGGTGTAATTGCAAATAGTGATTAATCATGATTAATCCACTGAAAATTCTGATTAATTTGATTAAAATTTGTAATCATTTGACAGCCCTAATATATATATATATATATATATATATATATATATATATATATATATATATATATATATATATATATATATATATACAACCCCAAATCAGAAAAAGTTGGGACAGTATGGAAAACAAATAAGAAAGTACTGATTTCTAAATGTACTTTGACTTGTATTTCATTGCAGACAGTACAACAGCACATAATTTAATGTGTTCCTCATGGTTTTTATTGTTTTTTTTTCAAAAGAAGAAAATTCCTATTTTGGTTCTTGCAACACATTTCAAAAAATGTTGGAATAGTAAAGCATTTACCACTTTGTAATGTTGCCATTCCTTTTCACAACACTTAAAAGACGTTTAGGGACTGAAGACACCAAGTGATGAAGTGTTTCAGGTGTAATTTTGTCCCATTCTTGCTGCAAACAAGTCTTAAGGTGCGCAACAGTACGGGGTCTTCGTTGTCGCATTTTGCGCTTCAAAATGCGCCACACATTCTCTATTGGAGACAGGTCGGGACTGCAGGCAGGCCAGTCAAGTACCCGTATCCTCTTCCTCCGCAGCCAGGACTTTGTAATGTGTACAGAATGTGGTTTTGCATTATCTTGTTGAAATATGCATGGACGTCCCTGGAAAAGATGTCTTCTTGAAGGCAGCATATTGTGCTCCAAAATCTCTATGTACTTTTCAGCATTAATGGTGCCATCACAGAAGCGCAAGTTACCTTTGCCAAGGGCACTGACACAACCCCATACCATGACAGACCCTGGCTTTTGGACTTGTTGCTGGAAACAGTCTGGATGATCCTTTTCTTCTTTGGTCCGGAGCACACGGCGTCCATTTCTCCCAAAAAATACCTGAAATACTGATTAATCTGACCACAGTACACGTTTCCACTGTGTGATGGTCGATCCCAGATGCCTCTGAGCCCAGAGAAGTCGCCGGCGCTTCTGGACATTGTTAACATAGGGCTTCCTTTTGGCACAGTACAGTTTTAACTGGCATTTGTGGCTGTAACTACGTATTGTGGTACTTGACAAAGGTTTGCCAAAGTAGTCCTGAGCCCATGTGGTGATATCGCTTATAGATGAATGACGATTCTTGATGCAGTGCCGCCTGAGGGATCGGAGATCACGGTTGTTCAGCTTAGGCTTGCGCCCTTGTCCTTTACGCACTGAAAATCCTCCTCATTCCTTGAATCTTTTAATTGTTATGCACTGTTAAAGGTGAAATAAGCAAATGTCTTCCTATCTTTCTTTGAGGAACATTGTTTTTAAACATTTCAATAATTTTGTCACGTATTTGTTGGCAAACTGGCGATCCTCGGCCCATCTTTGCTCCTAAAGGACTAGACCGTTCTTGGATGCTGCTTTTGTACCAAATCATAATTACAGTCACCTGTTGACATCACCTGTTTCAAATCACATCATTATTTAACCAATTTACCTGATTACTAGCCCTAAATTGCTTCTGTCCCAACCTTTTTTGGAATGTGTTGCAGGTCTGAATGACAGGAAATGATGTATATTTACAAATGAAATTAAGTTGACCAGACAAAACATGAAATATTTTTGTTCACATTGTGTGCAATGAAATACAAGTCAAGGTACATTTAGAAATCACTACTTTATTTTTTAAGTTGTGTTTTTCATACTGTCTCAACTTTTTTATGATTTGGGGTTGTGTGTGTGTGTATATATATATATATATATATATATATATATATATATATATATATATATATATATATATATATATATATATATATATATATATTAGGGCTGGGCGATATGGCTGAAAACTGTATCACGATATAAGTGTTTCATATCAGTCGATATCGATAATTATTGATATTTTTTATGACCTATTTAAAATAAGGACCAGGAGAAAAAAATGTATTCAATTTAAACGTTTTTATTTTAAGCTTAACCTTCCTCCGATTATAATCCTCTCAGTTATAAAAGCAGAAATGTCAACACAACCATGGAAAACACTCAAATAATTCAAATGTAAACATAAGTCTAAAATCACAATGAACACTTCTGGTGAATGAAGTGTTTTAAAATATGTGCAGTGTTTTGTAAACATAGGAGAAATTGAAATAAAACTGAGGTAGACTTTACATCTGTAACATAAAAAACTAACGTGATACAGCACAGTAACAGTTAATTTTTTTCTCCGTCTAACAGTCACGGTACAGCCTAAACCGTACATGGTGGGGGGGTGCTCAGCGGAAGCATGTCTTTGCCTATATGATATGCCACTGCCTCCGTTATTTATTTGTACCGTTTAGCTTTTACAGTCATAAGGCACTGAGAGTACCTCTCTGCTGTTCTCTGCTGCTTGTGCGGGGTTCCAGCTGCAGATGTTGTTGGACGTTGCTGGCGAATACGGCTGTGCTCCAAAGGGTGAGCGCGGCTAAAGTGGTAAAACAGGTTTGCGGTGCGGATGATGGTCTTGCATAATTTGCAGACGACATTGGTCTGACTACGGTCAGACTTATAAAATCCAAAAAACTGCCATACTGGCGAGCTGACTTTTCCCGTTTCATCAAGAACTTTCGCGCTCGCTGCTTCACGCATTTTCCACTTATCACTCCACGGCAGTTCTGTTATTGAAGAATCCAACACGAGACAACGATATGGCGCAACCAAACACAATACTGTTACATGATTGGCTGTTAGCGTGTCACTCCCTACGTTGCTAGGCTACCAGAGAGCGAGTGCCTTTGTTCATGCAACCAAAAAATTTTTTTTTATTGATATTGATTACATGTCTATCGCGATACATATCGTTATCGTTTTATCGCTGTCAGTTTAACGCGTTATTAACGGCGTTAACGCAAACCCATTTTAATGCCGATAATTTTTTTAACGCACGAGTAATGCATAGAGAGAGCAACGGGATCTGTTAGTCCACTTCTTTAACTGTCTATGGCCACGCCATGTCCCGCCCTACGAAGCAGCTGATTGGTTTGGTTTAGGCATTTCACCGCCAGTGGTGAGGATAGTGGATTGGTCAGGGGATAGGACCTGAACAAATGGAGTTACGTTACCTTGGACGCCTGGCCAATAGTAGTGATTGAAGGGCGGGTCTTGTAATTTCGCAGACCGCAAACAAACCAGACACAAGCCTCGGCCGGTTTTAGCTTGCTAGCCGCGTAGCTTGTAGGCTCGTGACGGCGATTATCTTCAGAGCGAGCGAGTAGTGACTCTACAGTCAGTGAGAGAAACAAAGTGTCTCCTCTGTTCTTTCTGACCACGGTGGGAAACCTGGAGCAGGAAAACCCTCTCCTTGATTTTACGTTGGTTATGAAAGAGAACGAGAACCAGGAAATGAGTCACGGGAAACCAGTTGCTATGACGACTGGCTATGCCGCTGACGACGCTATGAGCCCATAGACAGTAGGAAGAGCCACGCTCGCCTCAGGCATGAGGCAGTACTACCTGTAGTACTATCTGCAGGACTATCTACAGTACTATCTGCAATGGAAAATCGAGGTAACAGCGTTACATTGTGTGACAGATTATTAGTTCCAAGTGTGAATGTTAGTGTGAAACTGAACATAACGTATATGACAATGTTGTTTTCAATAAAAAAAAAACATTGTCACAAAGCAAGCCAATCTACTTTTCCATGTTGATAAGAGAATTAAAATGAGAAAATATAATGGGACAAAAAGAAATCAAGGGACATTTAGAATAGATAAAAATGTGCGATTAATCGCGAGTTAACTATGACATTAATGCGATTAAATATTTTAATTGCTTGACAGCACTAGTATCTTTTGGTATGCATTTCAGAAAAAAAATGGTTAGGATTCAGGTGTAATTGCAAATAGTGATTAATCATGATTAATCCACTGAAAATTCTGATTAATTTGATTAAAAATTTTAATCATTTGACAGCCCTAATATATATATATATATATTAGGGCTGTCAAATTAATCGCACATTTCTATCTATTCTAAATGTCCCTTGATTTCTTTTTGTCCCATTATATTTTCTCATTTTAATTCTCTTATCAGCATGGAAAAGTAGATCGGCTTGCTTTGTGACGGTTTTTTTTATTGAAAACAACATTGTCATATACGTTATGTTCAATTTCACACTAACATTCACACTTGGATCTAATAATCTGTCACATAATGTAACGCTGTTACCTCGATGTTCCATTGCAGGTAGTACTGCAGATAGTACTACAGGTAGTACTGCCTCATTTGTTTCTCTCACTGACTGTAGAGTCACTACTCGCTCGCTCTGAAGATAATCGCCGTCACGAGCCTACAAGCTACGCGGCTAGCAAGCTAAAACCGGCCGAGGCTTGTGTCTGTTTTGTTTGCGGTCTGCGAAATTACAAGACCCGCCCTTCAATCACTACTATTGGCCAGGCGTCGAAGGTAACGTAACTCCATTTGTTCAGGTCCTATCCCCTGACCAATCCACTATCCTCACCACTCGCGGTGAAATGCCTAAACCAAACCAATCAGCTGCTTCGTAGGGCGGGACATGGTGTGGCCATAGACAGTTAAAGAAGTGGACTAACAGATCCCGTTGCTCTCTCTATGCGTTACTCGTGCGTTAAAAAAATTATCGGCATTAAAATGGGTTTGCGTTAACGCCGTTAATAACGCGTTAAACTGACAGCCCTAATATATATACATATATATATATATATATTATATATATATATATATATATATACATACATACATACATACATACATACATACATACATACATACACATAAGGTGTGTCCCAAACCGCGCACTCTGTACTTATACTAACTATTTGAGTGCACTCAAAGTGTCACTCGTTGAAGTGTGGTAAATGCAGTGCACTGCAAGTACCCGGATGATGCACTCAAAACGGTCAAAAAGTTGAGTGTGGATCGATGCACACTTTCCACACTCAACGGTCACCATCTTGGCTATGTAGCGGAAGGGGCGGAGCTAACAAAAACTGAAAAACTTTGGATAATGGCGGCCTTCTACGCGACAGCGAGACAGACCGAAAAACACAAATGTAAGTTGAACATTCATCTTTTTGCTGTACTTGTATAAAATATAAGCCACCTGTTTATGTATATGTGGTTAATTTTTGCAATCGGTGATGATTTTTGTACCGCGAATTATAACGTTTATATATACCGTAATTTGACGTGCTATCAAGCTAGCTTTAGCTAACCTTAGCTAGCTAACAGCGGCACAGTTTAACCAACGAGTATAGCTAGAAGTTACCGGTACTCTTTGGTTTAACCACTGGCAAATACGTGATAACCTAGCTAGCTAACGTTACATGTGTTGTGGTATACTGTTGTTTACTGTTGTTTAACTATCGTCCTCACTTGTAGACATTTTAGCGTTAGATGTGTGATCTTGTATACATGTGTAGGTTATACGATATACATTAGCTAAGCTGCGAGCGTTACCAGTAATGTTACAGTACGTTTATGTATGCTATGTTATAACGTATTAACAGTGCTGTTTCTGTCCTGATCTGACTTATATAATCGTTAGGGACACGGACGTGGCAGCCGTCAACGCTGCCAACTTGAGGGAAGTCCTCCTCTGCTGGAAGGTGAACGACCTGGGGGGGAGAGAGGATTTCCCTGCTGGTCTTGTGGACAGCACGGTGCACAGTGGCCCGGGGCAGAGCAAAGGCTCTGGCTAAACCACGATAAGAGGTACCGCTGGCTAGTTAAAAGAGGAAGACAAGGGCCTCGATGACGGGTCCCCAGCCGTGGTCACACGCCGTGCCAAGGATGTACCGTTACAGGATCACCTGGAGAGTCTGATGTCCACCCTCATATCACTTTCCCCATCAAAGTACAGGCCCAGCAATGGCACCGACTTTTAAAATAAAATGTTATTGAATGTATTTAATGGTATGTGTTATCTTTAGCGTTGCATGACTGTAGCAAGCATACATGACATGAATGAATAGAACAGTATGATCTATTTAAATGTCTATTGGGTTGCCTCTGCTTTCACTCTTGTATTGTCACTGTAATTAATAGCTATTGCAATAAACACCCTTATATAAACATATAATATGACTATATTCTATGTTAACGTTATATGTCAGTTGGACACCATTTTAATGGCTCCAATTTTGCTAAAATAACTCAAAATGGCCATTTTTGGTTTCTTACAATGAATTAAGAGCAAAAGTATGAATATCATAAAACCGGTATGTTTATGGTTGCATAAAACAGAGGTCAAATACAAGCAAATAAAAACAATCTCATTAATTTTGATAAACAAAGCAGAAATGTATTTTTCGCGAGTGACAATAGTGGTGGTGGGAATGCTCTGCCCTGGGTACAATTCACAATTTCGCAGAAGAAGAAGAAGAAGGAGGACTGAGATGTTGTGATCGTCACTTCCGGTAAGTACATGAGGCAGTGCGCAAATTGAGACAACACTCCCCCGTCAAATTTTACGCACTATGCAAGTAAGTACACTTCTCTGAGTGCACTAAAATCGCGCACTAAAATCGCGCACTAAAGTGCGCGATTTGGGACACACCTATATATATATATATATATATATATAATGTATGTATGTGTGTGTATATATATATATATATATATATATATATAATGTATGTATGTATGTGTGTATATATATATATATATATATATATATATATATATATATATATATATATATATATATATATATATATATATAATGTGTATATGTATGTATGTATGTATGTGCAAGGCAAGGCAGCTTCATTTGTATAGCACTTTTCAGCAACAGGGCAATTCAAAGTGCTTTACATGAAGACAATTAAAATACAAGAATTAAAGTTACAGTGCAGTATAAGAAATTAAACATTAAAGAGCAGTTAAACAGTTATATAAAAGCAGATAAAATAAGCAACGAAAGTATGAGAAATGGATATCAAAAAGAAAGGTCTTCAGCCTTGATTTAAAAGAACCGAGAGTTGCAGCGGACCTGCAATTTTCTGGAAGTTGGTTCCAAATATGTGGAGCATAGAAACTAAATGCTGCTTCTCCCTGTTTAGTTCTGACCCTGGGGACAGAAAGCAGACCTGTCCCAGACGACCTGAGAGGTCTGGGTGGTTCGTAGTTTACTAGCAGGTCAGAAATGTATTTTGGACCTAAACCGTTTAATGATTTATAAACTAGGAAAAGTATTTTGAAATCAACTCTCTGAGGAACAGGAAGCCAGTGTAAAGACTTCAGCACTAGAGTGATGTGAGCCACTTTCTTGGTCTTAGTGAGGACTCGAACAGCAGCGTTCTGAATCAGCTGCAGCTGTCTGATTTTTTAGGGAGACCTGCAAAGACACCGTTACAGTAGTCCAGTCTAATGAAGATAAAAGCATGGACAAGTTTTTCCAAGTCCTGCTGAGACATAAGTCCCTTTACCCTTGATATATTCTTAAGGTGGTAATAGGATGACTTTGTAATTGTCTTAATGTGGCTGTTGAAATTCAGGTCTGAGTCCATAATTACACCAAGATTTCTGGCTTTGTCTGTTGTTTTTAACATTGTCGTTTGAAGCTGAGCGCTGACTTGTAATCGTTCCTCTTTTGCTCCAAAAACAACCACCTCAGTTTTTTAATTTAAGAAAGTTCTGGCACATCCAGTCGTTAATTTGTTCAATGCACTTAGTCAGTGTTTGTATAGGACTATAGTCTCCTGGCGATAAGGTTATGTAAATTTGTGTGTCGTCCGCATAACTGTGGTAACATATTTTGTTGTTTTCCATAATCTGAGCCAGTGGAAGCATGTAGATGTTAAACAGAAGAGGCCCCAGAACAGAGCCTTGGGGAACTCCGCACGTCATATTTGTATGCTCAGATGTATAATTACCTATAGATACAAAGTAGTCCCTATTCTTTAAATAGGATTTAAACCAGTTTAGGACTGAGCCAGAAAGGCCAACCCAGTTTTCTAATCGTTGTAGTAATATGTCATGGTCGACCGTGTCAAATGCAGCACTGAGATCAAGTAATACTAAGACTGCAGTTTTGCCACTATCTGTGTTTAAGTGGATATCATTAAATACTTTAACAAGAGCTGTCTCAGTGCTGTGGTGTGGTCGAAAACCCGACTGGAAGGCATCAAAACCATTGTTTAGTGACAAGAAAAGGTTGAGTTGTTGAAAAACCGCTTTTTCAATTATTTTACTTATGAATGGAAGGTTAGATATCGGCCTATAGTTGCTCAGTAATGCCGTGTCTAGATTGTTCTTTTTTAAAAGTGGCTTGATGAGTGCAGTTTTCAGGGCATTTGGGAAGATACCGGAGAGTAGAGACGTGTTTACAATCTGTAAAAGATCAGAAGACATACAATTTGAAACATTTTTGAAAAGGTCTGTTGGTAGAATATCAAGGCAACAGGAGGAGGTTTTCAGATGTTGTATAATGTCCTCCAGGTTTTTATGGTTGATCATATGAAATTGTGTGATATTGGAATTTGTTTTGCCTGGACAGTGTGGCAACACATATCCCTTACTTGATGTGGAGGCACTGACAGTTAGTCTTCTGAATTTTGTCTTCGAAAAAGGAGACAAAATCATTGCAGGCCTTGGTAGATAAAAGTTCAGATGCTACTGGTACTGGAGGGTTTGTTAACCTATCAACAGTAGCAAACAGAGCACGTAAATTATTATTGTTTCTGGCGATAATGTCAGAGAAGAAGGACCGCCTAGCATTCCTTAGTTCCAAATTATAAATGTGAAGTCTGTCTTCATAGGTGTTATAGTGGACCTGGAGATTAGTTTTTCGCCACCTGCGTTCAGCTTTTCGACACTCTGTTTTTTCTGTTCTTACCCGTATGACATTTCTCCATGGAGATCTTTTCTTACTACAGACAGCTTTGACCTTAGTGGGAGCAATGGCATCAATAACATTTGTAATTTTAAAATTGAAATTATCTACAAGCTCATTGACTGAGACCCCAGTGAGGGCGGGTGTGGAGGAGAAAAGCTGAATGAATGTTTCACTGGTGTTTTCAGTGATATTATATCGTATAGTGTTTTCTGATTACCTTAGTTTGGACACTTTTGGGCACCGAGATCGTGCCGTTAAAGAAAACACATGAATGATCAGAGAGAGCAGCGTCAGTCACCACAACCTTGGAAATGTTCAAACCCTTGGAGATAATCAAGTCCAGAGTGTGCCCCTTATTGTGCGTGGGTTCCGTCACATGCTGAGTCAGTCCATAGTTCTCAAAACACAACACAGTTCTTTGGTCCCTCTATCCTGCAGGTTGTCCACATGAATGTTAAAATCACCAGCAATAATTACACAGTCAAAGTTAATACAGATTATATATAGCAGTTCAGTAAAGTCATCGAAGAAAGCTGCACAGTATTTCGGTGGTCTGTAGATATTTAGAAATATAGCTCGGGGGGTGGAATTTAGCTGAAGAGTCACATATTCAAAAGAAGCAAAATTTCCATAAGATATTTGAGTACAATGGAATGAGTCATTATACAAAATGGCTACTCCACCTCCTTTCTTGTTCACTCTATGCTCACTCATAAAACTGAAGTTAGGGGGAGCTGACTCAATGAGGACACCACTGCTATTATGGTCCAACCAGGTTTCAGTTAAAAACTTAATAATAAAATCATTGATTAAAAATGATTTTCCTGCCAAAGACCTGACGTTTAGTAAGGCTAGTGTTAGTGTGTTAAAATATTTATCTGTCTCAATTTTTGGTATAGGCATTGGCTGACGAGGAATGAATGCTAAATTTGCGAGGTTTGCTGATAAGTGCTTGTTCTTACTTAGCGGATTTATTGTTCTTTTTCTATTACCTATCACAACATAAATTGAGGAAGGATTTAATACACAGGGCCCGGGCTTGTCCTGAAAAGAGTCATGAGTGCCACTAGGCGTGCAGCCTGGACCCGGCACATATCAGACAAAGCTTGCTGCATTTTGTACACAAGTATACTTATCAGTCTGGGGAGGAGTTAGCAGCTGTCCTTGGGTGGGCAGTGGTGCCTGCCGTTTAACTTTTGGCTGGGGGGCCAATGATGGGAGAAGGAAGGGGGGTAAGTTTGATTCCAGCATCTACTTTTGGCCGGGGGTGAATGATGGGAGAAGGAAGGGGGATACATTTGGTTCCTTCAACTATCAGTTGCTTCATCTGGTCAGTGAACTCCAACATGAGGCAGGGGGAAGGAGGGGAAAAGGTGAGTGGAGAGAGCGATGGCATGGGCGGGGTGTATGGATCCTCAAAGGCGTCAGGGTTGGTGAGGGGGTCTGAGGGGAGTTGGACGGGTGAAGAGGGGGATTGAGATTTCTCATCTCTGCTCTGTGGTCTTCCATGGTCAAATCTTTGCTTAGGCGGGGGCTGTGGTGGATTACTGCCCTGCTTTGTTATGTCTTCCTCTTGTTTAGATTCCTCTTGTCTCGTGTCCTTGGCCAAGGGAGCTGATGTGTGGCGCAGAAAGTAAAGTTGGTTAGAGGTGAACAGCTTTACTCCTGGTTTGTTAAGGAAAAGTCCATCTGCCTTAAAAAGATGTCTGCGCTCCCAGAACATGTCAAAATTGTCAATGAACTGCAGAGAATGAGCGGTACACGCAGTTGAAAGCCATGTGCTCAGTGCCAACAGTCTGCTGAATCGCTCAACTCCTCTTCTGACTGGCGGTAGAGGTCCACTGATAAACACCCTCACATTTAGGGAGCTGACTGTTTTCAGTAGATCCATGAAGTCTTTTTTCAGCACTTCAGACTGTTGCTTTACAACATCATGTGACCCTATATGCAGTATAATGTTATTCACAGTTGGGTGTGCTGCCACGATATCCGGGATTCTGTTGGCCAAGCCAGACACCATTTCTTTGGGAAAACAGAGTATTTTGGTGTTTATTCTGCTTTTTACATCTTTTACAGCAGAGTCACCTACAATCAGAGTTTGAGGCCCAGTCGTTAGCTTTCCCTGTAGCTTTTTACTTTTTGAATTGCTCTCAGTCCTTACCCTACTGTGTGACGATGAGACACAATCCAGGTCAGATGAAGGTCCAGGGTCCTGCTGCAGTGTAGCAAATCTGTTATCAACTTGCAGATTCGGTTGTTGGGGAGGCATTTTGTTGCTAATTCTCCCTTTTGCAGCTGTCCACGGCTGTGTCCTACTAAGTACAGGGGTTGAAGAGGCGCTCTGCCTGGAGGGTAATGCAGGCCAGCCGTTCATATCACAAATCTCAGGGCGCTGTGCCCTGCCTGTTAGTCGTCCTCCCATTTCCCAGGAAGATTTACTCTTAGGCTTTGCACCGAAAGAGTTCTCGGGAGGACTACCACTTGTTGATTTATTACCCGCTTCATAGTCCTCCTGTTTCTTTGTAGTCTTGTTGGTGCTAATTAGCCGTGTGTTGCTGCTTGCATGCTTTTGTCCATTGTTTTGGGTCCATGGTAAAGTGGTGTCATTCCCACATGATGTGTTCACCTCGACGTTTACTTCTAACCGATGAATTTTGGTTTCCAGAACAGCAATCTTCTGAAGGAGTTTGTAGTAGTCATCCACGGAGAAGGGAGGCATCTTGCTGCTAATTAGCTTTAGCTAAGTACCATGTTTCCAGTCTGCAGTACAGGCTTGAGCTATTGGTAGGCCACGCTCACGAAGAAAAATAATTAAATATGGCAATAGCCTACTATGTCTACAAAAAGTGTATAGTCCAGTGATTTATAAGTATCCAAGAGCCGCTGCTCATAGTTTCTCTCAGAGGAAAAGCAAGATTATCAGCAGAAATATGCAAGCAGAGGCAGGAGTAAGCAGCAAAGCGTCTGCACTGTAAGAAGCAGGAAGCAAGTGTATATATATATATATATATATATATATATATATATATATATATATATATATATATATATATATATATATATATATATATATATATAAATATATATATATGTGTGTGTGTGTATGTATGTGTGTATATATATATATATATATATATATATATATATATATAATACACATATATATACACACATATATATATATATATATATATATATATATATACACACATATGTATATATATGTGTATATATATATATATATATATATATATATATATGTATGTGTATATATATATATATTAGGGCTGTCAGTTTAACGCGTTAACGGCGTTAACGCAAACCCATTTTAATGCCGATAATTTTTTTAACGCACGATTAACGCATAGAGAGAGCAACGGGATCTGTTGGATCTGTTAGTCCACTTCTTTAACTGTCTATGGCCACGCCATGTCCCGCCCTACGAAGCAGCTGATTGGTTTGGTTTAGGCATTTCATAGGACCTGAACAAATGGAGTTACGTTACCTTGGACGCCAAGGGCGGGTCTTGTAATTTCGCAGACCGGAAACAAAGCAGACACAAGCCGCGACCGGTTTGAGCTCTTAATACATCCATGGTTTGAGCTAAAGACAGTATGGTTTGAGCTTGCTAGCCGCGCAGCTAGTAGGCTCGTCACGGCGATTAGCTTCGGAGCGAGTAGTGACTCTACAGTCAGTGAGAGAAACAAAGTGTCTCCTCTGTTCTTTCTGACCATGGTGGGAAACCTGGAGCAGGAAAACCCTCTCCTTGATTTTACGTTGGCTATGAACGAGAACGAGAACCAGGAAATGAGTCACGGGAAACCAGTTGCTATGACGACGGCAATGCCGCTGACGACGCGATGAGCCCATAGAGAGTAGCACCAGCCACGCTCGCCTCAGGCATGAGGCAGTACTATCTGCAATGGAAAATCGAGGTAACAGCGTTACATTATGTGACAGATTATTAGTTCCAAGTGTGAATGTTAGTGTGAAATTGAACATAACGTATATGACAATGTTGTTTTCAATAAAAAAACATTGTCACAAAGCAAGCCAATCTACTTTTCCATGCTGATAAGAGAATTAAAATGAGAAAATATAATGGGACAAAAAGAAATCAAGGGACATTTAGAATAGATAAAAATGTGCGATTAATTGCGAGTTAACTATGACATTAATGCGATTAAATATTTTAATCGCTTGACAGCATTAGTATCTTTTGGTATGCATTTCAGAAAAAAAATGGTTAGGATTAAGGTGTAATTGCAAATAGTGATTAATCATGATTAATCCACTGAAAATTCTGATTAATTTGATTAAAAATTTTAATCATTTGACAGCCCTAATATATATATATATATATATATATATATATATATATATATATATATATATATATATATATATATATATATATATATATATAATATATAATATAATCGCAAGTTTGGGAAAACTTCGGTTTCCCAGTCAGTTACAGTAGTACAGGCAAGAGAGTGGTGGATAAGACGAAGACTGTGTGTTGCCGTTCAGCAGTTGGTGGGTATGTGAGTGGAAATACAGCTAACATGCTAACACATATGCAACGCCATCACCTAGATGTACCCATCACTGGAATGAGACAGTCCTGGACTAAAAATCATATCTCTGTGGACTAAGTGGGCTAAATGTTCCGTTTTTTAAGTCAAAGCCACTTTTCACTCTTTTATGAAAACGGATTGTGATTAAAATAAAATGCAAAGACAGGGTTTACTTCTCAGTTTGAAAATATACAGCTGCAACACATGTAAATGAAGATTATCTGAAATAAATAGCCTAGGATATACAACCCCAAATCAGAAAAAGTTGGGACAGTATGGAAAACACAAATAAAAAAAAGAAAGTAGTGATTTCTAAATGTACTTTAACTTGTATTTCATTGCAGACAATGTGAACACAAAATATTTAATGTTTTGTCTGGTCAGCTTAATTTCATTTGTAAATATACATCATTTCCTGTCATTCAGACCTGCAACACATTCCAAAAAAGGTTGGGACAGGAGCAATTTAGGGCTAGTAATCAGGTAAATTGGTTAAATAATGATGTGATTTGAAACAGGTGATGTCAACAAGTGATTGTAATTATGATTTGGTACAAAAGCAGCATCCAAGAAAGGTCTAGTCCTTTAGGAGCAAAGATGGGCCGAGGATCGCCAGTTTGCCAACAAATACGTGAGAAAATTATTGAAATGTTTAAAAACAATGTTCCTCAAAGAAAGATAGGAAGACATTTGCTTATTTCACCTTCAACAGTGCATAACATAATTAAAAGATTCAAGGAATGTGGAGGAATTTCAGTGCGTAAAGGACAAGGGCGCAAGCCTAAGCTGAACAACCATGATCTCCGATCCCTCAGGCGGCACTGCATCAAGAATTGTCATTCATCTATAAGCGATATCACCACATGGGCTCAGGACTACTTTGGCAAATCTTTGTCAAGTACCACAATACGTAGTTACATCCACAAATGCCAGTTAAAACTGTACTGTGCCAAAAGGAAGCCCTATGTTAACAGTGTCCAGAAGCGCCGTCGACTTCTCTGGGCTCGGAGGCATCTGTTATGGACCTTCCCACAGTGGAAACCTGTACTGTGGTCAGATGAATTAGTATTTCAGGTATTTTTTGGGAGAAATGGACGCAGTGTGCTCCGGACCAAAGAAGAAAAGGATCATCCAGACTGTTACCAGCAACAAGTCCAAAAGCCAGGGTCTGTCATGGTATGGGGTTGTGTCAGTGCCCTTGGCAAAGGTAACTTGCACTTCTGTGATGGCACCATTAATGCTGAAAAGTACATAGAGGGACGTCCATGCATATTTCAACAAGATAATGTAAAACCACATTCTGCACACATTACAAAGTCCTGGCTGCGGAGGAAGAGGATACGGGTACTTGACTGGCCTGCCTGCAGTCCCGACCTGTCTGAAATAGAGAATGTGTGGCGCATTTTGAAGCGCAAAATGCGACAACGAAGACCCCGTACTGTTGCCCACCTTAAGTCTTGTTTGCAGCAAGAATGGGACAAAATTACACCTGAAACACTTCATCACTTGGTGTCTTCAGTCCCTAAATGTCTTTTAAGTATTGTGAAAAGGAATGGCAACATTACAAAGTGGTAAATGCTTTAGTGTTCCAACTTTTTTTGAAATGTGTTGCAAGAACCAAAATAGGAATTTTGTTTATTTGAAAAAAAAAAAAAAAAATCATGAACACATTAAACTATGTGCTGTTGTATTGTCTGCAATGAAATACAAGTCAAAGTACATTTAGAAATCACTGCTTTCTTTTTAATTTGTGTTTTCCATACTGTCCCAACTTTTTCTGATTTGAGGTTGTATAAGAATCTCAAAGTAATGAAAACATTTAAAATATTGACTTAGATTCTCAATATATTGGCTTAGTATCTCAACATATATCTCAATATATTGACTTAAATCTCCAAATATTGGCTCAGTATCTCAATATATTGACTTAGTAACTCAAAATATTGACTAAGAATCTCAAAGCAATGAGAACATTTAAAATATCGACTTAGTATCTCAATATATTGACTTAGTAACTTAGAATACTGACTAGGAATCTGAAAGTAATGAGAAACTTTAAAATGTTAGAATCTCAATATATTAACTTATGCACACCGGCGTGCAAAGTATTACTTTGTATTATGGAGTTTGGAGATCCTTTTTTCTTGTTGAAGGGGAAATCTATTGTTGGGACACGTTTGTTTCTACTGAATTTTATTAATGTTGATAGTGTTTGGATGCTTTCAACGGTTTGTTCGAATTCTGCATTAGTAAAACACAAAATAAATTATAAAATGATAAATCTTTACCCGGACAAGTGAAACGTAAATGTGATGTAAAAAAGTTAATGTCAAGCCCTGCCTATCAGATGTATTGATGAGCTTTAGTGGAATCCACCAGTCTCCCCACAGCGGAGTCACAATCTTTGCAACCAAAACACCTCTGGGAGCAGAGCAGGACAACGTGGGCTCTATCATGACTGTGCTGCCTGGGGAAACAGTAGTATTTTTGGGCAGTTTACCCCAGATGAGATATTCACGACCAGGCTTGAGGCAGGTAGCTGAGTTACACCTGACTGTACCGACCTTATCAGGAACATCTCCACCTTTCCAAGGGCTTAGACCAGAGAGCATAGACATGAAGCGTTCAACATCTGTGGCTTTGGTTGGGCAGGGGCCGGACACTGTCTTCCAATAAGAATCACATAGTTTAGACTGATGCAGAATGTGCTTTATAACATTGGTTCCGAGTATCAACTCATCATGCTGTCCTTGAACGACAAGTGTGGGAACTAACATCTTACAGCCATACACTTCCATCTCTGAACTACACTTTAAAAGCACATTTGGGCTTGACACGAAGTCCGCCACAGCCAATGAGGACCACATCCACATCGATCCGTCTTTGGTCAGTCACCACCCCAGCCTCCCTCAGTTTCATCCCTGCCGTGTCACTGATGCTACATGCCATTGAACCACTGTCCAACATGCCGCCAAGTGTCACTGCCCCACCCATTGCTACAGGAGTGTAGAAAAGGCTTTCTCTGTTGCCGACTCTCTGGACATTCTGATAAACAACAATTTCAGAGTTGTTACGTGAATCTTTCTTAGCCGTGTAAACTGTCTCAGCATCAAATATGTCATCTTCTTGGGAGTCTATGGTGCGACCTGTACTGTCTCCCCCCGAATACAGGTCAGCTTGTTTCCCTGGGACTGTGACAGGGGAGAGCCGTTGGTAGGGCAATTCAGTCTGGTTGGCCTCCTTGGGACGTCTTTCACGAGAAGCACGCTGGAACCTTCCACCCCGACCTGGATGAGGAGTATTACGCTGCTGCATTTTCTCCATAATTTCCTGAAACATGTTGACCATACGAGCGAGAAGTCTCTCCTCTGACTGTTGGAGATTTTGTGCCACAGCTGCTCAGAGGTAACAGCGGCAATGTGGATTTTTAGCTGTGCAGCGCCAGTAACTCTGCCACTAGCCCTCAGCTCTTTCTGGTAATCATCAATCCTCAGCTGAACATCACGTGAGGTCCACTCATGAATTGGCTTACACTTTAGGGTGTAGGATAGTTCTGGGTCAAGACAGTGTTTTACAAACATGAGAGTCATTTTTCACCATTCATGTCCTGGGCCTGCTTGCCTTGTCTGTGCAGGCCCTCGAGCGAGATCCACTGCTTTATTCAGTCTTATCCAGTAGTCAACTGGGTTCTCTCTATGTCTGGGGAGAGTAGCATAAAAGTCAGCGAGGGGGAGGCATGAAAGAGCATCACTGAAATATTGAAGAGGAACATCATATATGAGTTGTGGTTTCTGTCTGACATCAATTGCAGGATCACTGCGCAGGGCAATCTTCACAACGTCTCTGGCCTTGCCCATTAGATGGCTTATAATCTCTTCTGCTTGGTCATACACGTTCATTCCCTGTTTCCTTAAATGAGTTCTGGTCAAGTCAATCCAGTCCTGAACTGAGTAGTTGAATGTCATGTCTGTTATCGTTACAGTGAGCATTCTGGGTGTCGTGGTAATCCTGTGGTCACCAGTCATGTTCACAACACCAGCTGACATCAACTTTACTACAATGGATTCACCAATTTGGGCACCTAACTGTCCTACCATGTCTGTGAGGTGGTTAATGGCATGTGTATCACTGCCAGGAGTGGAAGTGTGGGGACCCTCCCTCATGAACCCACTAACATGAGTACAGCCTGGGCTCTGACCTAACCCCGTATCTGTATCCATTATCCATGGACCTGGATTGACCCACATCCCTACTGCCAGCAACAACACTGAGCCATGCACCCCTACCTCTTGGCAACTTGGGAGTAGTTAACTCATCCGTCATTATATCAGTGGCTGATCAAAACCATTAAATGTACTTGCGTTGTGTATATTTATACAAAACCAAAGCAGAGCAGATAACAATTTAACACATGTATGAAAAACTAAAAACAAAGGGCATATATCGGTGTATTATCTCCTGAAGACAAGCTATTCAAAGAGGTATACCCTAATCCACAGTCTATTATTAACCTGACCAGACAGTTATCCCAAAGCGTAGATCAGAACGGCAGTGCAGCATCCACGGCGATGAGCATCAAGCTGATCTGGAGATCCAAAAGGTCATGGCACCAGTGTAACAGACGTGATTAGGATGTGAAGAGAGAGACAACCTCAGCTGACGATTTTCCAAGATTTATTTTCTGCAGAAGACAATAGAACATTAATTGGCTTCTGGGCTACTGCTTGCTTCTATCTGCACCTCTGCTCCTCAGCAATACAAGACGGTATTGAGACAGGGTGACACATACACAAAAATCACATAGTATAGCATCTCACTCAACTCCCAGCACGCTCACCGCCAGCCAACAGGAGCAACCAAAATACACTTGGAAAACCTTACTTGAATTATAAGTGAAATTGTAATCAGAAAATTTGGAGAAAGTCAGTGATTTCGAGTAGACAGGCTATTGATCTGTCAGGTTTGGACACAAAAACTATTACAGTTGCAAGCAGTGCTGGACGGGCCCTCGCACCTCCTTGCACGTTGGGGTTACTGGCGGACGCCGCTCGTTGCGACCGTACATTAGAGGTGAAAGGGGGTGTGGCTAAAGCATAGGGGGTGGGC
Source organism: Gymnocephalus cernua (assembly GCA_023631565.1). Lineage (NCBI taxonomy): Eukaryota > Metazoa > Chordata > Actinopteri > Perciformes > Percidae > Gymnocephalus > Gymnocephalus cernua. The sequence goes on along the minus strand of CM042442.1, from coordinate 7,109,842 downwards.
CAAACCATGACCAATGAAAACGGAACTCTGCTCAGTTCAATGATACGTCACACAAGACTAACTTAAATGGGTCTCCAGTTATGAGTAAGTGGGTGTGGTTAAAGTATAGGGCGGCTCAGTATCACATGTAGACCACACATACGTTTGTCATATAATGCTTATTTCCTTTTGCCTGCAGGCAAATATTGGCTCAATATTGGCCTGTAGATGTCCTCAGGCCTGGACCCTTGTTGATCATGGGATACTTCAAGCAGAATGGACAATGTACACTCTAGTTACAGCCACTTTCTTGTTCATCGCTAAACACTCAAAATGGCCGCCACACCCACACCGTTGGACAAAAAGTCTTTTCATTGTTGTCTTGAGATGGCACACACCAAATTTGAAGTCAATCAGATGAAATCTCTAGAAGGAGTTTGTTAAAGTATAGCACCTTGACTTTTAGGTCTACTTCCTGTTGCCATTAGGGGGCGCTATGACTTTGAGTAAATATCTGTCTATAGATGTCCTCAGGGTTGGACTCTTATGAATCCTGAAACGTTTCGAGCCAATTGGACAGCGTACACTCAAGTTAGACCCACTTCCTGTATCGATGGCACAAAATGGCTGCCCCGCCATGGGCATGCCCTATGATGAAAAGTTTTTCTTTTAATAAATTTTCATCTTAAACGTCTTAAGATGGCACAGACCAAATTTTGAAGTTGATCGGATGATTTGAAGTTGATCTCTAGGAGGAGTTTGTTAAAGTACGACACTAATTTCAAACTTTCAATTCAAAATGGCTTTATGTTGCGTTAAGGTGTTTTTTTTTATTTTGTAGGGGACGCTAGCAAGCCATTTTTGTGTGCCTATTCTGGAAACCCTTAAAATACGTACATTTTCACCAGACTTGACGCGACCGCCAATTTTGGTGAGTTTTTGAGTATGTTAAGTCCCTCAAAATGGCGATTCATTTGCCGTAAGAAAGAAGGCAGAATTCCTTCAGTTTCAATAGGGCCTTAGCCGCTGCCGCGCTCGGGCCCTAAATATATAATCCGCATAAAACATAAGTTTGTGCACTACTCCTCCTACCATAACACCTGGGAAGTTAGTTTCCCCCCTTATGGCTGCTGCCAAAGGCTCTATGGCTAAACAAAACAACAAAGGAGAAAGAGGTGAGCCCTGTCTTGTTCCCCTTCCAAGAGCAAATTATTCAGAAATTAACCTGTTAGTTTGCACCACAGCCTGGGTGCTGGGTGCTTATACAACACCTTAATCCACTTTATAAATGTTTAGCTTTTTTAGCATTTCTAGTTCCTGTAAAAGGGAGGAGTTAGGCTAAGGCACCACCTATAAGAGCACCTTGTTTCACTTTGAGGCAGCAGGTCTAGGCACACCCATGTATGAACAGAGATTACAATATTTCCTATCACACATCCTATAGCAGAGAGAGCCAGTGATATGGACATGAATAAAAAGTATCCTAGAATATGTCTTGTGCGCAGATGAAAAAAAAGCCCTTGTATTTCAGCCAGAATGATAACTCTTCCAGAATTATCCTTAATAATTTAGGTTGCAGGTGCTTGCTAATCAGTGTAATGACTCCTAGCCATCAGCAGAGGCTGCACATCATTATAAGTCCCTCGCCGACAAATCTCTCCATATTTTCTATATTTTTCTATCGGTGGCATTTAAATGTCTTGACTCCAGCCTTGGCTTCTATTTTAAGTTTGGCAGGATACAGGTTTCGGAATCTCACATCTCTCTCATGAAGCTTTTTCTTACACTCCTTGAACCTGTCGCGCTTTATCTGTGTCGCTCTAGAAAAGTTTGGAAGTAGCATTATGTTGTTATTCTGCCAGGATAGCTCTCGCCGCCCGCAACACCAGGTCCTGGTTCAATGATCTTAGGAATCATGCTAGAATGGTCCTGAGTCTCCAGCAACTCCTGAATCAGCTCACCCAGAAACTTCACTGTATCACCTCCTTCCTTACCCTCGGGGATGCCCACAAAACGGACATTATTGCGTTGGGATCGGGATTAATACTAAATACTTGGAAAATATTTGACCAGAGAAGAGGAGGGAGATGTCAGCCCTCTATCCGCTTATAATGATCGGACATTTCAGTTACACCTATACTACAAGCTCTAATCAGCTGTACATCCATATTAAAGTGCTCATATTATGCTTTTTGGCTTTTCCCCTTTCCTTTATTGTGAGATATATATATATATATATATATATATATATGAACACATATACGAACATGGTGTGGACACTCGGGTGAAGAGAGGGGCGGAGCTGTCAACCGATAACCGTCTGGTGGTGAGTTACTCTCGCAAGGAGAGTATGAGTATGCCAATCCGGTCTACATGTGTTTTGTAGATCTGGAGAAGGCATATGACCAGGTCCCCCAGGAGATACTGTGGGAGGTGCTGCGGGAGTATGGGGTGATCCAATCTCTGTATGATCAAAGCGAGAGCTGTTTCCGGGTTCTCGGCAGTAAGTCTGACTCGTTCCAGGTGAGGCTTGGCCTCCGCCAGGGCTGCGCTTTGTCACCAATCCTGTTCGTAGTATTTATGGACAGGATATTGAGGCGTAGTCGTGGTGGGGAGGGGTTGCAGTTCGGTGGGCTGGGGATCTCATCGCTGCTCTTTGCAGATGATGTGGTCCTGATGGCATCATCGACCTGTGACCTTCAGCACTCACTGGATCGGTTTGCAGCCGAGTGTGAAGCGGCTGAGATGAGGATCAGCACCTCTAAATCTGAGGCCATGGTTCTCAGCAGGAAACCGATGCCTTCTCCAGGTAGGGAATGAGTCCTTACCCCAAGTGAAGGAGTTTAAGTACCTTGGGGTCTTGTTCGCGAGTGAGGGGACAATGGAGCGGGAGATTGGTCGGAGAATCGGCGCAGTGGGGGCGGTATTACATTCAGTTTATCGCACCGTTGTGCGATAATTTCTTCAGTGTTGTCCCATTAAACGATATAATGAAATATTTACAAAAATGTGAGGGGTGTACTCACTTTTGTGAGATACTGTGTGTGTATATATATATATATATATATATATATATATATATATATATATATATATATATATATATGTATGTATGTATGTATGTATGTGTATATATATATATATATGTATATGTATGTATATATATGTATATCTTGTTGTGCATGTTATAGGTTTACAAAGTGAAAAAGGCCACAAACTGCTCCAAACAGCTCTATTGTAGTCCAGCCTTTACTTCCGTGACAAACGTGTGTCACTTTGTAACACGTTATAATGCTCGCCTAGCTGCTAGGCAGCATGGCACTCCCTCATACTCTGCAACTGACTAGCTAGCAGTACTTACTGCGCATTTGCGTCTCAACAAAGATGGTACAGAAGTGAGATGCCTCACTCTGTAGCTAAAACAGAGCAGGGTGAAAAGAGGAGCTGCAGCAATGTGCAGTACAACAAATATATGGTGTTTTCTGAAAATTAAACCACATAAACCTATTGTGGTACAACCTCTAAATACAGTTGTGAACCTGAAAATAAGAAAGCTCCGTATCCTGTCACTGCCTGGGACTGTTGTCTACCCACATCCTTGAGTGAAGAAGGGCTTATGAATTTAAGTGTATTCTTGTGTGTATGGGTTGTTGTGGTAAAGTGTAGCTAGTAGTTAATCACATTGTTCCTTTGTTCTTCTTTAAGGTCTCTGGAAAACGTCTTGTCAGATCCCAGTGACTGTGTGTCTAGGACCAAGCAGCAGGTCTTAAACTCTCACAACTTCTCTGTGGAAATTCGGATGCCTGGTGTTGTCCCAACTGGGGTAAGTCAGTTTCTCTGAAACATACTAGTGAGTTCTTTGACTTCAACATTTTAATAATTAGAGCTGAAACCATTAATCAATTAATTAACCAACTAGTAAATCTATAGGAAGTTAATTTTCAACTGGTTTTCTTCTGTGAAAGTGAATTTTTGTTTGTTGGTTAAACCAAGACATTTGAATATTTCACCTTAGACTGTGATGGACATTTCTCGCTTTTTTCTTTTTCTTACTTTTTTATAGACAAACCGTTAATTTACTAATAAAAAATGCAGCAAATTAGTTGACAATAATGATATTAATAAAATAATAATCAACATTTTCAAATTAACTCAACATCAGTCTAAAATTAATGCATCATAAAGTCTGCCTAACATTTCAGCAATTGATGACTAGACTATTATTCAGTAATGAATATTATCATTATGTTCTTTAATGTTTCAGTCAGACACTTACCTGTGCACAGCATTTCCTGTGCCAACTAGTCGAGATGCATATATTGGTGAGTATATCCTCTTTAAAATATTGACAGACAACAAACAGCATCTAGCCCTACTCTAAATGCAAAAGTAATTGGTAACTGCACAGACTAGATGGTACTTTTCTAAGGGATAATGTAGGTCAGCTGTACACTGCTGGATAAGAAGCCAAAGTAAAAGTAGTAGTAAAAGACAGTTGTAATAGAAGTAGCACCAACAGTTGTAGCACCAACAGTTGTAGCAGACATTGTTAAGGTAGTAGAAATAGAGTGAGGTAGTAGTAGCAGCAACAGAAGCCATAGCAGCAGTAGCAGCCATAGTAATACAAATATCTTGTTTGCTTTTATTTATATATCACTTAATCATTCTCTGTTCTGTCTATTTAGATGTTTTTTTGAATCAAATATGTTCAAACTCATTAAAAGTTAAAAGTTTTCACACCTGAAAGTCCGAACCATGGTCCAGGAAAAGGTTCATGTTTTTGTTACATTGTATATTATTATTATTATTATTATTATTTTTATTTATTTCAGACACGTAAATAATGGTCCATAGTACAGAATTAATATAAAAAAGAAGACACACAAGAACAATACATTTATCTCCTGGATAGGCTCAAGCCAGTGAGTCCAAATACCAGAGGAGTATCACACCGAGCTTAGTCCAGGATTTGTCAATGCAGTGATGATACTGTTCGCCGAGCTCGAAAGCCTGCACATGCACCTGTACATAAGATTTCGTAGTACAGCAGGGCAATTTGGCAGACCCGCGTTCACAAACATTTGGCTTGCACTACTCCATCGTGGAACCCTCAATAACATCCGCAAGGCATCATTATACGCTACGGTTAGCTTTTGCATACTACTCTTTTTGTAGCGTCTCCACAAGTGTGCAGTATACATGGTAGTGCAATACGCCTTGAAGAGTCTGATTTTAACAGGTATTAAGCACATTCCAAACCGGCGGATCAGCATGTTAGCCTGTGAATGTCTCTGTCATCAGACAAGTCTGCAGTCACATAGTGCCCCAAATATTTACATTCATTAGTGACCTTAAGTCTGTTACCTGACAAGAAGAAATCAGGGAATGTCAGTTTGGAGTCCTCCCTGCTCCGTGCTATCATAATATTACTTTTCTTTGAGTTGTATTTTATATCAAAATTTATACCATACTGAGAACACACGTGCAACAGCTCTTGTAACCCTGCGCTATACGGACTAAAAATAACGAGGTCATCAGCGTACATTAAGTGGTTAATGGTACTGTTGCCAACCCTACAGCCCGTTCCACATTCATTTAAAAACCTTGACAAGTCGTCCATATAAACATTAAATAAAAACGGAGACAAAATGCTGCCCTGTCTTACTCCATTTGACACACAGAATGATGGAGATAAGCAATTTCACCATTTTACAGACATTAACTGATGGCCATACCAAAAAAAAAGAATTTTCACAAGACAATTTGGAGCACCTTTCTTATACAACTTAGAGAATAATTTTTCATGGTTTACATAGTCAAAGGCCTTTGAGGCATCAATAAAACACATAAAAATGGTTGTATTTTGTCTATTGTACAAATCCAAGATTTCTTTCAAAGCAAAAATGCACATATCTGTTCCATGTTTGGGTTTAAACTGCTAGCATATTTTAAATGCTCAGCAGATACCCCGTCTGCACCACATGCCTTGTTGTACTCCAGCTTCATCACTATCTTAACGACTTCTTGTGGAGTGACAATCACATCTTCACTCCTCTCAATTTTGTCAACAGTAAAAGGATCACTCTTAACAGCATTAAAAATCTTAAAAGTAGTGTTTTTGCCACATCTGTGCAATCCGTTCTGCTCCATTTACACCATCAATATGTAGGGATAATTTATTACTGTTCATTCTTTTTATTTCTTTCCAAAAGTCTGTAGGGCTATTGCTTTGCAGTTTCCTAGCTAATAAGTCCACCTTAAGAGTGTTCTCATTATTTTTAATAAACCTTAGTGCATATTTAAAATTTGCCCTTGCTTTCTTTATGTACTCAAAGACATGACCACACTTGGGTCTGCCTGATTCAACCCAAGCATTGAATGCCTTTCTAGCCTCAGCATGGGACTGCTCCACATATTCATTCCAGCCTGGTTTAACTTTAAATGTCTTCATCTTACACCAAGGTTGACGGAGAGAATCTACAATCTTATCATACAATATGCACAGTTCAACTCTGTGTTGCAGATTCTGACAGTCAATATCATTACAGGTTACAGCACTTTTAGACAGCTCAATATTACTCAGCATGATTTCAGTCTGGCCTGTATATGTACAAATGTCCTCTTTCGTTAAGGTGGACCACTTAATTTTTCCAGCTTGCGTATACATTTGATTTGGTAAGTTTTGGTTTCACACTGCAGTTATCCTACACACTATTCCTTAAAGGAGCTTTCCCGGTCTTGTAACACAAGGAGAGCCTGCCAGAGCTTCTTGTATTTGGTCCCACAGTCTGAACCATCCAAAAAATGCGTTCACACTATAAACTTCTTTACATCGGACCAACATTTGGTCTTTTGATCCGTACCGTGGTCCGGGGGAGGTTTCGCACCTGTAATTTTGGTTCGGATCAAACTGAAAATTACGAAAGTCCAGACCAAATGAGGTATGTGTGAAAACGCCCTTAAAAGTCAGTGTGATTAAATTCACAATATGGATTTTATTTTACATTTCATAAAAATGTTTTAGGGATATAGGCGGATGTATTTTTTATTTCTCCAGTCTAACTGATGATGACCATGTGGTGTCTAAATGTTAGTCTTTCCCACACTGAAGGCCTGCAAAATGTGTTTAGTCCCCTGTGTCAACTTTGTTGTCCTTGATCCAAGGGGCACATGATGCAACCCAAAGCTTGTGTCTGAATTAGCTCAGACAGCAAATCAAGTTGAGACAGGTCAGAGAGAATTGAGTCTTCATACCCAAACAGTATTGAGTAACTTAGGCATTTCATTAAATATTACATATTTTAACAACATTGCTTTTCTTCCTCAGTGGACTTCATACCTCATGCCAGTATGGACACAGTTCATCACATGCTTCTGTTTGGCTGCCAGACTCCTGTGTCCACCAGCAGCTACTGGTAATATCCAATTTCATCATAAGGGGGACTGTTCCATCATCATCATCATCATACATCTAGGGCGTAATTTCCACTGGGGCCACTTGCCCCCCCCCCCCCCCCCCCCCCCACCACACACACACACACACACTTTCATACTATCATATTTATTAGGGCCCGAGCGCCAACAGCAGCGACGGCCCTATTGAAACTGAAGGACTTATTATTAGGGCCAGAGCAGTGAAACTGCAAGGGACCTATTGTTTTTGTAGAGATTATTATTAGGGCCCGAGCGCCGACAGCGGCGAAGGCCCTATTGGAACTGAAGGAATTATTATTAGGGCCCGAGCGCCGACAGCGGCGAAGGCCCTATTGGAACTGAAGGAATTATTAGGGCCCGAGCGCCGACAGCGGCAAAGGCCCTATTGAAACTGAAGGAATTATTATTAGGGCCCGAGCGCCGACAGCGGCGAAGGCCCTATTGGAACTGAAGGAATTATTATTATTATTAGGGCCCGAAGGCCAACAGCGGCAAAGGCCCTATTGGAACTGAAGGAATTATTATTAGGGGTCCAAGTCCGAGTCTGGAAGAAACGGCGGTAGCAATAGCTACGCCGTTCGCACAGTAGGACTGTGGAACCCTATTGTTTTTCTACTGATTTTCCATTATTATTATTCTTCTCCGCGTAAAAGTCCTGCTACAGCCTAAACTATACATGGTGGGTGGGTGCCCTTTTCAGGACTGGTCCAGAACTCGGCAAGGACCTCAGGCGCAACAATTGACCCACTTCCACCACTAGGTGGCGCTATAGCAGAAAAAATGCGTTTGAACCTATAACTTCCAAACCGTACATCACACATTAAAGATACACATATCCACACGTTCACTGGATCTTACTGAATCTCGTGATATAGGCCACGCCCATTTCCGCCTAGACTTTTATGCGTGAAAAATCGTGATTTATCAAAAACCTACTTTTTTGAGCTCCTCCTAGACCGTACGACCGATTCGCATGAATCTTGGCAGGTATAACCTCCAGACCAACCTGACAAAAAATTATAAACAGAATTTTTATAGGATACAAATTGCGGATATTACTCAAAAACAAACTTGTGTAGCTAACCATAAAAACACCAATTTTGCCATATCTGAGTCAAAATAAAAGCTATCAATGCGCAACTTCAGATTCTTGTTTCGCATGACCCTCTGGAGGGGCACAACAGTTTTTGCAAAAATTGGCCAGTAGGGGGCGCTACAAGCACAAAATGTTTATATCTCATGAACGGCTCATTCGATTTTTACCAAATTTGGAGGGTACTATCTAGGCTCACTCATGAGACCACCCCTACCGTGGGGTACAGATTGGTCAAAGTGGGCGTGGCCTATGAGACTCACGTCTAGATTCACCCCTTACCCTGATGTGAGCCAATTGAAATTTACATGGTAGATGTAGAATGGGCCATGGACTGCACCTTCCAAAAATTACACGTGGACCACTAGGTGGCGCTATAGTGTTTTTTTGCATTTAACTCCCACATTACACATTGTACATTAGAAAACCATAGGTTTACGTGTTCGGTGAATCAATCTGAATCTCATCATGCAGGCCACGCCCCTTTCTGCTGAGTTTTTTTTCCGCAATATTAAGCAATGTGGAAAACCAACTTTTTCGAACTCGTCCAAGGGCGTGCAACCGATATGCACGAAACCTGGTTCATAACACCTCTAGATACACATGAACAAAAATTATCCAAAGAATTTTGCTACGTTAAAGTATGCGCATTTGATGACCAAACTAATTTTCTTAGCTAGCTACCAATCACAAACTTAATCATATGTCGGCCAATTTAAAAGGTATCAGCAAACCACTTAGGAACCTTGTGCTACATTGCACTCTGATGCTGTGTACCAAATTTGGGGAAGATCGGCCATTAGGGGGCGCTATAATAAACGTTTAAGTTTTTCAGCAAATAACTCAATGCATTTAAATGGGAAGATTTCAATTACAATATCTCGGCCACAGTAAATGCTATCAATGCGAAACTTGGGTTGCTTTGTCGACATGCCGCCCTGAGGCTTTATACCAAATTTGGTAAAGATCGGCCATTAGGGGGCGCTAAAGTCAACGTAAACCAGATCGGGCACTTTTGCTCCATCGACGCCAATGGGATATTTGCATCGCAACGTACCGCAGACCTTGCGTCTCACGGCTCTCGATATTTCTCTGTACCAAATCTGGTGAAAATCGACAATTAGGGGTTGCTATAATAAATATTGATGTTTTTGGGCAAATAACTCAATGCAATTTTCATTTGCAGTATCTTGGCGACAGTACATGCTATCAAGGCAAAACTTGGGCTGCTTTTACGGAATGTCATTTTCAGGCCCTGTACCAAATTTCGTAAACATAGGACTTTAGGGGGTGCTACATTCAACGTGGACCTGTTTTTGTCACATGGTGGGCAGGTGCCATTTCCAGGACTGGTCCAGAACCCTGCAAGGACCTCAGGCGCAACAATTCACCTACTTCCACCACTAGGTGGCAGTAAAGCAGAAAAAAACGTGTTGCTGCGACAGTTAATGCTATTAACATGAAACGTGATGCTTGTTCGGCATGCTGTTCTGAGCCTTTGTATCAGATGCCCCTCCTCTTAACTTCCACGCAGTAACCCTCTAACCCCCACCCCAACACAAGAAGTGTTCAGTATTTGGCATGACCACAAGATTAATCGTTATAAAATCGCGATCTTGATTCACCCTGCTTTTTAGTCATGTGTTTCACTCGTCGAGTGAGCCGCAGCTGCGAAAAATAAAGTATAAAAAAATAACGTATGAAAAATAAATCAATTTAATAAATAAACAAAAAAAATAAATAACAAAATGGATATTGATGAAAACACAGGCACTAGTGACAAAAATCAGCCAACCACAGAAAAAAGGTACATAACAGAGAAAATGTATAAAACTCAAAAAAGACACACAAGACCACAAAAAACCTACAGCTATTCAGAAATTCCAGACAACAGTCTGATGCCTGTTGGCCAGTAACCTCTCCCTCCTGTATCATAACCAACAACAATGTACAGGTACAGGAACAGGAATGCATTACAAATGATTACAATAATACAGTACCAATACAATAATGAATGGGTACAACATGAACGCATGAGTCACTCCCACAGTTGCATTGCAGCATATTTTGATTTAAGAAGCTTCTGCTCGTTTTCAGCCTGAAAGTGGATCATCTGCAGGGTTTCCTCCTGCGTCCCTGTGTGATACAGGATGATATATGTAAAGCACGTATCGATGTCTCCAAAGCAAGTAGTGTTATGCACTGATATCAAACGAAATTCGCTGCTAATGGAGTTTAGTTAACACTGTAGACATGCATGGAGTCCATTCAAGGCAGAGAAATGCAGGACTGTTGTGCAAATAAGCAATGTAACGTTAACATTATATGTTAGCGTTAGCATAGCAAGTTATCGGTTTTTAAAAACGTTTTAATTAAGAACATGGTTGCAACTATATATGTACAGGACTATGTAGAGCACAAAACAACACCGTCGTAATTTTTACATCAATTCTTTAAGCCGAGAATACTTACATTTATGGGTCTCTCTGGTCGATCTAGCAGCCATGTTCCTTGTTGCACAATGTACCTGAATACCCCTGGCTGGCCATGTAAGCTTGCGTCCTCACTTGGTCTGAAGGGAGATCTGGCCCTTCCCCTTTGCCCTACCCCTCGATCAAGACGAGTATTGGGACAGCACTAGCTCTCACGTGAACGTGCACAACAAGGGTTAAGGGGAAGAGGCAAGGGGAGGATTGGGATTCAGCCTGTCAAGTTGCCCTTGGCCTTTCTGGAAAAATTTTGAATTGAATGACTGAGAATCTGCACGGACAAGTATTATTTATTCCTGTATTGTCTGTCTGCCAGTCCTGTGTTATGGCAGTGAAGGACAGGTGTTTGTGTTGCTCTGTGAATACCTCTGGGATTCACAGTGTTTTCTCATCTGGTCATTTTATTGATTGTGTTGTTTCTCTCTCAAGGGACTGTGGCAGTGTACAAGGCACTTGTGCAGAAGAGGCATCCATTATGTATGCCTGGGCTCGGAATGCACCACCTACTAAATTACCCAAAGGTATGTCTCTCAAAGGGTTGGTTCATGATTACTAACAGTCATATTTACAGTATTCACTGACCTGACCATGTGAAGAGTTTCGCTGTGATTTGTCTAAAATAGTCAGGCAGACCGGACCTGCTGTGTGTGTTTACAGATAGAAGAAGAAACATACTGAGTAGGACATTTTACAGTATAAAAATTAACTTGCCAGGGCTCATAGTGTTTCTCAAATGGGGGTATGCGTACGCATTGCATAGCCTGACATGGCGGAAACATATTCACACACACACACACACACACACACACACACACACACACACACACACACACACACACACACACACACACACACACACACACACACACACTTTTATTCTTTTTTTTAATTCTTGATTTTATTGTCTCTTTTTTTGGTAAGCCATCAAACAAAACATCTGTGCTACAGATGAAAGCCTCCTTTTATATATTCTCCATCAGTTAATGGCTTTCCCCGTTTTTGCAGTGCAATTAGCAATGTGATATCTTGCTTTGGTAGCATGATTTCTGGCCATGGCAAAGACTTTGAATGTGTTAGCTTGCTTCCCATACCTGCACATGGCACGTTTGATAGATTCAGCCTTATCTGCCTCATCCATGAAAGTTTTCTCATGTTTGATCTCAAAATGTTGTTTAACACTCGATGTTCAGCAAACAACATTTTCAAGACAAAATGCACACAGCACGGTCCTTCTGAAACACAAAACCTCTTCTGTCCATGAGGGTTTGAATGCCCGAACATTAACTTTAGCTTTCTTAGCTAGCGGGCCTACGATTGCCGACATACTGCTACCAAACCCAGCAGCGTTACTAGTAGCCTACTAGCCAATCAGAGGAGAGGCAGAGTAGGGTGAGTCTTTGCTGCATGTGGATGGGGATAGTTTTTATACAGTCTATGGTGGGGATACAAGTCAATCAAACTACCGTAAATAACAGGTTGCGCAACTGTGAATGTTGTAATTTTGCATGCAGATGAGAGAGTGCTTCAGCATTTCAACCATGATTTCAACACATCAATAACTTGCTTGCACACATTTAGCCAGCGTGCCATTGGTTAACGTCCCGCGTGCCACCATGCCTAAGGTTGCCGACCCCTGATATACACAAACCTACAATAGAGTGCTGACTGCAACAACACCCTGAGGGACTGAAACCAGTAGCGTTCTGTTCTAGAGCACTGGCTGATACAGAAAAGCACTACGCACAGATAGAAAAAGAGACTCTGGCTGTAGTCTGGGCCTGTGAAAGATTTTCCACTTACCTTTATGCCTAAATTAGTTCACATGCACACGGACCACAAACCATTGGTTCTTCTGATAAATAACAAAGACTTGAGGTGCCAACGCCTACTTATGTGTCTGAAGTACAACCCCACAGCAGAGTATGTTCCGGGGAAAACACTGACAGTAGCCAACACACAGCCACTACACCTCATACACAGTGAAGTGTGTGAACTAACACATGATGTCTCAGCATTTGAAGCGGCAGCTCATGCAGCCTGGCCTGTATCACCGCTGAAGCTGGAAAGGATCAAGCAGGAGACGAGCATGGACAGAGAACTGCAGGTGGTGAGCAGACAACCCAGTCTCACGTCAGTTCGTGATGGCATCATGAAAATAAATCTATTAGATCGTGATACCATCACGTAATTGTGAATATTTACGTAATGGTGTCACGTTTTTTAAGCTAATGTATTTTAATGGGAAGCATCTTTCGTTACAGCACGTTTCTTTCTGCCAGTCAGCTGCAGCAGAGAAACTGTGTACAGCTTTGCTATTATTGGTATTTTTAGCCCAATAACCGCTGTTTTTATCAACATTTATTCACCAGATCTTATCATGGTTTTTATGTATTTCTTTTAATGTTATTATTTCAGTCTATTTCGGCCAGGGTGGCTGGATGGCTTTATGTTTATAGATATTTTTAAACTATAACACTACATCTATCAACATTTATTTAGATGTTATCATGGTATTCATTTCTTTATTTTAATAATATTATTTTGGTCTTATTACCGGTGAAATATTACAGTAAATAAGACAGAACAAATATCCCACAATGCAACACGGGCATTCATTCAGAGAATCGGACAGCGATCAGCGGGTTTTTAATGCCAGTATTGCTTCAATGTACATATATATATATATAATCAGTGATTTTGTCACCAGCAACAACACGTTGCTCAGTTTAGTTCCAGTAAGTTATGCACTGTAATAACGTTTAAAAAAATCAGCTGAAGACTCTGGAAGTACATACCGCTCCGCAGATAGGAAAAATACAAATACATAATATTCGTAATATTGATGTTTTAGTCTAACATTGTATTTGATGATTTAAACAATGAAGATAATAATAATAATAATAATAAAGTACAGTTTCATGTATTTGTCTCATGTACTGTTTGCTTGGTCAGCCGGCGGGCGGCGGCAATCTGAAATGGCATACCAATAATAGCGAAGCTGTATACAGCTTCTCTGCTGCAGCCAACTGGCAGAAAGAAACATGCTGTAATCACGAAAGATGCTTCCCATTAAAATTAGTCTGTCAAACGATTAAAATATTTAATCGCGATTAATCGCATTAATGTCATAGTTAACTCACGATTAATTGCAATTAATCGCACATTTTTATCTATTCTAAATGTCCCTTGATTTTTTTTTGTCCCATTATATTTTCTCATTTTAATGCTCTTATCAACATGGAAAAGTGGATCGGCTTGCTTTGTACAAATGTTTTTTTCTTTATTGAAAACAACATTGGCATATACGTAGTGTTCAATTGAACACTAACATTCACACTTGGAGCTAATAATCTTTCACATAATCTAACACTGTTACCTCGATTTTCCATTGCAGATAGTCCTGCTTCATGCCTTAGGCGAGCGTGGCTCGTCGTCATAGCGACTTTAATCAACCACCAAACAATCAATCAAGGAGAGGGTTAACCTTTCCTACTCCAGGTTTCCCACCGTGGTCAGAAAGAACAGGGGAGACACTTTGTTTCTCTCACTTTGACTCTAGAGTCGCTACTTGCTGCTAATCGCCTTGACGAGCCTACAGTACTAGCTAGCTACACAGCTCGCAAGCCCAAACAAAGTGTGTGCGGCCGGCCATGCCAAGACCCGCCCTTCAATTCAATTCAATTTCAATTCAATTCAATTTTATTTATAGTATCAAATCATAACAGGAGTTATCTCAAGACACTTTACAGATAGAGTAGGTCTAGACCACACTATAATTTACAAAAAACCCAACAAGTCCCCCCAAGAGCAAGCACTAGTGCAACAGTGGCAAGGAAAAACTCCCTTTTAGGAAGAAACCTCAGACAGACCCAGGCTCTTGGTAGGAGGTGTCTGCTGGCCGTTGGGGTGCATCACAGTATAGTAAATAAACAGTGTTTAGAAAAAGTGGGTGTAGTAGTGCAGGGAGCAGCACGGCATAGCAGGGTATTTCTCAGCAGAACCACGGCAACAGCTGGAACCAAGATTTTGGTGCCATCCTAATCCCAGGATTTCATCCTGGGTGAAAAAGAAACAGAAAGACTCCGGGGAGCAAGCTCCCCAGAGCTAGGTTAGTAACAAGCATTTCTAGGACAGAGAAGCAGGTGGGCCGGGCTTGGCAGATACTACAACTCCTCACTCCCTAACCATAAGCTTTATCAAAGAGGAGAGTTTTAAGTTTACTCTTAAATGTGGTGACAGTATCTGCCTCCCGGACCCAGACTGGGAGCTGGTTCCACAGGAGAGGAGCCTGATAGCTGAAGGCTCTGGCTCCCATTCTACTTTTAGAGACTCTAGGAACCACAAGTAACTCAGCATTCTGGGAGCGCAGTGCTCTAGTGGGACAGTAAGGTACTATGAGCTCTTTGAGATACGATGGTGCTTGACCATTTAGAGCTTTGTAGGTCAGGAGGAGGATTTTAAATTCAATCCTGGATTTTACAGGGAGCCAATGCAGAGAAGCTAATACGGGAGTAATATGATCTCTTTTCTTAGTTCTTGTCAGTACACGAGCTGCAGCATTCTGGATCAGCTGGAGAGTCTTAAGTGACTTGTTTGAGCATCCTGATAGTAAGGAATTACAATAGTCCAGCCTGGAAGTAACGAAGGCATGGACTAGTTTTTCAGCATCATTCTGAGACAGGATGTTCCTTATTTTGGCAATGTTACGAAGATGAAAAAAGGCTGTTCTTGAGGTTTGTTTTAAGTGGGCATTAAAGGATATATCCTGGTCAAAAATAACTCCTAGATTTCTGACAGTAGTGCTGGAGGCCAGGGCAATACCATCCAAGGTAGCTATATCTTTGGATATTGAGGATCGGAGGTGTTTAGTACCCAGCACAATCACCTCAGTTTTGCTTGAGTTTAGCATCAGAAAGTTGTAGGTCATCCATGATTTTATATCTGTAATACATGCTTGAAGTTTAGCTAATTGACTGATTTCATCTGGTTTGATTGATAAGTATAATTGGGTGTCATCTGCATAACAGTGAAAGTTTATTGAGTGTTTCCTAATAATATTACCTAGAGGAAGCATATATAAGGAGAATAGAATTGGTCCAAGCACTGAGCCTTGTGGAACGCCATGGTTAACTTTAGCGTACTTGGAGGATTTGTCATTAACATTAACAAATTGAGATCGATCAGAGAAATAGGACTTAAACCAGCTCAGTGCGATTCCTGTAATACCAACTAAGTGTTCCAGTCTCTGTAACAGGATGGTATGGTCAATAGTGTCAAAGGCAGCACTAAGATCTAGTAAGACAAGTATGGAAACAAGTCCTTTGTCTGAAGCAATTAGAAGGTCGTTAGTAATTTTCACCAGTGCCGTCTCTGTGCTATGATGCTTTCTAAATCCTGACTGAAAGTCCTCAAATACACTATTGCTATGTAGGAAATCACATAACTGATTAGCAACTACCTTCTCAAGGATTTTGGAGAGGAAGGGAAGATTAGATATTGGTCTATAGTTAGCCAAGACCTCAGGATCGAGGGTGGGTTTTTTCAGAATAGGTTTAATCACAGCTACTTTAAATGACTGTGGTACATAACCTGTTAATAAGGACATATTAATCATATCTAATAATGAAATGTTAACCAGTGGTAGCGCTTCTTTAAGTAACCTCGTTGGGATGGGGTCTAAGAGACAGGTAGATGGCTTAGCTGAAGAGACTCTTAGCATTAATTGTTGAAGGTTTATAGGGTAAAAGCAGTCTAAGTATATGTCAGGTCTTGTTGTTCCTTCTAGCAGTCCTGCATTTGAAGGTGAACTGTTAGAAGTTGAGGGCAAGAGGTGATTAATTTTATCTCTAATTGTTATAATTTTATCATCAAAGAAGCTCATGAAGTCGTCACTACTCAGAGCTATAGGAATAGATGGCTCAGTAGAGCTGTGACTGTCTGTCAGCCTGGCTACAGTGCTGAAAAGAAACCTTGGGTTGTTCTTATTTTCTTCTATTATTGATGAGTAATAGTCTGATCTGGCATTTCTGAGGGCCTTCCTATAGGTTTTCAGACTGTCTTGCCAATCTAAACGAGATTCTTCCAGTTTGGTGGAACGCCATTTACTTTCCAGTTTTCGCGATATTTGTTTTAGTTTGCGAGTTTGGGAGTTATACCAAGGTGCTAGTTTCCTTTGCTTCCTCGTCTTTTTTTTGAGGGGAGCAACAGAGTCTAAAGTCGTCCGTAGGCAGGCCGTAGCACTGTCTACAAAATTATCAATTTGGGAAGGACTGAAGTTAACAAAAAGGTCCTCTGTTATATTAAAGCATGACATTGAGTTAAATGCTGTTGGAATATCTTCCTTAAATTTAGCTATAGCACTGTCAGATAGGCATCTAGTGTAGAAGCTTTTATCTAATTTCATATAGTCGGGTAGTAAGAATTCAAAAGTTATTAAAAAATGGTCTGATAATAAACGATTCTGCGGAAATACAATTAAATCTTCAATTTCGATGCCGTATGCCAGCACAAGGTCGAGGGTGTGGTTAAAACAGTGAGTGGCCTTATGCACACTCTGACTGAAACCAATTGAATCTAATAGTGAGTTGAAAGCAATACTAAGGCTGTTGTTGTCAATGTCCATGTGAATATTAAAATCACCTACAATAAGTACTTTGTCTGATTTTAGGACTAAACATGATAAAAACTCTGAGAATTCAGATAAAAATTCTGAATACGGACCTGGAGCTCGGTAAACAACAACAAATATAATTGGCTGTACAGTTTTCCATGTTGGATGTTGAAGATTAAGAACTAGGCTTTCAAACGAGTTATAATTTAGTTTAGGTTTAGGATTAATTAACAGGCTTGAATCAAATATCGCTGCAACTCCCCCTCCTCGGCCTGATCCTCTAGGAATTTGAGTATTATTATGGCTGGGAGGAGTGGCTTCATTTAAACTAACATATTCTTCATTGCACAGCCAGGTTTCGGTAAGACAGAATAGATCAATTTGATTATCTGATATCAATTCATTTATTAATACTGCTTTAGAAGACAAAGATCTAATATTTAATAGTCCACATCTGATTTTCCTATTCTGTTCCATCATTGCAGATGTTGTTTTAATTCCAATTAGGTTGTTAAGTATAGCTCCTCTTTTGTTAACCTTTGATTTAACCGATCTAAGTCGGGGGACAAACACCGTGGTTATTAGGCTATGAGAGGGCGGCTGCTCTAACGGAGGCACAGAGGAGCACGTTGCACTGCACCTCTGATTACTGATGTCTAACTTGGGTTGTCATGGTTTACGACCGCTAATAAACTCGGTCAGATTTTTTGATATGAGAGCGGCTCCATCCCAAGTGGGATGAATGCCATCCCTCTTAATCAGACTAGGCTTTCCCCAGAACGCCTTCCAGTTATCTACGTAGCCCACATCATTAGCTGGGCACCATTCCTTCAACCAGCGGTTGAAGGATGACATGCGGCTGTATTTTTCATCGCTGATCAGGTTTGGCAGGGGTCCAGAGAAAACTACTGAGTCCGACATAGTCTTTGCATATGCACAAAGTGACTCAACATTAATTTTAGTGATCTCCGATTTACATAATCGGGTATCATTGCCACCTACGTGGAGTATGATCTTACTGTATTTACTGTTATTTTTATTTTTATTTTTAGCCAGCAGCTTTAGATTAGATTCTATATCGCCCGCTCTGGCCCCAGGGACGCACACGACCGCGGCCTCTGGAGCCGACATCCTAACGTTTCTCAGTATAGAACTCCCAATAACCAGAATTGGCTTCTCAGCGGTTGTATCACTGAGTGGGGAGAACCGGTTAGAAAGTTGAGGATGCCCCGATTTGGAGTGACCACTGCTATGTGCACCCCCCGGATTACAGTTAGTGCTATGCTTCCTTCGGACAGTCACCCACCCGCCCGACTGCTTGGGGTCTGCCGGCGGACTGCTAGCAGAAGCTACATGTTGCCCCGCACCAGCTACGCTAAGCTGGCTAGCTACGGAAACATACGACTTTGATTCCATAGTGTGGAGCCGTGCTTCAAACTCACTAAGCCTCGCCTCCAGAACAGCGAATAAACTACATTTATTACAAGTGTCATTATCACTGAAGGAGGCAGATGAATAGCTGAACATTTGACACACAGAGCAAGAGAGAGCAGGAGATGGAGAGGAATTGGCCATTGCTAATGGCTAAGCTAAAGTAGCTAACAGCGTTTTAATCGTGAGATCAGCGAGGCAGTCGCTGTAAGGGAAGATAGCTACAGATACGTGCTTGAGTGCAACTGGTGTAGTCCAAATGCAATTTGAGAAAAATAGCCGTTAAATTAAACAGATGCTATGCTTATGCCCCGTTGATGCGGGCTCTAAGCAAGCAAGTGTAGGCCTAGCTAGCCAGTTTAAGTGCAATCCAGGCAAATAACCGCTAAATTAAACAAATTGAGTTTAGCTATGCTTATGCCCCGTTGATGCGGGCTCTAAGCAAGCATGGTTTGTTTTAAATTAATGTAATCCAGGCAAATAGCCGCTAAATTAGACAATAAAGCAGAGTTGAGTAGCTAAGTTTTGTTTGAGCAGCAAACAAGCGACCATAGCACAACACGGAAACACCGGAAATGAGGCAATACGCTTACCGTCAACGTCAGCACCCACGTCAATCACTACTATTGGCCAGGCGTCCAAGGTAACATAACCCCATTTGTTCAGGTCCTGTCCCCTGACCAGTCCGCTATCCTAACCTTAACCACTCGAGGTGAAATGCCTAACCCCAACCAATCGGGCTGGACACTGCGTGGCCATAGTGGGATTCGTAATTTTGCCGTGTCTGTTTTGTTTCCGGTCTAGCTAGATCCGAAAGAACGTTAATCGTGCGATCAAAAAATGTTCGCCATTATAATGGGTTGCGTTAACACCGTTAATACCGTGTTAAACTTAAAAAAAAGTGACTCCTTCACGTAAATTTTCACAATTACATGATGGTATCACAATCTAATAGATTTATTTTCGTGATGCCATCACGAACTGACATGAGACTGGGTTGGAGCAGACAGGTGATCGAGGGTTGGCCAAAACACTTGAGTAACATTCCAGATCAAGCAAGAGCATACCACCAGTGGCGAAATAGACTGTGTCAAAAGGTCTTGTGCTTTATGGCGACCGTATCGTCATCCTGCACAGCATGAGAAGAGACATACTGCACGATGGGCACCAGGGAATCACTAAATGTCGCGAGAGGGCGCACATGAGCGTGTGGTGGCCTGGGCTGAACAGCGAGATCCAGGACCTGGTGACAACATGCCCAGAATGTATGGAGGTCAGACCAACACAGAGGAAGGAGCCTCTGATAACGACACCGCTACCACAAAGGCCCTGGCAAAAGATTGGAGCAGACATCTGTGAGTACGCCAAGCAAGGAGTAAGGAGTTTAAACACATTACCTCCAGCCCCCGCTACCCTCAGTCCAACGGGGAGGCAGAGAGGGCGGTTTAAACAGCGAAAAGGATTCTCTGGCAGGCTGACCCATTTCTGGCTCTCATGAGCTACAGAGCTACAGAGCTGCATGCCATGGGTTGCAGGCCTGCTCAGCTCATGATGGGCCGACAGATCAAAACAACAGTGCCCACAGTCAACACAGTACTGTTTCCAAAATGGCCCCACCTTACAAAAGTGCGTAAAGCTGATGCCAAGGCCAAAGGAAGCTACAGGTGTGCAACGGCGTCAGACCACTTCCACCTCTCAATACAGGGGACAGTGTGGCAGTCAAACTTGACAGTGAGTCAGGTTGGACGACAACAGGGAAAGTCCAAATGCTACACCAAACTCCGAGGTCCTACCTGATCCACAGACCACGGGACACTGCGGAGGAACAGGCAACACTTACGCCCAACTTTCCTACCTGCACAAGAGCCAGACGCAACAGAAGACATGCAGGTGGAACATTCCCCACCTTCCTGGTCCTCACCTCCACCTTTGCTTGTTAGACAGACTGTTTCACCGGTGCCTATAGTACGGCTCCCTGCTCAGGCTCGTGTGTCTTCACGGGGGAGAATTATCCGTCCACCAGAGAGACCGAAAGACTATTAACACATAGATTGCCTATTGGAGCAGAATAATCTCCAGCAGCTATGGAGGTGCATGAGCAGTCTACCTGATGACCTCGGGTTACCCCATCTTATTAAGTATTGGTCGAGAGAGAAAAAAAGGGAAGAAATGTGGAAGAATGTATGCATAAATGTGGAGAAACTAAAGGAAAAGAGACATGTTTATTGTTAACATTTAAAAGGGACATGTTGACGTTCATTGTTTAAAGCACTTTTGAGGTTGATATTATTTACAAAATCATATGTGGTGGTGTGGATTTGATTTCCGCTGTAAACTAGAGCCCAACTGATATATCTGCGGGCTGATATTATTGGCCGATATTAGGTGTTTTCCAAACTATTGGTATCGGCATTTATAATGGCTGATAAATGAATATTTAAAAAATAAAATAAAAACGGACAAAACACCGTTCACACAGTGTTGGCGTTGCATAGTTTGTCCACCAGAGGGCACTCTACAACGCTAGTGTTTAACCCTTTAAGTTTCATATCTTAAGTTTGTATTTTTATACATTTTATTTATCAGAACTTTAATATATTGATGTTCCTTTGTTCTGTTGTGACAATAACAGTTTATTTTTAAACTGCATTGTCATATTATTTTAGTGAGGACTCATAAATAACTACAAATAACTAATGTTAGGGAAATCTGATTATGTTTTGTTGCGTGTTTCTGCACTGTAACAAAAACAAATCGTAAAAAAAACAGTAAAAAGTCTGGCTGCAAAGTTGACAAACACCGTCAAATGACAGTAAAAAAACTTACATTATTTTACAGAAAAAAATCTTTTTTTTAAATACAGATATTTCCTGTAAATATTTTCTGTATTTTTATAGTCTAAATATTGTAGAATTAAAAAGAAAATCTTGTTGTAAAACATTTTGAGAATGTTAAAAACATTTATAAATCTTAGAAACTCAGAAATACCTTAAAATTACACAATTTAACTGAAAACTGCTGTTTTAATACGGTTTTCTTTGGTAAATTCACAAGATTATCCAATCCATCCACAATAACTCCCTGTCAAAGTACAGATTTCTGAATGTAAAACACAAAAATTATGTCAAATGACTTTCAAATACCCTCCTTTAGGTGTTTATTTTATGATTATCCAATCTATTTACAGTAAATTCCTGTTAAATACTGTTTTTTAACTGTATAAAAAAGAATATAATGGGATAAAACCTTGCAGAAACATGATAATAATAATAATAATAATAATAGTCATTACTTTATATAAACAATATTTGAGAGTAATTTACAAGCAACTCGCCAATATATCTACATACTTTTACCATTAATGTATGGTGTTTACTTTAAATAAACATTGTTTCATAGTAATTTAGAAGCAAATATCCAGTGTATTTACATACCTTTACCATTAATATATGGGGTTTACTTTATATAAACCTTGTTTCTTGGTTATAAAAAGCAACTATTCAATTCAAAACATAGTTTTACCATTATTGTATTGTATGGGGTTTACTTTATATAAACTGTTCTTTATAGTAATTAATAATCAATATATATGTATACTTTTACCATTTTTGTATGGCGTTTACTTTATATAAACATTGTTTCATAGTAATTTAAAAGCAACTCTCCAATATATCTACATACCTTTACTATTAATACATGAGGTTACTTTATATAAACACTGTTTTATAGTAATTTAAAAGCAACTATCTGGTATATCTACAGACCTTTCCTCATTGAAGTAGGGGGTTTACTTTATATAAACATTTGACAGTAATAACAAGCAACTCTCCATTATATGTACATACATGTTTATTTTATATAAACTTTATTTGACAGTAATAACAAGCAACACCAATATATCTACTGACTTTTCTTATAAGTGCATGGAATTTACTTCATAAACATTATTTGACAGTAATTACTATTACTATCCAATATATGTTCACAACTTCGTCATTAGTAAATGGGGTTTTGAATGTACAAAACCCAAAAGGGCTATGTAAAAGTGCATTTGCATCAACTACTTTTACACTCAATAAATATATATATTTTTCTGTTGACATTTTACAGCATTGTCCAATCCATTCACTGCAGATCCCTATTTGAGATGTATGAGATTTTAAGATGTATCATAACCAGAAAGTATCATAAAATGACCATTTAAACAGTGCATGTTTAAGTGAATAAACTTATGGGAGCAAAAACTGTCTGGTACAATGCATTATAGCTAAAAGGGGAACTATGGGCAATTTGGGAATTCATACATGTGTGTTCAAAATGTCAGTGAACATGAACAACTCTCTCCAAAATCCAAAAACTCAAATTTGTGATTTCATCTGATATAATGTCTGGAGCTTTTACAAAAACAATGAATTGAGAAAGATTTTAAAGATTACACTGAGACCAGCCAGGGGGGTGTTAGGAGGTAACGGGTAGATTTAACTAGATTAAACCTTTTTTTTTATTCTACAAAATTAGTTTAACATTCATTGTCTAAGAAGCAGCTTAGTAACCTGATGACATCATAGTTTGAGTCTTAAATCTCTGGTTTGTGGCTTTGCGAGAGAGTAGCTCTTACAAATATCAGAGGTGAGAAAAAAGACCTTTGCACACCAAGGACGTTTTTTCCATGTGGTTATTTCGCATGTCAATATATTTTGTAGGGCTGCACAATTAATCGCAATGTTATCAATCGCAATATGAATTGGTGCAATATCCAAATCGCAGGGGAGCGCAATATTTGTTGAAGGCAAAATATGTGTCAAACCATTCTGAATAAAGTATTGTGGTGCTGCAGAGATGTCCCGGCCTACAAATCATATCCTACAGACTAAAGGAAAAAATCTTTGTTTGGCACAGATCCTCGCGAAAAATCACACGGCAATCATTTTTAAAAATATTTTTCAATGAAGATGATGAAAATCATTCCCTCCATTATCGTGAATCATATCACAATTGCAATATCCGTCAAAATAATCGCAATTAGATATTTTCCTCAAATCGTGCAGCCCTAATTTTTTGTTTATTTTTGTCACAAGTAGTGTTTACTTATGAGGATCACCAAACAACAACATAGAGGCTGCTGTCTGAACTACAGACTGTACAGTCGGCAAACTTTATTACTCCTTTCAACCTTTACGAAGGCAGCGTATGCCAGAAACATTTTTTCCGTTTTTACCTTTCACAATAAGCCTTAGACATATGCTACATGGTTTTGCAGCATTTATTTGTTCTCAAACTGCAGAATCTAGCTGCTGTCAGCTGCTTCATATCTTCACCGCTAAACGTTAACGGTTAAATGGTCCGACTGCTCTCTCTTTCTCGTCCGCTCAGACCACATCTTCCGTCACTTTCTCTCTTCAACATCTGTCCTACCGACATGGTAGATGAGCTGGCGCGAATATCCAAAACTTTTATTGAAAACTGTCGCAAATTGTGAAATATTCACAAGCGATTCTTTTGCATTTTATTTATTTATTTATTTGATAGGGACATTGCTCATTGATCAACAGACAAGTTACTTGCTGTAAACAAGCCATACTTAGCCACAAGTGCTAGTTTCCAACTGTTGTCCCTAGCCAGGTCTTAACAGGCACCCTAAAATACAAAAGTCAATACAAATACACTATAAATGTAATAAATACAGGAATTTTAAAACAATATGAATATACCTTCAAACAGACAATATATTGCTCACCTCATCTAACCCTCAACTTGATTACAGTATAAAGTATAGTATAAATAAATAAAGAAAATGATAATAAAATAAAAGCAAAGTATGTTCATGGGCTTAAGTATTTGGTGTATGGTTACAATTGTAATTGTCCCTAATCCAAGATTTAAGATGGTTTTTAAAAGAGGAGAGACTATTACACTCTCTTAACTCATTGGGGAGACTATTCAAAAAAAATTGTGACTCTGACAGCGAAGGCTGTGCTTCCAATCCTACTTTTTTCACAGTGGTGGTGGAGCAAGCCCACGGAGTACCTTAAAGACAAGACAGGCATCGGCAAAGTTTCTGAAGTTTTTAAAACTAAACATGTTGTTTTTTGATCATGTGACGATGATAGCTATTACCCTTACGGTCCAATGTCTTTAATGCCTGTTTATAAAGTGACTCCAATGGTTGCAATGTTGTTTTATTGGCTTGCGACCAGCTAGTTAAACAGTCAGAAAAATGTGAGAAGATCATAGCATGCAAGAAGAGCTTTGTGGCCTTCATTGGTAGGTATGGTCTTATGTGCTTAAAATTTGCCAGGTTAAATTTAACAATATTGGCAACCTTGTTTGTATACTTCTTAAATGAGAGTTGTGAGTCTAGGATGATTCCCAGGTATTTAAAGTCAGATACCACTCTAACCTTATCTTGGTTAACAACTACCTCAGTCATAAGTCACAGTAGTTTGTTTTGTAAAATACATACATACTGTTTTACTTATGTTCAAGTGTAAGCATGAATTAGTTAGCCATATGGATACCTTACTCAGTCAGTTGTTGTGCAGCTTGTTTATTTTTAGCATGTACGTAGAGGACTGTCATCTGCCTACATTTGTAAATGTACAGATGGACAAACAGTGGGCACGTCATTTATGTAGAGATTGAACAGAAGGGGGCCCAGTATAGATCCTTGAGGGACACCTATTTTTTTTACAGTTTAGATATGTAGATTGAGTGTTGTTAATGCATGTGCTTTGTTTTCTGTCAGTTAAGTACAACCCCAAATCAGAAAAAGTTGGGACAGTATGGAAAACACAAATAAAAAAAGAAAGTAGTGATTTCTAAATGTACTTTGACTTGTATTTCATTGCAGACAATACAACAGCACATCATTTAATGTGTTCCTCATGATTTTTATTGTTTTTGTTTTCAAAAAAACAAAATTCCTATTTTGGTTCTTGCAACACATTTCAAAAAAAGTTGGAACAGTAAAGCATATTCCACTTTGTAATGTTGCCATTCCTTTTCACAACATTTAAAAGACGTTCAGGGACTGAAGACACCAAGTGATGAAGTGTTTCAGGTGTAATTTTGTCCCATCCTTGCTGCAAACAAGTCTTAAGGTGGGCAACAGTACAGTACTCGTTGCATTTTGCGCTTCAAAATGCGCCACACATTCTCTATTGGAGACAGGTCAGGACTGCAGGCAGGCCAGTCAAGTACCTGTATCCTCTTCCTCCACAGCCAGGACTTTGTAATGTGTGCAGAATGTGGTTTTGCATTATCTTGTTGAAATATGCATGGACGTCCCTGGAAAAGATGTGTTCTTGAAGGCAGCATATTGTGCTCCAAAATCTCTATGTACTTTTCAGCATTAATGGTGCCATCACAGAAGTGCAAGTTACCTTTGCCAAGGGCACTGACACAACCCCATACCATGACAGACCCTGGCTTTTGGACTTGTTGCTGGTAACAGTCTGGATGATCCTTTTCTTCTTTGGTCCGGAGCACACGCTGTCCATTTCTCCCAAAAAATACCTGAAATACTGATTCATCTGACCACAGTACACGTTTCCACTGTGTGATGGTCCATCCCAGATGCCTTCGAGCCCAGAGAAGTCGACGGAGCTTCTGGACACTGTTAACATAGGGCTTCCTTTTGGCACAGTACAGTTTTAACTGGCATTTGTGGCTGTAACTACGTATTGTGGTACTTGACAAAGGTTTGCCAAAGTAGTCCTGAGCCCATGTGGTGATATCGCTTATAGATGAATGACGATTCTTGATGCAGTGCCGCCTGAGGGATCGGAGATCACGGTTGTTCAGCTTAGGCTTGCGCCCTTGTCCTTTACGCACTGAAATTCCTCCTCATTCCTTGAATCTTTTAATTATGTTATGCACTGTTGAAGGTGAAATAAGCAAATGTCTTCCTATCTTTCTTTGAGGAACATTGAACATCAATTTACCTGATTACTAGCCCTAAATTGCTCCTGTCCCAAACTTTTTTGAAATGTGTTGCAGGTCTGAATGACAGGAAAGGATGTATATTTACAAATGAAATTAAGTTGACCAGACAAAACATGAAATATTTTGTGTTCACATTATCTGCATTGAAATACAAGTCAAAGTACATTTAGAAATCACTACTTTCTTTTTTTATTTGTGTTTTCCATACTGTCCCAACTTTTTCTGATTTGGGGTTGTATGATTTTATCCATTTGATTGCATTCCCACAAAAACTAAAATATGATAGTTTTGACAAAAGAACATCATGATCGACGGTGTCAAATGCTTTTTTTTAAATCTTAAAATATTGCGCCCACCACGCCTCCTTTATCTAGATTCATTTTGATGTTCTCGATAAAAAAGCAGTTGGCTGTTTCTGTGGAGTGATTACTTTGAAAGCCAAAGTGCATTGGGTGCAGTGGCGTATGGCCTTTACTAAGATGAGTAGTCAGCTGTTTCGCCACCCATTTTCTCTTGGATATTACAGGTAGTATACTGATAGGCCTGTAGTTCTCCACCAGTGTTTTATCACCGGCCTTGAAAATGGGGGTTACCACAGCTGTTTTCCAGGAACTTGGGAAAATACCTTGTTTAATTGATAGATTGATTAAATGTGGTTTGATTAGAGACTGTTTGAGTTTTAAAAAATACAGAATCAAGACCAAAGGCATCTTTAGCTTTTGAGTTCCTTAATGAATTTATGGTATTTTCTACTTAATTTTCTCAATTCTAAAAGCAATGCAATTTTGCGTCAATTCGTCAACTGATTGAATAAAACGATTGTTTTATTCATCTTCTCTGGTTATCTGATTTAATTTCAGTTCAAGTGCCAGTGCGCAGTGCTGAGTATCTTTCCCAATTAATTTATTAAGATTGTTCCAGATTGATTTCCCATCTCCCTTTGCATCATCAATTACTTGTATATAGAAATCTGCTTCGGCTTTCCTTATGTTCCTTACTACTCTATTTCTGAGGGATGTATAACTATACCAGTCACTTCTAAGTCCTGACTTAAGTGCAATATTTAGTGAAGAATCTCTGTCCCTCATCTGTTTCCAGAGAGCCTCATTGAGCCAAGGTGGAGAATTTTTCTGTCTTGGTCTGTGTCTCATTCTTCTGCTATATGAGGATATTATATTATTAACAGTGCTTGAAAATAGATTGCAACTGTTCTCTATATCTTCAATAGCCATAAGATCAGTCCAGTCGATATCATTTAAAGCAGATTTGAATTTGTCCATATCATTTTTAGGAATACTCGGATGATATTGTTTCACTCTGGCTGTTTTCTTAAAACGTTTTTTAGCGAGTTTCCTTCCCAGTAAAGTCATATTATGGTCAGATAAACCTGTTAATAAATTGTGTGATTTTTTATCCTTTCCGGTCTGTTTGTAAACATTAAGTCAATTTGCATCTGAGAGGAGTGAGTGATGCGGGTGGGACCAATAACTAACTGGGTGAGATTAAATTTGTCTGTTATGTCTTTAAGTTTTTTCCGGTCACAGTTATTTTCCCAGTTTATATTAAAATCGGCCATTAAAATTAGCTCCTTTCTTTCTTGACATTGTTTTAACAGTTTATGTAAATTATCATAAAAAGCAATGGTAGATGAAGGAGGACGATACAAGCAAATTAAAATAAATGACATTTCAGGGGATAACCAAACGTTCAGTCCAAGCCATTCGATATCTAATACAGGTGACCATTCAACCAGATTACATTTGATTGTGTCTTTCACATAGATTAACACGCCTCCCCCTCGCCCTTTGTCTCTGTCCTTTCTGAAAACATTGTATCCAGAGACATTAACAGCTGCCTCTGGGGAATAGTTACTTCACCACGTTTCTGAGACACCAAGAAAATCCAGGTTGGAATTATTTAGTAGATGTTTCATTTGATTGCTCTTTGAGACCATGCTACGGATATTAATGTGTCCGCCTATAATCCCCTTGGTTTGGAGTGTGGGTCCCATAGAATTTTAGCATGGTTTAGAGTTTGGAAAAATGTAAACTTACGATATTTCCTGATAGCTGGATTGAGATCAGTAAGTTTTCGTTCATCACGAACAGGCCGCTTTACCAGTGTAGAGATCCCCAGCGTCGGTGACATGAGTGATGAAAACTCACTGCTGGCATGCGTCACAGTTCCGGAGTGTTCCTCGCGTGTTGCTCCGTGTGTGGTGGAATCCAAACCGGAGGCCACACATGGATTCAGCGCATCCAGGGAAGACTGCAGCATGATGTCAATCGATGCCATCCACGAGCACCCGCATGATCTTTGGCCTCCTCCCACGTTCAGACTCCGATTGCTGTTGTTGTCCCGCCGGTAGTCCAGGGCAGGTCCCAGGCGACAGAAAGATAGGAGCGTCTATGGAGAGGCCGGCGTCACCAGTACCGGATCCGTATGGACCAGGGTTAGGCTCGACATCTCCAGCCAAGAGAATGATTGTCAACAGCAGAAGGATATCCTGGTAGGGCCGTCTTGATTTTATTTTCCTTCGGATACCTGTATGATTTGGCAGGGTAGCTTGGCCTTTGTTTAGCAGAGCTTCGTAAATGACATGTTGGCTCGATGCGTTTGGTCTAATGCCGTGCTGAGACTTTCCAAGCCCAGCTGAACCGGCACAACAACATCGCACAGAGAGTAGAAGTAGCACAAAGACTAAACTTGCTACAAACAGACTTTTAGTGATCTTAGCACTTTGACTTGATGGTATGTGATGGCGTGACTTGATGGTACGAAGACAAGGGTTTTGCGTATTTGGCAGTATTGTTTGAGTATACAGCGACAGAGCACCTGTCATGTTTAGTGGATGCCCCCGGTCTGTAACGGTCTTAAGTCACACATGTGCAAGTCACAAGTCTTAAAGCGTAACTCTCACCAAAATGCAACCTAGGGTCTTTTTGTGAATGTACCTGAGTCAAACTTTAGTTTAAAAGCATAATTGGCATAAAGCGCGACTTTTAAGATTTACCGTGTTCTTGTTTTGGGTCAAACGGCCTTTTGAATGGGAGAGCTAGGGGCTCTTCTATGATCGCATCAAAATCACTATTTTTAAACACTAAGAAGGCTCGATACAACATGAAACTTTGCTCCAAGTATCACCAGTGGCTGTACACATGAACTCAGCATTGAGAACATTGTTTGTGTACACAGAGTTTACTAAAAAAGGTTTTGAACAACTCACTGTAGTGGTTGTTGTTTCCGGGCGCTACCGTCTCGCCAGTCAAAATGTGTCGATCTCCAAATGAATGAATGAACAGACTCCATAGGAGGAAATATCATTCTTACATGAGGCTCCTTTTTCAACTACAAGGTCAATATTGTTTTTCACTAATGACTAAACAACGAATTATCTGTGCATTTATATGGAACCAAGCTTTATGAGCTTTCCATCTTTACTCTCCTCCCTGTTACATTGCACTTGGAGATGGTTGCGCCCGGACACAACTGCTAAAAGTAATTCAAAACCTTTTTTAGTAAACTCTGTGTGCTCAATCAATGTTCTCAATGCTGGAGTTCATGTGAAGAGCCCCTGGTGATACTTGGAGCAAAGTTTAATGTTGTGTCGAGCCTTCTTAGTGTTTTAAAAAGTGATTTTGATGCTATCATAGTAGTGCCCCTAGCACTCCCATTCAAAAGGCCATTTGACCCAAAAACGAAAATACGGTAAATCTTAAAAGTGGCGTTTCCGTCCTAATTATGCTTTTAAACTGAAGTTTGACTCTGGTACATTCACAAAAACACCATAGTTTGCATTTTGGCGAGAGTTACGCTTTAACCTTCACCATCTTGAACAAGTCCCAAGTCACTGTGTTTAGACTCAAATAAGGCTGTACCAACAAATAGGGGTGTAACAATGTTACAAATACACGTTCGGTTCAGACCTCGGTTTGTTTTTTGTTTGTTTTTGTTTACAAGCACAGACCAGGTAAAGCAACCATTACCAGTGCAGATGTCATTCGTTAACTCCTTCAGCTGTTTGTGAACTCCTTTGCTGACTCCTTCTTAGCCTCTGCTGGGCTCCCTCTTGCTCTGGGCTATCGTGTTCTCAGTCTGGTCTGTTGGTTCAGTCTTCATTAACTGGTCATTGGTCTCTTGATCATTGTCAAACCGAACACAGAATGGGAGCCATAACATAGATGAGCAAGATGTGGTAAGGTACAGCTGATTACGTGTGATACTTAACCTTTATATGGTGAACATCTCTTTACTTTAGCTTTCTTTATCTCCTTTATCTTCTTAATCTTGTATCCTCCTTTCTTCCATCTTGCCTAAACAGAGATTAAAGAATTAGGGTGAGATTTGAACATTACTGTAACAGTACTATACATAGATGTATTTGTGGTGGCTTGCCAGCTTTGACCACCAGGTAATTATTTAGATTTACAGCACAAATGAAACTTAAAATACATATTTAATTATATACTGAGTGCAATTGCCTTGACTGGAGGGAGATGCACTTATAAGTAGAGCAGGTAGCCTATATCTTATTTCTGAGTTTGTTCAATTCCCTGTCCATTTATTTTTATGTGGAAAGCGAGAATGGAAACATTCTCTCTGGAAAGACAGAATGGTAATGTATGGACACATTGAATCATGAGTGAAAATAACGATCACGTTCAAATTAAGATGTTGTGGTCCACAAAGCAGACTCTCCGTTTAATGTCATGTTGTAATTTGTTACACTTGTAAATCTTAAATGAAGCAGGGGTAAAATGTTATTACAACGTAATGGTTCACTGTTCATAAAGTAGAACCAAATTAATGTTAGTCAGCTGAGATAGCTTAGCATGTAATGTTAACTACCTAGTGTTAGGAGCAACGGAGCGTTATAACGTTTCTTTAATTACTAGTAGGGCTGTCCTCGACTAAAGAAATTCTTAGTCGACTAACATATGATTTTGTCGACTAATCGATTAGTTGATTTAATCGACAGAGCTGTGCTCTTTGAGAGGTGGTTAAGACTAGAAAAGTGCAATATAAATGTAGTTAATTAACCATTTGTAAAACTGAGTTTCTCTGAAATTGATCCTGCAAATGCACCACTTTAAATCTTGTGTTTACCAGAAATGTTCTCATAAGTTGCTTGGAAATGAGTAATTAAGCATGAGTAAGCATAAAAAATGACTTATCGACTAAAGAAATCTTAGTCGACTAAGACCAAAACGACCAATTAGTCGACTAATCGACTAAGAGGTGGCAGCCCTAATTACTAGGATTAGTACCTAGCTAATCAAGCTAACCTGCTAAACAGTCTACTACTAACATTAGGCTACATTACTTGGCAAGTTAACGTTACTAAGTTAACTGCAACCTGTCTTTGTCAGGTCCGTGTTTGTATGAGGAAATAGGAACTTAAGTTAAACATGGAACGTTGACGTTACTAAATTAAGTTAGTTAGCTGACAAATATAATATAGTTAACTGTTAGCTATATATTTAGCTAGCTAACATTACGACTGGTGCCAAGACTGTATGGCTGCAGCCTGGAGCGTCCCGTGTCATGCCATCCCGTCTAATGCTGAGGCGTATTGAACGGTAACTTCAGAGGATCAAAATAGGAAGGACCTTAGATACGACTTGCCACGCTAAGCAACCGGAGATATTTATAGTCTGCTCAGCTGATAGAACCCTTCAGTTTAGCTACGAGCCAGAAAGCTAACGCTATGCTAGCAAGATCCAAAGTCAATAACATTGTGTACAGTTGGCAATCAGTAAAAATAATTTGACAGTATGTTTAACAAGACAAGCTAGCTATCCAACCATAGCATTGTCCCTAAAACAATAGAACGACTTTTACAAACAATTTGATCCGCGATGTGTGACGTTACTGTCGGCGCAGTGGCGCAGCCTGAAGTAGTGACCTGAATAGTGAATGGGATGTGAGATAACGTTATTAAATAAAATGTCAGTCCAGAGGGCAGTATAACTTACTTCTTGCAACGTGTGTGTTAGCGCCATCCTGTGGTGTTCAGAGGACGAGTTGGAAAAACAGATCCACATTTCCTGTTTGATTTAATGTACCGCATTGATTTAGAACAGGGGAAGCTTTTATTTTGAAAAGTAGAAGCTCGGGGACGGCATCAGGCGGGACGGCATGAGACAGGACGGCATGACATTGGACGCTCCACGCTGCAGCCATACCCGCCTCACTGGTGCATGGTTCACATTCAAGGCTAACGTTACCTAAGGACAGGCATAATGTTAACGCCAGACACACTTTAATAAGGCACATAAAAGGCAAATGCTAACGTTAGCCCTGCTGACATTTTAAAATTGTGAAAAGTATGCAAGTGTTATCTTAACTCATGTCCAGTTGATATCTCGTGAGGAAACTGCATGTAAATAAATACAACAGTATTACTTTTACTGTTGTCCTTCATGTCTTTATTCACCTTATATTACCTCAGCCCATGAAAAACTCTTTGTTCCCTTTGATCTGTAGACATTAAGGAGAGGAAAATGATTTGAGGGAGCAGTAGGATTGCACAAAGACCTTGCATTTTGGGTCTTAATATTAAGAGAAAAATATTTAACAAATGTATCATGCACCTTCATAAGGAAAAGAACATGTATGCTACATATATTATTTCAAGTACACCAAATGCATAAAAAAGAGGTCTGTCCGCCATGCATTTATTAGTTTCTGACTGTGGGAAAGTAGAAAAAAACTCTAAAAACTTCCCCAAACTACTGTATTTCTGAATTCCTAATTTTTATTGACATTCACGAGCCTCCCCTAAAACAGTTTGGTGCTTCTTAGGGAGGCCTACCTCCCACTTTCAAAACCTCTGGTCTAACATATTGTATTGGAAGACAGCCTTTTAGTGGATTAACAGCCTTTTATTAAAGGCCTATGAAATAACAGTTACTTTCTCAAATAAGCATTAGGTTGCAGATGTCCATACTAGAGCCCTGCGCGGGACTGTTTTCTTCATCCCGCTCCCGCTGAATTTCTGACCATTACCGCCCGCACCCGCAACGTGTGTGTAACACTCCCGCCCGCTCCCGCAATATTTATGTTCACTCCTGCCCGCACCCGCAAAACTCTGAGAATTTATGCCCGCACAATAATAGAGATGCATTAATGTTGTGTCTTCTCCCGTCCCACATGGGAAAACACGTCATTTTGTAGGATAATAGGGAGAAGATGCAGGGAAAGAAGGCCGGTGCTTGCTGCGAGAGGGGAGGAAGGAGCAGAGGATGAGGGGGCAGGCGGACGGGGCCTCTGAGCTCCCCCGTCCTGGGAGGCTCAGACACGCTGCTGGAACATGCAAAAATTGCGGGAACTTGCAAAAATTGCGGGAACTTGCGAAAACTGCGGGAACTTGCAAAAACTGCGGTTTGATGAAAAAGAGAAAAATAAGTGATTCCCCCAACACCCGGTTCTCACTAGGAGAAATTACATCACTTCATAACGTTTCCATGGCAACAGGGTAAAATGGCTGCTCTTGTGTGAAGTAAATGCAACGTTTTTAAAATTTCTGAGATAGATATATGTGACTTATTTGCAACGAAAATGCGGGGATTATGAAATCATGCAAGCCCCGCATATTTTGCGCGGAAATCGGCAATTTATGCAGCAAAAGCGCGGCGTATTTGAAAAAATGCGGCGAAAGCGCGGCGTATTTGAAAAAATGCGGCCCCCGCATAAATATGCGGACTTTGGCTGATTATGCATTGAATTATGCGATCGCATAATCGCGTTTTTCTGGAGGGACTGCTAAATGAAACACATATTGCCCAGGCCATATGTGCATCAATGTTTGTGTAACCATTGCAAGTATATGGAAATTGCAGTGTAATTTCAGAGGCAGAGGTGGTCAGATCACAGAGGTCTTGTCAGGCGCTGGTGAAGCATTTGAGATACTGGACATGCATGAATATTCATTCTACCCCACATAAGAGGGAAGCTCATGCTCTGAGCTGTTTGCATGACATAGACAGGAACAGACATCAGAAGCCAGAGTGGACACAGTATAAGGCATCACAGCAGACATCAGCAAAGTAAGCAGTCAGTGGAAAAAGATGTTGGACCATGAATCTGAAATAGCCTCATATGGCCTCCACGTAAGTGAAATGAGGCAAGAACATCAGATGCCCTCTAAAATATTAGGATGGTGAAGATGTAGGCTTACCCAGGCTGCAGGCTGCCTGGCTCTCTGTGTACTGTATCGCCATCCTGTAGGCCTATAGGGTTGCGGGCCTATGTGATGTGAACTGTGCTTGCACGATTCTTTTGTCAACTCATTCGCCAGACCAAAACATGATAAAGTGATGAGCATATCACAGACTTGGACTAAAACAGACATCATGTACATCTAAGGCTTGCAGTTTAGGTTGACTCTTGTCTCTTATGCATTCCCTTAACTGAAGCTATGGCTTTGTTTCCACAAATATTTAGGTGAAAGAATGTTTATTTTTACAAAGACAGATCTAAATACAGCATCTTTGTCCACATAGGCCCCAGTGGTGATTTGGTGCAGTACAGCTTTAGCTGGTTGTTTAAGCTTGTGTGCTGCCAAGTTGTTTTACTGTTTGTATTACCATAAATATGCTTACAAAATATTACAGTATTGTAGTTTCTAATGGAATTACATTGATCCAACTATACTTGAGAACAATGCTTGTGGGTTTGTGCTGTGGAGTGGTTGAGGCCATGCAGAAAGGGCGTTGAGGTGCCCTTGGGGGGTGTTTGTTTGAAAGCTAGTTTAAAGCAAAGAATCATAATAACAATACATGTTTACACTTTAAACTACTAAAAAACACTAGTGGTCTGCAACATTAAAACCTGCCAGTTTACAGCACTGCAGCTGGACGAGACGGTGGATTATTACTCTTCTGCGCTTCTGTCAGCTTTGTCTGGCGCAGCTCCATGCTGCCATCATGGAAATGGGACATCAGAGCACCGTCTTAAATGAGCTCTGTAGCTACTACGTGAAGCTGCGTTCAGATAAAAAAAAATATATATATGCAATCACTGCAACGTCCTGTTGTGTTCTTTAACCCCCCAATGTAGCACAGGTAGACTTTATATTTCACAGTAACAGTTTTTAGTCAGATCTTTTATAGAACACAATGTTTCCTACTGCACCTGAAGGCAGCTTCATTTCACGGAGAAAGTAGTGCTGGGCGGTGTGACCAAAAATTCATATCACGTTTTTTTTCAAAATTATGCCGGTTTTCCGGTTTTTGACGGGGTTTTTTTTCATGCATATTCAGATGTTCAATGCATTTTCTACTCGTTGAGAGAGGAATTACTGCAGTAAATTGACTTAATTGACTCATTACTCACCACTGTATTAAGCGGGACCATGTCTTTAGCTAGGTGGTTGGCAGAGATGGGAGTAAGTCACACATGGGCAAGTCACACGCAAGTCTCAAGTCTTAACCTTCAAGTCTCAAGCAAGTCTAAGTCATTTTGTGTGACAATCAAGCAAGTCAAGTCATAGCTTTGGTCAAGCAAGTCAAGTCAAGTCATAGCTTGGGTCAAGCAAGTCACAAGTCAAGTCATACAAAAGTTTCCATTTTTAAACAAGCTAAAGCTAGTGGTTATAACTGCTGGAGTTTTATTTGCATTTTTTCCTACTCAATATTCAAAAGACATTGCGTCCAAGCCACATATATCTGAACAGTTTAAATGTATAAAGATTTAAAAAAGCACAGCCTAAAACTGATATTAGGCAAACAAAAAAAATCAACATACATATTTGTTCAATATGCCTCAAACATGACATCAAATCATGAAATTCTTTCAAACAATTCAAGTATAATGGTTTCTAAGTCAAATAATATTCTTCAAACATGCCTCACTTTTATGGGACAGAAACACATTTAACCTAAAAAAAACATATTCTTTAAGAGTAGCTGAATCCCACCACCTTTGCATAATTTGGAGAGATTGAATAGTAGGCTATATGTTAATATTTGTCAGTGTATTTGTGAGTGAATGTGTGCGTGTTTGAGAGAGAGTGAATGAAAAGTTATTAATATTGGTGAGTGAATGTGTGCATGTGGTGTGTGTGTGAGAATGCAGTGTGTGTGTGTGAGAGAGAGAGACAGAGAGAGAGAGCAGTTTGCTGTGTGTATGTACAGTGTGCCTAGTTGTATTCGTTCTTATCGCCACCTTGAACAAAGACGGGAGGGTGTGCTTATTCATGGCCCAAAACTGAAGGGAGTTCTGTTCATCACAAGCGTCCAAATAGTGGTTCAGCTGAATATGGGGACTGGAACCTGAATCTCTCCCGATTTGAAGTGTCTGATGAAATTCGCCGTGGTGGTGATTGACATCGGAATTTTTTGTACTGCAGACCTTGCAAACTGCAGTTCGTTTCTTCTTTGCCCTGGTCAGATGTGTAATCCTTATAGCCAAACTTTATTATTTTCGGTGCAGAGGAATCCATGACGTTAAATAACAGCCGTAGCCAGTCTCGTTTACTGCAGGTCTGCCGCCATGTCTGGTGGTTGGTGATGGAGTTTGTAATCTCGATCCACCGTTTGCTTTTTCTGTCATAGCAAGTCCCTCTAGCAAACGCGTCTTTAAGTGACATTTGGCTCGACTTTTCTTTTGCTTTCCCCATGTTACCTGCTGATGTGGAGGGCGCTGAGCCTGCTGACTTTAATTTCATACTTTCTCGATATTCCAAGACGTGTTTGCAGCTGAGGTGGTGGAGCAAATTGCTCGTATTGCCGCCTTTCGCAACTATTTTAGCCCGACAGCACTTGCATAAAACGGTTGTTTGGTCAACGTCGGATTTTTGGAAACCAAAAAACCTCCAAACAACAGACCCGGCGGCTCCTTTTTTTTGGCACAAGTTCGTTTCTACTACTTCTGCAGCATCCATCTTCCGTGTGACGTCCCTCTGGTGCACTGCTGTTTACCGTCGCTGCTTAGAAGTGCAGCATTTTAAAGGGTCCGTCTAAAACAGTGTCGCGAGGCGCAGCGCGAACGTTCGTTCCGGACGTTGTGTTATTAAACACACCGGTATGGCGGTATATTAAAAATGAACATCGTGGCGAAAATATACACCGGTTTTCGGTATGAACCGGTATACCGCCCAGCACTAGGAGAAAGAGAAAGAAAAGTGACGAGCGAGAGATATCGACTGTGCTTCGGTGTTTGGCAAACATTTATCTGTTTCATAAACTCCCGGGCAGTTCAGGGCTTGTGTTTGGTGTGTTAAAACTTTCTTGTTGAAGCGATAGAGGCAGTGATATAACCGTTTACTGCAGGCTACAGGATTCTCACACCTCCAAACGCAGCGCGATGGGGTTGCGTTTCTCCAAACGTTTTTTTCTGCTATTTACTCGCAAGACTGGCGATAGCAAACCTATACTCTTCTAAGCATCAACAATGGGCTCTCACTAACTTTCAAATGTTGTAAACTTATTTCCATTCTGCAGTAGGTGTCGTTCTTCAAGTCGTTTGTCATCACCAAAATGTGTGTGTGTGTGTGTGGGTGTGTGTGGGTGGGTGGGTGTGTGAGAGAGACTGTGCGTGTGTGTGTGTAATCCTGCTTTCAACCCTTGATAAGTGCCAGCTTGTTTTCGGTTGGAACAATTCAATTATAGATTTAGATTTGAATGAAAAATAGATTTGAATGTTAAATTGCTGTTTCTGATTGGCTGCTGTTAGTGTTTGTAATAATAATAATAATATATTTTATTTAAAGTGCCTTTCATGACACCCAAGGTAACTTCACAAACAAAAAAGGACATTCAAATTATAGTCATCTTATAAATGTGCTGAGGTTCACACCAGGGACATGCAGCAGGCCTTTTGATAATACTGTACCTAATTATTGTTTGAACCTATTTTTGACCAGGGGGGCTGAATAACAAAATAGTGGATGCCTGATCATTTCTCCCCGAGGTAGATTTCAACAGTTCAGGAACTATTTGTTATTAGTATAAAGGGATAGTGGAGGAGTTATGGGATTTTCTGAAAATGTAATTGTCACCCTCCCTTCACCAGCAATACTTTTTCTATAATTAAAATAAACATAAACACATAAACCTCCCCAAAAAGTTAATGTTGACTTCTATATTGACATAAAAATAACATTTGTTCTTTTACAGCCATAATATAACTGTGTTAACCTCTGCATTCTCATCTTACGCATCACACACCTCTGTTATGGTGTGGTGGCCATTTCAGTAGATTTATTCACTAACATTGTTGTGGAAATATAATAAGTATGGAAACTAAATGCACACTTCCTGCATTACTACTACATTACTTCAAATACTAAGTTACTCCTCTAGTAAACTAGTATTCACATGAAATAAAACAATAAAACATTGAGACCATTCAACAAAGCATACTGGGTAATAACAAATTCAACACGTGAACTGGTTGCTATGGACTCGTCATTGTATATTTTATCCTCATGCCCTCTCGGCTGCTGCTTGCTGACGTTAGTATAATTGTATTGTTGTATTAATGGTTAAAGTGTGTAGATATATTAATAGCTTTTTTGTACAGTAGAAAACCAGTATTAAACAGGAATTTACTGTAAATAGATTGGATAATCATATAAAATAAATGCCTAAAGCTTTTAAGATATTATTAATGGACTGTCAAAGAGGGTCATTTTACATTCTTTTGACATGATTTCTCTGTGTTTTACATCCAGAAATCT
The DNA here is from genome assembly GCA_023631565.1 of Gymnocephalus cernua. Classification (NCBI taxonomy): domain Eukaryota; kingdom Metazoa; phylum Chordata; class Actinopteri; order Perciformes; family Percidae; genus Gymnocephalus; species Gymnocephalus cernua. Next base: position 7,070,180 of record CM042442.1, on the reverse strand, counting down.
GTACTTTGACAGGAAGTTCTTGCGGATGGATTGGATAACATTGTGAATTTTCCAAAGAAAACAGTATGAAAACAGCAGTTTTCATTTAAATTATGTAATTTTAAGGTATTTTGCAATATTTTTTTTTTTACAGATTTATACATTTGTTTAACATTCTAAATATGTTTTATGATTCAAATTCTTTTTCATTTTACAATAATTGGACTGTGAAAATACAGAAAATGTACAGTAAATATCTGTATTTTAAAAAGAAGTTCTTTGTAGAATAACGTAAGGTTTTTGCCTGTCATTTCACGGTAGGTGTTTGGCAACTTTTGCTGCCAGACTGTTTAACGTTTTTTCACGATTGTTTTTTTTTAACGTTTCTTTACATTAAATTTAAGGTTTAACTTTAAAAAAATCAGAAAGATGCCTCAATTTTACACTCAGTATAATTATGGTTATTGTTTTGTCTTTTTACATAAAATTCAATGTAATTTAACTTTCAAGCTTATTAAGCAATGGAATTATCCTGTTAAACAACTATATTATCTCATATCAATTTACAGACTACAGCCTTTATTTAATGTTTTTTTTAAATAAAAGTATTTTTCTGTATTTTTATGGCATAACACTTAATGTAGAAAAACGGAAAAAAACAGTAAATTCCAGTGAAATAACTTTTTTTTTTACAGTGTGGATATTTTTTAAATATATATCGGCTGATATATCAGAATATTGGATTTTTAAATCATCAAATATTTGTATCGATATCGGCCTTAAAAATCCTTTATCGGTCGGGCTCTACTGTAAACTGTTCATTTTCTTAAGAAGGGATGTTGCACTCTGTTGGCTCCAAACTGTTAATAAGCCTACAACTCAAAAAGGTGGAGATGTTCACATGCTGGATCTAGTTAACGGTGTAAGGTTACTCGTATAGTGATGAGGCTGCCACAAGGGAGATGATACACATTGCTTAAGGCAGTCGGGAAAATGTCCTAGGATGTAATGCTGTATGCTACGGCCCATACTGTTCAAATGTCAGGAGACAAATAAACGAGAAGCCTCTCGAGTTGTATGAACATCCATTCCGCAAGTAGAAACTTGTACACAATTCTGCTTAAAGGAACCACAGCTGACTAGTTTGACAGGCATTGTCATTTGTGTTTGTGTGTTTGTGTGGATCATATTTCTGCTCATAATCCACAGACCTCACAGTTTTCATAGACTTTTTGTTAAGTAGAAATTAGTTCCACTGAAAATACAGTACAAGTATGTGGTTTATATACTGCCTTTCTATCTTTTGTCCCTCAGTTGTTTACGTTTCCATGTGGTCTCATGTCTTTTTTCTCACATCTGTTCTTCTCTCTGTTGTCTCATCAGATGTTGGTTTTAAAGTTGGAAGAAATTCAGGAATGTCCAATTTTGTGCTACAGATCCATTATGGAGATGTCGGTGCTTTCAGAGGTGAGTCCTAATGGAAGTTAAGTACTAACATTGTTGAATAGAGCTTATTTATGTAATCAGTTACATCTAATTCAGTAAAGGTTTCGAAAGATTCAAGAGTATAAAAGCAATTCAAAATTATTATATTCTGCATGAAGTTTCATTTCTTAGTAAACATTAGGTATGCGAGCAGAAACAAAATGTTTAATAATTTTTCCCTGAGCTGTAACTGGAATGTTTTATTTGTGATATATCAATATTTTTAGTTTAGTGAGCAAACATGCTGAAGAAGAAAAATAAAACGAAAGAGAACGAGGAATATGACCAAAAATATACTTTCACACACATCTACTCAGAAAAATGTTGTATATTTACTACTAGCTAGCTACATCCTCCAGAGTTCTCTGTAGTTTAGCATCCACCAAACACTCTGTGATGGATCTCCAACTCTTTTGGACTTGTGGAATACAAATTCTTAAAATCTTGCATATCAGCATTGATTGTGCCTGTTGTTGTTGTTGTTGTTAATAATAATAATAATAATAATAATAATAATAATAATAATAACTAGAACTGCAAGCAGTTATGAACGGGGTCCAAGCCTCGTGCGCCGGTCCCCCCCGGCGCGAGTCGCCCCCGGCGATCGCTGCCAAATCTGGCGAAGAGCCACAGAGTGGCATGGCGAACAATAATCTCAAGTTTTGTGATGATAGCATTTACTGCTGCAGAGACATATCTATTGCAAATTACTCCCATTTAAATGCATTGACTCATTTGCCAAAAGGCCTCTACGTTAATTATAGCGCCCCCTAACGGCCGATTTTCACCAAATTTGGTGGGAAGCTGCAGAGTGGCATGACGAACAAAATACTCCAAGGGTTTGTGATGATAGCATTTAATGCTGCAGAGATATTTACATTGCAAAGTATTCCCATTCAAATGCATTGACTTATTTGCCGAAAAAGCCTCTACGTTAATTATAGCGCCCCCTAACGGCCGATATTGACCAAATTTGGTGTGGAGGCTCAGAATGGGATGTTGAAGAAGCCTACCTGGTTTCTTTCTGATAACTATTAATTTGGGCGAGATATGCTAAAGTTCGTGTTTTGTGGCTAGCTACAATGAATTAGTTTGGTGGTAAAGTGCGAACGGTGTAATGTAGCGAAATTCCTTTGATAACTTTTGTTTAGCTCCATACATAGATGGTATCTACCAAGTTTCGTGCACATCGGTTATATGGCCTAGGACGAGTACGAAAACTTTTTTTTCCGCATTGTGTGATTTTACGAAATAATTTCTTCGTGGAAATGGGATTACCCTGTATAATCAGATTCATATAGATTCAAAGAAAGAGGAGATATAAGAACTTCTCATCTGCAATGCAAACTGTGGGAGTTATACGCAAAAACATATTTAAATGCATTGACTTATTTGCCAAAAGGTCTCTACGTTAATTATAGCGCCCCCTAACGGCCGATTTTCACCAAATTTGGTGGGAAGCTGCAGAGTGGTATGACGAACAAAATACTCCCAGGGTTTGTGATGATAGCATTTAATGCTGCAGAGATATTTACATTGCAAAGTATTCCCATTCAAATGCATTGACTTATTTGCCGAAAAAGCCTCTACGTTAATTATAGCGCCCCCTAACGGCCGATTTTGACCAAATTTGGTGTGGAGGCTCAGGATGGGATGTTGAAGAAGTCTACCTGGTTTCTTTCTGATAACTATTAATTTGGGCGAGATATGCCAAAGTTCGTGTTTTGTGGCTAGCTACAACAAATTAGTTTAGTTGTAAAGTGCGAACGGTGTAATGTAGCGAAATTCCTTTGATAACTTTTGGTCAGCTCCATACACAGATGGTATCTACCAAGTTTCGTGCACATCGGTTGCATGGCCTAGGACAAGTACGAAAACTTTTTTTTTCGCTTTACACGATTTTGCAAAAAAAAATCGCAGTGCAAATGGGCTTGACCTATATCATCAGCTTCACATGGATACAAGGAACAAGTCCATCTATATATTTCTTGTATGTGATGTAGCCTGTGGGAGTTATAGGCAAAAACACGTTTTACGTCATTGTAGCGCCACCTAGTGGTTCACTTAGGTAATATTTGGTATGTCAGGTCGATGAAACATTGTACATCGACACTGTAAATTTGAAGTTGCTCACATTAGTTTAAGTGGTATATATAAACCTGTTTCCCATTTGGGTCCCATAGGCCACGCCCACTTTGACGAATCAGTACCCCACTTTAGTCCTGGCCTCAGGAGAGGGCCTAGATGGTAAGCTCCAAATTTCGTAAAAATCGGATTAGCCGTTCATGAGATATAAACTTTTTGTACTTTTGGCGCCCCCTAGTGAGCAAACTTTATAAAATTGGTTTTCTTGACTAAGAACCTCAACCTAAACAAGACTCTAAAGATTTGCGATGATATCATTTGATTTGGCCGAGATATGGCAACGTTTGTGTCTTCGTAGCTAGCTTCACAAGTTTGTTTGTGCGTAATTTACGCAATTTTCATCCGAAAAAAATTCTTTTGATAACTTTTTGTCAAGTCGGTCTATAGATGCTACGTACCAAGTTTTATGCAAATCGGTTGCACGGTCTAGGAGGAGTATGAAAAAGTAGGTTTACAATAAATCGCGATTTTTAACGCACAAAAGTCGGGGCGGAAATGGGCGTCACCTACATCACTAGATTCATCGGGATCCAGGGAACGCGTGGATATGTGCATTTTCTTTGTGCGATGTACGGTTCAGGAGTTATAAGGCCAAACGCGTTTTTTCTGCTATAGCGCCACCTAGGGGTGAAAGTGCCTGGATTTTTTCGTCCGAGGTCCCTGCAGGGTTTTGGACCAGACCTCAAAACGGCAACCTCCCACCATTTACGGTTTAGGCTGCAGTATCAGTTTTAGAGGCGGAAGAAGAATAACTAGAACTGCAAGCAGTTATGAACGGGGTCCAAGCCTCGTGCGCCGGTGCCCCCTGGCGCGAGCCGCCCCCGGCGACGCCGAGAGCCTGCGAAAACGGAGCCACCGAAAGGAGAACCTGAAGGGCCGCCGCGGCGAGGCGAAAGTCGGGAAATTTGACCGAGCACGAGCTCCAAAGTCCGTAGCGAAAGGCAAACGTAACTTTCCTCTTCGTTGCGTAAAAGGCCCAAACGCTTCTACTTCGATTTTAGCGCCCCCTAAAGGGCGATCGTCGCCAAATCCGGTGGGGAGCCGCAGAGTGGCATGACGAACAATACTCTCAAGTTTCGTGATGATGGCACTTACTGCTGCAGAGATATTCACATTGCAAATTATTCCCATTTAAATGCATTGACTCATTTGCCAAAAGGCATCTACGTTAATTGTAGCGCCCCCTAACGGCCGATTTTCACCAAATTTTGTGGGAAGCCGCAGAGTGGCATCCTGAACAAAATACACCCAGAGTTATTGATGATAGCATTTAATGCTGCAGAGATATTTACATTGCAAATTACTCCCATTTAAATGCATTGACTTATTTACCGAAAGGCCTCTACGTTAATTATAGCGCCCCCTGACGGCCGATTTCGACCAAATTTGGTATCTAGGCTAGGAATGGCATGTCCAAGATCTCTACCAAGATTTGCTCTGATATCTAATATTTTGGCCGAGATAGGCCAACGTTCGTGTTTTGTGGCTAGCTACGACAAATTTGTTTGCTTGTAAAGTGCGAACGGTGTAACTTAGCAAAATTCTTTTGATAACATTTTGGTCAACTCTATATAGAGAAGAAATCTACCAAGTTTCGTGCACATCGATCACACGGCCTAGGACGAGTACGATAACATTTGTTTTTGCAGTACGCAATTTTGCGAAAAAACCTTTTAGTATATATGAACCTGTCCTATATCTTCAGATTCAAGTCCATACAAGGAACAAGTGGATCTATAAATATTCGGTCTTCGATGTAGACTTTCGGAGTTATAGGCAAAAACACGTTTAAATGCATTTACTTATTTGCCAGAAGGTCTCTACGTTAATTACAGCGCCCCCTAACGGCCGATTTTCACCAAATTTGGTGGGAAGCCACAGAGTTGTATGCCAAACAAAATACTCCCACAGTTTGTGATGATAGCATTTAATGCTGCAGAGATATTTACATTGCAAATTATTCCCATTCAAATGCATTGACTTATTTGCCGAAAAGCCTCTACGTCAATTATAGCGCCCCCCGACGGCCTATTTTCACCAAATTTGGTATGGAGACTAGGAATGGGATGTTGAAGAAGCCCACCAGGTTTGATTCTGATATCTATTAATTTGGCTGAGATATGCCAAAGTTCGTGTTTTGTGGCTAGCCACAACGAATTAGTTTGGTTGTAAAGTGCGAACGGTGTAATGTAGCGAAATTCCTTTGATAACTTTTTATCAGCTCCATACACAGATGGTATCTACCAAGTTTCGTGCACATCGGTTGTATGGCCTAGGACGAGTACGAAAACATTTTTTTTCACACTACACGATTTTGCGAAAAAACTTTTTAGTATAAATGGACCTGTCCTATATCATCATATTCAGGTCGATACAAGGAACAAGTGGATCTATGAATATTTGGTCTTCGATGTAGCCTTTCGGAGTTATATGCAAAAACACGTTTTACGTCATTGTAGCGCCACCTAGTGGTCCACTTATGTAATATTTGGTATGTCAGGTCCATGAACCATTGCACATCGACTCTGTAAATTTTAAGTTGCTCACTTTAGTGTAAGTGGTAGATCCAAACATGGGTCCCATAGGTCACGCCCACTTTGACGAATCAGTACACCACTGTAGGCTTGGCCTCAGGACTGGGCCTAGATTGTACGCACCAAATTTCGTGAAAATCGGATGAGCTGTTCATGAGATATTAACTTTTGGTACTTTTGGCGCCCCCTATTGACCAAATTTTGTAAAATTTGTTTCCTACACTAAGAGGCTCATGGAAAACAAGAATCTAAAGATTTGTGATGATATCATTTATTTTGGCCGAGATATGGCAACGTTTGTGTCTTTGTAGCTAGCTACACAAATTTGTTTGTGCGTAGTTTACGCAATTTTCATCCGAAAAAAAATCTTTTCATAACTTTTGTCAGGTCGGTCTACTGATGTTACAGACCAAGTTTCATGCAGATCCGTGGTACGGTCTAGGAGGAGTACGAAAAAGCAGGTTTACGATAAATCGCGATTTTTCACGCATAAAAGTTGGGGCGGAAATGGGCGTGGCCTATACAAGGAGATTCAGCTGGATCCAAGGAATGCTTGGATATGTGTATTTTTAATGTGCGATGTACGGTTCGGGAGTTATAAGGCCAAACGCGTTTTTTCTGCTATAGCGCCACCTAGTGGTGAAAGTGGCTGAATTTTTTCGTCCGAGGTCCCTGCAGGGTTTTGGACCAGACCTCAAAACGGCAACCTCCCACCATGTACGGTTTAGGCCTCAGCGGGACTTTTACGTGGAGAAGAATAATGTATGAATGAATAATCAGTAAAAAAACAATAGGGTTCCACAGCTCTGCTGTGCGAACGGCGTAGCTTCGCTACCACCGATTCTCGCAGCCTCGGGCTTGGACCCCTAATAATATATATTGTATTTGTATAGTGCATCAAAAGGTACCCGAAGGAACTTTAGGCCTAATACTGTACACAAGAAACATCTTTTACCGCCTGGAAAACATGAGCCAGGTTGGTTGGGCGTTGAGTATGAAGGACCTCCAGGGACATTGAAATAGAGCATTTATTTTGTATTTAATTGTACATTAAAACAGGAATTAATAAATTGGTTTTCAAATTAATTAATTTATCCTTTATTGAATAGAGGAACTATAGATATGTAAGATCTTTTTTTAGTTCCTCTATTTATTTCCATGTCCCTGGCTGCAGGTTGCGCCTCATGTTACTGAGCGATCATAACCAGCTAGGCAGCTCTGTGTATTGCGGCTGTTTTTTAAACACTAGTATGCTATTTTCATTTATAAGCATTTATATATTCGTTTATAAGTATTTATAAGTCACAGAAACCACTGAGAGTAAATCTTGTGTTGTGGATGTTATTATTGTACTGTTAGTAATGTGTCGGTATTTTTGTTCTGGTGCTCTGCACAGATCTGACACCCACCTGCCCACCTGCTGTCATTTCTGGCTCTCTGAAGCTCTATGCTTTGGTGTCTGTGGCACGGAGGTCCCCGGGGCCTGGCAGTAGACAATAACCTTCTATTTTTAGGTTCATAAAATGGACCCGAATTCACGATTATGTAGGATATTACTACAGAGCAGATGAAAGTGTTCTTAGTTTAACCTAAAAGCTCAATTACACTCCGGAACAGACGTGTACACGGGGCCACTGACAGCTAGTGGCTTTTGGTGACATGAATTGTAATAACCAATATCCTGAGATCAAAGGAGGAAATCAGCGCTCGCAAATAAGCGCTCAAACGCTATGCGTGAACTGTTCAAACATATCTGGAATACGTCTGCGATGCATCCCTGACTGCAGGCTAAATATTGGGGAGCCATGGGTTGAGGGGAAACCTGGTGGAGGGGTTGCCTCTAACTATAGGAACTGTATGTGTTGCATTTGCAACATGGACCAAAGTTGTTATTGTACCTAGCAGAATTTTCATGAACACATGTGCCAACGACAACATCAACAAGCATGACTACAAGGAAAGTTCCACGGATTGCTTTAACAAAAGAATTCTGTCTCACGCATGGTATTACCTAATTTCCCGTGTCACTTCTCGTGTGTGTTTTTGTGACAAAACATAGTTTGGAGACCAGACATACTCATCAGGGATTCCGCCTGATAAAACATTTGTAGTGTGTGACCACCTTTCGCCAGTCAGTCATGTACTGTGAAACTACAATGACTTTAAGACTACCGATTGCAAGACAGCAAGATGTGTAGTGTGTACAGTTCAGCAATCTGACAACTTGGAAAGTTGTGTAGTGTGATCTAGGCATAACGCTAAACTAAGTGTGTTATGTCAACTTTGATGGTAAAGTGGTTATTTAGATTTAGATGAAAAAAAATGTTTACTTTGAATTTTAATTGTTTGTGGTTTGTTCTCCAGACCATCATAGAGATTGCTCAGGATTTACCTTAACAATGACATCTAAACCGTAAGTATTTACTTAAAAGCATCAACTTGTCTGTTGATAAGTGTGACCAAAACTCTACCGCCTTCTACCCAATAACTATGACTCTTTGTGCCCTCCTCAAAGGCAGCCATTCATTGCTGGTATATACCTGTTAATGTCTGTGGACACAGTTGTCCTTCCAGGAAAAAAAGGTATGTTTAATGTATTTTTTTCCTAGATGTAAATTTGTGAAGCTCTAAGATATTTAATTAATCTAATAGGCTTGTCTGGAAAACACGATTCTGCCAGATTTTCTTTTCTTCCACTGAGCCCTGGGGAAATTATAACTGTCAACATAGGTTTGTTTGAAAGCTGCTGTACAATTTCTGATTATAATCAGCATTGCTTATCTTTAAAATGGCAAAATAGCAGCATCACACTTAATTTGCATCAACATAGAGTTGATTACAACTGATAATATACCAATCAATCAATTCATTTGTCACAATAAATCATATAAAAATGCAATTCCCGGGGTGCGTGGCAGTCTTAGGGATCTTTAATGATTCTCCTAGCCTTGTTCTTTGCAGCGCCTGTTGTTAATATTCTTTAGGCAGAGTAGAGTTAGAGCCTATTGTATTGTTCAGCCGAACGAACCACTCTTTTTTTTTCTTTTCTTTTTTAACAAAAATAAACAATTTGGTGTGTCTTTCAGACCAATTCTAAACAATCTGGGGGGAGTCCAATAGAAGCGATGCATAATCTTGAACTGAATGAGGTGCACCCTCACATCGCGTGACATAGTTTTAATAGTCCTACATATTCTCTCCCTCTCCTCATCATCCAGTGTAATATTTAGATTCCTTTCCCATGTCCCAGGCTCTTAGGTTTTGCATAAGCATAGAATAATACCCAGAAGCTTCATGACCTTTTTCATATTAAACAGTCTGGTGTCTTCGTAGTTGGAAAAGGAGTACAAATGTGTTAAACCTAAATTAAAAGCCCTGCCTCTGGGCAAAAATAAACTGTACATTATTAAAAGTTAAAATGTTTACTGGCTGTAAGAAATAACAATAACAACTCTAGCACTTTGGTGATCTGCCCAAACTCTCTGAGTCCCCATGATCCACAACAAATGTTGCTGTTGGAGTGCATAAAAGGACAGGAGGGGCAGAAATGGGGCTGTACAGTGATTACAGATTGGGCCTGCCTTGACATCACTTATTTTTTCTTTGTTAGTTACAAATGCAGACATTGCCTGTGATTACACTTCATATCCCATCTACCCGTTTGCCTTCAGGACCCACACACACCACCTTGGTGAGTCATACCAGAGAATTTAGCAATTAATTTCAGGGTAACTTTATCAGTAGCAGTGGTAACCTGGATGAGCGTTGTTGTCACAGGTAAAGTGGTCAGTGGCTACAGGATTCGAGATGGGAAGTGGAGCCTGATTGGGAGACAATCCCCTCAGCTACCACAGGTAAGTTATCACATCAGAAGGGAATTAATAATTACTAGGTTAGATGCATATTCTTACCAATATATCTGAATTCAACCCAAAATATATTGATTAAAACAGTTTTTCAAGTAGAGTGCTGTTTGCTCTGCTCAGCAGTGAATATGTTTTCTCTCCAGGCATTCTATCCTGCTAATAAGGAGGTAAATGTGAAGTATGGTGACACCATTGCAGCCAGATGTTTGTTTACTGGGGAGGGCAGAAACTCCAAAACATATATCGGGTAAGTTCTACACATAATGCAGTTTTATTACAGACTGTTAATATTTACAGTCTATGATTTTTACACCACATTGTAGCCTACCTATATCTTAAAAGTACCTTCTAAGTGTCCATGGTTTCTTCGAGGTTCTGTTACTACTTGAATAATATCTTGTTTGCTCCCTTTGAACTGTGTTTGTATTGGAATATAACTTGCAGGCATTTAGCATAGACATGCACTGTGGCTTTCTTCCAGTCATGGCACACCATGTGCTTCTTTACAATTGCTGTCTGATTGCTTATGCATTGTTATATTTTTATAACTTGAAAACACTGTCTGCACTTTTTTTGTGGGGGTGGGGGGGTTTATAACCAGGAATTCAGACAAAAACACTGTTAAAAAAATGTGAGGGTTGCATCACATTTCCAAATTGTCCCAAATGTAAATATAACAGGGAAGATGCACAGGTGTCAGTAGACAGGTTCCCGTCTTTTTAAAAAAAGATGATGTGATACAGTAACTTGTAATGCTTTAATAATAACGATTTACAATATTGTGATTGCGATATAATGGTGTCATGAGTGTACTTGCTTAATTATCAAGGAACATTTAAATGTGTATTTCTCAACTTAAACATACAGGGCCCTATTTTTTATCTGAAATGCAAGTATCAAATGTGAAACACAAGTAGCTTTGTAGGATCTCGGGCACTGTTGCAGGATCTCGGTTGCTATTATACCGGCGGGATAAATGAGTCTTGCGCCCGATGCAAATCTAAAATGGGCTAGTCTGAAGTAGTTAGGTGTGGTTTGTGCATAATCTTTAAATTCAGCTCTGAAGTCTTTAATTTCTCCATAGATTAAATCCTTCAGCTCCTGGATAGATTGTTTTATTTCATAGGTATCTGCCTTTGTTTGTGCCTGTTGCATCCGGGTCGAAGTTTTGTTCAAATCCGATTTGTTTTCTTTTTCCCGTCGTGTCTTCTTTCTCGTGTTCATGCCCTGCAAGTTGGCGTCAGGGTCCTGATCACCATGTCGGGGTTGTATTCGCTATAACGACCAATTCGCTCTACATTATTACATGGCTACTTACCAAATAAATCAATAATGTGACACAACATATTGATTTAAAAAGGATTTTTCTTGATTTAAAAACGTAGTATTGCTTCCGCTAAAGAAAATAGTCCGTTCCAACTCTACAGCTGGAATCCTAAATCCATAGCAATGTAAACTCTGTAGCTGTTTATTTGCAACCCTTTGTCTGTCACTCAACACTCAATTCACATTAAACTGAACATTTCCGTTGATGGTGAAGTGAGACACGGTGAACGGGACTTCTTTAGGAATATTTATGTGGCCGTTTCTGTCCTCATTCATCTCGTTTCCTTCTTGCACATCTCGTTTCCTTCTTGCAGTTGAGACACCTGTAAATACGATGTTGCAATGTAAGCTAACTAATAAACATTGTCCCTACGGCTGAAGTTACTGCGTTACTCAACTTTATTTTAATGTATTTATTTCAATTATCCTCCTTATTTACAACAGTATATTGTACCTTTTACCTCAAACTACAAAGTTCAGCACTCTACTCAACTCTACTTCTCTGTCCCGCCAGTTAAAAAAACAATTGGTAAAAGAGCTTTTAAGTTGGAATAATTTACCTGTTGAAATAAGATCAATTTCACTACATGGTTTGTTTAAACATGCCCTGTCTGCTCACTTTAAGATGAACTGCCATTGTTATTAATGATGCCGTCAATCCTTATGCCTACTGTTTATACCTAATGTTTATATTTGACTGTAGTTAGTAATCCACTCACTCCTCTTTTGTTATGTAATTATTGTGTTATATGTTGGGTCCCCCTCGAAAACGAGATGATACATTTTAAGGGGTTTATCCCAATGAACAAATTTGAACACAAAGTCACCTACCGAGAATGTCTACTTGCGCATAATTGATTGACCATCACAGTATGTTGCCGAATGAGATCACTTTATTATTGCAGTGGTCTTATTGACATGAATGATGGGCCCATGTAATGCACAGAGCCTTGTGCTCAAAGAGCTTCACACATGCAGAGATCCAAATTTAAAAGGAAGATACTGATAAAGTTCTTTGAAAGTTAAACAATCTGAAAATGATATATTGGCCAATATCCGTTTTACATAAAACACATAACATAAGCAAACATTTTGGTGAGCATCTCTTAAATTTGATTGTTAAAGAATTGTGACCAAGGTATGTTCTGAGCGTGACATTTAACAGTTAAATAAACCTGTCAGTGTTCAAATGTCAGTAAATATTGCTAATTTACTGGCAGGGCTCTAAAGGTAACAATAGGCAGCAGTCACTGTGATAGTATATTAGGCAGGTGTTAATGCTTTGCTTCTCCATTTATTATGTATAGTACAGTTAGTGATGTATTCAACCCACTTTTTTGTATTGTCTGCAGTGGTACCTCTGATGATGAAATGTGCAACTTCTATATAATGTACTACATGGACAGCAAACATGCCATCCCCTACATGAACTGCATGGAGTCTGGCTCCAAAGAGCTGTTTCAGCATATTCCAGCTGAGGCCAATGTTCCCATAGCTGTCAGTCCAGGTCATATGAACTCTATGATGCATATGGTGCACTCAACAGGTACAATATGTCACATATTCTTTATGTTGCATACTGCTAAACCATAGTTATTCAACTGAGCATGTAATTGTGTTTTTTCTTTTCCTGTTTTCTCCACGTGTGCCTTCTTCTCTTGTTAAATCAGCTTACATAATTTTCTTTTTTAAATAGCCTGTCTAAACTTTGTCTTTCCCCCCAAAGATCATCAAGAAAACAGATTGCTACTGGATACAAACAGAGCTGAGCAAGTTCTGGATCAAGGTGAGTTCAAGGAAAATGAGCTGCACCACTGTGCTATTACAACTACACTAGGTTGCAAAAGTATTTACCCTCCTAGATGTTGAGCACAATTTTGTTTTTCACAACAAAAGCTCCTGCCTGATAATTAAGATGAATTCCCATTCCATTACAATTTTATTATTCAGAGGCATTCCCCTCTTGGTAGCCATTTTTTTAGCCATTTACTTGTGGACAACAAGATGTCCTAACTTCAGGTCAAAGTAAAACATTTCAAGATCAAAATTGTAGGCCTTAAAAAGTCTTCGAGTAGTGTTTAGAAGGAAGTAGTTTGTTTTCAGGTAGTGTTTGTTTTCAGGATGTTACAATTAAACTTCTAATTGTCAGATTAAGCAGATATAAGGCACCACATTATTAAATTTGGGGATGATACTATCATTGTGTCCCTCCTCAGCAGTGACGACTCTGAACATGGCCCTGTAACCGATGATTTTATTGATTGGTGTAAATCCTCCTTTTTACACATTAATGTGGCAAAAACAAAAGAGATGTGCATTGACTTCAGAAGAAATCCCACTGTCTTTGATATAGTCTGCTGCGATGCAGCACGAATAGATTCAAAAAGTCATTCATCCCGGCTGTTATTCCCATGGTTAATAACATCCTCTAAATGATGTGTACTGTTGTTATGTTTATTTGTTGTTCTTTGATGTGTATATTGTTACTGCTGCTGTAAACCAAATTGCCCCTTGGGGATAATAAAGTGACCTTGACCTTGATAGAGGTCAGTTGGCATTTGGGTCTGAGCCATTAATCTGGACCTTGGCATCAGATCTATAATTTACTACAACACTACACAATCAAAGGGAGTTTATCAATTACAAGTTTAATTGTTATATCCTGGTAATAACCTGAAAACAAACACTACTTCCTTTTACAGTCCAGTTTCGACTTATTTAATGGGTAAATATTCATGTTTTTCATGGTTATGTTGTGGAACCTATATGGTACAAGTTGGTGTTGACTGTAGAAACAAATGGATTGTATCTATTACAAGTTATATGGTAATATCCTGGTAATACCCTGGGAACAAACAAGACTTCCTTTTACAGTCCAGTAAAAGTACTGCTTAAGTACTCAGCAAATTGTAAATACATCTACAAGAACATACCCAGTACTTGTGAAGATGTTCTATCATGACTACCCAAGAGATAAACTGTCCACCCAGTGGGTGTTACCAGGTAAGTACTGATGTGATGTTTCATATTTTCTAAGGTAAATCAAATAAAGCTCATATTGGCATGAACAATAACTTTATACAACTAAGTTATTAATTGGAAAGCACTATCTAAATTCATAGAAAGTACCCAATATTATTTTGGCTTTTACTAAATAAACCCTGGATAACTAAATTGGTACCTTTTATTTGCTGGGTAAATGAGGGGGTATGTCTAAGGTTTAATTGCATAAAACTAAATGAATAATACAACCCCCAAATCAGAAAAAGTTGGGACAGCATGGAAAACACAAATAAAAAAAGAAAGTAGTGATTTCTAAATGTACTTTGACTTGTATTTCATTGCAGACAATACAACAGCACATCATGTAATGTTTTCCTCATGATTTTTTTTTTTTTTTTTTTTTTTCAAAAAACCAAAATTCCTATTTTGGTTCTTGCAACACATTTAAAAAAAAGTGGGAACAGTAAAGCATTTACCACTTTGTAATGTTGCCATTCCTTTTCACAACACTTAAAAGACGTTTAGGGACTGAAGACACCAAGTGATGAAGTGTTTCAGGTGTAATTTTGTCCCATTCTTGCTGCAAACAAGTCTTAAGGTGGGCAACAGTACGGGGTCACATTTTGCGCTTCAAAATGCGCCACACATTCTCTATTGGAGACAGGTCGGGACTGCAGGCAGGCCAGTCAAGTACCCGTATCCTCTTCCTCCGCAGCCAGGACTTTGTAATGTGTGCAGAATGTGGTTTTGCATTATCTTGTTGACATATGCATGGATGTCCCTGGAAAAGATATCTTCTTAAAGGCAGCATATTGTGCTCCAAAATCTCTATGTACTTTTCAGCATTAATGGTGCCATCACAGAAGTGCAAGTTACCTTTGCCAAGGGCACTGACACAACCCCATACCATGACAGACCCTGGCTTTTGGACTTGTTGCTGGTAACAGTCTGGATGATCCTTTTCTTCTTTGGTCCGGAGCACACGGTGTCCATTTCTCCCAAAGAATACCTGAAATACTGATTCATCTGACCACAGTACACGTTTCCACTGTGTAATGGTCCATCCCAGATGCCTCCAAGCCCAGAGAAGTCGACGGCGCTTCTGGACACTGTTAACATAGTGCTTCCTTTTGGCACAGTACAGTTTTAACTGGCATTTGTGGCTGTAACTACGTATTGTGGTACTTGACAAAGGTTTGCAAAAGTAGTCCTGAGCCCATGTGGTGATATCGCTTATAGATGAATGACGATTCTTGATGCAGTGCTGCCTGAGGGATCGGAGATCACGGTTGTTCAGCTTAGGCTTGCGCCCTTGTCCTTTACGCACTGAAATTCCTCCTCATTCCTTGAATTCCTTGAATTATGTTATGCACTGTTGAAGGTGAAATAAGCAAATGTCTTCCTATCTTTCTTTGAGGAACATTGTTTTTAAACATTTCAATAACTTTCTCACGTATTTGTTGGCAAACTGGCGATCCTCGGCCCATCTTTGCTCCTAAAGGACTAGACCTTTCTTGGATGCTGCTTTTGTACCAAATCATAATTACAATCACCTGTTGGCATCACCTGTTTCAAATCACATCATTATTTAACCAATTTACCTGATTACTAGCCCTTAATTGCTCCTGTCCCAACCTTTTTTGGAATGTGTTGCAGGTCTGAATGACAGGAAAGGATGTATATTTACAAATTAAATTAAATTGACCAGACAAAACATGAAATATTTTGTGTTCACATTGTCTGCAATGAAATACAAGTCAATGTACATTTCAGGGGTGTAATTTTTCCAGATAAATCCGGAAATCCGGCTTTTCCGACCTGAAAATGAGGCTCTCGTAAATCATGCAAATCCGTTTTATTTTATTTTATTATTATTATTATTGTTGGGGGGGGGTCCGCGCAAGGCGCGGGTCAAGTATTGGTAAACATACCAATACCGCTCACCCGTTCTCTTAATACATCCATGCGATAACCACTGTCTACGTTTTGTGTGCCTCTGATTCATGTCTTCATGTCACTCCGCAAACTAGTCCATTCAATTGTCACGATGGAACTTCATTCAAAGTAGAGCTCCACCAGAGAGCCTGCAATCATTGCGGAAGGTTATCTGATGTGTTATAAGAATGTTAAACGTGTGGGACAAACTATTTATTTCTTAGCTGAAGCCGACAACGGGACAATACTTTTATTTTATGTTGGCAATGTAAGCTGGAGCGACATATCAGATGACGTTGAGAAGTTGCAGTGAGGAATATTTTAGGAGCACCATTTTCGGCAGTGCAGAGAGGTTGTGGCCAGCACTAAGTTTAGCTGTAAGCGTTAGCTAGCTATTTGCTTGAGCCGGGAAACATGGCTAAAAAGTCTAAAGCGAACAGATGTGCTGGGCGAGCCGTCAGTCGGTGGAAGCTAACAGAAGCTAGCTGGCGTAAGGCTAAGCAGACACCTGACCAATTGTCTCAAAGCCACCAAGTGATCGGCAGAGACAGGGAGTACATGTACTTGAAAGAGTCCGGCAGTCGTGACAGATGAAGGTCCAGTCGGGAGTTTGGATGGAGAGTTCAGTGTGGTCTGAAGGGGAAGGGATAATCCTCACTCAACCCAGGGAGGGACTTAATAACTTGTCACCAAAATATTGGCTTATTTTTTGAAATATGATTAAGACCTTCTCCCTTAAATGACCCAACTAATATATAATTAACATCTGTTTCCTTAAATGACCCAATTAATATATTAACCAGTAATCTTGGTTTTGGGTTTATTAAATATCTGTGGAGCTACACTTGACGGACAGGATGACTGGGATTAAGAAGTTGTTGACTAGTAGGTGGTGGGGAAGTTGGACTTCTGCAGAAGTTCAGAGTGCTTCAGAGTGCACTTCAGAGTGCACAAATTACTGGCAAGACAGCTGCGGAAAATGGAAGGTGATAGGACCATCCACACAATAACATCAGAATCAGGTGCTCCTCTTACTTCACATAAGGATATTAATAATACATTTCATCAATTTTACAAAAAAATTGTACATTTCCCAAGCAAGCAACCGTCGGTAAAGGATATTTGCCGTTTGTGACGAGAATTTACGAATAAAAGGCACCATTTCAGGTTCTCGGTCCATATTCCAAAAGATGGATCCAAGAGAAAAAAGCATTAGCGAGCGCCTAACAGAATTAGGTCTACCGCTGTCTGAAAATGTGTCTAGATCAGGTCGGATTTGCATGCGTTGCTTCCGCTTGCTTAGCTTCGTGAGACCATCCTGATCTCGCGAGCTCCTCGTTGCGTCACACCTAAACCCGCCTCAAAACCAACGCTGATCGTTTGGTGAACGGCTCCAAGTTTTTTCTGCCTCAAGATGCCAGACTGATCTGCGAGTGCAAAACTGGAGCTTGCGAGATCAGGATGGTCTCACAAGGCTAGGATCACAGTGCCTTAGAGCCGGAAATACGGGGGAGGAGATACGAAGAACAATCAATTCCTTAAAAAATGGTAAGAGCCTGGGGCCAGACGGGATACGCAATGAGTTTTATAAAAAGTTCAGTAACATAATAACTCCATATTTACATAGAATGTGGAAGAAGGCCTTTGAGACCAGCACACTACCACCAACATTAAATGAAGCTACCATAACGCTTAATCCAAAGAAAGGGAAAGACTTGTGAATGTGGATTTGGGTCAAGATTTATGGCATGGATTAAATTACTATACACAAATCCTAATGCTAGAATCCTCACAAATCGGACAGTTTCAAATATTTAATTTGCACAGAGCCACTAGACGGGTGCACTCTCAGTCCATTGCTGTTTGCACTTGCATTAGAGCCCCTTGCTGTGACTATTTGTGCAAACAGTGAGATTCATGGTTATGACAAGGAATACACTTCAAACAAAATATCGCTGTACGCAGACGATATTTTGATGTACATAACTAGGCCACAGACCTCTATGCCGGTTCTAGTGGAGAAGATTGAACTGTTTAGTTCCTTCTCGGGATATAGGATAAACTGGGGGAAAAGCGAGCTGATGCCTGTGCGTTGCGGAGACCCAGCTGTGCTTGAACAGGTTCCATTCAAATTGACTTTGGACAAATTCACATTCTTGGGGTTAGAAATCACAAAGAAATATAACTCCCTATTTGAAGCTAATTGTATGGCTATATTGAACAGGTTTAGGAATAAGGAGTTTTGGAAAACACTCCCAATATCCTTGATAGGCAGAGTAAATGTGGTTAAGATTCTCCCTAAGTCTCCCTCAAATGCTATACCTCTTTCAAAATCTACCTATATCCATCCATCCATCCATCCATCGTCGTCCGCTTATCCGTGGTCGGGTCGCGGGGGGAGCAGCTCCAGCAGGGGACCCCACACTTCCCTTTCCCGAGCCACATTAACCAGCTCTGACTGGGGGATCCCGAGGCGTTCCCAGGCCAGGTTGGAGATGTAATCCCTCCACCTAGTCCTGGGTCTTCCCCGAGGCCTCCTCCCAGCTGGACGTGCCTGGAACACCTCCCTAGGGAGGCGCCCAGGGGGCATTACCAGATGCCCGAACCACCTCAACTGGCTCCTTTCGACGTGAAGGAGCAGGGGCTCTACTCCGAGCTCCTCACGGATGACTGAGCTTCTCACCCTATCTCTAAGGGAGACGCCAGCCACCCTCCTGAGGAAACCCATTTCGGCCGCTTGTACCCTGGATCTCGTTCTTTCGGTCATGACCCAACCTTCATGACCATAGGTGAGGGTAGGAACGAAAACTGACCGGTAGATCGAGAGCTTTGCCTTCCGGATCAGCTCTCTTTTCGTCACAACGGTGCGATAAACTGAATGTAATACCGCCCACGCTGCGCCGATTCTCCGACCAATCTCCCGCTCCATTGTCCCCTCACTCGCGAACAAGACCCCAAGGTACTTAAACTCCTTCACTTGGGGTAAGGACTCATTCCCTACCTGGAGAAGGCACTCCATTGGTTTCCTGCTGAGAACCATGGCCTCAGATTTAGAGGTGCTGATCCTCATCCCAGCCGCTTCACACTCGGCTGCAAACCGATCCAGTGAGTGCTGAAGGTCACAGGCCGATGATGCCATCAGGACCACATCATCTGCAAAGAGCAGCGATGAGATCCCGAGCCCACCGAACTGCAACCCCTCCCTACCACGACTACGCCTCGATATCCTGTCCATAAATACTACGAACAGGATTGGTGACAAAGCGCAGCCCTGGCGGAGGCCAACCCTCACCTGGAACGTGTCCGACTTATTGCCGAGAACCCGGACACAGCTCTCGCTTTGGTCATACAGAGATTGGATGGCCCTGAGAAGGGACCCCCTCACCCCATACTCCCGCAGCACCTCCCACAAAGTCTCCCGGGGGACCCGGTCATATGCCTTCTCCAGATCCACAAAACACATGCAGACTGGATGGGCATACTCCCAGGCTCCCTCCAGGATCCTTGCTAGAGTAAAGAGCTGATCCGTTGTTCCACGACCCGGACGGAATCCGCATTGTTCCTCTTCAACCTGAGGTTCGACTATCGGCCGAACCCTCCTTTCCAGCACCTTGGAGTAGACTTTACCAGGGAGGCTGAGAAGTGTGATACCCCTGTAATTGGTACACACCCTCTGGTCCCCCTTTTTGAAGAGGGGAACCACCACCCCGGTCTGCCACTCCTTTGGCACTGTCCCAGACTTCCACGCAATGTTGAGTAGGCGTGTCAACCAAGACAGCCCCTCCACACCCAGAGCTTTCAACATTTCTGGACGGATCTTATCAATCCCTGGGGCTTTGCCACTGTGGAGTTGTTTGACTACCTCAGTGACCTCCAACAGGGAAATTGACGACAATCCCCCGTCATCCTCCAGCTCTGCCTCTAACAAAGAGCGCGCATCAGCTGGATTTAGGAGTTCCTCAAAGTGCTCCTTCCACCGCCCTATTACCTCCTCAGTTGAGGTCAACAACGTCCCATCCTTACTGTACACAGCTTGGATGGTTCCCCGCTTCCCCCTTCTGAGGTGGCGGACGGTTTTCCAGAAGCGCCTTGGTGCCGACCGAAAGTCCTTCTCCATGTCTTCTCCGAACTTCTCCCACACCCGCTGCTTTGCCTCTTTCACGGCAGAGGCTGCAGTCCTTCGGGCCCGTCGGTACCTTGCAACTGCCTCCGGAGTCCTCTGGGATAACATATCCCAAAAAAACTCCTTCTTCAGTCGGACGGCTTCCCTGACCACCGGTGTCCACCACGGTGTTCGAGGGTTACCGCCCCTTGAGGCACCTAAGACCCTAAGACCACAGCTCCCTGCCGCAGCTTCAGCAATGGAAACTTTGAACATTGTCCACTCAGGTTCAATGCCCCCAGCCTCCACAGGGATGCACGAAAAGCTCCGCCGGAGGTGTGAGTTGAAGGTCTGTTGGACAGGAGCTTCCTCCAAACGTTCCCAATTTACCCGCACCACCCGTTTGGGCTTACCAGGTCTGTCCAGAGTCTTCCCCCACCCCCTGACCCAACTCACCACCAGATGGTGATCAGTTGACAGCTCCGCCCCTCTCTTCACCCGAGTGTCCAAAACATACGGCCTCAAATCAGATGAAACGATTATAAAATCGATCATTGACCTTCGGCCTAGGGTGCTCTGGTACCAAGTACACTTATGAGCATCCCTATGTTCGAACATGGTGTTTGTTATAGACAATCCATGACTAGCACAGAAGTCCAATAACAGACAACCACTCTGGTTTAGATCAGGGAGGCCGTTCCTCCCAATCACGCCTCTCCATGTGTCTCCGTCATTGCCCACATGTGCGTTGAAGTCCCCCAGCAGAACTATGGAGTCCCCCTCCGGAGCCCCATACAGGACTCCATTCAAGGTCTCCAAGAAGGCCGAATACTCTGAACTCTTGTTTGGTGCATATGCACAAACAACAGTCAGAGTTTTCCCCCCAACAACCCGCAGGCGTAGGGAGGCGACCCTCTCGTCCACCGGGGTAAACTCCAACGTTGCGGCGCTCAGCCGGGGACTTGTGAGTATCCCCACACCCGCCTGGCGCCTCACACCCTGGGCAACTCCGGAGAAGAAAAGAGTCCAACCCCTCTCCAGGAGTACGGTTCCAGAACCGAGACTATGCGTAGAGGTAAGCCCCACCAGATCCAACTGGTAGCGCTCCACCTCACGCACAAGTTCCGGCTCCTTCCCCCACAGCGAGGTGACATTCCATGTCCCCAGAGCCAGCCTCTGCTGCCCGGGTCTGGTCCGTCGAGGCCCCTGACCTTCACCGCCACCCGTGTGGCAGCGCACCCGACCCCAGCGGTTCCTCCCACAGGTGGTGGGCCCATGGGCTGGAGAGATAGGTGCCACGTAGCTTTTTCTGGCTGTGCCCGGCCGGGCTCCGTGGCAAACCCGGCCACCAGACGCTCGCTGACGAGCCCTCCCTCTGGGCCTGGCTCCAGACGGGGGCCCCGGGCTTCCTCCGGGCAGGGTCTCTCTATCCCTTCCTCGTTTTTTCATAGGGTCTTTTGAACCATTCTTCGTCTGGCCCCTCACCTGAGACCACTTTGCCATGGGAGACCCTACCAGGAGCACAAAGCTCCAGACAACACAGCCCTCAGGTTCATAGGGACACCCAAACCTCTCCACCACGATAAGGTGATGGTTCCCTTACTAAAACCTTTTTTTACAAATTAGATTCTATAATTCTCCCATTTATATGGAACTATAAATCCCATAGGATCAGGAAGAGGCATCTGTGCAAGCGTAAGACGAGTGGTGGGCTGGCCCTTCCGGATTTTATGCGTTATTACTGGGCGGCAAACATGCGTTGTGCCTCCTACTGGCTGGTTGAGACTATTGTGCTCTCCAGCTGGCTGGACATGGAACGGGAGGATTGTCTTCCCTACTCGATTGGGGCTATCCTAATGTCTCCCAATCATACTACAACTATAGTCCGATTATTCATAGCACCATTCAGATCTGTAAACAAATAGCAAAACATTTCAAGCTTAGAGCTCTATCCTTTACACTGCCAGTATCAGCAAATCTGTCATTTATCAGTCCCTCCAGGATTTTGCGATCGTGCAAATTCAACTAATCACCGTGAATTTGAAGCGAGTCGCAATTTTGAATTGTTATTGTAATTTTTTTACAGATCAGACATTTTGTGAAGACTCATCTAGACAATTTTGAGACTGCAACACCTGATAAGTTGGACCAATGTCTCAGAGATTGTATTGTAGAAAAACATGCAATTTCATTTATATATGATGTGTTACAAGAACATGAGCAATTGAATATGGAGGGTATAAAAAAGGACTGGGAAAAAGAATTAGGGATGGGAATAGCAGAGGACACCTGGGACAAAGGTCTGAAATATATTTTCCCAGATGTGTCCCCAATTTATGAAAAAAATTAACCAAGCGGTTGCAGGTTTACTACATAGTTATGCACTATGCCCTAAGCTACAGGAATTCTGGGTGGCAATATTTTCATTCTATTCACAGGTTTTTAAAGTTCAAATACGACCAGATCCACTTTGGGTTATACTGGGTACATCAGAACACTCTAAAAAACTACAGACCGCACAGCACCATCTTCTGTCCTATGGCCTCCTCTGCGCAAAGTAACATATTCTTTTGCTCTGGAAAGATACAGAGGTACCGAATTTTAAAGTTTGGATTGCAACACTGACTGATACCCTCCACCTGGAAAGGATTCATTATATCCTTAAAGGAGAACTCTGGCCAACTGTTACGGTAACCTTGCTAAATATAACTATGACCTGTCTATAGAAAAAAAAAATGCAATTAAAATGTCTGTGTAACGTGAACAGGGCCCTTACACGACAACAAGATGCGTTTTCAACATTCACCTACCCTGTTAGCTGCTAGCTAACTGTCCTCTGGGATGACTGAGTGTGTTCAGTCAGGCTTCGGTAATAATCATCATGCAGCAAGTCTGTGTGTATTTGTAGCATAAATATGATATATATCCATTTTGTGTGCGATCCATCTGGCGTTTCTTTTCTGTGGGGATTGTTGTGGTAGTTTCCGACCGTGGCCTTGCTTCTGCTTTCTCCCTGCCCTCCTTGCTTGCCGCTGCCAACAACAATCACATGAGTGCCCGCTGGTCTGGTGGATGTCCTCCGGAGGACGGGTGACGCCATTGTGGCGAAATGTTTTTGTTTATTCCCCCTCAAAAATAGTTAAGTGACGTCGAGTCTTGTGTGAGGTATCATTGAACTTGGCAGGGAGTTCCCTTTTCATTGGTGTCGATCTGCAGTGTGTGCAAATGCACGGTCACAAGGAACGGCATCCGCTAGTAACCCCGACGTGCGCAGAGGCCCCGTCCAACGCTTCTTGCAGCTTTAATTAGGGCCCGAGCGCCGACAGTGGCGAAGGCCCTATTGAAACCGAAGGAATTATTATTACGGCAAATTAATTGCCTTTTTGAGGAGCTTAACATATTCAAAAACTCGCCAAGTTTGGCGGTCGCATCAAGTCTGGTGAAAATTTACGTATTTTAAGGCTTTCGGAAATAAGCGCACAAAAATGACTTGAAGATGAAAAGTTATTAAAAGAAAAACTTTTCGTCATAGGGCATGGCCGTGGCGGGGCGGCCATTTTGTGTGTTTCGCCATCGAAACAGGAAGTGGGTGCAACTCAAGTGTACATTGTCCAATTGGCTCGAAACTTTTCAGGATTCATAAGACTCCAACCCTAAGGATATATAATGGCGGATATTTACTCAAAGTCATAGCGCCCCCTAGTGGCAACAGGAAGTAGGCCTAAAACTATACTTTAACGAAATCCTCCTAGAGATTTCATCTGATGGACTTCAAATTTGGTCTGTACCATCTCAACACCTTAAAGATGAAAAGTTATTAAAGAAAAACTTCCATTTTGAGTGTTCAGCGATGAATGAGAAAGTGGCTGTAACTGCAGTATACATTGTCATATCTGCTTTAAATTTCTCACGTTTGACAAGGATCCAGGTCTGAGGACACCTACAGGCCAATATTGACTTTTGGTCATAGCGCCCCCCCCCCCCCTCGTTGGCAACAGGAAATCTGCCTTATATGACAAACATTATTCGATTTTTCATAACATTTGAACCATTTAAGGCCCTTGTGTGAGGTATCATTGAACTCAGCAGAGAGTTTATTTTTGATTGGTGATGGTTTGACCCGCCCCCTATGCTTAAATTTGTACGTTAATCTTGCTAAATATAACTATGCGAGACCTGTCTACAGCAAAAACAGTTAGCGCAACAGTAGCTACATAGACGGAGCTGCTGCAGCTAATGCCCACCGCTCCCACTTAGCTAAACGGCAGTTATGGGGGCATAAATGAAATAGTGCCTTTGTGTATCTTAACTGACACAAAATGCAATTAAAATGTCTAACATGAACATGGCCCTTACATGACAACAAGATGCATTTTCAAAATTCACCTACCCTGTTAGCTGCTAGCTAGCTAGCTGTCATCTGGGACGAGAGAGTGTTCAGTAGTGTTGGGTACCGAAACTCAGTGCCAATAGGGCCCCGGTTCCGACATAAACGGTAGTAACGAGACCGAATAAGAACGAAAATTTCGGTGCCTTATTTCGGTGCCTAACTTTACACTACACTCGACAGCAGGTAACGTTAGCCTACCTTTAGCTTGCAGTTGGATTAAACACGGTTAAAATGCTGACAGGTAACGTTAAACAGTGTAAAGTGTGACTGTATATCAACACCGGGACGCAACAGTCTGCTCTTCAGCGCAAAAACACAGTCAGAAAAACACAGACGGTGCATTCACTGAAACTGGTAACATACCCTTTTCCCATTTGGTTGTTGTTTTTGTCGTTCAACAACAATTTACTGGTGAAATAAGTTATTGTTTATTATAAGTTATAGTTATTACATTACTATTAAATCATTTAATTTTGACAATATGGCCTTAGCAATAAACTATGTGTTAATCTTAAATGTCACCGACTGTTGTTTAGTAGGCCTATCCTTCTTGTTTCTTCTTTTTTTAAAACTTTCTTAAAAAGTATCGGTTCAAGCACCGTTTAGGCACCGGCACCGTTTTAAAAGTACCGATTTAGCACCGGTATCGGAAAAAAACCAAACGATACCCAACCCTAGTGTTCAGTCAGGCTTCAGTAATAATCATTATGTACCAGTCCCGTGTGTATTTGTAGAATATATATGGATATATATATGATATATATCCATTTTGTGTGCGATCCATCTGGCGTTGAAGAGTAGTATTCTCTGCCGTGGGGATCGTTGTGGTAGTGTCCGACTGGCGGCCTTGCTTCTGCTTCCTGCCCGCAGTCCTCACTTGCGGCGCGACAGCATTCGCGAGAGCGCCCGCTGGTCGTGGCTGTCCTCCGGAACACCGGTGATGCATTCGCGTCGATTTTTTGGGGGGTTTATTTCCCCTCAAAAATAGGAAATTGAGCGCTGTAGTGGTTATCAGCATATTATTGACTATGTAACTACATGGAAACGGGAAGAATTATGCCTGTGCCTTGTTCAGTAAAACACTAACAGACAGCTAGCGGCAGTCTCGTGCTGAAGTCCCGTGTGAATTCAGTTGTAGCAAGATAAATAACAGTGTAGGTCGGAGGAGCGTACAGTGTAGCGTGAAGAGCGGAGGTGTTCACAAGGGAAGAAGCTTGGAGTAACGTAACTATGGAGAATATCGAAGAAGATATTGAACATATGGAAGAGGCTTTTGAGTTTGATGGTCGTCCTTATTTATTCGAACCCGAGTATACAGACGAAGAACTGGCCTCACAAGAGTTGGAAAGAACCAGACAGACAGAGGGGCAACAGGCAGATGAAGCAGCTGCTCCAAGGTCACACATTTCGGGCAACTGGTGGTGTTCATAGAAGGCATCACCGGTACTCCGGAGGACATCCTCCAGACCAGCGGGCGCTCTCGTGATTGTTGTCGGCAGAGAATACTACTCTCCAACGCCAGATGGATCGCACACAAAATGGATATATATCATATATATCCATATATATATATACTACAAATACACACAGGACTGCTGCATGATGATTATTACTGAAGCCTGACTGAAAACTCTCGTCCCAGACGACAGCTAGCTAGCAGCTAACAGGGTAGGTGAATGTTGAAAATGGATCTTGTTGTCATGTAAGGGCCATGTTCATGTTACACAGACATTTTAATTGCATTTTGTGTCTGTTAAGATACACAAAGGCACTATTTCATTTATGCCCCCATAACTGCCGTTTAGCTAAGTGGGAGCGGTGGGCATTAGCTGCAGCAGCTCCGTCTATGTAGCTACTGTTACGCTAACTGTTTTTGCTGTAGACAGGTCTCGCATAGTTATATTTAGCAAGATTAACGTACAAATTTAAGCATAGGGGGCGGGTCAAACCATCACCAATCAAAAATAAACTCTCTGCTGAGTTCAATGATACCTCACACAAGGGCCTACCTTAAATGGTTCAAATGTTATGAAAAATCTAATGATGTTTGTCATATAAGGCAGATTTCCTGTTTTAGCAAGATTAACGTAAAAATTGGCCGGAGTTCTCCTTTAAGACACGCCCATTTTCATAACTGGTGACCCGATTAAGGTAGTCTTATGTGAGGTATCAATGAACTCAGCAGACTTCCTTTTTATTGGTAAAGGTTTGCCCCGACCCCTATGTTTTGGCCACGCCCCCTGTCACAACTAATGAACTGTACGACATTGAGTGTTGTGAGGTATCGTTGAACTCAGCAGGGAGTTCCCTTTTCATTGGTGACAATTTGCAGTGTCTGAGTGCTGCGCAGATGCACGGTCACAAGGAGCGGCGTCCGCAAGTAAACCCGACGCGCGCAGAGGCGCGAGGGCCCGTCCAATGCTGCTTGCAGCTTTAATTGCATTTTGTGTCTGTTAAGATACACAAAGGCACTATTTATCTCATGCCTCCATAACTGCCGTGTGGGAGCTGTGGGCATTAGCTGCAGCAGCTCCGTGTTGCTAGCACCAATTTAGCTCGTTTTTTTTCTATAGACAGGTCTCGTATAGTTATATGTAGCAAGATTACCATAACAATTGGCCGGAGTTCTCCTTTAATGATAGACTGAATGAGTTTGAAAAGATCTGGAGACCGATGATATCATTTATGGAAAAAATGAACGGTTAAGATTCACACACACACAATATTTAGCGCATCTAAGTGGCACTACACTGGGGTTGGAAGGGGTGGGTGGGCACTGTCAAGTTGTTCCTGATTTATCTTTTATTGTATTTTTTATGTAATTTTTTATTTTTTGCGGTTTGTCTTTTGGTTCGGTATTTGAAAAGAAGCAGGATATCTGTTCCACAGCAACTGTATTACTGTTGTTCTTATGCTTCATAATAAAAATATTTGAAACTTAAAAAAGAAAAATGATTAGCTCCCAATTAATATGGTCAGCCCAGTTTCATGGCAGTTTGTGAAATGGTGACATTATTTAATCTATTGATTTGTGTACAGGGACACGTTCATGTTGTTTTTTTTCGTGGTGATAAGCACAACTGTTAAACTAATGTATTACAATGGGAAGCATCTTTCTTGTTCACAGAACAATTACAGTAGTGAGTAGTATTGAAAAGGCGAAAATCCGCACAGGGAGGTTGGTCGGGGTGGTGGATGGGTCAAACTACGTTGTACTTTCACCCCGGAGATCGGGGATTGTGTCAGGCGTGTTGCAGTTCCTGTCCGTGTTCTTCTTTTCCTAACCACAACCGCCCCCGTTGTTGTCACCGTCTACCGCGTCTACCACAGCTCGTGCACAATTTTGCACAAACAGGAGGGGAGTGGCGAAAGTGTGCGTTTCATTCAGAACACAAGACAAAATTTGGGGTTTACTTGCAAATGTAATGTTCAAAATAATCAGTTTCTCTATTATTTTGTTTTTGTGCTCGATCAGAGACAAAATCACAATTACAAATTTGATTACTTGCACAGCCCTAATTGTAACCCTTGCACTCTGGCAGCCTGCCTGCTGCTGTCAAACGAACACAGACACCGACATTCCCTACCTTGTCAACTGAGACAAAAAGCAGGATTTCTGACATACATTTTAAAAAGAAGCACTAAATGTAATATCAGTTGGACTTCAACTCATTTCATTTTTTGAACTGATACATTTTTTGTACTGTGAAAGATCAAGTTATGGATATACTCAAATGCTGAGGATGAAATATTGATGGACTCACACTGAGTGCATTTACATGGACATGAATAACCCTTTTATGATTGGGTTTTTGGAGTATCGCGTTTATGTGTTTAAAGGAACATGCCGACTTATTTGGACTTTAGCTTATTCTAAACTACCGGCGGGGGCGTCAGACAGTTACAACACGCACGGAGATGAGAAGAGTATGTATCGACCTGTCTAACTCTGGGGGTTACGGTGAATAAGCTAAAGTCCCAATAAGTCGGTGTGTTCCTTTTAAGCCTGTAAACACCATATCCGGTTTTAGAAACCTGGATAACCCCTTATCTTTATGAAGAGAAACCCAAATATGCTACCTGGAGTACTCCAAAAGAAACTGGGATACTGTTGCATATATATACCATATTCCGGGTATCGAGCACCGCTGCCTACTTGCGGAGGCGCTGGTTCAGCCATGAATGGTAACAGAAATACAAAAATGGCAGCAGTGAAAGCTTCTCACTTCTGGAGTGAAGAAGAAACAGAGTTTTGTCTATCAGTAAAAAAAGAGGCTGTGACTTCCGGTTATGGAGGTGCGGTAAGCAGATGTGGATTCTTGTGCTCTGTTGCTAATCCTAACACAACTACTATTTAAATAATCCCAATTAGTGTCAGTGTTTCCCCTAGGATTTTTTTTTTTTTTCTGGGGTCGGACTTTCAAATAAAGAAAATAAAGTAACTAATACGCCTATTCTCGTTCAAAATGTCAACTTTCTTACTGAATTAATGCTATTTTGTTTGACATACAGTACATTAGTGTGAGCAAACTTCTCAAAAACATGGAAACTCCATAATGATAACTGGCTCTTTAACTAAAAAAAGGTCTCAGACTAGGAGGCAGTTCAATAAGGAGTGATGGTTAAAGTCTGTGATTGGAAACATGTTTGTAGTATGCTGCATCCTGATTGGTGGAAAATGCTTGCAGAAAGGAAGGCTGTTGTCAGGTAAACATGTCACAGTCAAAGAGGCCGAAGGGAAAATTGATGTGGAAAAGCCCAGCTTTAATGATGAATGGACTGATAAGCAGGCTACCATTCATACTGTATGCCTCATTTGCAATGAAATGATGCTGTTGCAAAATAATACAACTAGCATCATCATCAAGAATGAAGAACGCAAACGTAACGATCGCATCATTCACGTGCATATTAAGTAGCCACATGTATCTGTTTTGGTCTTATAATACATCCACAGATTTACCGCTCCAGGAGAGAGGACAGTTCGCTCAGCCAGCAGTTAAGTTTACAAGAATTTGTCCAAATTTCTAGATTCCCACCAAGCTAAGCTAAAACTACAACCAACAGCTTTATTTGTTTTAGCTTGTTGGTAAAAATTTGCTATTTGTAGAGTAGAGCTGTGTTTGCGTAAAACAGCGCGGTGGATAAGAGTGGACAGAGCAGATTAAAATATTGCTTTCTACATGTTTATGCCGGTCTATACAGGTGAGTGCATTGATAAGTATTGACTTTTTACTCACGAAGGTTTTATCGTAACCTACTTACAGTAACGAGACTAGCGTGAGTTCATCTGCCCCCCAGCGGCCGTTGGTAATCCTCTGTATCGTTCCCAGTTCCCTGGTGCTGCGTGTTTTAGGTGTGTGTGTGTGTGTGTGTGTGTGTGTGTGTGTGTGTGTGTGTGTGTGTGTGAGTGTGTGTGTGTGTGTGTGTGTGTGTGTGTGCGTGCGTGGCGTGCAGGCAAGAATCCCGGCATGTGAATAGAGACAGGGGGCTAGGTTTGTGCTCTACCTGGGAAGCGTGTGTCCGCTATTCTCCGACAATCATGGCGGCAGAAATTTAACTGTGGCGGTGCGCCACTTGCCAATCAACATAGGGGAAACACTGAGTGTAAAAACATCACAACTTGAAACAATAGTTGTAATACAAGTTAATATGCTGAGAAAAGTAACCAAGGACAAAAATAAAACAGTTGGAGGACTCGCTAATGAAGAAAATGAGCTGACGGGACCAAATTCAGACGAAAGAGGTGCACGCGTTGCAGACTCACGTACCACTAAAATCATGGACAACCCCTCCACAATGGACATCATGAAGGGTACACAGTCATTCAAATAAGACTTTTACTCTGAGATGGACAACATTAGAGAATGCAGCAGCCGTGTTGCTGAGGCTGAACAACGCATATCCACGGCGGAGGATAAGGTTGTCACGCTGCAAAATGAAATGACGGAAAAACTCCTAAATGAAGAGGACTTGGAGGGCAGAAGGCGGTGCAATAACGTCTGCATACTGGGTGTACCTGAGATGGAGGAGGGCTTGACCAGGAGCACATTGCGCATTGCCACTCCCGGGACCCTAAAGTGTCCAATCCCGCCATAGTTCAACATCACGTCTTCTTAAGTCCTCTAATATTTCCTCATTTATGTCATCAACATATCCATGATTCATGGAAATGTGTAAAACACAACAAGCCACAAAGAATGCTGTGATTTTTTGAGGATTGTACTGTAAAGTGCCTCCTGACCTATCCAAACACCTGAAGCGCATTTTCACAAATATTTTTCCTTGCAATTATGTATGGTTTGCAAAAATGGGAACTGCTGCGTCCGTGTAGCTGAGAGAAGCAAAGTGTATGCACGTTGTGCACACGCTATGGCCAAGAATGCGCCCCTAAAATAGCATCTGAATAACGCGCCACTGACTTTAGACTAGCGCCACTGACTTTAGACCAGTTTTTTCTGGTCAGTGGCGGAATTGTTTTTCTGAAACTGCAAAATAGCACCAGGGAACATTTGCGCCTGAACACGCCTTCGCTTTTCACTGAACCGCCCCCGGGAGCGCAAATTCATTCCCTAATTTACCGACGTGCGTCTATGGAGGGTAAAGTCTGATGTGCGTCAGTTGCAAAATAGGAATGATACATGCGTCGGTGTACAAAGTCAATTGCACTGGGTGCAAGATAGGGCATTAAATACTTCAACAAAGTGCCATTTATTAATACAATACAACTATATACTCCTAATGAATCATAACACAAGCTCTATATATACAGTTGTGTTCATAATAATAGCAGTCCAACATCACTAACCTCATAAATCAATTTTTTTGGTAGAAGTGATATTTCTACATGGCAAATAATTTACTAGTTAGTGGTGTAGAGTCATAGAAAACCAACAAACCCAACAGTCATGACATACATGCTGCTCATTCTGTGTAATATAATCTGTAAATGAAAGGAGCATGTTCAAAATAATAGCAGTGTTGTGTTCACTTATTGAGGTGATTGATTCTGTGAAGAAACAGGTGTCAGTTATGGCCCATATTTAAGGAAGGAAGGAAGCAAATGTTGTGCATGCTAGTTATAGTGCATTTCACACTGAAATACTGAGCAAAATGGGTCATTCCAGACATTGCAGAAAATTATAGGCTGCTCAGCCAACATGATTTCAAATGCCTTGAAATGGCATCCAAAGCCTGAACAACGTGGGAAAAAACGGTCAACTACTAATCGAATGGATCGAAGAATAGCCAAAATGTCAAAGGCTCAACCAATGATCAGCTCCAGGAAAATCAAAGAAGACTTAAAGTTACCTGTTACGATCAGAAGAAGGCTATGTGAAGTAAAGCTACCAGCTAGAAGCCCCCGCAAAGTCTCATTGCTGAAAAAAAGACATGTACTGAATAGGTTGAAATTTGCCAAAGGACACATTGACTGGCCAAAGGAGAAATGGCGCAACATTCTGTGAGCAAAATTGTTCTTTTTGGGTCTAGGGGCCACAGACTGTTTGTCCGACGACCCCCATGCACTGAATTTAAGCCACAGTACACTGTCATGTTATGGGGATGTTTCTCATGCTGTGGTGTTTGGCCTATTTATCGCATACCAGGGATCATGGATCAGTTTCAATATGTCAAAATACTTGAAGCGGTCATGTTGCCTTATGCTGAAGACGAAATGCCTTTGAAATGGGTCTTTCAACAAGACAATGACTCAAAACACACCAGTAATTGAGCAAAGTCTTGGTTCCAGATGAACAAGATTGATGTTATGGAGTGGCCAGCCCAATCCCCAGACCTCAATCCCAATAACGATAACGGCGTTGCAACGATGGGAAAAGTAATAATTAGATTACTCGGTTACTGAAAATATAATGCCGTTAGTAACGCTGTTATACTTAAACGCCGTTACTCCCAACACTGGTAGGGAGTGAAGGAACTAGACTGTGGATACAAGATAGTGAAAACGGCTTCCTTCACAAGGTGTCTGGCTTTACCCTTAGGAACAGGGCAGGGGAGCACAAGTGTATTTTTCCCTTACCCGGTAACAACGGGAACTGCTCACACACACTCATTCATTTCAGTCATCTTTCAAGCCTACAGGGGGGTTCTTTCATACTCAAACATTAGATTTACGGTAGCCTTGCATTGCCAGACCTCTCCACAGCGCTGCAGAGGAAGGTCAAGCAACAGGAGCATACACTCCTGGATAGGAGAAAATGGTGTATTTTGTCCATAGCAAATCCTTGCCAATAGGTCCTAAAATGTCCCAGTTAGAGAGTAAATGCCGTGGATATATTCTTTGTAAATCTTTACAATCATTCTGCGAACGAACCAACAGGCCTGCCTTGTTGTACGATACAAATTTTCTTAAAAACCTGCCATTTTCAGCGTGTAATGTTTGCTCCAAGTTTCCGGTTAATGTTTCCTCGATGCGACCAGTGTTTTTTTTTTGTTAATAACAATTTTTTATTTATTTTGAATACAACACACAAAACATACAATTTGCAACATGAACATATCGCCAGAATGATCTGGTAAATGAACCGTTGTCAATCATCGTTTTATCATTTTAATCTCTTAGAACATCCTGAATTCTTGCCAAAGAGTATGTGAGGTTGAACCAGGGCTAAACTACTTA
Source organism: Gymnocephalus cernua (assembly GCA_023631565.1). NCBI lineage: Eukaryota > Metazoa > Chordata > Actinopteri > Perciformes > Percidae > Gymnocephalus > Gymnocephalus cernua. Next base: position 7,036,777 of record CM042442.1, on the reverse strand, counting down.
AGATTTTTAATATTGCAACACATGGACAAAGGTCAATAGAACATGATCATATTAGTCTTTAAAATAAGTATAAATAATGTCTCCTGTCAACTGAAATTACAATATATACAATAGGTTGTACTATATGTACAATAGCTTGTGCAGTGTCAGCATTAAATTGCATGACATGTCATTTCTGTTCATTCTTCTCTCTCTTGTTTCCTGCTGGGTAAAACCTTTCCTACTGTAGAGCTAACTCTTCACTGTTCCAACACAATCTTCCCACTACCTGCAACACATTTACGCTACACACTTTTACACACTAGGCTATGTAGTGGAAAGTAAGTATTTATTGTATTTTAGATTTTCAATATCACTGTCCCAATGACATTTCACGAGCCTTCTTTACAACAGCACTACATTTGCCCTAACTTTGCCTAAAACCTCAAGTCTCCTTGTCCTTTATTTCCAATCTTTCCTGTTCTTCTCTCTCTGTCTGTACAGGTGACCCCTATTCACTTATGTCTAAGCTGCTAGACCAGAGCAAGGACGTAGTTCAGATTCATAAGTACAAACCCAGCGAGATGCAGAAAGCCCAGGCTGAGTTGGTGGCTCAGATTGATAGCTTAATGCAACAGAAACACCAGGGCTCTCCCAGTGCCAGACTAGCCTTCCAAACCAGGGAAGATCCTGTTTTAGTGAGGGACAGAGTCCATAAATTCCATCAGCTTGAGGCCACGGCCAAGCCGCCAAGAAGCAAGCTGCTAGCTAAAGGACAAGGTGGGTCCTGAATGGTATTTTATTGTTGTTATGGATGCTGAAAACATCCTTCTAGTTTTCGCTAAATTGATTGTGCTATGTGCTACCTTAAAAGTTATTTAAACCAATGAAAAATATTGTATGGTATAAAGTATAGTATATATAGTATAGTACACCTTATTGTTAAATCAGGGCTATACTGTGAGAAAAGATTCTCCGTGTTTCTTTTTATCCCTGGATGTTGCATCATGTGTTCCTCCTCACTTCTGTCTTCTCCTCATACCTTTTTTCTCTGTCACTCATGGATATGATACTCATACCCACCCTCATCAATGCAGCCTCTTACATTTTTGTTAACACACAGTGCTATCTGAATGTGAATCTCTGATAACTCATTCACTCTGCCTCATGGCATGCATATTTGTTCTGGCTTTAGTGCAGAGGGTTTGCCTGTTTTCAAAGTGTCCTGTAGAGTTTTCCCTGTTGGGGCCCAATCCAAAATGCAGAAAAGGCTTCTAAACCAAATACTACACAACCAGACATGTTCCAGCAGGAATGTGATCTGAAACTGGGAAGAAATTAATAACATCGGTGGCAGCCAAGATTACAGCTTTTCCTAGCATGTATCAAATCAGATTATGTGCATGTGATTGTTGCACAATGTTTTTATTATAATATATATATATATATATATATATATATATATATATATATATATATACATACATACATACATACATACATACATACATACTATAAGGCGTGATGGGTCTGTAGAAGAGGTCTGCAAGCCCTTGGGCCCCTCCACACTGAGTCGATTTGGCCCACACTCTTGCCATCTTTTTTTATAGGCTTGGGTCAGACTCCGGCTCATTTAACGTCTCTCCTTTCAGTGTGCCCATTTACACCTCTGCACACATAGGCCACTGTATGAAATATTGTTATTGATTATTTTATAAATGTTATACATACACATTTTATTCATGTGCGTGCATTACACACATATTATTCACATACATTACACCTGACAGTTCAGATGACCATCCAGAGCATCAGGCATTGATTTGAGCATGAGCGCACCAGAGAGAGCTTAAAGTGATTGGTGTCGGTGTCAGGCTAGGGCCGTGCTAGGGCTGGAGTTTTTCGCCGGTGCAGGGCTCTAGTCTGTAGTGATGTTTCCTGCCTGTTTCCTGACTCTGGACATGTAAAAGTCCTAATTGGCAGGCAGGTTTGCACACATATTTATTTGTATGCAGTCGGGACTGACCATTGTATTCTCTTCCTGTCCTGTTTGGTGGCTCATCCAAACCAGATAGTGATGGATGTGCAGAGAACAGACTAGATGATTGCAGTGTAAAACTTCATCAGCAGCTCCTGAGGCAGGTTGAACTTCCTGAGCTGGCACAGGATGTACTGTACATTCTGCAAGTAGATCGCCACAGTTTTGACTAGGGTGTAACGATTGGACTTTCGCTTTAAAGGTCACAATTCAGTTACATTTTTGATTTAAACTTGTTTTTTTTTCAGCACAGACTTTTTTTTCTACCATACACTTGAAGACTCTGAAAATACTTTAAAAGATAAAAGTCTGTCTCATATCTATAAAGACAACCATCTCACATCTAAATACAATCTGTCATAATGTTGAGTTTTTAGTCAGAGACTATAAGATTTTGCAAAGACATTGAATTGAGAAAGTATGCATGCTCGTTTTAGTTTTTTTGTTACACAACTATTGCTGCCACTTTTTGTGTGTAACACTGTTTGAAAATGTGTGTCGTTATCACCATATTTAAAGGATTATTATTAGGGCTGTCAATCGATAAAAAATGTAATCAAATTAATTACATACTGTGATTAATTTAAATTAATTTCATACATAATTTTTGCTGTGAAAGTATTTTAAATATTTCAATTCAAATGAATCAATGAATAATCAGCATTAGTGACATTAAAAAACTCTTTTTATTATTATTTTTCACTGTTCAAATAATGACCATAACAATCAACAATATGACATAATATGCTGAGGAAATAAATTCAAAAGTGCTTCAGGAATAGGGTTATTTCACTAGTAAATTGCTGTTGAACGACAAAAACATCCACCAGATGGGAAAATGGTATTTTACAATAACTTTGAATGCACCACGAGGCTGTAAGTTACCAGTTTCATTGAACGCACCATTTCAGTCTGTGTTTTTCTGACAACGGCAGCTACAGAGGTGTCGGAATCCTCTACAGTGAGTGAATACAGTCAAAGTTTACACCGCTTAGTGTTAGCTGTCAGCATTTTAACTGTGTTTAATCCAGCTGCTAGCTAGCGGTAGGCTAACGTTACCTGCTGTTGAGTGTAGTGTTAATTAGCGTCACATGCAGCGATGTTTCTGTTGCCTGTAGCGGCGCATTTTACTGTCGAATGGTGGCTAGAACGGCTCCAGGTGAAAGGTCAATATGGAATGGATTAATGTACTTTATTTTTTTTAACGCATTATTTTTCCTCAGATTAATTAATCGAAATGAACGCGTTATTTTGACAGCCCTAATTATTATATCATGCCACTCTACAATGGCTGGCTTTTTACCCTGCTTGAGAGTTGCTATTCAAATCAGCTATAAACACTTTTGCTTTCCAAAGAGATGTTAACACAAAACCCGGCCCTTAGACCTCTTATGTACAGCCAGTTTTAAAACTCAAATAACAGAAATCCATTATCTATTATCTGAGATTTGGTAGGGGTAGTGCTGTATATGTGGTCTGTCAGTAGAAAAAAAATTCAGCACCGGTTTTTGCCATAGATATGCATTCATGTTAACTCATTGCAACATTGTTTTTGTGTGTGCTTATCCATTGTCAACTTGGGGTTCAACTTGAGCTAGAGATTAGAGATACAGACACTAAAACAAAACATATCTATGTAAAGCCCTTTTTTTAGCAACAGTTACAAAATGTCACTGATCACCTGTGTGTGTGTGTGTGTGTGTGTGTGTGTGTGTGTGTGTGTGTGTGTGGTAGACTACCATTTGGAGCAAGTCTCAGCATGGCCTCAGAGTTCTCTCCAGCTGGGTCAGGTGTCAGGACTTGCCCTTGACTCAGACTCTAACTTGGTAATTTTCCACAGAGGTGACCACCACTGGGGGGCAGAGTAAGTCTCTTTCACTCAATATACAGTATATATTCATTTTCTGTTGATACAGGGCTTCTGCCAGTCCTTGAAACTGAAAAATCCTTATGTACAATGTGTTAAATGCAATGTAACATCTTTCAATTGCCCATCAGATGAAAGACAATTCATCACCCACAGATAGCACAGATCTGGTTTGAACTACAGCCCACATTACTTTTTTAGGCCTGATGTCCATAAAGGGCCAATGTATCTAAATTGTTTACAGACAATGGCTGGTGATCTTGCCAGGGCATATGGACAAAAATGACTTCAATAATAGGATCTTATTGTTGAAATGGAAAAGAGCTACTCCTTGCAGATCGAAAGTCTCTCTCATAATTTATTTCCATATTGTCTCTGCTACTGTGCTGCCATTTGCAGCTGGTATTATTAGGCTTTTATTAATCATATAACCAAAATAATAAAAAAAAAAACCAAAGAGTTAAGAGAAAAATGAAGGAGCGTTATGCTCTCATAACCCTAGTTCTATAAGCACTGACGAAGCCCTCTACTGGACTCTATGTGTTATACTCCTCTCCAATCCCAAGCACGCGTTCGCTCACTGAAACTTTGCAGGGGTCAAAGTACAAGCAAGGACACCCACCACATCCTCCAAGTCATCAAGGAGCAGGGTAGCATGTAGGTGTATCACGCCCAGAGGGGGGCCAGATGTGACACAATTGGCACATTCCAATCCCTTTTCCCTAGTCCTGTGTCGATCCAGCGAGCGCAGACTCCGAAAAGCCCACAGACCAAAAGAGGCCATGACTCTTGTGGACTGCGCATGAACCACAGCGGGGGGGGCTCTTTCAGCCTTTCAGGCTGTGGAGATGCACTCAAAGAGCCAACCTGCAGGGCACTTCTTGGATAAGCCTTTACCGACCACACCATCCCCGAAGCACACAAACTGTTACTTGCTTCTGATGGGGGCTGGGCATTCCACAAAACATGCCAACGCATGAACCGGGTAGAGCAAATGCAATTTGCCTCTCGGACCCCCGCATGGGGTGGACGTCAAAAAGCATCCAACTGAATAACCCTCAACCTAAACAAGCTCCTTAAGTTCTGGGGAACAAAGGAGCAATTCGGTGTGAGAGTAGCCACGCTGCGACCACCACTGAGCAACAAGCAACTGGGGTATACCGATAGGGCGGTCATTTCATTCACTCTCTTAGCCGAAGCCATTGCAAGCAGCAAGGCTGTCCTGAGCGACGACGCCTTCGGAGAGGAACGCTCCAGAGGCTCGAGCCTCAAGCACCAATGGCAGTTCCCATTGCTGGGTGAAGACACAGACAACATTTCCCATGAACGGGAGTTTCAAAAACCTACTGTGGTCTTCTTCACAATGAAACATCTTTGGTGCTGTATGAATGTAAATGGACTGTATTTACAACCCCAAATCAGAAAAAGTCGGGACAGTATGGAAAACACAAATAAAAAAAGAAAGTAGTGATTTCTAAATGTACTTTGACTTGTATTTCATTGCAGACAATGTGAACACAAAATATTTCATGTTTTGTCTGGTCAACTTAATTTCATTTGTAAATATACATCCTTTCCTGTCATTCAGACCTGCAACACATTCCAAAAAAGGTTGGGACAGGAGCAATTAAGGGCTAGTAATCAGGTAAATTGGTTAAATAATGATGTGATTTGAAACAGGTGATGTCAACAGGTGATTGTAATTATGATTTGGTACAAAAGCAGCATCCAAGAAAGGTCCTTAGTCCTTTAGGAGAAAAGATGGGCTGAGGATCGCCAGTTTGCTAACAAATACGTGAGAAAATTACAATGGTCCTCAAGGAAAGATAGGAAGACATTTGCTTATTTCACCTTCAACAGTGCATAACATAATTAAAAGATTCAAGGAATGTGGAGGAATTACAGTGTGTAAAGGACAAGGGCGCAAGCCTAAGCTGAACAACCATGATCTCCGATCCCTCAGGCGGCACTGCATCAAGAATCGTCATTCATCTATAAGCGATATCACCACATGGGCTCAGGACTACTTTGGCAAACCTTTGTCAAGTACCACAATACGTAGTTACATCCACAAATGCCAGTTAAAACTGTACGGTGCCAAAAGGAAGCACTATGTTAACAGTGTCCAGATGCGCCGTTGACTTCTCTGGGCTCAGAGGCATCTGGGATGGACCATCACACAGTGGAAACGTGTACTGTGGTCAGATGAATCAGTATTTCAGGTATTTTTTGGGAGAAATGGACGCCGTGTGCTCCGAACCAAAGAAGAAAAGGATCATCCAGACTGTTACCAGCAACAAGTCCAAAAGCCAGGGTCTGTCATGGTGTCAATGGTGTCTGTGATGGCACCATTAATGCTGAAAAGTACATACAGATTTTGGAGCACTATGCTGCCTTCAAGAAGACATCTTTTCCAAGGACGTCCATGCATATTTCAACAAGATAATGCAAAACCACATTCTGCACACATTACAAAGTCCTGGCTGCGGAGGAAGAGGATACGGGTACTTGACTGGCCTGCCTGCAGTCCCGACCTGTCTCCAATAGAGAATGTGTGGCGCATTTTGAAGCGCAAAATGCGACAACGAAGATCCCGTACTGTTGCCCACCTTAAGACTTGTTTACAGCAAGAATGGGACAAAATTACACCTGAAACACTTCATCACTTGGTGTCTTCAGTCCCTAAACGTCTTTTAAGTGTTGTGAAAAGGAATGGCAACATTACAAAGTGGTAAATGCTTTACTGTTCCAACTTTTTATGAAATGTGTTGCAAGAACCGAAATAGGAATTTAGTTTTTTTGAAAAATAAAACAATAAAAATCATGAGGAACACATTAAATGATGTGCTGTTGCATTGTCTGCAATGAAATACAAGTCAAAGTACATTTAGAAATCACTACTTTCTTTTTTTATTTGTGTTTTCCATACTGTCCCAACTTTTTCTGATTTGGGGTTGTATATAGCGCTTTTCTAGTCTTAACGACTACTCAAAGCGCTTTTACACAGTACAGGAACCATTCACCATTCACACACTGTGGCCGACGCTGCCGTACAAGGTGCCACCTGCTCATCAGATAAACATTCACACACATTTACACTCCAATTGTGGAGCGTTAGGGGAAACTCTGTGTTCAGTGTCTTGCCCAAAGACACTTCGACACTGCAGAGCCAGGGATCGAACCACCAACCAAACCTCCCAATTGGCAGGCAACCGCTCTACCACTGAGCCACAGCCGCCCTATCATATAAAATGTGTCACCTTTTTCAACCCTTCTGGGTTTGCAGGTATGGATAAACAACAGTGACGGGAGTGTTGCGTTTGGGTCCGGCTCCGTAAGCTTGTGTTAGGTTTGTTGTTGTAAAATACCCTTCTGCCATCTAGTGTTTCTTCTTTTTGTGGTTTAACAGCAAATGACTGGTGAAAAAAGTTGTTATAATAAATAATTTAAATGTAACCATATGGCCTTAGCAATAAACAAGAATATCTTTCTTCTTTCATACATTTTTAGTTCAAGATAAAATACTATTTCAATTCCACACTTAATAAGAGGACATATCTGCTGTTTTGCACAGTTTATATAAATAAAGGGATATATTTCAGTCATGTCATTCTGTTAAAACAAATCGTGAGAAAATTGTATCGTGAACTTAAAATCGTGAATCGTGGTTTTAGTGTATCGTTACATCCCTAGCGCCTATCACACCCGACTCCTGAGACAGAGTCCCAAGAACTAGGGAATGTTTCAGGGCCAGTCCGCCATCATTTGAGTCATTTCTGCATACCATGGTGCTGTACGATGACCCGGGGCCACCAGAATGACCGACAACTGTTCCTGTCTCACCCTCTTCAACAGGGGAGGGATGAGATAGGGCCTCGGAAAAGCATAAAGCAGCCTTCATGGCCTTGAGGCGTGTGCAACGTGTCCACCACCAGGGGTGTTAAGGAGAACCACAGCGGGCAGTGGGTGTTCCTCCTATTGGCGAACAAATCCACTTCGGCCTTTTGTAACGAGTCCAAATCTGCTTCACCACCTGGCAGGGGTCTGTGAACACCGTGACATATGAGGTCACTTGGGGTCCCCTTTAACAGGGGTTGTGAAAACCCCCAGTATCGCTCTGATCAGTCTGAAATCCACCTCCTCCTGAAAGAGGCTAGCCCAGTCTCAGCGACCTGTTCACCCACTCCGTGGGTCCGTGCTCTGCCACTTCTCGTAAAACTGTGTCAGGGGATGAGTGGGCAGCTGTGGAGCGGCAGCTAAGAAGCTGTGATATCCCCTCTCCGCTACCCACCATAACGCTGTGTTAGTAGACGTGACTAACCCCTCTTATCTGTGAGGGAAATAAGACGTGTAAACCTCCTTCACTCTGAGTAGAGCCAGTGAAAGTTTGTGTTGTTCCCTGTTGGAGACTACTGCAACCAGGCTTTACGCCGCTCACTCCAGTGCCTCTTTGTCATGCGGCAGCAGGGGCTTTCTGATACCGAGCCGCCTGTGGAAGCATCGTGGCTGGGGTCCTTCGGCTGGAGTAGTATCTGTGCTTACTGAACCTTCAGTCCCCGTTCATTCCGTCTGCATGCCCATACCCATTAACTGTATTTACTGTTTATTAAGTTTGCTGTAAAAGTTTTAAACTACAATCAAGAATTGTTTCAATAACAGAAATTTGTTCAGATGAGATCTTAATGAGTGCAACACAGACACGTACAAAACAGTGTATTTAACGTTAATATGATGACCAAAACATCGATTAAAATACTTTAAAAAACAAACAATGATCTGTAACAAACAAAATGAACAATAATTAACTTTGGATAGTCTTAGTTTAATATGATTTAACAGGAGTTAGGAGGAGACATGCCATGAGCACAGTGTTGAGATTTATAATAACATGTACTTTTCTGTATGGATCACAGTCATATCTCATATCGTAATGGTTATTTCATCTAAATGATCATGTTATGTAGTCATTTTTTTCAATAAATAGTTCATAAACCTTTGTTTGACTAGCTTATTAGCCTACTGAGCCCAGCCATCACACGCCGTCCTATCACACCCTGCGCTACCCACCACCACAAGTAAATTCTCAACCTGTGGGAAACATTGTTAGTGAACTAATTAAAAATGTAGTATGGAAAAATCACTACACTCTCTTTCTCTTTTTGTGTGGAACTACAAACAAAATGTTTGTTTTTTCAGCTCTTTTAACAGCCAGGCTAGATATCAGCAGAGGTCCCTGGGTCCAATTCAGCAGTCCACGATTTTGGTTGTGGACCCTGTCAAAGGCAACATCCTGAAGGCTTCTGGCAGAGACATGTAAGTTATATTGTGCTTTAATTTAAGATGTCTTTGTTCTGAACAGAAAAATCTGACCCGGGCAGAGACGTTAATAAAAACTATTTAAAAATAGTGTTCTTTTCACTGCAGTGTTTCCTCTATGTTGATTTTGTAGTGGCGGCCCGCCATGGCAAAATGTCTGCCACAACGGTATCAGCAATAGGGCAGACGCACAACAGGGTTTCCTCTATGTACATGTAGCAGCGTTGCACCGCCGATCCATCAGCTGTTTATGAAAAGTCATAAAGTCGTAATTACGCAACTCTGTAGAGCTGTCTGCTCTACTGAACTCAAGCGAACTGTCATCCGCTCTCTCTCCCCTTTACGGTGAGCAACTGGAACAGTGACAGGACGTCATCACTTGCGAAGTCATGGCAACCAAATAAACAACAGGGCGAGTACACTTGTCACTCAATCTTAGGCAAAATGACAAACGACGAAAGCCGCGACATGAAATCCGCACTCACACGGGTCCTGTGAAATATGACAGCTACAGTTTATTGGAAAATAGCATTGTGGACAATGAATTTGATGAATTTACTGTTTATCAGACCGTCTATTAGCTGGATGGTTTCAAGGTAATGACGTTATTGTTCATATTTTGGCACAATGTTTCTGACCGCAGTAGTGGTCATAGTGACTGAAAGTGTGATGTGAGATGCTAAAAAGAAACTAAACGCTGTTTTCAGGTAACGTTACTTTTTGACCCCCCCACCCCCGCTGCTGAAAAAGATTCTAGAGGAAACACTGCACTGTTAGTCTTGTTTGCTGTTACAGGTCATTTATGATCATCAGATGAAAAAATACAGAGTTTCAGAAACATTTGAAAGGCACTTCTTCGAAAATGAGGCTAGTGTAACCGAGCATTTCTTATATTGTCTAGACCAGGGGTCACCAACCTTTTTGAAACTGAGAGCTACTTCATGGGTACTGAGTCATATGAAGGGCTACCAGTTTGATACTCTCTTCTGAAATAACAAATTTGCTCAGTTTGCCTTTAGTTATATTATTAATGATTAATGATACTCATCTATGTGAAGACACTGATCACGTTAATGATTTCTCACAATAATTACCAACAATGACTTAACAAGGTGGGAAAAAGATAATCGTCACTTTTTAGAAATAAAGTTGCTTATAGGATCTAAAAAGTTGCTAAATCTAGCGAGAAAGTCACCTGTGTGTCTATGACAATACTCTCTGTGCCGCTGTGCGTGTGACGCAAACCACCAACATGTAAATTTGACCGGCACAGAATCAGCTGTAAATGAAAGCAGAAAATCAGCCGATTCTGGTCACCAGCCAGTCGATCGATGCATCTCTAGTCTTGCAATGATTCACATCTTTGATTTTGCAGGTTTTATTTGCCTCATGGAATAACTACTGACAAGAAGAATAATTACTGGGTTACTGATGTGGCTCTTCATCAGGTAAGCTACAGGTAGTATTCTCGTTTAATAACCTGCTCTAATAAAATCCACTTCTGCAGCCAGTTATTGATTACTTATGAGTTTTATTGAATATGAAATGTTCAGCTTTCTTAAAGGTCCCATGGCATGAACATTTCACTTTATGAGGTTTTTTAACATTAATATGAGTTCTCCCAGCCTGCCTACGGTCACCATTTGGCTTGAAATGGTGATAGGTGTAAATCGAGCCCTGGGTATCCTGCTCTGCCTTTGAGAAAAAGTAAGCTCAGATGAGCCGTTCTGGAATCTTGCTTGTTATGAGGTCATAACAAGCAAGGTTACCTCCCCTTTCTATGCCTTGCCCGCACAGAGAATTTGACCAACCCATGAGAGACATCATGGATTTCAAACGAGGGTGCTCCGATCAGGATTTTTGGGGCCGATCACCAATTACCGATTGCTGGAAGACGTATCGGCCGATACCAATCACCGATCACTTTTATGAACTGAAAATTACGCCATTACGTAACAGTCACACATGTTTAGAGAATGTATCAGTAACTGTTTGGCTTTCTGTCCTAGCTCAAAATCAAAAAAATGTCCTTTCAATCACTGCAGACATTTCTTCAGCACACACACCGTCACACACACACACACACACACACACACCGACACACACACACACACACGGGGAAACAGCTGTTTGAGCGGCGCCGGAGCTGCTAGCTACACGACTCCGCTCTGCCTTAGTGTTAGCTAACTTTGAAAACTCCTCATTCTCCTTTCTGTGACTAACCTTCACATGTCTGATGAGGTTGGTGGTGTTAAAACGTCTTTGGAGCTTTCCGCCTCGTGGTATTTCCTCGGCACACACGTTGCAAATCGCTAATGTATTGTCTTTTTCCCAGATAGCAATGAGTTGGCGGACCACCGGCGGTGCTCCAGAGGCAGTAGAAGCGTCAGAATAGCGTAATCGCAAACACGTTTGCCGGAGCACCACAGGTGACAGACGCTTTTTAAAAGCGGTAGCCGTCTTCCTACCGCCTTCGTTCCGCGGCCGGCCGCGGGCCAACTGCTGTTCTGCCGCCGTTCAGACACCTTGTAGAACTGCCAGACCGCTGAATGTAGGGACGCCGCCATTTTAGCTCCATGTTGAAAAAGTTCTCAGGAGTAGTGCGCTCTCATACATCCATGGTAGTGCGTCATCTGATCGGCCTATCTGATCGGCCTATCTGATCGGCATTTATGGAGACCACCGATCAAACTATTTAAAGCCATTATCGGCCGATACCGATCGGTGACCGATCGATCGGAGCACCCTTACTTATCAGCTCTCTCCAAGATCAAGAAGCAACAGGCAGGAAGAGAGACAGTTTGAACCAGTTCTGTAGCTGGCTGTCAGAATAAATGTAACACTTAGTAGTTCAGAGTCAGCACATCATGACATTTTAAACATTTGTATACAAGGTGAATACTGTGAGAGATTAAGCAATACAACATGTCAGTAATTTACCATTCACTCATCAGGTGTTAAAAGTGAGCAGTGACGGCAGAGACAGAATGTTGCTTGCACTGGGAGAGGCTTTCATACCAGGAAGTGACAACAACCACTTCTGCCAGCCCACTGATGTGGCTGTAGATACTGAGACTGGAAACATATTTGTGTCTGATGGCTACTGCAATGCCAGAATACTGAAATTCTCTGCTGATGGCAAATACCTGTCTGAGTGGGGTGCAGGTAGGAATCTGACTCTACACACGCACACTCTTGAATTTTTTAAAGCAGGTCTTGTTAGACAAGGGGCCCTTTTTTTAATAGTTTTTATAATACAAACATTCAGTTTCATTTCCAGTAAGCTAACCAATGAAAATGACAGGCATTCTGCATGTGGAGAGCATGTTATGTTACAAATGTTATTTCACTCTCTTATGTCCAGTTTTTTTCTCTTTCTGCATACATTTTAAACACCCCAGTATAGGATTTGAAAATGTGTCAAATGTAATACATAAACTCCATCAATACGACCAGGATATACAGTACAATAAAATTAAAGTGTCAATGGCATTTATTTTAGTTTTACAAAAAACATGTATAACATAATACAAATAAACAATTAGAAACTGTTCCCTGTCACCCCCCAGAATCAACAACACACACCTCTGTCTCTCTGTTTTCGTTTTTTTTCCATTGGCTGAATTGCCGTGCTGGTTTGCATTCCATTATTAGTATTAGGGCTACGAGCCGCATCTGAGATGGACCTTCTCGTAGGGTTTTTCATTACACATGTGCTGGCTTGGCTAAGCTCTGCTCGACTTGGCTCGCCGCATCAGCCCAGCACAGCAGGGATTTGCATTTTCTTTACAACAGGGCCACCCACTCGACAGTGTGCCAGTACTTTTGTATCTACCACTGAATCTCTGTGGTCTAAAGTTTTTTTCCCTGTTTGTACTTTCAGATATCTTATCTATGTATCTTATTTTGCTAAGCAATATTACACAAGAGGGTGTGCTTTACTTTAGTGTTATTGACCTCTGCGCTGGCTGCATCATGCTTTTGTTTAAAATCGTTTCCCAAACTGAATAAATACCACACATAGAAACACAGAACTGCCTTGCTAGCTCAATCTGCTTGTAACTAAACTATATCTGCTGAAAAACATTTTTTTCATGGATAGATTAAGCCACTATGTCCATAAACTGTAGGCTATTTTTTTTATAAATCGCTGTGTCACCGACTCACCAGCACTGAAGATTCACCGTCAACCGGGTGGCCCTGTTGTAATGGAAATGCAAATCCCTGCCGTGCTGGGCTAACGTGCCGAGCCGGTCCAAGGAGCACATGTGTATGTAAAAACTAGGGCTGTCAATCGATTAAAAAATGTAATTGAATTAATTATAGACTCTGTGATTAATTAATCTAAATTAATCGCATACATAATTTTTGCTGTGAAAGTATTTTAAATATTTAAATTCAAAGGAATAATCATCATTAGTGACATTAAAGTTAAAAAAAACTATTTTTGTTATTATTTTCACTGTTCAAATATATATATATATATATATATATATAAGTTTGTATATATATATATATATATATATATATATATATATATATATATATATATATATAACAATCAACAATATGACCTAATATGCTGAGGAAATAAATTCAAAAGGGTATTTTACAACAACTACGAATGCACCGCGAGACTGTAGATTACCAGCTTCATTGAACACACCGTCTCTCGTCTGTGTTCGTTCCGACAACGGAAGAAACACAGTCAAACTTTAGCGTTAGCTGTCAGCTTTTTAAGCGTGTTTAATCCAGCTACTAGCTAGCAGAAGGCTAACGTTACTTGCTGTTGACTTGTTAAGCTGTTAACTAGCCAGCAATGTTTCTGTTCTGCGCACTCTGTTCTCTTAATAGGCTACATCCATGCTCTCAGAACGGCTCCGGGTGAAAGGTCAATATGGAATGGATTAATTGCGATTCATTTTTTATTTCGACAGCCCTAGTAAAAACCCTATCGCTCTCTCTCACAAACACACACATTAACCACAGCCCAAAAAGCCAAGGTACTGTAACTAAAAACAATCATTGGAAAAGACAATATGACTTTTATATGGTGTTATTTGGCTGCTAACGTTTTTCTTCATAGAAGAACTTTTCAAATAACGCTATCATTCAGTAGGTTTACACACCACTGACACCAATGCACCAGTGGACACCATTTGCACATATTCAGCCATCTTGCCTTATTTTTCTGACTAAAGGCTCGTCAGACAGAAGGCGCATACCGTTCCGGATCCCCCACAGCCTGGTGTTTCTTCCTGACAGACAGGAAGTTTGTGTGGCTGACAGGGAGAACGGACGTATCCAGTGCTTCATAGCCAAAACTGGAGAGTTTGTCAAGGAAATAAAGAAAGAGGAGTTTGGAGGGGAGGTGTTTGCTCTAACCTACTGCCCTGCTGGAGGTGAGTACTGACTGACCTGGCTAGGGATATCGATCATGTCATCCCCTTGTCCCTGGCTTTATTTTCCTGTTACTTAGTTCTAATGCCAAACTGTATATAACTATAGAACTGTGCCAAAGCTCATAGGAAAATAAGGGGGCATGCGCCGATGGCTACTTATTTTGCACTGCCTTAATGTTGTGTTAATTGGTCTGACTCATACAACAGTAGCCTACCCAGCTTAAATAAAGAATTTTCGTTTTCATATTTTAAGTGTACAATGATAACCTGAAAGCTAAAAACGGAGAGATGACCTGCAGGCCAAGAAAGCACAAACCGACAGAGCAACTCAACCCATGTTAACCACAGCATTTGAAAAAAGTGAAATCCCAGTTTACCGGCTGGTAGCATGCAGCTAAAGACACAGGGTAGCGTTAGCTTACCGGTAAACCTGCAGCTTGACTAATCCAGACACCATGGCCACTGCTGGAGTCCGACATGATGGAGAAACAACAGAAAAACCTCCTGCTTCCCTGCAGTCACCGGTGTGACAACATTTTGCCTTACCTGTGAGTAAGTTATGTAAACAAACAACGAAGCATGTGGACTATGACGGGCCTCTATGGTGCCTTCAGGTACACTCGCTAATGGTGGGGAATTTCTTCTCAACCACAGTTAGTGTGATGAAAATGGTTTCATATTTTTTCTATAATGAGATTTATTTGTTTACCTGGCGCAAAAGAAAACAAACATTGGCATTGGAATCAACATCAGCCAAATGGAAATTCTACTCATCGGTATCGGCTGAGATATTTGCAATTAGTGCATTTCTATTATTTTCCTTTTCAATCCCACTTCAGTCCGAATTAAAATTTAAAAGGGCAATCAATTTACTTTCATGGTTAGTACAATGGCCCTCATTTATGAAACGTGCGTATGACCTAAAACAGGCGTACGACGGGCGTACGCCGATTCCTATGCAAAGCTCTGCATTTATCAATTTGAACGTGAGCGTAGGCTGCGATCAAATCTCACGTCTGGTCTGAACTTGTGTACGCAAGTTTTCGAGTCAGTGTGGCCTTGTGGTGCAGCATATAATCAGTTTAAAAGGAGAAGAAGTCATCAGTTGATCACTTATTAGCAATGGCAGATCTGGCTCTTTTAGAAGACCTCTATATGTGCCGGTACAACAGTGCACATGTACGCGCACGGTAGAGCTGGGCGATTTTTTTCCCTAAAGAAATCTGCGATTTTTTCATAAAAAAAACTCGATTTTCGATTCGATTTTTCCATTTAAAACAAAATAACTGTAAACTGTAAATATATTTTAAAAATATATATTTATTGTATTTAATTATAGTGCATCAACATGAACAAAATTGCAAAGGCAAACCCTTTCTCTAACTGAAAAATCACTGTGCAGTGTGCAAAAAAGATTTACACATCCAAATTATTTATACTGTATTTGGATCGAGCTAATGAAACCTAAAAAAATCGATTTTTTGAAAATATGAATCGATTTGACCTACCAACTCGAATTTTAAATCAAATCGATTTTTTTCCCAGCCCTAGCGCACGGGCCACGGTGGAGCGCTCCATCGGATTGATTAAGGGCAGATGGCTCTGTCTTGCATCAGTGGGGGGGACTCTACTATACACGGCAGAAAAAAGTCTGCAACATTGTTTTAGCCTGTGGGGTTCTCCACAACATCGTACAGGAAAAGTGTCCAGCACAGCCCCAACTAAAATGTATAGTGTTATGTTTGACAATGATATTGACTACAGGAAACATGACGATGCACAACATTTTTATTTATTCTTCAGGTTTTCGTTTCTCTTTTAAAGTGTTGTTAATGGCCACAAGTGCACGATTTATTTCTGCAATTCACCGAAATATTACGGCTTGTTTTTCCAGCACCTCTGCTGTCAGGAGACAGGGTCGGGGTGGCGGAGGACACCTCTCACAGCTGTTGCCTGGCTCTGACTCTTGAAAAAAACAAGTAAAATAAAAGACTAGAATAAACTCCGCTACTGAGTGTTTATTTAAATATAGGTACACCATGTAGGCCTAAGAAATTGCAATATAAGCCTGTTACTATTAGGACTATAGCATACATATGTCAAGGATGTATTTATCAAATAAACTTTAGCTGGAGGTTACCACGGCAGTACTGTTGACCGCATCTCTTTTCATTCTGCATTCTTTCTACAGCCTTTAATACCAGTTTTCAGGCTGCCAAATAGTACACACGTTAGTGCAAATGAACCTGAGATATCAGGGTTTCAATCTCCACCTCTGAACCGCTTCAAACGTTAGTTTGATAAATGAGGGCCATTGTCTTTCATGGGATGTCAACATTAAGTCATTGGGGTTATTTTGGCCTGGGCTCAGACACAAACAGAAAGCCTGTGTTACAAACTGGAGGTGTAACATATGTAAAAGGTAAAAGTCAGGATGTATTGGCCAAAAATCCTAGTATATGCTTTTAATAAATGATTCAAGGATTCCCTAACTGTGTGTGTGTGTGTGTGTGTGTGTGTGTGTGTGTGTGTGTGTGTGTGTGTGTGTGTGTGTGTGTGTGTGTGTGTGTGTGTGTGTGTGTGTGTGTGTGTGTGTGTGCGCGCATAAAGATGGCTTGATCTTTGCAGTAAATGGGGAATCTCCATATCGCTCAGCTCCACTAAGAGGTTTTGTAATAGATTATTCAACCATGGACATATTGGATACCTTCAACCCAGAGAAAAAGGTAATCACACACACACACACACACACACACACACATAGATTATCATTCACACACATAGACACACTCATTTCTATCTATACTATACTGAAACATTGGTGGAGGCTTTGTATGATTAAAGATAGAAACATATGAGCCCCTACTCATTCAAACTTTTTGTAGATTGTGACATGCTATAAAGGTCCTCAGCTGGAAGTGAACCTGGGTAGTTGCAATTAAATTGTACGCTTCTTAGCCCAGGTGCCCACCAGAATACCCCACCATCCACCCGATTTATTATCCTTATCCGCTTTTCCTTTGCAGGGTCATGGGGTGCTGCATTTTCATTGTTTTTTTTTAGTTTTTTTGGAACTCCTATTTTATTTTACATTTTTACCTTACACTTCACACATTTACAGCTGCTACAAAATACACAAATAAACAAGTACACTTTTCTTATTGCATTAGCAAACTCATTACAGGGCTTCATCTCTTTATAAATGTGGGTCTTTGTAGCCTTATTGCATATGTAATTTATTCCATCTCATACAGTTCCCATACTTTTTTAAGCTTAATATGTATGTGGTTCCAGTTTCAACCATCTTATCATGATACACTTAATAGCAGCCCCTAAGAGTATTTGTAACATAGATTTTGCCTTCTGGGATTGAACCAAGGAGGACCACCCTCGGGTCATTAGGGATATTTTCGTGAAACACTTCTCTCAGGGCGTCTAATGGCCATAATGTACTCGACGCATTGAAGGTGGTGCGTGCCGTCGTGACGTCAAAATGACATAATTTCCTGCCAGCGCGCCCGGATTTATAGCGCGCGAGCAGAGGTCGTGCACCACTCTTTTTTTTCAGCAGCGCGCGACAAATCAGAAACATGGATGGCATGGACGTGTTCGAGGGAACAGCGCGCCTCTACAGGCATCTTTACGAACCCTTCCATGAAGGAGCACAGAGATACGCAGAAGTGTCAGAATTCATTGCGAGCAATTGCCATGACTGTTGGTAAAGAGGATACAATATGCCGGAAAATATGGAAGAACCTCCGCGACCGGTTTGTTAAGGCAAAAAAGAAGTCGCAAGCAGCTGCAGCAGGAACACAGACCTGCACCAATCCTGGAGGAACTGTCATGGTTGAGCAATTTTGTAAAACACAGGCAATTTTGTAAAACACATTTTGTAGAAACAAATATTGAGCTAAGCAGAACATGTTTGTTTTCATTATTCTTGGTTCAATCAGCTGAGGTATGTATTTCCATCTGATGTCTGTTGCGCTGGTTGTAATTCGATCAACTGGTGTTTAAATCTGCATTATTTTGCTTGGAATTATTTAAATTTGAATTATTTTCTAAAGCCTAAAGTTTGAATAGCCTGACGTTTAAATTAAGGTTTGAAATTAAGGTAAACCTGACGTATATACGTTATGTTGCCGCTATCCTCAGGCCGGGCCGGACTGGGCCCTTGATCAAGCATTTGTGTTTTTTTAATCATTACTTCATTACGGTAGCCTAATTCAGTGGGGAGAAAGCTATGCCTCTCCAGTAGCTCTTTCCAGTTAAATACCTGGATATGGTCTCATCAAGTTCACATTTAGAGAAAAAGCAGCATCTCCCAGGAACACATGGGGCAGATTGGTGTTGGTCCCTGGCAAGTGTGCTGGATGTGGCAGTTGAAGGGTGTTCTGCAAAAGACCAGCGCCAAACTCGCTGCTTTGGAAAATCCCCCCGTCACTCTCACGGCCGAAAGCACCAATATCCACCATGATGAAACGATATCTTGCGTCACACACGGCCATAAGCACGATGGCATTTGACCTTTTGTAGTCACTTCTAGTATTCACTCGGGCTCTGTGACATGCTTTCCATCGACGCACCCTAAACAGTTGGGAAAATTCCACATTCTCCAAAAGTCTCGAGAAATCTCTTTCCATTCAGCCCCTTGAGGAAATGGTACGTAGTCATCTCTCAACCCCCGCCAGATTGCTGCACACACTTCGGAAACTATGCGGGAGACAAATGCCTGTCGTCCCTAGTTTGTAAGAAATAGCAACTGCATTCTAACTGGTACCGGATGCCAGGACTCTCAGAGTGACTGCAAGTCTCTCTTGTAAACTTACTGGGTTAAGATGAGTTCTTTTATGGTGAATGAAAGGCTTGATCCGACGTAGTAGGTCATCGAATCGCTGTGCAGACATTCTGAAGTATTCAAAGTGCTTCTCTTCGTCTATCATCCTCATTGGTTTCACGAGGATATTGAACTCACCATATTTATGTCTGGCGTTATTCAAAGGACGAACATTCAACCTTCTTTTTCTTTGTTTCTTTGAAAGCAGGCTCAAAGCTGTTCTTCCTCATCCAGTGAATCCAATATAATCATAGCCGCTGTTGACATTACCGTCAATGCTGCTGCTGCCAGTTCTGCCATTGTTTACCTTTTTCTTCTTCTTCTAGTCCGTAGAAATAGCAAAGTCGGGAGCATTTCCTCAGTTGCGACACCTCTGTTCAGGAGAAGACTGCAACTAGTGTCCCGAGCATCAGCGCGGGTATAAATAGTCATGCCGATCCCGTGACGTCACGATGGCACGCGCCCTAGGGAACGGGCGGTATATTTTGGCCTTAACACTTCCTTCCAAAAAGTACTCAATTTTGGACCAGAAAATGTGAGTGTGGTTCCCACTTTGTGGTCCTCAGTTTCTCCAACATTTGTCTGAGGAGGTCAGGACCCACTTTGCCGTTATTTGTGGTGTCCGGAAATATCTCATTATAACGTTCCATCTGAACTCCCTCCAGAAATTCGCATTACTCATCTGTTGTGCCTCCCTGCAAATCTCTGTCCAGGTATCTAATGAGATATCTGCATTCATTTCAACCTCCCATTTCTCCTTTGTTTGTTTAGTGTTGTTTGGGTTCATTAACAAAAAAGTTGAATATAACTTAGAGATCACCCTTCCAACTTCATTTCCGGGTTTATGCCAGACAGCTTCAGTCCCCTCTCTGTCTGGGCAGCAAGTGACGGGATGCTGCTACATGTTTTGCAGCCCAGTTTGTTATCATTAAAAATGAGCCAGCTGTTCGTGGAGCAAAAATACATCATTTGGTTCTTTGACCAACAGTCAGGCCATCCGTGTGTTTCGTTACTCACGTTATTGTTGACGTCGGTGTCATTGAGTAAGGTAACGTTAAGGTTGGTAGCGGCAGACTCCTCATTAACGCCAGCTGTTCCGCTCACATCAACGCTAACGTTAGCTTGAACGTTAGCTTGAACGTTAGCTTGAAGCTCACGAATCGTACTACCTCCTGATGTTTCTGGTTGGACTTGGTTGGACTGTTGACGTGTCTGGCTCTGGCACACGCGTTCTTTTAGTACCTTTCTGAAGCCAGGCGGCTAACATAACGACTTACAAACTCAACACAAATTTTCAGTTTCTAGGTTTTCAGTACTGAGAAATCTGTTACGGTCAGGCTGACAGCTTTTTCAGACTAGCGTCCGTAGAGAAGCTAACTTCTGATAGGGTGGGCGGACTGCTTGCCTTTACGTGATTCGTCAAGATCTAAAATGTAAACATGTAGTGCCCTCTGGGTAGTGTAGTTTATGTAACGTTAGGGTTATCTCTCTGACACTGACGCTTTCTCCGTCAGTGGTAGAGTACCGGCTGCATGCGAGAAGTAGCGGTACGCAAGAAAAAGTGCAGGTACGCTTAAGAGTAAAATGTAGAAGTGCCGGTACTGCATACCGGTGAGTACCGGCCCACTTTGAGCACTGTTGATACATATAACACAGTCCATATGCAGACCACTTTTTGAAGCCTGCATCCATGCTGTGCTGTTACAAAACCTTCCAAGTAACCTATACTGCCTGCAGATGAGATTTGCTTTGGCAGTTTAAAGGCAGTCTGTACAGCTTTCCAAATTGTTAGGGTTACTCTAGTCCTCTCCTCCATTTGGGTATTTTTAAGACTAACATCCAAAGAGGGCAATACTTTGAGGTTGAGGCCCTTTTCAATATCAAGCCATCGTGTATATGACAAATCTTTATCCAAGAAATTAGGGGTCTCAGTTGTGTGGCCCAGAAGTAATATCTAAAGTTTGGAAGTCCCACACCCCCATTTGGTTTAGCTAACTGCAGTGTTTTTAATCTTACTGTTGGTCATTTTCCTTGCCAAATACATTTTTAAACCATTTTGTTTAATTTATCAAATGTTAATTTAGAAATTTCTATGGGCAGCATCTGGAATAGATACAACAACCTGGGCAAAACTTTCATCCGTATATCTCTACTCGACCTATTAGAGATAGAGGAAGTGTCAACCATGTGTTTGATTATTTTCTTATAATTAGCTTCATAAAGTTTTTCTGTAGATGGGGGATAACAGTACTCAAATATTTGAAACCATCCCTAGTCCATTTCAACCCACTGTTTCCTAACTAACTGTTTCCCCACAGTTTTACCAATATGGAATTTGGCCATTAACATCCATAGCTTCAATCTTATCCATATTAACCTTATATCCCTTTCTTTTCAACACGGTATTGTTGTTGCAGGTTCCGTTAAGAACAGCATTACATCTTCAGCATACAATGATAATTTATGTTCTTCACCATTAATAGACGCCTTTAATATTACAATCATCTCGGATGAGCTGGGCTAGGGGTTCAATACTAATAGCAAATAACAAGGGTGAAAGAGGACTTCCTTGTCTACAAGGAATGCAAAACTTGCCGATATATGACCATTAACTTTGACTGAAGCCAGTGGACGTGAATAGAATATTTGTATCCATTGTATGAAGTCTGAACCAAATCTGAACCGTTTAAGGGTTTGGAGTAGGTACTGCCAAGACACTCGATCAAATGCTTTATAAGCATCCAGTGATAGTAGTAGCGTCTCCCCTCCTTTGGATTTTGAATAGCTCATTATATTTAATAATCTGCGAAGATTGTCACCATAATATCTCCCTGTGATAAAGCCTGTTTGGTCTGGATTTATAATTTGTGCAATGATCTTATTCAGTCTCTTTGCCAATATGGCCGTTAAAATATGTATATCGCCATTCAATAAAGAGATGGGCCTGTATGAGTGGCGTTCAGTAGGGTCTTTACCTTCTTTATGTATTACTATTACAGTTGCTTCTCTCCAAGATGGTGCCAGTGTGCCAGATTGTAGAGCATGGTGATATGCTTTTAGTAGAAGGGGGCACAATATGTCTTAAAAACTTTTATAAAATTCATTAATGTAGACATCGGGTCCTGGACTTTTATTATTTTTCAGAGATGCGATTGTCTCTTTAATCTCCCACTCCTCAATGGGTTCATCTATATCTTTTGCTATTGTCTCGGATAATTCAGTTCATTTTATATTTTCCAAAAAGGACGTTAGGGTGTTAACATCAGAGCAGGTGTCATTATTTTCATACAATGATTTATAGAATCCAGCAAAACGTTGAGCTATTTCATCCGGTTTTGTAATAGGATTAGGTGAGTTATTACTTTGTAGCTTCTTTACTATGTTTGACAACCGCTGCTTTCCCAATCTGAATGCTAATAGTCGGCTAGCTCTATTACCATGCTCATAATACTTCTGATTGGTGAACCTTAGATTGCCTTCAATTTTCTCAGTGACCTTATTATTTTATTCCCTTCGTGCGTCTCCAAGATTAGTTAAGAGAGTAGGATTTGAACTCTGCTTATGTTCCAATTTTATAATTGTTCTAGTTCCTGTTGTCTAGCATCCCTCTTTTTTTCTGGCACTTGCAAAAGAGATAATACGACCCCTGAGGTAGGCTTTTGCACAGTCCCACAATATAAGTGGTGATATTTCTGGGGAGGTGTTGGTGTCCAAATAGAATTTAAGTTCTGTTGTGATGAGGTTGATGAACTCTTTATCATTAAGGAGAGATGCATTTAACCTCCATTGTCTAGGTATTGACTTATGTCCTATGTTCCATGAGAGTTCAATAGGCAAATGGTCAGAAATAGTCATTGGTAAAATCTTCAAGTCAGCTATTCTGTATAGTTCAGCCTTGGGGGTAAAAAAATGATCGATTCTGGAATAGGATGCATGCCTATGCGAATAAAATGTAAAGTCTCTACAATTGGGGTATTTGCTTCTCCGTGCATCGACGAGTCCCAGTTCTGTAGATTGATATTTTAATGTTTTGCCCTCTCGAATGATCGAGAGGGCATAGTAGTGGAGACTGGCTGTTTGTCCATAAATTGTGACATAACACAATTGAAATCTCCACCCATTAGCAAGATCCCAGAGCTATGCTGTGTTATCACGTTGAAGACTTTTCTAATGAAATCTGGGTAGTCCTCATTTGGAGCATATAAGGTGTTTTCCCACCGGAGGGACTTTTGCAATTCTTAGAACTAAAACGTTCCTAGAACACTTTTTTCGTTGTGTTCCCACCGGACAAATTTGGGAATTTTTTAGTTCCTCTGGCCGTATTTCAGGACTTTTTTAGCTCCTACTTCAGAGCAGGGTCTTTTCCCTTTTCCTAGGTCTACTTGATTGGTCGAAATTATAAGTCACGCCCACTGCCAACCCAGATCTTGCAGTGCGTGGTCTGTACTTGCAGACATTTTTAGCAATTTTCACCATCTTATTCATCATTAAAGTCACTTCTGACAACGTTTTAGGTGAGAAATGAACTATTTAGATTTCGAACATAGGCAGTCTTCCGAAAATCGTTGCCGAATTGACAATTTGCTTCAAAGTTTTCGGAGTTGAGAAGCTCCATAAAGTGAAGGGACTGCCAGCTGGTGGTGGCGGATCGCTTGTTCGCTGGTCAGCCTGTCATCCTGGGACGCCCCGCTGTAAACTAGCGGACTCTCAGACCGCGGTCTCGTAAGAGGCTTTTATTTCACCGTTGTTTGTTTAAATATCACAACACATATCCATCATAAGATTAACGGGAACGTGTGGTTAACTGCCTTTTTTCCGTTAAACTCCACAAGCGCCTGGTCCGCCGTGCACGCACACACATACACGGCCACAGGCAGAGAGAGAGAGAGAGAGAGAGAGAGAGAGAGACCTGTTTCTCTTCGGGAGACTTGTTTAAATTATGACAGATTTAGACATTAGATTTATATAGTTTGGCGTATTTCTCTTCTGATTTTAATTAAGACCGTTTCTGTGCTTGCATCACTCCCTTACCCCTCCTACCAGTCCCTGTGGTCACTTGGCCAGTGCAAATGCAAATGGAAAAAAATTGTTTTTGTTTATTGTCTGTATTTCTCTGTTATGTACTCCAGCATAGTCTTTAAAAATTGAAAATGAGAATATACATTTTTTTAAAATACATAAGGAATAATTAAATAACCAGCAGCTGTGTGACAAAGTCATAATATCAGTACTAGGCATTAGGATATTGGTGTGTCTGTCTGTATTCAGGAACGAACTGCCTCTCTCATCGTTTTTCTTAACGAACAAAGATCCCAAGGGGAACACTGGGACCAAAACAAACTCTCTTGGACTCAAGAACATGAGTGTCAGGTTAGTTCTTTGGGACCTAGTCCCAAGCTCCACAAGGCGAACCAGCAGCTATGTAAGCTGTTCTCTATACTAGATATCTATTAGGCTATAGCATGTATTAGTAATTACCTGTGCTTACAGATCCAGATATGGACAGGGGTTGTTCACTACACAGGCTCCTACAGAACCACAATGTAAAATAAAGGCAGCGGCAACACAAATTATATAAATCCCAAACTGTTTCCTGCATATAGACATTTTCACAGATGTAAACATAAACATTCTAAATGGACCCAAGTTGATTTCCTGTTGCAGTGTATGTGAATGGCATCATCTGACAGGAAGTTAACAGGGGGCCAGGTTGTTGTGGAATTCCATTGAAAAGTTCTATAGGGGATAGACATGTTCAAAGTATCTAAACTAAAAAGACACACCGGATATAGGATCTGATTGATCAACTGAGGACACTGTGGGCCTACAAAAAAAAGTAAAGTAAAAATGTTAAATAAATCAGGTCATCTTAATTTGGAGCAAAATAATCAGATTACTGTAAATAAAATTTCCTCATTTCGAAACTTTGATCAAACGTGCGCACCTGTAACGGCGACGTACGCACAAACACGTGCACATACACGTACTGTAGTTATTGTCAGTGTTTCGATACAGTTGCGCTACCTTTCCTACATGACAGATTAATCATAAATGTATATGGATACGGAACGGAGAGTCAGTATTTCAGAAATGGAGTAGATCTTACTTTATGTAAAGACTCAGATACTTTTCCCACCAGGTTAGAGATGCACTTATCAGGTCTCAGTCTCTGTCCCTGGGATTATTCTCCTTTTCACATAGTCCATTGCGTCAGCCGCATCTCAAAATTCCTTCTCTCCGTTTTGTGTGACTCGGAATCTGGCTGGAAAAAGCAGACCGTATCGGACTCCTTGTCGTCCTCGGAGTAGTTTTCGGACATCCGTGAAGGCCCTTGCTCTGGCTATACTCGCTGTGTAATCTGGGTAGATGGCCACCAAATTTCCATTGTAACTCAGTGGAGCCTGTTCTCGAGCTCTTCTTAAAATGCATACATACAATCTCCGTCATAGTGTAATTTTGCAATAATGGCACAAGGTTTGTCTCCCGGCTTCCTAGACCCAAGACTGCGATGAGAGCGATCAATTTTGATATCTTTGTCCATCTGCAGTGTTTCTTTGAGTAGTTTAGAAACTGCCATGGTTGAGCTTGAGCCCGGCTGTTCTGGGCCTCCCACAATCCGGATGTTCCCTTGTCTCATCCGCCCTTCTAGGTCTTCCACTTCACTTTTAAGAGTGCTCACCGTGGTTTGAAGGGAAACAACTTCATCCGACCATGTTGAGAGCCCCCCCTCAATATCTCTGATATTTCCTCTGCTTTGCTCTATTTCAGACCGGATGGCAGGGGTGTTGTTTACAATTTCAGATTTTACCGCTTGTAGTTCACTTTTTAGTGCGTCAAAATTGTCAGCTAACACGTTTTTCAGTTCCTGCCTTATCGCTATTGATATATCCGATCTCAGATATATCTGGTTTTGTTTGCGCAGCAGGTCGGTTAGGGTTACCTTGAACACCTGGTGGCGAGGCCTCAGGCCTTGTACTGGAGGCGAACTTATATTTTCGGAGACTTGCCGCCATTTACAGCAGCGAAGGGACTGATTTCAAACGATGATGGTTGTTGACGACAGGGGTATATGATTTAAGAAGTATTTCGTAGTTTGGATGCCGTTGAAACATCAAATTATTAGTGGCCCTTGTTGTGCTTCCAAGATGCACACCTAGGCGAGGACTTCTTCCTACTCAACTGTAAAGGATAATAAACACACCAACAACAAGTTTGATCAAACAATAGGCTTCAGCTGAAGGAGGACACACTACAGGCTCCGCAACCTGCACTGACCATGTGTGTTCTTCCTTCTCTCCCACTTTCAGCCTCTTTTATTGAGATTCATACACACACACATACATTATAGGTTACGCCCATCATTGCATAACATTCTCATGATGAGGCTCGTGTCTATAGGATCAATATATTCGTTAACCTAGTTAAAACCAGTCCCCGGATGTATAAACAATACCCATTGTTCTGCTTCTCTATAGCAGGCAGTTAGATTCTCCTATCTTTACAGCTGGGCTTACTCCTTGGTAACTCATTGAGCGCAGGCCCTGTTGCTAAATTCCTGTTACAAATCAATAAAAGAGATAAGTGTGCATGCAACTTGTGTGAGAGCAATAATCAATAAGGCTGAAGTAGATGTGTTATTTTCCACAATTCCCCCTTTTGAACTCTACTAGAGTTCAACATACCAAGAGGAGGGAGATCAAAAAACAACATAAAATAAGGTTCCACATATCACTTCTAGTTAGAGTAAGGTCAACATATTAAAACACCTGGTTCAATAGAACATATTACAACCTGAGAAAAAGTTTACACACCCCCTTTTTGACTCACCTAAGTGAGTCAACAACATTAACCTTATCTACATCGTAACTCTATTCCTGACTCTTCCTTGTCTACTTCTGCTGCTTCCCCGCCCACTAATAATGGCAACATGTGCTGAGGGTCCTGCGGACCTACAGCGCGAGTGATCAGACGCTGGGACAATTCCCTGAGGCATGGGATACAACAGCACCCACATAGTGTGAGAAGGGCAGCGAATACAGCAATTGAGAGTAAGATCGAGGAGACCAAGGCCTTATATTTGCCAAAAACATTCATCCAATTATCCCACATCGTTGTATCAACCCCAGAGTGTTCTTTCATCTTTTTGTTCAGGGTCCTAAGTCCATCTATGGCTTGGGTCAGTCTACCATCTGGGGCAGTGTTATTAGGGATAAATGTGCAACATTGGTCACCGAAAATAGCGCAAACTCCTCCTTTTTCAGAGAGAAGCATATCCAATGCGATGCGATTCTGGAATGCCATAAGGGAGGAGGCTTTCAATTGTTCGTGGACTGATTCAAAACCTTCCTGTGTCCAGTTGCCTAATTTCTGTACATTGTAATGTACGTAGTTGATCCTGTCTACATTTTTATTAATGGTGCACCAGGGACAGAGTAAGGATTCAAAGCCTCCTGCAACTTGGTCTGCAATTTTGTACTCATTTGGCACCCCTCTAGGTACTCCTATGGCATCAATATAGGTGGGATCTCCTTTTCCTAACCACTCATACCTGGGCCTAATTTCTCTTTTATTGATGCGGGTGAGGAAATGGTTCTGTAGATGGAGGGCAGTGTCTGGGTCGGGCCAATGTCCTTCTCGGATCTCGAATAGGGATGCAGGGATGATTAGTGATATGAGAGCACACAGGAGTCCTTGAGGTGGTTTATCAAATAGTCTATTGCCCCCACACCACCACCAGAGGTCAGCTCTGGACACAAATTGGGTGGTGTTGGGGAGAGTGATTACTCCAGTACAGTAAGTGACGTTTTGGGAGGTTAATGAGTGGGTGGGCCTATTTAAGTTGAGACAAGTAAAGTTACCTGGTGCTACGCGTACTGAGAAAATGGGAGGGGTCGCAGTTGACCCCGCCCGAGGGAAAGCTAGGTCATGTTCGGAACAGGATGAATTCAGATTGTCCCTGGTCATTAATTCTACAAGACAGGAGGCAGTGACTGCAGCTGGGACTATTCTAAGCAATGGCCTAGGTCCCATACATACGATGCATGAGCTTGAGGTGGTGTTGGCCGCGCGTTCCGCCATCAATAGCCAGTTGTTTCCCATTCCTGAGACTCCAGTGGATTCCTTAATAACTTCGTCTCTAGACAGGGTTTTATCAATCACCTTGGCTTTTAATTTGGGAGTGTGACGGTTTGCCGGTGGAATGACTAGAATGGGACTGGCATGTCCGCCGGAGGTGGTGCCTGTTTTGTTAGGGAAAGGGCATATTCCTACTCGAATAGTGGGATGAGAAGAGGCCCCTAAGTACCCCTTTCCCCTATATACCCCTACGGTGAGTTGACTACATATTTGGGAAAATCCCCCCGGGCCCTGTGATTTCAACCGCTTTTCGTACCCCTGATCTTGACACACTCTCGGAAAAGGCCCTACCAGAGAAAGGGTGACCTGTCCGTTAACTACCGTCACATTCACATGGCCGGCCCATCGCTTGGCTGAGGCTTCCCACCCGTACTCGTCCTTGGGCCATCCCCCCGTGTTATACACGGTGCCGCCCCAATTATAATGTTTGGCTGATACAAACCACGTATAACCTGCCCAAGCCGAGGCTGGATATCCCCCCACCACGGGGTCACTTAAGGTGAGGTAGATTGGATCGTTGGAAGCTTGATCGTAACACATAAAAAACCCAGTTTTCGCGCTGCCTGTGGTGTTGCAAGGGGGAAACCCACCATGTTCATACACCCAGGGCCTTCTGCCCCCGTTACTATATTCGTGAGATAAATATGCTGGATTGCACTGTGCTCTATTATCTGCCAAACAAGGGAGGGCTATTCCCAACCACAGGACTAAGATGAACCTCATTATGTTTGTTAGTATTTTATCCTGCTGACCACAAGGATGGGGTTAGACGATGGTAATTAGGATGAAAAAGAGAGGGCAAACAGGATCAGGATTAATAGGGTAATGACCAGGGATACTAGGCCTACTATGATGAACTTCAATTCATATCTGGTGAATATGTTACTTCATTCTGAGCACCTCTGGAATGGGAGCTCACAGAAGTACCATAAAATAAGGGTAACAGTAAAGATACTGATAACGGTTACTAGTACCTTAAGGCACATTAGTCCTTTCAATGCTATAAGAATGCAAGCTTAACTTTCTCTGAACGGTAGTCTAGTCTCGAATTTCTTATAACAGCACCGCTTTATAAGTAAGGTGACAACCCTCTTTATGTTTAGACCATGTTCAGGCAACTCATGCAATTTTCAGCTAGATAGAGTAATATACAATGTAAAACATGAACAACACACAATGATGCGATAAGAAAATATTATCGGCGCTCGGTGGTAGCTTGGCACGCTACCTGTAGGAGAGAAAGCGCTTTTTTCACCTTTCTCTCAGGTGATTCTCTTCTTCAGGTCACAGGGGTGGACTACCCTGGACCTTGTTGGACACTGGAGAGGATTATTCTGCCTCTTTTTCCCTAGTGTCTGGCGGAGAGCCCTCCGCACTGGCAGCCAGATCCCTGGCTACTTCTTTGGTGGAGCGCCCTGGCTCCTGTGTGGCAACACACTGGCTCCAGTGATACCACTGTTTACCTTTTCCCTCGAGTTGTACTGCGTGGGTGGTTCGTGCAGTCACTCTGAGTGGCCCCAACCACCGTGGTTCAGTCCACTTCCTTTTGATTACTTTCAGCAACACCCACTCTGCGTCAGGCGCTGGTTTCGGTTCTGCGTCCTGGTTTACTGCAGCTACCTGTCTAGAAAACAGAGAGACTGTGCCTTGTAGCTGGCGGAAAAAAGCTTTATGAGAGATGGTAGAGGAGGGAGGGTCAGTTAGTGGAAGTTGTGACTGTGGCCCTGGAAAACATCTTCCTGTTTGTAGTTCATGTGGAGAGAACCCTGTCCTGCTGTTAACAGACATTCTGACTGACATGAGAGCTAGAGGCAGGGCTTGCACCCAGTTCATTCCTGTTTTGCTGCAGATTTTGGCTATTTTGTTTTTTAGGGTCAGATTCATTCTTTCCACCTTACCCTGAGACTGCGGATGATACACTGAGCCAAATTTGTGTTTTAGCCCCAACATGCATTCCACTTCTTGCAAATCCTTGTTCCTAAAATGTGAACCATTGTCTGATTTTACTCGTTCAGGGAAGCCATGTTGGGGAATGTACTGATTGATCAGGAACTTTACCACTGTTTGGGCATCTTCGTGTTTAGCTGGGACAGCTTCCGGCCAACCTGTGTACATGTCCACACATACTAACATATACCTGCAGCCCTGGACTCTGTCAATCATGTCAGTATAATCAATCATGATTTCTTTTCCTGCCACAGTTTCTAGGGGATAATATCCCCCTTCTGGTTTTATTGCTGACCTAGGATTAAATGCTTGGCATTCTGGGCAGGACTTGGTGACCTGTTCAACCATGGGTTTCATAAATGGATGCCACCAGTGTTGTAGGTTTTTTAACATCTGGCTAACCCCTACATGTCCCACCCCATGAGCTTCTTCCAAGGCTGTCTCCCTCGCCCCTGGAGGCAGAATGGGTCTGCCATCTGGGCCTTGCCATAATCCTTCACTTTGTGTGGCTCCCCGGCTTTTCCACACTGTTTTTTCTTGAGGGGAAGCTAGTGCTTGTAGTCCAATGATTGTTTCTCTATTAAGCTCCGCTCTGTTTTCTAGGTCTGTAGTTACCACTAGTTGGTGTGCATGATATCCTGCTGCGGTTTTTGCAGCACAGTCAGCTGCCTCATTTCCCTTGCTCACGCTATCTTGGACGTTGCTATGGCCTTTGCATTTGACTATTGCTACCTTGGCTGGTAGGAGGATTGCTTTTGCTAGCCTTCTCATTTCCTTCTCATGTTTGATAGGTTTTCCTCCCGCTGTCAAAAACCCTGCTCTCTGCCATTGTGGTAGCTCAAGGTGAGCAGCCCCTATTGCACAAGCTGAGTCAGAGTAGATAGTCACTGATTGTCCTTTCCCTATCTCTAAGGCTCTAATGAGCGCTTCCACCTCTGCTCTTTGTGCTGACTGTGCGCCCTGCATTCTCTCTGCCTTTAACGTTTTCACTTCCTCTCCTGTGTCCTCTACTACTGCGTATGCTGCTTTCAGTCCCTCTGTCTCATGTCTGAAACAGCACCCATCTGTGAATAGCACTCTTCCTCCCTCTAATGGTTGTGCGGCTAGGTCAGGCCTGACTTTTTCCACTTTCCTGGTTCTGTCCTCACACTCATGTGGTTCCCCTTCCCCCATCTGATCTGCCATATTGATACCTTCATGTGTAAAGGTTAAGTTTGGGGCTTGTAAAACTTTGCTGATTCTTCTTTGTCTGGTTGGGGTGAGCGAGAACATGGCTGAGTTGACGAAGGACACTATGCTGTGAGAGGTCAATATTATCAGTGGGTGACCCATGACAATGTGTGACGATTTTTGGATACATTTTGCTACTCCTGCCGCGTGTTGTGTGCATGCTGGTTGGCGTTTTTCGATTTGTTCAAATGGAATGCTCATATATGATAGTACTACTCTAGTACCCCCTTTTTTCTGAAACAAAACCCCATTTGTTGCATGTTTTGTTTCAGAAACATCTAAATGAAATGGAAGAGCATAGTCTGGACAGGCCAGATTTGCAGCTGCAGCGAGGGACTGTTTCATTCCAATGAATGCTTCTGTGCCTTCTTGCGTCCAGACTAGTGCTGAGGACAGATTGCGCATGCCCTGTTGGCGGACCATTGCACGAAGAGGATCTGTTAAGTCAACATATCCTGGCACATATGATTTACTGTATCCTGTTAACCCCAAAAATGACAGCATCTCTTTTACAGTGCATGGTTTAGGGTGAGACAAGATGGCTGACCTGTGTGCTGGTGAGACCCCTACCCCACTAGCTGAGAGGACTCTACCTAGAAAGGTGACTTCTCTCCTGCAGACCTGTATTTTCTTTCTGCTGACTTTATATCCTTCCCTCGCCAGAGTGGTCAAAACATCTTGGGTGGCTTGTAAACAGGCAATGGCAGTAGGCGCAGTGATCAAGAGGTCGTCCACATACTGGACCAGTACAGTATCTGGTGGCAAAACACAATCCGCCAGTGAGTTTTTAAGAACTGTGTTGAACAGGCCTGGTGAAAGGTTAAACCCCTGTGGCAAACGTGTGTAGCGCATGGGACGACCCATATATGTGAATGAAAAAATGTCACGCAAGTTTTCTGCCAGTGGAAGACAGAAAAAGGCGTTGGAGAGATCTAACACGGTGTACCAGTGATGTTGTGGCCCTATGTCGGCGAGTGCAACATGTGGGTTAGGTACAGTAAGTGTGGTGTCAACTATCAGATCATTAATAGCGCGCAAATCGTGAACCATTCGGTATTTCCCTGTTTCTGGTTTCAAGACAGGGAGAATGGGAGTATTCCACTGGGAGCGAGAGGGTTCTAACACTCCTGCTGCTATCAGACCTGTAACTGTATCAGAGATACCTAGCTGTTTTTCCCTGGAACAAGCGTATTGGGGTATCCAAATTGGTGCCGAGGGTTTCAATTTGAATGTGAGGGGAGCACAATGTACCAACCCCACGTCAGTTGGTGTTAGTGACCAAAGTGTGTCTGGGAGGCTATCTAGCATGGACTTAGCGTCCTGATGATCAGTTCTTTCCCTACCATGATGTCTAGCGATGAGATCATGTTGAAGGAACGCAGTATCATGTCCCTCACAAGAAATGCGGTAAGTTTTAGTCTGGGGAGAGAAATGGACCTGGGGAAGTGGTGTAATCGTCCAATCTGTGGCAGCTAAGGCCGTTTTTACCATAGGGCCTAGTGTTTTGGCATCATAACCTGGGTGTAAGGCGAGTGAGACATGTGGGGCAGAGTCCTCAAACATGACAAACCATGGCAACTGTTCAGGGGTTAGTTGGACCGGGGCGGCTACGCCCTCAGGCCCCACAAAAATGTTTTGGGTGTGAATTTCCCACCTAGTGTCTGCTATGACGTCAAAAGCGTCTTGATAACAGAGATCAGAGTGAATATCATAATTTAGGGTGACATGTGGGGGGTCTGGGGGAGGGATGAAAGGAGCAATTTGGGAAATCCAGGGCTTCCAGAGGAAGAACTGCCTAAGGATACCCCCAGAGTCCGGGCCTTCCGGAGACAACATAGCCCAGTAGATGTCAGCATAGGGGGTGTCAGAGGTGGGGGAGAGGATATATTGTCCATGTCCATGACCACCTTCCGAGCAAATCATTTGATGGCCATCAGGGAAGGTTAGTATGATTCCATCAGCACAACACAGGATAGACACGCCCAGTTTAATGAGAAGATCCCTGCCCAGGAGATTCATGGGGACCGTGGGGGAAACAACATAGGGGTGGCAAATGCATTGCTTCCCGATAGCAGTGTGCAGTGGTTCAGTTATTGGCAGTTTTTGTTGTTCCCCAGAGAAACCCATCACCGTGATATGTTTTGGAGTAGTCTTTTGTGATGGACATTGTCTAATTGTTGAGCATGTGGCCCCTGTATCAACTAGGAAAGCCTGTTCAACTCCTTCCACTATCATGGACACCATGGGATCTGCCGTTGTCCCTGTGTCCTGCTGCTCTGCTGGGGAGTGTCATTGTTGCTGGCTTGGCTCTCCACCAGGCCAGTTCCACCCAGCCATCTGGAACTGTGGTGGGCCCTGAGGTGGGCCTGGCGGCGGTGGGTCCTGCTGGTAACCCCTACCCCCTTGTGACTGACCCCCGTTATGCGGACAGTGCCTGGCCCAGTGTCCCATCTGACCACAGACAAAGCAGGCTCCCGGAGCTCCCCCCCGGGGCGGGCCTCCCCGCCCCCTCCCTGGTCTCCCTCCGCCCCTGCCCCTACCATAATTCTGCTGTGGCCACTGAGGCGGTGGTGCTTGTTGAAAGTAGGGAGGATGGGATTGTGGCTGAGGCTGTGATATCCAATCAGGTTTTGGGAAAAGATCTGGGCCTCCTTGTGGTGGGCCTGTGGTTACTGCCATCACATGCTTACTCCTTTTGTCTCTGTCCTTCTTTCCCTCATTGACTTTCTGTTTAGCCTCAGCTAATTGCATTTTAAGCAGTTGAGCCTGCAACTCTTTTAGATCAGATTCCTCCGTGTCATGTGTGTCTTGTGCACGAGTCATGTGGAAAATTATGTGGCGCTCCCATTTGGTGGAGTCGGCGCCTGCCATGTCAGGGTTTTCCTCTATTGCTAGTTTAACTGGTTCTGGGACCCCCTTGAGCACTGCTGTCCTGTACCACTCCTGTTGCACTCCTGGTTTGCCAGGGTGACAGCCTGTCTGGTTTATCCATTTTTCTTTGCAATAGTCTAAAAAGTCTCTAGGACTCTGTTTAGCATCCCATTTAAATTTGGGGATGGCAGCCGCGTGTGAAATCGGATATCTTTCTCTCAAATATTTGCCAATGGCTGTGGACACGTGTGAAAACGGGGTGGAGTCTCCCTTAGTATCAGTGTTTGCTTCTGATTCTAGTTCTCTAACGTCTGTGGCTAGCATGCAACGATGAGTTATGGCTCTAAAGTCTCCTAGAGCTAGTTTATGTCCTGCTGTTAACCCATCTAATTTGCTCAACCAGTTGCCTCCCCCCTCACTAATTGGTGGAAGCTTGTCAACCAGGCCCTGCAGGTCGCCCATGGCGAATGGCCTGTATTTTTCTTGTTGCCCTACTCTGAACAGTGGACCCTGATAAGTCACTCCTCCGGTTGCGCCCCCTTCCCTTATGTCAGGATGTTCCTCATCACTAGCCTCGTTATCGCTATGTTTTTGCTCTAAGTCCTCATCCTGTTTTGGTTCTATTTCGTCATTCCCTCCTTTTTTGCGTTTACCCCCACCATGTTTGGAGAGAGACTGATCAAAATATTGGGGAGTTAGGAGTTTTATGTCAAACTTAGGCTTGGAGCTCCAGTCTTCTCTTGGCCCATGTTTCCGCAAATGGTAGCGGGATCTAGGAGGGTCCTCTGTCCTCCATTTCCCTGTCACTGTTAATATCACTTCCCCCTCTCCCTCGTTTTGGCTGTCTGGAGATGCTCTTCTGCTTCTGTCACTGTCTACACTTCTGCTGCGCCTCTGTGCGGCTCCCTTCCTTGCTTCCCTCTGCCTATGTCTTTCCCTCTCTCTTTCTTCATTCTTCTCTTTCTCTATCTCCCTCTCCCTTTCTCTTTCCCTCTCTTCCTCCATTTCTCTCTCCTTTTCCTTGTTTATTGCTATCCGTGCCCACCTGCTTATATCCATTCCTCCCAGACTTTCCTCGTCATCACTTTCCCTACTTCCCCTCCTGTCTAGGTTACTCCTCCTATTCTGAGGTCTACTAGATCTTTGTGAGCCTCCCTCGTCCCTCAGTCGTCTCATCTCCCATCCATCTTTTGGCTGGTATTCTGGGGCGGTGGGACCCCTTGGTGGGGAGGCAGAACGTGCCCTCCCTACCCCAGTCACTTCAACTTGGCCGCTAGTGACGTCTAACACTGGGTACATTCCAGCGGTGGGAGGAGGAGGCGAGTAGGGAGGGGGAGCCTTCTTATGTCTCCCTCTCTGTTTCTCTATCATCAGGTGCTTTACTCCCTGCCACATTAGAGCCCACTGAGCCCATTTCTTTCTATCCTTACTTGCTTTTTCCTTTGTCTTTTTAGCTTTACCTCTCTGGAAAAGGTTACCTTTCTCTTCTATCTCACTGGCCTTGTGCTGTTCCTGGCTTGCTTTTTTCTCCTGTGCCCAGAATATCTCAGACAGAGGATCCTGGCACTTAGTTGTTTTGTTTTGGTCAATTAGAATTT
Source organism: Gymnocephalus cernua (assembly GCA_023631565.1). NCBI lineage: Eukaryota > Metazoa > Chordata > Actinopteri > Perciformes > Percidae > Gymnocephalus > Gymnocephalus cernua. The sequence continues at coordinate 7,000,557 of CM042442.1, read as the reverse complement.
GTACAACCTCCTCTCTCATCTGTGTAATTATTGCAGTGGCTTCCTTTCCACTACCGTTAGCTCTTATTACAGCACTCTCCATTGTTTTTAATTGTTCTTCTAAGGATTTGTAAGGCCCATATGCCCCCTTTAATCCCCATCCTCCGTCATCTAATTCTCTATCGAATTCTCCGTCCATTTTCTTCTAAGTTATACTGCCAAAAATTGTTTAATTCAAAACTGCCACACAGAAATACCTTATCTAAATATCCACAATTTGCTTCAACAGGCTACTGCTTTATGTTGACACCGTCAGGTTTCAGGCAGTACTGCTGCTTCAATTTGCTTCTATTTAGCACTCATACACATCGATCATACATTCATTACCCCAAACTTTGTTCTGTTTTTCACCTTGATTGTCCCGCGGTTCAGCAATCAAGTATCAAAATTTTCATAAAATATACACACGTGAAGGTTGGATTACCTGCACATTCCACCTAAAAATTGCAGAATGTTTCAATAATCCCCCGCTTCACCAAGCACACGTATTCACTTGAGGTCCCTGACCTCCTGAGGTCCCAGACCTCTTTCAAAGGATTTTTAACCTTTGGGGATTTTAACCCTTAGCCAGAAAGCTAACCTTTCTTTGAGGTCCCAGACCTCTATTTTAAAGTAGCCCTATTTCTTAGGGTTTTCCAACCCAGCGCAACCTGCACCTCGTCAGATAACAGGGGGAGCCTGCCAAAGCTCAGACTAGTTGAGGTCCCAGACCTCGAGGTCCCTGACCTCTACACTTTAGTTTCAAACACTTTTTATTAATAATAGAAGAATGTTATTATCCACTCAGTTCTTTAGAAATTATTTTAGCGGTCTGTGGGTTACTAAGACGTTGAACACCCTTGATTTTAGAAGTATTCAATGCAGAAGAATGGTCTGCTTACCTTATTTTATGGCGCCAGATGTTCAACGCGACTTTTCACCCTTGGACCGAACAATCACCAATCTTTTGAAGAATCCTCTTTTTTCCAGTTACTCCCGAAATCCCGAAATCCCGGACGAAGCCCCCAATTGTTGTGCTTCCAAGATGCACACCTAGGCGAGGACTTCTTCCTACTCAACTGTAAAGGATAATAAACACACCAACAACAAGTTTGATCAAACAATAGGCTTCAGCTGAAGGAGGACACACTACAGGCTCCGCAACCTGCACTGACCATGTGTGTTCTTCCTTCTCTCCCACTTTCAGCCTCTTTTATTGAGATTCATACACACACACATACATTATAGGTTACGCCCATCATTGCATAACATTCTCATGATGAGGCTCGTGTCTATAGGATCAATATATTCGTTAACCTAGTTAAAACCAGTCCCCGGATGTATAAACAATACCCATTGTTCTGCTTCTCTATAGCAGGCAGTTAGATTCTCCTATCTTTACAGCTGGGCTTACTCCTTGGTAACTCATTGAGCGCAGGCCCTGTTGCTAAATTCCTGTTACAAATCAATAAAAGAGATAAGTGTGCATGCAACTTGTGTGAGAGCAATAATCAATAAGGCTGAAGTAGATGTGTTATTTTCCACACCCTGCAGGAGCGCTCACAAACACGTCTCACTCCATATCTTGCTCAACAGCGCCCCCATTTTCATTGTTTTCATAGCCTAAGTTATAAATACAACAGAAGTCTATTCAAGATTCTAGAATTAATATAGTGGAAAGCTTAAATATTCACTTACAAATTAAGTTCTGAATGGATTATTCTGGTGGATAAGGAAATCATATCAGATATTTACATTAAGTTTGGTAAAGCATTTGGCAAGTTTTGTGAACAGCACATATTATGTTCAGACATTTTTATTGTCACTGTGCCCTCATATTTTGGCATATTTCCAAACGTTTTACACCAAAACCACCAAATCATTCTTGGTGCGCCATTTTGAAGGACTTCCCAATTCCTAAAATGCACATCGAGGAGCAAGGAGGCTCCCGGAGGAGCTATAATCGAGAAAACACTGATGAATCCTCTGCGGAAGTCTTTTTACCCGTGTCATGTAAAAGAGTTGTGATGGAGAGAGAGAGGAAAAGAGGGAGAGAGACATGTATCCACAGCCCTGTGATTACTCCACTGATCACTGTTGGATCATATACATTAACATTCTGATTAATAGCGGGTGGGTGAAAAAATACATGAACATTAGGAAAATATTAATGTTTTCTAAAATATATACATAGCAGCTTAACATTATAAGGATTATTTCTAGTGCTGTTTCTTTTTTTGTTGCTAAAATGTCCGACGAGATTAGCTGCAGTGACATTACTGCACGCATGGAAATGTTTACAAACAGCCTCTCTTATTATCCATCCATCCATCGTCGTCCGCTTATCCTTGGTCGGGTCGCGGGGGGAGCAGCTCCAGCAGAGGACCCCAAACTTCCCTTTCCCGAGCCACATTAACCAGCTCTGACTGGGGGATCCCGAGGCGTTCCCAGGCCAGGTTGGAGATGTAATCCCTCCACCTAGTCCTGGGCCTTCCTCGAGGTCTCCTCCCAGCTGGACGTGCCTGGAACACCTCCCTAGGGAGGCGCCCAGGGGGCATCCTTACCAGATGCCCGAACCACCTCAACTGGCTCCTTTCGACGTAAAGGAGCAGCGGCTCTACTCCAAGCTCCTCACGGATGACTGAGCTTCTCACCCTATCTCTAAGGGAGACGCCAGCCACCCTCCTGAGGAAACCCATTTCGGCCGCTTGTACCCTGGATCTCGTTCTTTCGGTCATGACCCAACCTTCATGACCATAGGTGAGGGTAGGAACGAAAACTGACCGGTAGATCGAGAGCTTTGCCTTCTGGCTCAGCTCTCTTTTCGTCACAACGGTGCGATAAACTGAATGTAATACCGCCCCCGCTGCGCCGATTCTCCGACCAATCTCCCGCTCCATTGTCCCCTCACTCGCAAACAAGACCCCAAGGTACTTAAACTCTTTCACTTGGGGTAAGGACTCATTCCCTACCTGGAGAAGGAACTCCATCGGTTTCCTGCTGAGAACCATGGCCTCAGATTTAGAGGTGCTGATCCTCATCCCAGCCGCTTCACACTCGGCTGCAAACCGATCCAGTGAGTGCTGAAGGTCCCAGGCCGATGATGCCATCAGGACCACATCATCTGCATAGAGCAGCGATGAGATCCCCAGCCCACCGAACTGCAACCCCTCTCTACCACGACTACGCCTCGATATCCTGTCCATAAATACTACGAACAGGATTGGTGACAAAGCGCAGCCCTGGCGGAGGCCAACCCTCACCTGGAACGTGTCCGACTTACTGCCGAGAACCCGGACACAGCTCTCGCTTTGGTCATACAGAGATTGGATGGTCCTGAGAAGGGACCCCCTCACCCCATACTCCCGCAGCACCTCCCACAAAGTCTCCCGGGGGACCCGGTCATATGCCTTCTCCAGATCCACAAAACACATGTAGACTGGATGGGCATACTCCCAGGCTCCCTCCAGGATCCTTGCTAGAGTAAAGAGCTGATCCGTTGTTCCACGACCAGGACGGAATCCGCATTGTTCCTCTTCAACCTGAGGTTTGACTATCGGCCGAACCCTCCTTTCCAGCACCTTGGAGTAGACTTTACCAGGGAGGCTGAGAAGTGTGATACCCCTGTAATTGGTACACACCCTCTGGTCCCCCTTTTTGAACAGGGGAACCACCGCCCCGGTCTGCCACTCCCAGGCACTGTCCCAGACTTCCACGCAATGTTGAGTAGGCGTGTCAACCAAGACAGCCCCTCCACACCCAGAGCTTTCAGCATTTCTGGACGGATCTCATCAATCCCTGGGGCTTTGCCACTGTGGAGTTGTTTGACTACCTCAGTGACCTCCACCAGGGAAATTGACGACAATCCCCCGTCATCCTCCAGCTCTGCCTCTAACAAAGAGGGCGCATCAGCTGGATTTAGGAGTTCCTCAAAGTGCTCCTTCCACCGCCCTATTACCTCCTCAGTTGAGGTCAACAACTTCCCACCCTTACTGTACACAGCTTGGATGGTTCCCCGCTTCCCCCTTCTGAGGTGGCGGACGGTTTTCCAGAAGCGCCTTGGTGCCGACCGAAAGTCCTTCTCCATGTCTTCTCCAAACTTCTCCCACACCCGCTGCTTTGCCTCTTTCACGGCAGAGGCTGCAGTCCTTCGGGCCCTTCGGTACCTTGCAACTGCCTCCGGAGTCCTCTGGGATAACATATCCCGGAAAGACTCCTTCTTCAGTCGGACGGCTTCCCTGACCACCGGTGCTCTCTTATTATTTTAGGTAAATTATAGAAAACACTTATACTTACAATAAAGTATAAGTGTTTTCTATAACTTACAATAAATCATTTAAAAAGCAGTGTAGCCTACAGGGACTGTAGAGGGTCAGTTAATGTCCATGGGTCTCTGTATCGGAGAACATATTTCATTCAGGTGGGTGCAGGGTGGATGATTTTAAGTCTAAAATAAGATATGATAAGACAGACTTTATTAATCCCACACTGGGGAAATTCCAGTGCTACAGCACCTCAAAAGAAAAATGTACACGCATCAGAATAACACAAATACACATTAATTAGACATAGGAGAAAAAGTATACATAAAAAATAGAATATAATTAGTTATAATAATAGTAATAAAACAACCGTATTTATACAATAAACAACCTTATATAAACAGACAGTATATAAACACAGATATACAGATGAGTAAGGTGCTAATGAATAGAGATGACTTATTGCACAGTTGGAGGTGACAGAGTAATAAATAGATACATGTGCAGAGTGCAGAATATTGACCAGTGATAGTGATATTGCAGAAACAGCTAGCAGTGCTATATTATGATGTTGCATTGAAGAGTCTGACTGCTGCTGGAATGAAGGACCTGCGTTCCTTTTTGCACTGAGGGTGCAGCAGTCTGCTGCTGAAGGAGCTGCTCAGGAAACTCAGTCTCATGGGGGTGAGAGATGTTGCCCATGATTGTTTTTTGAGTCTTTTCCTGTCCCTCTCTGTCCTCCCAGCTTCCCAGCAGGCTAAAGGATTGCAGATGCAACAAAAGAGTCCTGCACACACCAAAGGACCTCAGCCTCCTCAGCAGGTGGAGACTGCTTTGGCCCTTTTTGTACAGGACGTCTGTGTTTTTGGACCAGTCCAGTTTATTGTTGAGGTGAACACCCAGATATTTGTATGTCTCCACCATCTCGATGTCGACACCCTGGATGTTCACCGATGTAGTACCAGGCGGCCTCCAGCGAAAGTCAACCACCATCTCCTTTGTCTTGCTGGCATTGATGTGAAGGTGATTTGACTCACAGCAGTAGACAAAGTCCCCTATGACCTACCGGTATTCCTGATCATTCTCCTCTGATACTCTCCCAACAATATTATCAGAGAACGTCTGCATGTGACAGCTGTTTGTGTTGTGCCTGAAGTCCGCTGTATACAGAGCGAAGAGAAACGGGGCGAGCACTGTGCCCTATGGTGCTCCTGTGCTGTTCATCACCACATCAGACACACAGTCCTGGAGTCTCACATACTGTGGTCTGTCAGTGAGGTAACTGATGGTCCATGCAGACAGGTGGGGGATCAACTCCAGCTCCCAATAGCTTCCCCCAGAGCAGTGATGGTTTAATTGTATTGAAAGCACTGGAGAAATCAAAGAACATGACCCCCACAGTGCTCCCAGTGTTCTCCAGATGTGACAGTGATCTGTGTGATAGATAGATAATGGCATCCTCCACCGCTATGCCTGGTTGGTAAGCGAACTGTAGGGGGTCCAGTTCTGAGCTCACCAGGGTTCTCAGGTGTCGCAATACAATCCTCTCCAAGGTCTTCATCGGGTGAGAAGTTAAGGCTACCGGTCTGTAGTGGTTGGGCTCCCTGGGATGGGCCGTTTTAGGTACTGGGACCACACACAAAGTCTTCCACAGGACTGGAACTTGCTCCAGACTCGGACTCAGGTTGAAGATGTGAAGGATGACCTCACTGAGCTGATCTGCACACTCTTTAAGCAGTCTGGAGCAGATTCCATCCGGGCCTGGGGCCTTCCTTGCCTTGATCTTTTTTAACTCCTTCACCTGATTGACTGTCAGAGAGAGACTGCTAGAGGGAGGTGTAGGTGCTCCCTGGAGAGAAGGATGGGGGAGGGGTGTGAAACAACCATGAATAAAGAATCAGAAGCAGTGGACAGGTGTGAAGTGGGGGATGCTGATGTCTCAGAAGCCCTGGGGGATGAGGTGGTCCGCAGTGGCCAAAGAGGAAAAGATTGAGTCACTGACAGGTCTGAAGTCTGGTTGGAGCGTGGGGTGGAGAGGGGGTAGAATCAAATCTATTGAAAGAAAGATTGAATTAATTTGCCCTGTCACGGGTCACCAGAAGCAAAGCCTCTACCACTGTCCTTGTTTTGACCAGAGATGGTTTTCAGTCCCCTCCAGACCTCCCTTGTGTTGTTTTGTTGAAGGTGTTAAATCCCCGAGTTAACCCCCTTAAAGGAGGTCCTGGACCAGCTCTCCGTCTTAAAGGGTCCAAGCCTCAATGCTTATGAGTATTACCCTATTAGGTTGCAGAGACTATTTAAGCTGGTGGCGAGGAGACTAGGGATCGACCGATTCATCGGCCGGCCGATATATCGGGCCGATATTTGCATTTTTTACGTGTATTTGCATAGGCCGATACGCGGCTGCTGTGTTCGCCGACTTTCCCGGCATTATTTACAGTCAGGCATCCACAAAGGCAGCTCTGTGTTGCTAGGGACGCTCCCGTTCACATGCAGTCAGACCATGCACTGCCCCTCCCCCACAACCAGAGTGCTGGGACTCTGTAAGACAACGGTGAGTTTTAAACTTTCAAAGTATCTTTTAACTGTTTGACTTAGCTGAAATATTGCCATACACTTAGCCATTACGAACACTGGTCATAGGATTAAGTAATGCCGACGTGTTTCCGTGCTATTTTTGGGAGTTTGATTCAGCGATCACCCGGCTGACACCACAGCGTCCAGACACACACACACACAGCTAAAGAGCACACACACCAGACAGCTGGGCAGAGTTGCCATCGCAGTCAGAGCGCAGCCCCCCCGCCCCGCTCAAGAAGAGCATAATGACGACAGATATGTTTTATACGTAGTTGAATATTAATTTGTTTTAATGTTTATCGTGTACCAGACATAGGTGCACGTTGTTCCATGGTTCCGTGGTATTTTTGGGAGTATTCAGCGACCAGCTGGCTGTGGTTTGGACACGTATGTGTGTGTGTCTCTCTGTGTCTCTCCGAAAGACACACACAACACACGCGTCGGACATAAGTGCGCCGTGTTGTGTTTAGAGCCGTTTGCTGACGTTATCAATCCAGTTCAATGGTGGTTGAGTTTTTCAGTCAGTCAGTTTTGGTAGTCAGCTACCAAACGTGTGTGTGTGTGTGTGTGTGTGTGTGTGTGTGTGTGTGTGTGTGTGTGTGTGTCTGTCTCACTCAGTGGGACACACGCATCACAGCAATAATATGAGAGTGCTGCTTTTAAAACTTTGAGATATGTTATATATATATATATATATATATATATATATGTTATATGTGGTTGAATATTTATACCTTTAACGTTGATGCAGTTTAGAACAGAAACGGAACAATTTGTTGCTTGAGTGCATCTGATTATTTTCCTCTGCTTATTTGTGTTCTGTGGTTGACAAATCTGGCAGCTTTTACATTTTTGTTTAGACCTACTAGTGTGTAGTCTTTGCGTATTAGGCGGTATATTAGCCTTATTTTATGTAGAAAATTGAGGGAGCAAAAGCAGTATCGGCTCCAAATATCGGCTCAAGAAAAACGGCAGCCCGTATCGGACATCGGCTAAGGCTGATGTAAAAAAAATCAGCATCGGCACTAAAAGATACGTATCGGTCGATCCCTACGTCATGCCACGACATTTGGCCAATCACAATCAAGATAACTGAAGTTGTTAACATGTTTAACGTTAACTTTATAATGGTAAGCAAGGTTGTCAGCTTGTCAGTTAACGTAAGATCAGCGAATTGTGTTGTTAGCCTACAATGTACTGTGTTAGTTCAATGTGAAGGATTTTGGCAAGGATATCTCCTCCACTGCATATTGTTATCTGATTTTTAATGTAGCCTATATCTTGTCGTAAGATATGAGCGAAATGAAAACGAACACGTAATGAAACAAGACCCATTGGTATCTGGTTTAACGGTAATGAGTGATCGAAACATCTGAGGCCTGTACTACGATAAAATATTTGCCGATCTTTGAAGATCCAGTGGAGCTCGGTGCGCGGAGAGAGAAAGGTGCGGTCATAAAAGTTAAAACATTTACAGACCGACAACCCCGTTAACATTCCCTGATGGGCATTGTTATGAAAGATCTATATTTTCAGATCTATAATATTGCATGGCTGCTTAATCTGTAACGCTTCATGATTTCATGTTCACTCCACTGACAAAGTGTGATCCTTGTGTTAAAAATATTTTCAGCCTGGCCTATGTCTTCATCTTGCTTGGATTACTGCTGCCATTTCACCAGTGGCATATATGCCAACGAGGAAACCCGATTGCGGCTGGTTAGACCTACTTTCAAGAGGCGGAGAATTTGCCCCACAGAATAGAGGCACGCTCTTACTGGCAGTCTTTGTAAATACCATGGAATATATAATCCGGCGCACTTTACGCGTATCCTCCCACCTTTTTGGGTGGAACTCCCACTTCCCCCATGACACTCCCACGAACGCACATTGAAAGCGCAACTTGTGTCTTCTCGCTCATGTGGTAGGCAATCTGCGATTTTACCCAAGTGTGCCCTGTTTGTAAATAGCCCGCATCGGTTACGTCCGTCTTTGCGACCAATTAGCGCCTGGAAGCAGGCGCAAACAGCTTGATAAATCTAGCCATCGGTCTACCAAAACACTGCAAACGTCTTAAAATCAAATAATTCTTCCAAAACAGTAACACATGTTTTCTTCCAACAGGAACATTTAGTCAGTCATAGCCCAATGTCATAAAAACACTAATATCAGGTGTAATTACAGAAACGGTATTATTTTATGTGTCAGGTCTGCTCCTTATACAATAGACACTATATTGTATTGATCATAGATTCACAGTTTCGTTTGAAGCCTCTCTACATTTGTGTTTTGGTGGGTTTAGTAAATGCATGCATTTAGTTTCCTTTGCTGCAGAAATTCAATTTAAAAGATGAATGACCCATCTCAGAGCAGCTTTATAGAATGTACGGTTTATGAAATGGGGGTGGTGATGGCGCAATGGATGTGACACATTGATCTTGGTTCAATTCCCACTGCGATACATCAACCAATGGGTCCCTGAGCAAAACACTTATGTAATCCCTAGTTGCTCCAGAGGCGTGCGACCTCTGACACATGTAGCAATTGTAAGTCGCTTTGGATAAAAGCGTCAGAGACAGAACTGTCCTGGTACTTGTCTTCCTCTCCCTCATGCAGGAATTTTTCTTACTTTCCCTGTGTTCATCTCTACAGTATTTTTCCTTTTCCACACAAAATCAGCCCAAATAGGTCCTCTTTTACTGGATGTACTACAGTAACATATGGTCATGCAACTGAAAGAACTCCAACACCTGAGTATCGTAGATGGGAATCAGCTGCAATGGAATAAAATACAGGGGATATATTTGTGTTTCAATTTACAATATGAACAGATTCTGTGGTCATGTAGATTTGAATTAATATATTAGGTAAAATATATTCAATATGATTGTGTTTTTGATTTTGAGGCAAATATGTAATTACATTTCAAATAAAAAAATTGAATAAAATCCACCCATTGTAGTTAAATAAAACATAAGCATTCTATTGATCTAATCCCAAATAGAGAGAATATTGAGTTAATTCAAATTAATGTAATCAGGCAAATTTTAATTGAAAAGCACTTCCTGTCAACCTAGCTAGCTAGCAGCTATAATGTTACCCAGCATGCCGTTCGGCTGTGTACATTTGTAAATGTAAAATTATTAGTGTTAGAAATTGTTAAAGTCACAAATAGTTGTATGCTATGGTGTTGTATCCTGTTAGAGATAAAAATAGAAATAAAGAGTTAGTTGTGTGTTATTAATTGTTGTGTTATAAAGTTACTACCATGAGTGAGAAGGGTACGCAGTTATCAGGGCTCCCATTCTGAAGTCACTCCCAGATTAATTTGGCTGTAGTGCTTTCTGAGGCAAATCGCCAGTATTACGGTATATGAAAAGTTTTTCCTCAATATTTTTGTTTAGGTTATAATTAATTCTGTAGTGTTTTCTATTTGAATCTACTCATATTAAATGGCTAACTATTAAGGGTCTCATTTAATTAATATTTACTCAATACCAAACCATGTGAAATTTAATTAATAATATTGCTTGTAATCTGCCGCCTCATTTTTATTGAGTAGATATGGTGTATCTTTTCTTACAGTGACTTTAGCCTATACGTTTAGAATATGATGTTATCTGTTTTGACATACAGTGTGAAAGCATTTGCAAATTGGTCAGTAAAAATCCATTGTTTTGGTCTTGATTGAGCTTGTGTGTAAAAGAAGTTCAAGCCTTTTAAATTTGTGTTAACTGTATGCATTTTGTGTCAAAGCAACAAGAAATGTGTTAATTGTATAGCATACACAGGCGGATGTTGTGCTAACTGCGTTAAGAGTTTAGGAAAGTTGTTAAAAGTATTGAAAAAATTGTCATAGCATTCATAAAAAACTGTAATTTGTTATGAATCTATCTTGATGCGTTTTTCCATAACTTTTGTAATTTTACATATGTTTAAAAATATTGAAATTAATATTGATATCGCAATATTCATAACCAATATCGCAATGCCACATTTTGTCAATATTGTGCAACCCTAGTTGATATTCATCACGTGAAATGCATTCTCCTTAATACACTCCAGGGGCCTCATGTATAAAAGATTGCGCAGCTTTCATACCACAAGATGGCGTACGACCAAAAACTTGAAAAGTACCTACGCACAGAAATATTCAGATGTATAAAACCAGGCGTACGCCAGGTCCTTTGCATCTTTCTTTTATGCATCACAATCAACGTGAAATTGAGCGCACATGAACGAGCCACCGACCCCACCTTGCCTCCTCCCATAAATGAATATGGAAATTATTATAAATGCGCCCCCGACGTCATTCTTCGTCCAATCACAACGGATTATCCCGCTGCAGACGGAAAAAAACTTCACCGACTGTGAGGTTGAGGTGCTGATCGCGGAGGTGGAGCCGAGAAATGTTTTTCTGTGTGGAGGTTTGTCATCTCGGATAAGCAATAAAAGAAAATGCCCAGAGTGGCAAATGTTGACCAGGCGGTGAATGCACCGAACCATGGCAGAAATTTAAAAAACAATGTCTAATGTTGAAGTGGAAATCAAGAGAATAGAGGCAGCGCCATACCAGTCACAGAACAACATGCATCTCAGTGTCAGTCCAAATGACGCACAATAAGCAGTTTGAACCCACTGATGTAATGCCATTTATTTTAAGTGTTAGTAGGCTAGAGCGCAAGAGAGATCCGAATCAGAGGAGGAGAGGTTAGCGAGGCCAGCGTCTCCACGGCAGGTGACAGTGCGCATGGATCCGCTGCGCCACACATGGATGAAATATTGAAATAGTAAATAGGACTACAGTAACAGAAATATGTGCAAAATCAAGACAGTCAAGACGGCCCAGTGTTTGGTGGACCGGGTACACCTTGTTCACCCAATAGCCTACAAATCATCCACAGGATCAATTACGCATCACGAGTTTGCCCACCCGACACAGCATTTGTTCCTGGGGAGATGGAGCCGTGCGTCCCGCATCCCGTGCGCCATGGATGTCTGAGCCTCAGTAACTACAGACTTACAGACACTAACAAAAAGATCGCCACGGAAAAATGTAATATAGGCTATTACATTTTTCCATGCCGATCTTTTTGCTGCACAGTGAGTATATATATTTCATCTGTGGGAAATACAGAGGATGACTGAAAATATTTGGATTTATCATTCATTTCCAGTCCTCATGTTTAGCAGAGGTTAAGTAGCCTGCAGATTAAACAGTTAATAGTGTGAAAGATGTGAAACATTAGCCATATAAATGATCAAACTTTTATGGAGTATCAGCGGAAATAAATATGTTTTTTCATAGACGTCACAGACATATGCCAGTAAGTGAAGTGGAAACTTTATTTTGTAATGTTTGGTGATTTTCAGCACTTTTAACTTAGAATTCGCCACGTTACAGAGCCAGACAAGACTTTGCGGACGGCCCGCACATTCTCATGACATGTTTTTTTTTATACATCACAAAGTGTCCGTGACAACCAGCGTACACAAGCTTTTCGTGCGTATGCAACGTTTATACATGAGGCCCCTGGTGATGAATATCAAACCCTTCATCGCTACATGGTACCACTCATTCCTTCCTACCACTCATACTTTATGTCTGTATGTCTATGTTGTGTTGAATTCTTTAAACAAGCAGATATTGTTTGTTTGTCCATGAAAACTTTTCTTTGGGACAATTATTTCCATCTTATCTTACATTCCAAACAGGCACGTTTTGAACTGGCACTGCTATACTGAATGAATTAGAGATTCCCAATGCAAACAGAGGTGAAATATGACCTAGCCAAACCCTGCCAAAGCTGAGGTTTGCAAGTATACCTCGAGTCTGGAGACTTAATGCCTACCTTCTGAACCAGACATCTACTGTAATCAGACCATTGTAATTTTGGGATGTTGATGAATCGTTTTTGTTGTCTACACTTTCTTATTGAGCTGTACTTTCCTTTATTTGCAGGAGTTTAAAATGCCTCACGACATAGTTGAAACCAGTGATGGCAGCGTCTTTGTTGGGGATGCAGGCAGTAAATCAGTCTTCAAGTTCACCACTGAGAGTAAGCTCAGCTTCATTAAGACTATATTGAATCTAAACTATGAAATCATGTACAGAATTAATCTCAGCTTATATATATATATATATATATATATATATATATATATATTAGGGCTGTCAATTGATTAAAAAATGTAATCGAATTAATTACATACTCTGCTCAATTAGTCTAAATTTATCGCATACATCATTTTGGCTGTTAAAGTATTTTAAATATTTCAATTCAAATGAATTAATGAATAGTCAGCATTAGTGACATTAAAGTTAAAAAAGCTTGTTTTATTATTATTTTCACTGTTCAAATAATGACCATAACAATCAACAATATGACCTAATTTGCTGAGGAAATAAATTCAAAAGTGCTTCAGGAATGGGGTTATTTCACTAGTAAATTGCTATTGAATGACAAAAACATCCACCAGATGAGAAAATTGTATTTTACAATAACTTTGAATGCACCACAAGGCTGTAGGTTACCAGTTTCATTGAACGCATCATCTCCGTCTGTGTTTTTCCGACAACCGCAGCTGCAGAGGTGTCGGAATTCTCTACAGTGAGTGAATACAGTAAAAGTTTACACCGCTTAGTGTTAGCAGTCAGCATTTAAACCGTGTTTAATCTAGTTGCTAGCCAGCTAACGTTACCTGCTGGTGAGTGTTGCCTGCAGCAGCCTCGTCTCCCTCCTTCATTTTACAGTCGAATGGTGGCTAGAACGGCTCTGGGTCAATATGGAATGGATTAATCTGCGTTATTTTTTTTAACGTGTTATTTTTTCTCAGATTAACTAATCGAAATTAACGCATTATTTTGACAACCCTAATATATACACACGCACACACACACACACACACACACACACACACACACACACACACACACACACACACACACACACACACACACACACACACACACACACACACACACACACATACTTAGGGCTGTCAATCGATTTAAATCGACTGATTGTCCATAGTTAACTCGCAATTAATCACACATTTTGTATCTGTTTGTAAATGTATTTTAAAAGGCATATTTTAAGGTTTTAATGCTCAGGTGATATTTGAGACTCAACATACCGTGTTGGTAACTCAATTCACATCGACAGTACATGCAAATAACTGTAATCTTGTCGAGAGAACCATCTGGAAGGGCTTTGAAACTGAACTTGCTCTTTAAAAGACCCTTTTCGTTATTAATTTCTGCTCAAGGAGGTTTTATCTTTTTTGTGGGCTCTTGAATCGTTTTTAAGTAAAAATGTAAGTAATAATGCCTGTTACTCAGAACGGGAAGTGTCTCTTAATGGCGTCTACACATAGGCCAGATGGGGTGACCATCGGCAGAAAAGGCATTTGGACTGATCAGTCTCCCCGAATTGTTCAAAACATGTCAGAGAACACACCGAGGAGACGAGACGTAATACGTCTCCATAACAGCAGGCGGCGCTAATCTGTATTGTAGCACAAAAATGAAAACCGGCAGCTGATTGGACGAACGCGTCACGTGGGTCTGGCTGCTTCTTCTGGATTTTGGATTTTTTCAAATGGCCATAAATGGCAACTTGTTCAGAATACGATCTCAATCTGTCAAAATCAAAATCTGTCTTCATTTCAGATCAACAAAGGTCAGTTTAAAAGATTTCCGTCAGATTTTGAAAGGCGCTCATCCCGCTTGTTATTTCTGGGTTAGCACTACACCAATCAGATTGGTCATTTGAGCCCAATTGCCGGCAGTGCCCGTCCTCCCGACTATGCCCCTCCAACAGACGATGGCATGGAACACACCGCACAAACTCGAGTCACTGACCTCGCCAGACTGTACGACGGACGGTTTTCGGCATGGTCTGTAGTGGGTTTAAGATTGAGTGTGTGGAATCTTTAAAAGAGCCTTTTATTTGTGATCCAGGATCAGGTTTAATACCGGAGATGCGCTTCAGTTCGCCGCGGTTTTGCATTAACTTGTTATTTTCACGTAAATTTTGACAGCCCTAGGTGAACTCTACCCGTTATTAATCTGTATCCACCACTGGATTTAAAAATGCTTTACTTTTCAGAGTTACATCGCTCTGTCAAGAAAGCTGGAATCGAGGTTCAAGAACTAGAAGGTGAGAATTGTTGACTTTTTTAGTTTTTATATTCATCATGACAATAAAAGTACTTGCTGATGCTGAGGTTCCAGCCTGTTGCTGATGCTTAGAACAGACCAAAACCAATCACAGCATCAATTGGGAAGCGGGCAAAGTCATTGACCGGGTGGCAGAAAAATCAAGATTCAGATTAGTGTGTAGTGTTGATTGTGAAATCTTCTGACTTTGGTAGTAGCCTAGTGGTAGAAATAAAAAAAGACACTGGGGCTGACAGCAATCCACAAATCTTTAACACAGCAGGTTGTTTGACAAACATTACTATATTTTTAAAGATAACACCCGCTGCTTATTTCTGTCACCCAGTGTAATCATGAAAGTCAGATGTCAAAAGCTTTGATTTGATTTTAAAATAATTATGATTTGCTTTTTATCCACAGTGAACAAAAGAAATCATGTAGTGGTTATTAAAATGGCACACCCAATGAGTTCTCAGTTTGGGCACACCTGTGGTTGATTATGTGTGGAAAAAAGAAGAAATCATGGAGTTTAAAACTTGTTAACACAGCATTTGTTTCTTTGTAGAAATGGAGACATTTGTCCAAACTAAGGTGAGGCCGGAGCACAACATGTCGAAGACAGCATCCATCCAAGAGAAGCAAACTGTGGCTCGACAGCCTCAACCACAAGAAGAGAAAGAAGAGGAGAAGAGTGCAGCAAAGCCAAACAAAGAGTGGGGTGTACTCCCAGCCATTATCACTACACTGCTGCTCATCCCTCTGCTGGTGGTCATCTCTATTGGAGTCTTTATCTGCTGGAGGAAAAACAGTAAGGCCATGGGCAGTGTATATAACAGGACCCAAATGGTTTTGATATAGAAGAACACCAAAAATAGAAAGTAATTGAAATTAGGCCAAACACCTCCTTTTGACAAGGTTTAAATGTTTTGTTTTCAAGTCTAGCTTAATGCAATACTCACATGCCCATATGTTCATTAAAAGTGGTATTGATTACTGTAATGTTCCTCCTGCTCATACGGTCGCAAAAGACATCCCCTCCGGTTTTAATGTAAAGATGAGGGACAAAATGTACAGTCCTTGTTCTGTGCAAAAATGCATTTTAAAGTTCAGATGAATATAATATGAGGCTTCTGCAGTAGTACTTGCCACAGCATAGTTAATAGTAACACAAAGCAGGCATTTTGTACTAAAAAGACAGTAACCCACTTAATTTGTCTAACTCAGGCCTGCAAAGCTTGTTTAAAGGCAGACACCATAGAAGCGAGAGAAAAGGAAGAGAGTGGCAAGCTGCAAAGAGCACATCTTTTGTTGAGACTGATGGAAAATGAATAATAAACCATAATCCCTGAAGTATTTTGGTTTAGTTTAAAATTAGGGCTGTCAATCCATAAAAAATCCAATTGCGATTATTGGCATGAGTGTCCATAGTTAACTCTCGATTAATTGCAAATGAATCACATTTTTTTATCTGTTCCAAATGTAGTTTACTATTCAAGTTTTTAATGCTGAAGTGGTATTTCAGATTTTACGTACTCCGGTGGTAACTCAATTTATCATGTTACCATGTACATGCAAATTAAATTGTTCAATTCAATTTTATTTATAGTATCAAATCATAACAGGAGTTATCTCAGGACACTTTACAGATAGAGTAGGTCTAGACCACACTCTGGAATTTACAAAGACCCAACAATTCTAGGAATTCCCCCAAGAACAAGCATTAAGTGCAACAGTGATGAGGAAAAACTCCCTTTTAGGAAGAAACCTCGGACAGACCCAGGCTCTTGTTAGGCAGTGTCTGACGGAGCCGGTTGGGGGTGTGATGAACAGTGGCAATAACAGTCACAGTTTCACATAATGAAACAGTGACTAGAAATAATGCTTGTAGTAGCGTAGCAGGTAGCAGCACGGCAATAGCTGGAACCATGATGTTGGTGCTACCGTAATCCCGGGATTTCATCCTGGGTGAAAAGAAACATAAAGACTCCGGGGAGCAAGCTTCCCAGAGCTTAGGTTAGTAACAAGCATTTCTGGGACATGGATGAACACAAATGGAAAGAGAGAGGAGATAGAAGCTCAGTGTGTCAAAGGAAGTCCCCCGGCAGTCTAAAACTAAAACAGTATAACTAAGAGAGACAGGCTAAAGAGAGGTGCCTGGTCGGGCTATGAACTCTCCCCAACCGGATCGGGCTGTACTGGCCTGCCTCCCTCTACTTTGATTATATCATTGATTACAGTGTTGTGCGTGAACGAGTTCAAAAGAACGCGTTCATTGAACACGCTCATTTTTTCGTGAACGTTGAACTGAACGCAACACATTTTTTAATAAAGAACTTGAACGTGAATTAGTTCACATTATGTGTCATGAACGGCAGACATCACTGTAAATGAACGTTGGAATTTGTTTTCCATTGAAAACTGAGTGACATCTGTTTTCTCTTTTGAAACGCAACGAGAGAAAGTTCCTCCCTCCTGTATTCTCGCTGGTGCCGCTTAAATCATGTATCACCAGACAGAAATGGTTTTGACATTGTGTGCGCAATGCATTGCGGGCAACGTAGTGTCCGGCTGAGAATAGTTGAATAGCATACTGGCTTCCGCACAACGTTACCCGTGATGAATTGCAGCAGAGCGGGGTAGGCATAGCAACGCCGCGTAGCAGGCAACGACGAGAGCGCGGAGGGCTAGAGGAGCGAGAGAGAGAGAGAGACAGACCAAAGACGAGAGTGAGAGAAAGCGCTGCAATTTAAAAAAAAAATGTACTGCTGCAAGTTTCATCACCTGGTAAGAAACCCACAATTGCAGTGTCATGAGCAAATGTCTACAATGAGCAGCTTCAAAGAACGTATAGTGATTTCTAGCTCGTAGTGTGAAAAAAGTATTTATTTGAATATCTCACGAAAAAAGTAAAATGAACTGAACTTTGAACTAGTTCAGAATTAAAATTGTGAACTTTGAACGTGAACTGTTCACTTTGAGCATGTATGAACTGAACTTGAACTAGTTCAGAAAAGCTGTGAACTGGCACAACACTGATTGATTATATGATAGATGAATCTAACAACTATGAAGAGAAGCAGAGAAAAGAAGGGGTGCCGTGTCTGTAGCTATGCACCCTCCCCCGCCGGACGCTGCAACTCTTCACTCCCTAACTATAAGTTTTATCAAAGAGGAGAGTTTTAAGTTTACTCTTAAATGTGGTGACGGTGTCTGCCCCCCGGACCCAGACTGGGAGCTGGTTCCACAGGAGAGGAGCCTGATAGCTAAAGGCTCTGGCTCCCATTCTACTTTTAGAGATTCTAGGAACCACAAGTAACTCTGCATTGTGGGAGCGCAATGCTCTAGTGGGACAATAAGGTACTATGAGCTCTTCAAGATATGATGGCGATTGACCGTTTAGAGCTTTGTAGGTCAGTAGAAGGATTTTAAATTTAATCCTGAATTTTACAGGAAGCCAATGCAGAGAAGCTAATACAGGAGAAATATGATCTCTTTTCTTAGTTGTTGTCAGAACACGCGCTGCAGCATTCTGGATCAGCTGGAGAGTCTTAAGGGTTTTATATGAGCATCCTGATAATAAGGAATTACAATAGTCCAGTCTGGAAGTAACACATGCATGGACTAGTTTTTCAGCATTGTTTTGAGATAGGATGTTCTTAATTTTGGCAATGTTACGAAGGTGAAAAAAGGCTGTTCTTGAGGTGTGTTTTAAGTGGACGTTAAAGGATATATCCTGATCAAAAATAACTTCGGAGGTTCGGAGGTGTTTAGGACCCAGCACAATCACCTCAGTTTTGTCTGAGTTTAACATCAGAAAATTGTAGGTCATCCATGATTTTTTATCTTTGATGCATGCTTGGAGTTTAGTTAACTGACTGGTTTCATCTGGCTTAATTGATAGGTATAGTTGGGTGTCATCAGCATAACAATGAAAGTTAATTGAATGTTTCCTAATAATATTGCCTAGGGGAAGCATATATAAGGTGAATAGAATTGGTCTTCCTATAAGTTTTCAAACTTTCTTGCCAATTTAGACGAGATTCTTCCAGTTTGGTGAAGCACCATTTACTTTCAAGTTTTCGCGAGATTTGTTTTAAATTGCGAGTTTGGGATTTATACCAAGGTGCTAGTTTCCTTTGCTTCATCATCTTCTTTTTGAGGGGAGCAACAGAGTCTAAAGTCGTCCGTAGGCAGGCCGTAGCACTGTCTAGAAAATTATCAATTTGGGAGGGACTGAAGTTAGCATAAAGGTCCTCTGTTATATTAAGGTATGACATTGAGTTAAATGCTGTTGGAATATTTTCCTTAAATTTAGCTATAGCACTGTCAGATAGGCATCTAGTGTAAAAGATTTTATCTGATTTTGTATAGTCGGGTAGTAAGAATTCGAAAGTTATTAAGAAATGGTCTGATAATAAAGGATTCTGCGGGAATACTATTAAATCTTCAATTTCGATACCATAAGCCAGCACAAGGTCGAGGGTGTGGTTAAAACAATGAGTGGCCTTATGCACACTGACTAAAACCAATTGAATCTAATAGCGAGTTGAAAGCAATACTAAGGCTGTCGTTGTCTATGTCCACATGGATATTAAAATTAAAAAGTATTTTGTCTTATTTTAGGACTATACCTGATAAAAACTCAGATAACTTTAGTATTGTCTAGAGAACCATCTGGAAGGGTTTTCCAGAGCATATGACCTCTGTGTGACTGCTATTGCAGAGCCAGAAGTTGGCTTTGAAAAAAATATGTCCAAGCCACTACCACTGGGGAAGCTCTCGATTTAGAAAATAGATCAGAGTTTTCTCATTTGGATGACAAGTGTGGTCCAGCTAAGCCCATTGGAGTGTTAGCTGTCTGGAAAAGTGTTAATGGTGATGGCTGTGGTATTGTGTTGACTTTTGTGTTCCCTTCACATAACATAACTCATATTGATTGATTCACAACTTTGATGCTATCGTAGCACCACTGACCAAGAAGATTTGGTCTGAAGTATGTCAGGAGGCTGTAGTTCTGATCAAAGCACCCCATGACTGAAAGCTCCAGATTTTAGCTCGCTATTTGCTCTCGTTGGTAATGTGTGTGATGTGGGGATTGGAACCGTCTTCCTCCAGTTTTGTGAGAATGGTTGTAAAAGCCTGTGAAACAATTTGGAGTTTATGTCAACGTGGTGGTCAAAAAATACTGTTTTTTTCAGACCACTCCATTAGCTTTTCTGCGAAATTACAGTGTGCCAGATGCTCTAGTATTTAGATTGAGCCTGGTGTTGCAGATGTATGACCTTCTGGTCAAGCACATTTCAAGAACAATGTTCTGATGCCCTATTCATAGGCTGAGAGAATCTCAGGTTAAGGTCAATGTTGATAAGATTGTGGTAAAAGTAGCTCTAAAACCCCAATTGGGGTCGATGAAATCAAAAAAGGTAATAATAAATTCAGTCATTAATGTGAGACTTGTTTGCACATCACAAAGATGTCTTGTTTCTTTGCAGACCGATGTGAGGTGAAAACTGAACCCAGCTCTGTGGGAGGGATCCTGGGAAAAATAAGAGGTAAATAATTTATATTACAAACTGGAAAATTTCTCAAGAAATTTTAAGTGTGATACTTGGTGCACATCCCAATGCTAATATTACCAATATCAAGTACAACCCCAAATCAGAAAAAGTTGGGACAGTATGAAAAACACAAATAAAAAAAGAAAGTAGTGATTTCTAAATGTACTTTGACTTGTATTTCATTGCAGACAATGTGAACACAAAATATTTCATGTTTTGTCTGGTTAACCTAGTTTCATTTGTAAATATACATCCTTTCCTGTCATTCAGACCTGCATCACATTCCAAAAAAGGTTGGGACAGGAGAAATTTAGGGCTAGTAATCAGGTAAATTGGTTAAATAATGATGTGATTTGAAACAGGTGATGTCAACAGGTGATTGTAATTATGATTTGGTACAAAAGCAGCATCCAAGAAAGGTCTAGTCCTTTAGGAGCAAAGATGGGCCGAGGATCGCCAGTTTGCCAACAAATACGTGAGAAAATTATTGAAATGTTTAAAAACAATGTTCCTCAACGAAAGATAGGAAGACATTTGCTTATTTCGCCTTCAACAGTGCATAACATAATTAAAAGATTCAAGGAATGTGGAGGAATTTCAGTGCGTAAAGGACAAGGGCACAAGCCTAAGCTGAACAACCGTGATCTCCGATCCCTCAGGCGGCACTAATATCAAGAATCGTCATTCATCTATAAGCGATATCACCACATGGGCTCAGCACTACTTTGGCAAACCTTTGTCAAGTACCACAATACGTAGTTACAGCCACAAATGCCAGTTAAAACTGTACTGTGGCAAAAGGAAGCCCTATGTTAACAGTGTCCAGAAGCACCGTTGACTTTTCTGGGCTCGGAGGCATCTGGGATGGACCATCACACAGTGGAAACATGTACTGTGGTCAGATGAATCAGTATTTCAGGTATTTTTTGGGAGAAATAGGCACCGTGTGCTCCGGACCAAAGAAGAAAAGGATCATCCAGACTGTTACCAGCAACAAGTCCAAAAGCCAGGGTCTGTCATGGTATGGGGTTGTGTCGGTGCCCTTGGCAAAGGTAACTTGCACTTCTGTGATGGCACCATTAATGCTGAAAGTACATAGAGATTTTGGAGCACAATATGCTGCCTTCAAGAAGACATCTTTTCCAGGGACGTCCATGCATATTTCAACAAGATAATGCAAAACCACATTCTGCATACACCACAAAGTCCTGGCTGCGGAGGTAGAGGACACGGATACTTGTCTGGCCTGCCTGCCGTCCCGACCTGTCTCCAATAGAGAATGTGTGGCGCATTTTGAAGCGCAAAATGCGACAACGAAGACCCCGTACTGTTGCCCACCTTAAGACTTGTTTGCAGCAAGAATGGGTCAAAATTACACCTGAAACACTTCATCACTTGGTGTCTTCAGTCCCTAAACGTCTTTTAAGTGTTGTGAAAAGGAATGGCAACATTACAAAGTGGTAAATGCTTTACTGTTCCAACTTTTTTTGAAATGTGTTGCAAGAACCAAAATAGGAATTTTGTTTAATAAAAATAAAAAATAATAATAAAATAATAAAAATCATGAGGAACACATTAAATTAAAGCTGCAAGCAGCGATGGACGGGCCCTCGCGCCTCTGCGCCCGTCGGGGTTACTGGCGGACGCCGCTCCTTGTGACCGTGCATTTCCGCGGCAGTCAGACACCACAAATAGTCAGCAATGAAAATGGAACTCCCTGCAGAGTTCAACGATACCTCACACAAGACTCTACGTCATACAGTTCATTAGTTGTGAAAGGGGTCGTGGCCAAAACATAGGGGTTGGGCCAAACCTTTACCAATGAAAAAAGAGGTCTCTGCTGAGTTCATTGATACCTCACATAAGACTCTACCTTGAACGGGTCACCAGTTATGAAAACGGGCGTGGCTACAACATAGGGGGCGGGTCAAACCATCACCCATCAAAAAGGAACTCTGCTGAGTTCAATGATGCCTCATACAAGGGTCTACCTTAAACAGTTCAAATGTTATGAAAGGGGGCGTGGCCTGAGTAAGTGGGCGTCGTTTAAGTATATGGGGCGGCTCAGTATCACATGTAGACCACACATTATAAGTTTCATGTAACTAGGATGATGTTTGTCATAAGGCAGATTTCGTGTTGCCAGCGGGGGGCGCTGTGACCAAATGTAAATTTTGGCCTGTAGGTGTCCTCAGGCCAAGTTTCGGGCGAATATGACAATGTACACTAACGTTACAACAACTTCTTCGTTCATCGAAGGATGCTCAAAATGGCCATCTGTAAGGTGTTGTGATGGTACAGACCAAATTTGAAGTCCATCAGATGAAATCTGTAGGAGTTCGTTAAAGTATAGCACCTTGACTTTTAGGCCTACTTCCTGTTGCCACTAGGGGGCGCTATGACTTTGAGTAAATATCGGCCCTTATATGTCCTCAGGGTTGGACTCTTATGAATCGTGAAAAGTTTCGAGCCAATTGGACAATGGACACTTGAGTTACACCCACTTCCTGTTTCGATGGCGAAACGCACAAAATGGCCGCCCCGCCACGGCCATGCCCTATGATCAAAAATTTTTCTTTTTACAACTTTTCATCTATCATATCTTAAGATGGCACAGACCAAGTTTGAAGTTGATCGGATGAAATCTCTAGGAGGAGTTCGTTAAAGTACAACATGTGGAAATGGCCAAAATCGCACTAATTTCAAACATTCAACTCAAGATGGTGGACTTCCTGTTGGGTTTCAGGTATGGCTCCAATGACGTTTTATGTACGTCTTTACATGCTACATATGTGTACCAAGTTTCATGAGTCTCTGTTAAACGCACTGCAGGGGCTCAATTCTTTTGACTTTGTAGGGGGCACTAGCGGGCCACTTTTGTGCGCCTATTCCCGAAACCCTTAAAATACGTAATTGTTCACCAAACTTGACGCGACCGCCAAATTTGGTGAGTTTTTGAATATGTTAAGCCCCTCAAAAAGGCAATTCATTGCGCGGAAGAAAGAAAGAAAGAAAGAATAATTAAAGCTGCAAGCAGCGATGGACGGGCCCTCGCTCCTCTGCGCGCGTCGGGGTTACCGGCGAACGCCGCTCCTTGCGACCGTGCATCTGTGCGGCAATCAGACGTTGAAAATTGTCACCAATGAAAAGGGAACTCCCTGACGAGTTCAACGATACCTCACACAAGACTCAATGTCGTACAGTTCATTATTTGTGAAAGGGGGCGTGGCCAAAGCATAGGGGGCGGGCCAAACCATCACCAATGAAGAAGGAACTCTCTGCTGAGTTCAATGAAACCTTACACAATAGTGTACCTTAAATGGGTCACCAGTTATGAAAGGGGGCGTGGCTTAAGCATAGGGGGCGGGCCAAACCATCACCAATGAAGAAGGAACTATCTGCTGAGTTCAATGATACCTCACACAGGGGTGTACCTTAAACAGTTCAAATAGTATTAAAGGGGGCGTGGCCTGAGTACGTGGGCGTGGTTAAAGTATATGGGGCGGCTCAGTATCACACACAGACCACACATTATAAGTTTCATGTAAATCGGATGATGTTTGTCATATAAGGCAGATTGCGTGTTGCCAGCGGGGGGCGCTATGATGAAATGTCAATTTTGGCCTGTAGGTGTCCTCAGGCCTGGACCCTTGTTAAACGTGAGAAGTTTCGGGCAGATATGACAACGTACACTAAAGTTACAACAACTTCTTTGTTCATCGAAGGATGCTCAAAATGGCCGCCACGCCACGCCCACGCCGTCTGACGAAAAGTTTTTCTTTTAACAACTTTTCATCGGAAAGGTGTTGTGATGGTACAGACCAAATTTGAAGTCCATCGGATGAAATCTCTAGGAGGAGTTCGTTAAAGTATAGCACCTTGACTTTTAGGCCTACTTCCTGTTGCCACTAGGGGGCGCTATGACTTTGAGTAAATATCGGCCCTTATATGTCCTCAGGGTTGGAATCTTATGAATCGTGAAAAGTTTCGAGCCAATTGGACAATGGACACTTGAGTTACACCAACTTCCTGTTTCGATGGCGAAATGCACAAAATGGCCGCCCCGCCACGGCCATGCCCTACGATCAAAAGTTTTTCTTTTTACAACTTTTCATCTATCATGTCTTAAGATGGCACAGACCAAATTTGAAGTTGATCGGATGAAATCTCTAGGAGGAGTTCGTTAAAGTACGACATGTGGAAATGGGCAATATCGCACTAATTTCGAACTTTCAATTCAAAATGGCGGACTTCCTGTTGGGTTTAGGGTATGGCTCCAATGACGTTTTCTGTACGTCTTGACATGCTACATAAGTGTACCAAGTTTCGTGAGTCTATGTTAAACGTACTGCAGGGGCTCAATTGTTTTAACTTTGTAGGGGGCGCTAGCGAGCCATTTTTGTGCGCCTATTCCCGAAACCCATAAAATACGTACTTTTTCACCAGACTTGACGCGACCGCCAAATTTGGTGAGTTTTTGAATATGTTAAGCCCCTCAAAAAGGCAATTCATTGCGCGAAAGAAAGAAAGAAAGAAAGAATAATAATAATTCCTTCAATTCCAATAGGGCCTTCGCCGCTGTCGGCGCTCGGGCCCTAATTAAAGCTGCAAGCAGCGATGGACGGGCCCTCGCTCTTCTGCGCGCGTCGGGGTTAGTGGCGGACGCCGCTCCTTGTGACCGTGCATCTGCACGGCACTCAGACGTTGCAAATCGTCGCCAATGAAAAGGGAACTCCCTGACGAGTTCAACGATACCTCACTCAAGACTCAATGTCGTACAGTTCATTATGTGTGAAAGGGGGCGTGGCCAAAGCATAGGGGGCGGGTCAAACCATCTCCAATGAAGAAGGAACTCTGCTGAGTTCAATGATACCTTACACAATAGTGTACCTTAAATGGGTCACCAGTTATGAAAGGGGGCGTGGCAAAAGCATAGGGGGCGGGCCAAACCATCACCAATTAAGAAGGAACTCTCTGCTGAGTTCAATGATACCTTACACAATAGTGTACCTTAAATGGGTCACCAGTTATGAAAGGGGGCGTGGCTTAAGCATAGAGGGTGGGCCAAACCATCACCAGTGAAGAAGGAACTCTCTGCTGAGTTCAATGATACCTGACACAAGGGTGTACCTTAAACAGTTCAAATATTACGAAAGGGGCGTGGTCTGAGTAAGTGGGCGTGGTTAAAGTATATGGGGCGGCTCAGTATCACATATAGACCACACATTATAAGTTTCATGTAAATCGGATGATGTTTGTCATATAAGGCAGATTTCGTGTTGCCAGCGGGGGGCGCTATGACGAAATGTCAATTTTGGCCTGTACGTGTCCTCAGGCCTGGACCCTTGTTAAGCGTGAGAAGTTTCGGGCAGATATGACAACGTACACTAAAGTTACAACAACTTCTTTGTTCATCGAAGGATGCTCAAAATGGCCGCCACGCCACGCCCACGCCGTCTGACGAAAAGTTTTTCTTTTAACAACTTTTCATCGGAAAGGTGTTGTGATGGTACAGACCAAATTTGAAGTCCATCGGATGAAATCTCTAGGAGGAGTTTGTTAAAGTATAGCACCTTGACTTTTAGGCCTACTTCCTGCTGCCACTAGGGGGCGCTATGACTTTGAGTAAATATCGGACCTTATATGTCCTCATGATTGGACTATTATGAATCGTGAAAAGTTTCGAGCCAATTGGACAATGGACACTTGAGTTACACCAACTTCCTGTTTCGATGGCGAAACGCACAAAATGGCCGCCCCGCCACGGCCATGCCCTATGATCAAAAGTTTTTCTTTTTACAACTTTTCATCATTAACGTCTTAAGATGGCACAGACCAAATTTGAAGTTGATCGGATGAAATCTCTAGGAGGAGTTCGTTAAAGTACGACATGTGGAAATGGGCAAAATCGCACTAATTTCGAACATTCAATTCAAAATGGCGGACTTCCTGTTGGGTTTCAGGTATGGCTCCAATGACATTTTATATACGTCTTTACATGGTACATATGTGTACCAAGTTTCGTGAGTCTACGTTAAACGCACTGCAGGGGCTCAATTTTTTTTACTTTGTAGGGGGCGCTAGCGAGCCATTTTTGTGCGACTATTCCCGAAACCCTTAAAATACGTAATTTTTCACCAGACTTGACGCGACCGCCAAATTTGGTGAGTTTTTGAATATGTTAAGCCCCTCAAAAAGGCAATTCATTGCGCGGAAAGAAAGAAAGAATAATAATTAAAGCTGCAAGCAGCGATGGACGGGCCCTCGCTACTCTGCGCGTGTCGGGGTTACCGGCGGACGCCGCTCCTTGCGACCGTGCATCTGCGCGCCACTCAGACGTTGCAAATCGTCGCCAATGAAAAGGGAACTCCCTGACGAGTTCAACGATACCTCACTCAAGACTCAATGTCGTACAGTTCATTATTTGTGAAAGGGGGCGTGGCCAAGGCATAGGGGTCAGGGCAAACCATCACCAATGAAGAAGGAACTCTCTGCTGAGTTCAATGTTACCTTACACAATAGTGTACCTTAAATGGGTCACCAGTTATGAAAGGGGGCGTGGATTAAGCATAGGGGGCGGGCCAAACCATCACCAATGAAGAAGGAACTCTCTGCCGAGTTCAATGATACCTCACACAAGGGTGTACCTTAAACAGTTCAAATATTATGAAATGGGGCGTGGCCTGAGTAAGTGGGCGTGGTTAAATTATATGGGGCGGCTCAGTATCACACATAGACCACACATTATAAGTTTCATGTAAATCGGATGATGTTTGTCATATAAGGCAGATTTCGTGTTGCCAGCGGGGGGCGCTATGATGAAATGTCAATTTTGGCATGTAGGTGTCCTCAGGCCTCGACCCTTGTTAAACGTGAGAAGTTTCGGGCAGATATGACAACGTACACTAACGTTACAACAACTTCTTTGTTCATCAAAGGATGCTCAAAATGGCCGCCACGCCACGCCCACGCCGTCTGACGAAAAGTTTTTCTTTTAACAACTTTTCATCGGAAAGGTGTTGTGATGGTACAGACCAAATTTGAAGTCCATTGGATGAAATCTCTAGGAGGAGTTCGTTAAAGTATAGCACCTTGACTTTTAGGCCTACTTCCTGCTGCCACTAGGGGGCTCTATGACTTTGAGTAAATATCGGACCTTATATGTCTTCAGGGTTGGACTATTATGAATTCTGAAAAGTTTCGAGCCAATTGGACAATGGACACTTGAGTTACACCAACTTCCTGTTTCGATGACGAAACGCACAAAATGGCCGCCCCGCCACGGCCATGCCCTATGATCAAAAGTTTTTCTTTTTACAACTTTTCATCTATCATGTCTTAAGATGGCACAGACCAAGTTTGAAGTTGATCGGATGAAATCTCTAGGAGGAGTTCGTTAAAGTACGACATGTGGAAATGGCCAAAATCGCACTAATTTCGAACATTCAACTCAAGATGGCGGACTTCCTGTTGGGTTTCAGGTATGGCTCCAATGACGTTTTATGTACGTCTTCACATGCTACATATGTGTACCAAGTTTCGTGAGTCTACGTTAAACGCATTGCAGGGGCTCAATTGTTTTGACTTTGTAGGGGGCGCTAGCGAGCCATTTTTGTGCGCCTATTCCCGAAACCCTTAAAATACGTAATTTTTCACCAGACTTGACTCGACCGCCAAATTTGGTGAGTTTTTGAATATGTTAAGCCCCTCAAAAAGGCAATTCATTGCGCGGAAGAAAGAAAGAATAATAATAATAATTAAAGCTGCAAGCAGCGATGGACGGGCCCTCGCTTCTCTGCGCGCGTCGGGGTTACCGGCGGACGCCGCTCCTTGCGACCGTGTATCTGCATGGCACTCAGACGTTGCAAATCGTTGCCAATGAAAAGGGAACTCCCTGACGAGTTCAACAATACCTCACACAGGAATCAATGTCATACAGTTCATTATTTGTGAAAGGGGGAGTGGCCAAAGCATAGGGGTCGGGGCAAACCATCACCAATGGAGAAGGAACTCTGCTGAGTTCAATGATACCTTACACAATAGTGTACCTTAAATGGGTCACCAGTTATGAAAGGGGGCGTGGCCAAAGCATAGGGGGCGGGCCAAACCATCACCAATGAAGAAGGAACTCTCTGCTGAGTTCAATGATACCTTACACAATAGTGTACCTTAAATGGGTCACCAGTTATGAAAGGGGGCGTGGCTTAAGCATAGGGGGCGGGCCAAACCATCACCAATGAAGAAGGAACTCTCTGCTGAGTTCAATGATACCTCACACAAGGGTGTACCTTAAACAGTTCAAATATTACGAAAGGGGGCGTGGTCTGAGTAAGTGGGCGTGGTTAAAGTATATGGGGCTGCTCAGTATCACATATAGACCACACATTATAAGTTTCATGTAAATCGGATGATGTTTGTCATATAAGGCAGATTTCGTGTTGCCAGCGGGGGGCGCTATGACGAAATGTCAATTTTGGCCTGTAGGTGTCCTCAGTTCTGGACCCTTGTTAAATGTGAGAAGTTTCGGGCAGATATGACAACGTACACTAAAGTTACAACAACTTCTTTGTTCATCAAAGGATGCTCAAAATGGCCGCCACGCCACGCCCACGCCGTCTGACGAAAAGTTTTTCTTTTAACAACTTTTCATCGGAAAGGTGTTGTGATGGTACAGACCAAATTTGAAGTCCATCGGATGAAATCTCTAGGAGGAGTTCGTTAAAGTATAGCACCTTGACTTTTAGGCCTACTTCCTGTTGCCACTAGGGGGCGCTATGACTTTGAGTAAATATCGGACGTTATATGTCCTCAGGGTTGGACTATTATGAATCGTGAAAAGTTTCGAGCCAATTGGACAATGGACACTTGAGTTACACCAACTTCCTGTTTTGATGGCGAAACGCACAAAATGGCCGCCCCGCCACGGCCATTCCCTATGATCAAAAGTTTTTCTTTTTACAACTTTTCATCTATCATGTCTTAAGATGACACAGACCAAATTTGAAGTTGATCAGATGAAATCTCTAGGAGGAGTTCGTTAAAGTACGACATGTGGAAATGGCCAAAATCGCACTAATTTCGAACTTTCAATTCAAAATGGCGGACTTCCTGTTGGGTTTAGAGTATGGCTCTTATGACGCTTTCTGTACGTCTTGACATGATACATAGGTGTACCAAGTTTCGTGAGTCTACGTTAAACGCACTGCAGGGGCTCAATTTTTTTGACTTTGTAGGGGGCGCTAGCGAGCCATTTTTGTGCGCCTATTCCCGAAACCCTTAAAATACGTAATTTTTCACCAGAATGGACGCGACCGCCAAATTTGGTGAGTTTTTGAATATGTTAAGCCCCTCAAAAAGGCAATTCATTGCGCGGAAGAGGAATAATAATAATAATTAAAGCTGCAAGCAGCGATGGACGGGCCCTCGCTCCTCTGCGCGCGTCGGGGTTAGTGGCGGACGCCGCTTCTTGCGACCGTGCATCTGCGCAGCACTCAGACGTTGCAAATCGTCGCCAATGAAAAGGGAACTCCCTGACGAGTTCAACGATACCTCACTCAAGACTCAATGTTGTACAGTTCATTATTTGTGAAAGGGGCGTGTCCAAAGCATAGGGGGCGGGTCAAACCATCTCCAATGAAGAAGGAACTCTCTGCTGAGTTCAATGATACCTTAAACAATAGTGTACCTTAAATGGGTCACCAGTTATGAAAGGGGGCTTGGCCAAAACATAGGGGGCGGGTCAAACCATCTGCAATGAAGAAGGAACTCTCTGCTGAGTTCAATGATACCTTACACAATAGTGTACCTTAAATGGGTCACCAGTTATGAAAGGGGCGTGGCCAAAGCATAGGGGGCGGGCCAAACCATCACCAATGAAGAAGGAAGTCTCTGCTGAGTTCAATGATACCTTACACAATAGTGTACCTTAAATGGGTCACCAGTTATGAAAGGGGGCGTGGCTTAAGCATAGGGGCGGGCCAAACCATCACCAATGAAGAAGGAACTCTCTGCTGAGTTCAATGATACCTCACACAAGGGTGTACCTTAAACAGTTCAAATATTATGAAAGGGGGCGTGGCCGGAGTAAGTGGGCGTGGTTAAATTATATGGGGCGGCTCAGTATCACACATAGACCACACATTATAAGTTTCATGTAAATCGGATGATGTTTGTCATATAAGGCAGATTTCGTGTTGCCAGCGGGGGGCGCTATGATGAAATGTCAATTTTGGCATGTAGGTGTCCTCAGGCCTGGACCCTTGTTAAACGTGAGAAGTTTCGGGCAGATATGACAACGTACACTAAAGTTACAACAACTTCTTTGTTCATCAAAGGATGCTCAAAATGGCCGCCACGCCACGCCCACGCCGTCTGACGAAAAGTTTTTCTTTTAACAACTTTTCATCGGTAAGGTGTTGTGATGGTACAGACCAAATTTGAAGTCCATCGGATGAAATCTCTAGGAGGAGTTCGTTAAAGTATATCACCTTGAGTTTTTGGCCTACTTCCTGTTGCCACTAGGGGGCGCTATGACTTTGAGTAAATATCGGCCCGTATATGTCCTCAGGGTTAGACTCTTATGAATCTTGAAAAGTTTCGAGCCAATTGGACAATGGACACTTGAGTTACACCAACTTCCTGTTTCGATGGCGAAACGCACAAAATGGCCGCCCCGCCACGACCATGCCCTATGATCAAAAGTTTTTCTTTTTACAACTTTTCATCTATCATGTCTTAAGATGGCACAGACCAAATCTGAAGTTGATCGGATGAAATCTCTAGGAGGAGTTCGTTAAAGTATGACATGTGGAAATGGCCAAAATCGCACTAATTTCGAACTTTCAATTCAAAATGGCGGACTTCCTGTTGGGTTTAGCGTATGGCTCTAATGACGCTTTCTGTACGTCTTGCCATGATAGATAGGTGTACCAAGTTTCGTGAGTCTACGTTAAACGTACTGCAGGGGCTCAATTTTTTTAACTTTGTAGGGGGCGCTAGCGAGCCATTTTTGTGCGCCTATTCCCGAAACCCTTAAAATACGTAATTTTTCACCAGACTTGACGCGACCGCCAAATTTGGTGAGTTTTTGAATATGTTAAGCCCCTCAAAAAGGCAATTCATTGCGCGGAAGAAAGAAAGAATAATAATAATAATTCCTTCAATTCCAATAGGGCCTTCGCCGCTGTCGGCGCTCGGGCCCTAATAATAATAATAATTAAAGCTGCAAGCAGCGATGGACGGGCCCTCGCTTCTCTGCGCGCGTCGGGGTTACCGGCGGACGCCGCTCCTTGCGACCGTGCATCTGCACGGCACTCAGACGTTGCAAATCGTTGCCAATGAAAAGGGGACTCCCTGACGAGTTCAACGATACCTCACACAGGAATCAATGTCATACAGTTCATTATTTGTGAAAGGGGGCGTGGCCAAAGCATAGGGGTCGGGGCAAACCATCACCAATGAAGAAGGAACTCTCTGCTGAGTTCAATGATACCTTACACAATAGTGTACCTTAAATGGGTCACCAGTTATGAAAGGGGGCGTGGCCAAAGCATAGGGGGCGGGCCAAACCATCACCAATGAAGAAGGAACTCTCTGCTGAGTTCAATGATACCTTACACAATAGTGTACCTTAAATGGGTCACCAGTTATGAAAGGGGGCGTGGCTTAAGCATACGGGGCGGGCCAAACCATCACCAATGAAGAAGGAACTCTCTGCTGAGTTCAATGATACCTCACACAAAGGTGCACCTTAAACAGTTCAAATATTACGAAAGGGGGCGTGGCCTGACTAAGTGGGCGTGGTTAAAGTATATGGGGCGGCTCAGTATCACATATAGACCACACATTATAAGTTTCATGTAAATCGGATGATGTTTGTCATATAAGGCAGATTTCGTGTTGCCAGCGGGGGGCGCTATGACGAAATGTCAATTTTGGCCTGTAGGTGTCCTCAGGCCTGGACCCTTGTTAAACGTGAGAAGTTTCGAGCAGATATGACAACGTACACCAAAGTTACAACAACTTCTTTGTTCATCAAAGGATGCTCAAAATGGCCGCCACGCCACGCCCACGCCGTCTGACGAAAAGTTTTTCTTTTAACAACTTTTCATCGGAAAGGTGTTGTGATGGTACAGACCAATTTTGAAGTCCATCGGATGAAATCTCTAGGAGGAGTTCGTTAAAGTATAGCACCTTGACTTTTAGGCCTACTTCCTGCTGCCACTAGGGGGCGCTATGACTTTGAGTAAATATCGGACCTTATATGTCCTCAGGGTTGGACTATTATGAATCCTGAAAAGTTTCGAGCCAATAGGACAATGGACACTTGAGTTACACCAACTTCCTGTTTCGATGGCGAAACGCACAAAATGGCCGCCCCGCCACGGCCATGCCCTATGATCAAAAGTTTTTCTTTTTACAACTTTTCATCTATCATGTCTTAAGATGGCACAGACCAAATTTGAAGTTGATCGGATGAAATCTCTAGGAGGAGTTCGTTAAAGTACGACATGTGGAAATGGCCAAAATCGCACTAATTTCGAACTTTCAATTCAAAATGGCGGACTTCCTGTTGGGTTTAGGGTATGGCTCTAATGACGCTTTCTGTATGTCTTGACATGATACATAGGTGTACCAAGTTTCGTGAGTCTACGTTAAACGTACTGCAGGGGCTACATTTTTTTAACTTTGTAGGGGGCGCTAGCGAGCCATTTTTATGCGACTATTCCCAAAACCCATAAAATACGTAATTTTTCACCAGACTTGACGCGACCGCCAAATTTGGTGAGTTTTTGAATATGATAAGCCCCTCAAAAAGGCAATTCATTGCGCGAAAGAAAGAAAGAATAATAATAATAATAATAATAATAATTCCTTCAATTCCAATAGGGCCTTCGCCGCTGTCGGCGCTCGGGCCCTAATAATTCCTTCAATTCCAATAGGGCCTTCGCCGCTGTCGGCGCTCGGGCCCTAATTAAAGCTGCAAGCAGCGATGGACGGGCCCTCGCTTCTCTGCGCGCGTCGGGGTTACCGGCGAACGCCGCTCCTTGCGACCGTGCATCTGTGCGGCAATCAGACATTGAAAATTGTCACCAATGAAAAGGGAACTCCCTGACGAGTTCAACGATACCTCACACAAGACTCAATGTCGTACAGTTCATTATTTGTGAAAGGGGGCGTGACCAAAGCATAGGGGGCGGGCCAAACCATCACCAATGAAGAAGGAACTCTCTGCTGAGTTCAATGATACCTTACACAATAGTGTACCTTAAATGGGTCACCAGTTATGAAAGGGGCGTGGCTTAAGCATAGGGGGCGGGCCAAACCATCACCAATGAAGAAGGAACTATCTGCATAGTTCAATGATACCTCACACAAGGGTGTACCTTAAACAGTTCAAATATTATGAAAGGGGGCGTGGCCTGAGTACGTGGGCGTGGTTAATGTATATGGGGCGGCTCAGTATCACATATAGACCCCACATTATAAGTTTCATGTAAATCGGATGATGTTTGTCATATAAGGCAGATTTCGTGTTGCCAGCGGGGGGCGCTATGATGAAATGTCAATTTTGGCCTGTAGGTGTCCTCAGGCCTGGACCGTTGTTAAACGTGAGAAGTTTCGGGCAGATATGACAACGTACACTAAAGTTACAACAACTTCTTTGTTCATCAAAGGATGCTCAAAATGGCCGCCACGCCACGCCCACGCCGTCTGACGAAAAGTTTTTCTTTTAACAACTTTTCATTGGAAAGGTGTTGTGATGGTACACACCAAATTTGAAGTCCATCGGATGAAATCTCTAGGAGGAGTTCGTTAAAGTATAGCACCTTGACTTTTAGGCCTACTTCCTGCTGCCACTAGGGGGCGCTATGACTTTGAATAAATATCGGACCGTATATGTCCTCAGGGTTGGACTATTAGGAATCGTGAAAAGTTTCGAGCCAATTGGACAATGGACACTTGAGTTACACGAACTTCCTGTTTCGATGGCGAAATGCACAAAATGGCTGCCCCGCCACGGCCATGCCCTATGATCAAAAGTTTTTCTTTTTACAACTTTTCATCTATCATGTCTTAAGATGGCACAGACCAAGTTTGAAGTTGATCGGATGAAATCTCTAGGAGGAGTTCGATAAAGTACGACATGTGGAAATGGCCAAAATCGCACTAATTTCAAAAATTCAACTCAAGATGGCGGACTTCCTGTTGGGTTTAGGGTATGGCACTTATGACGCTTTCTGTACGTCTTGACATGATACATAGGTGTACCAAGTTTCGTGAGTCTACGTTAAACGTACTGCAGGGGCTCAATTTTTTTAACTTTGTAGGGGGCGCTAGCGAGCCATTTTTGTGCGCCTATTCCCGAAACCCATAAAATACGTAATTTTTCACCAGACTTGACTCGACCGCCAAATTTGGTGAGTTTTTGAATATGTTAAGCCCCTCAAAAAGGCAATTCATTGCGCGGAAGAGGAATAATAATAATTAAAGCTGCAAGCAGCGATGGACGGGCCCTCGCTAGTCTGCGCGTGTCGGGGTTACCGGCGGACGCCGCTCCTTGCGACCGTGCATCTGCGCGCCACTCAGACATTGCAAATCGTCGCCAATGAAAAGGGAACTCCCTGCCGAGTTCAACGATACCTCACACAAGAATCAATGTCATACAGTTCATTATTTGTGAAAGGGGGCGTGGCCAAAGCATAGGGGTCGGGTCAAACCATCTCCAATGAAGAAGGAACTCTCTGCTGAGTTCAATGATACCTTACACAATAGTGTACCTTAAATGGGTCACCAGTTATGAAAGGGGGCGTGGCTTAAGCATAGGGGGCGGGCCAAACAATCACCAATGAAGAAAGAACTCTCTGCTGAGTTCAATGATATCTCACACAAGGGTGTACCTTAAACAGTTCAAATATTACGAAAGGGGGCGTGGCCTGAGTAAGAGGGCGTGGTTACAGTATATGGGGCGGCTCAGTATCACATATAGACCACACATTATAAGTTTCATGTAAATCGGATGATGTTTGTCATAAAAGGCAGATTTCGTGTTGCCAGCGGGGGGCGCTATGACGAAATGTCAATTTTGGCCTGTAGGTGTCCTCAGGTCTGGACCGTTGTTAAACGTGAGAAGTTTCGGACAAATATGACAACGTACACTAAAGTTACAACAACTTCTTCGTTCATCGAAAAAAGGTGAAAATGGCCGCCACGTCACGCCCACGCCGTCTGACGAAAATTTTTTCTTTTAACAACTTTTCATCGGAATGGTGTTGTGATGGTACAGACCAATTTTGAAGTCCATCGGATGAAATCTCTAGGAGGAGTTCGTTAAAGTATAGCACCTTGACTTTTAGGCCTACTTCCTGTTGCCACTAGGGGGCGCTATGACTTTGAGTAAATATCGGACCTTATATGTCCTCAGAGTTGGACTATTATGAATCGTGAAAAGTTTCGAGCCAATTGGACAATGGACACTTGAGTTACACCAACTTCCTGTTTCGATGGCGAAACGCACAAAATGGCCGCCCCGCCACGGCCATGCCCTATGATCAAAAGTTTTTCTTTTTACAAATTTTCATCTATCATGTCTTAAGATGACACAGACCAAATTTGAAGTTGATCAGATGAAATCTCTAGGAGGAGTTCGTTAAAGTACGACATGTGGAAATGGCCAAAATCGCACTAATTTCGAACTTTCAATTCAAAATGGCGGACTTCCTGTTGGGTTTAGGGTATGGCTCTTATGACGCTTTCTGTACGTCTTGACATGATACATAGGTGTACCAAGTTTCATTTTTGTGCGCCTATTCCCGAAACCCACAAAATACGTAATTTTTCACCAGACTTGACGCGACCGCCAAATTTGGTGAGTTTTTGAATATGTTAAGCCCCTCAAAAAGGCAATTCATTGCGCGGAAGAGGAATAATAATAATTCCTTCAATTCCAATAGGGCCTTCGCCGCTGTCGGCGCTCGGGCCCTAATTAAAGCTGCAAGCAGCGATGGACGGGCCCTCGCTTCTCTGCGCGCGTCGGGGTTACCGGCGAACGCCGCTCCTTGCGACCGTGCATCTGTGCGGCAATCAGACGTTGAAAATTGTCGCCAATGAAAAGGGAACTCCCTGACGAGTTCAACGATACCTCACACAAGACTCAATGTCGTACAGTTCATTATTTGTGAAAGGGGGCGTGGCCAAAGCATAGGGGGCGGGTCAAACCATCACCAATGAAGAAGGAACTCTCTGCTGAGTTCAATGATACCTTACACAATAGTGTACCTTAAATGGGTCACCAGTTATGAAAGGGGCGTGGCTTAAGCATAGGGGGCGGGCCAAACCATCACCAATGAAGAAGGAACTCTCTGCTGAGTTCAATGATACCTCACTCAAGGGTGTACCTTAAACAGTTCAAATGTTATGAAAGGGGGCGTGGCCTGAGTACGTGGGCGTGGTTAAAGTATATGGGGCGGCTCAGTATCACACATAGACCACACATTATAAGTTTCATGTAAATCGGATGATGTTTGTCATATAAGGCAGATTTCGTGTTGCCAGCGGGGGGCGCTATGATGAAATGTCAATTTTGGCCTGTAGTTGTGGTCAGGTCTTGACCCTTGTTAAACGTGAGAAGTTTCGGGCAGATATGACAACGTACACTAAAGTTACAACAACTTCTTCGTTCATCGAAAATAGGTGAAAATGGCCGCCACGTCACGCCCACGCCGTCTGACGAAAAGTTTGTCTTTTAACAACTTTTCATCGGTAAGGTGTTGTGATGGTACAGACCAAATTTGAAGTCCATCTTATGAAATCTCTAGGAGGAGTTCGTTAAAGTATATCACCTTGAGTTTTTGGCCTACTTCCTGTTGCCACTAGGGGGCGCTATGACTTTGAGTAAATATCGGCCCGTATATGTCCTCAGGGTTAGACTCTTATGAATCTTGAAAAGTTTCGAGCCAATTGGACAATGGACACTTGAGTTACACCAACTTCCTGTTTCGATGGCGAAACGCACAAAATGGCCGCCCCGCCACGACCATGCCCTATGATCAAAAGTTTTTCTTTTTACAACTTTTCATCAATCATGTCTTAAGATGGCACAGACCAAATCTGAAGTTGATCGGATGAAATCTCTAGGAGGAGTTCTTTAAAGTACGACATGTGGAAATGGCCAAAATCGCACTAATTTCGAACTTTCAATTCAAAATGGCGGACTTCCTGTTGGGTTTAGGGTATGGCTCTTATGACGCTTTCTGTACGTCTTGACATGATACATAGGTGTACCAAGTTTCGTGAGTCTACGTTAAACGTACTGCAGGGGCTCAATTTTTTTAACTTTGTAGGGGGCGCTAGCGAGCCATTTTTGTGCGCCTATTCCCGAAACCCATAAAATACGTAATTTTTCACCAGACTTGACGCGACCGCCAAATTTGGTGAGTTTTTGAATATGTTAAGCCCCTCAAAAAGGCAATTCATTGCGCGGAAGAGGAATAATAATAATTCCTTCAATTCCAATAGGGCCTTCGCCGCTGTCGGCGCTCGGGCCCTAATTAAAGCTGCAAGCAGCGATGGACGGGCCCTCGCTTCTCTGCGCGCGTCGGGGTTACCGGCGAACGCCGCTCCTTGCGACCGTGCATCTGTGCGGCAATCAGACGTTGAAAATTGTCGCCAATGAAAAGGGAACTCCCTGACGAGTTCAACGATACCTCACACAAGACTCAATGTCGTACAGTTCATTATTTGTGAAAGGGGGCGTGGCCAAAGCATAGGGGGCGGGTCAAACCATCACCAATGAAGAAGGAACTCTCTGCTGAGTTCAATGATACCTTACACAATAGTGTACCTTAAATGGGTCACCAGTTATGAAAGGGGCGTGGCTTAAGCATAGGGGGCGGGCCAAACCATCACCAATGAAGAAGGAACTCTCTGCTGAGTTCAACAATACCTTACACAATAGTGTACCTTAAATGGGTCACCAGTTATGAAAGGGGGCGTAGCTTAAGCATAGGGGGCGGGCCAAACCATCACCAATGAAGAAGGAACTCTCTGCTGAGTTCAATGATACCTCACACAAGGGTGTACCTTAAATAGGTCACCAGTTATGAAAGGAGGCGTGGCTTAAGCATAGGGGGCGGGCCAAACCATCACCAATGAAGAAGGAACTCTCTGCTGAGTTCAATGATACCTCACACAAGGGTGTACCTTAAACAGTTCAAATATTACGAAAGGGGGCGTGGCCTGAGTACGTGGGCGTGGTTAAAGTATATGGGGCGGCTCAGTATCACATATAGACCACACATTATAAGTTTCATGTAAATCGGATGATGTTTGTCATATAAGGCAGATTTCGTGTTGCCAGCGGGGGGCGCTATGACGAAATGTCAATTTTGGCCTGTAGGTGTCCTCAGGCCTGGACCCTTGTTAAACGTGAGAAGTTTCGGGCAGATATGACAACGTACACTAAAGTTACAACAACTTCTTTGTTCATCGAAGGATGCTCAAAATGGCCGCCACGCCACGCCCACGCCGTCTGACGAAAAGTTTTTCTTTTAACAACTTTTCATCGGTAAGGTGTTGTGATGGTACAGACCAAATTTGAAGTCCATCGGATGAAATCTCTAGGAGGAGTTCGTTAAAGTATAGCACCTTGAGTTTTTGGCCTACTTCCTGTTGCCACTAGGGGGCGCTATGACTTTGAGTAAATATCGGCCCTTATATGTCCTCAGGGTTGGACTATTATGAATTGTGAAAAGTTTCGAGCCAATTGAACAATGGACACTTGAGTTACACCAACTTCCTGTTTCGATGGCGAAATGCACAAAATGGCTGCCCCGCCACGGCCATGCCCTATGATCAAAAGTTTTTCTTTTTACAACTTTTCATCTTTAACGTCTTAAGATGGCACAGACCAAATTTGAAGTTGATCGGATGAAATCTCTAGGAGGAGTTCGTTAAAGTACGACATGTGGAAATGGCCAAAATCACACTAATTTTGAACTTTCAATTCAAAATGGCGGACTTCCTGTTGGGTTTAGGGTATGGCTCTGATGACGCTTTCTGTATGTCTTGACATGATACATAGGTGTACGAAGTTTCGTGACTCTACGTTAAACGTACTGCAGGGGCTCAATTTTTTTAACTTTGTAGGGGGCGCTAGCGAGCCAGTTTTGTGCGCCTATTCCCGAAACCCTTAAAATACGTAAATTTTCACCAGACTTGACGCGACCGCCAAATTTGGTGAGTTTTTGAATATGATAAGCCCCTCAAAAAGACAATTCATTGCGCGGAAGAGGAATAATAATAATTCCTTCAGTTCCAATAGGGCCTTCGCCGCTGTCGGCGCTCGGGCCCTAATAATAATAATAATTCCTTCAATTCCAATAGGGCCTTCGCCGCTGTCGGCGCTCGGGCCCTAACTAGAACTGCAAGCAGTTATGAACGGGGTCCAAGCCTCGTGCGCTGGTGCCCCCCGGCGCGAGCCGCCCCCGGCGACGCCGAGGGCCCGCGAAAACGGAGCCCCCGAAAGGAGAACCCGAAGCGCCGCCGCGGCGAGGCGAAAGTCGGGAAATTTGACCGAGCGCGAGCTCCAAAGTCCGTAGCGAAACGCAATCGCAAATTTCCTCTTCGTTGCGTAAAAGGCCCAAACGCTTCTACTTCGATTTTAGCGCCCCCTAAAGGGCGATCGTCGCCAAATCCGGTGGGGAGCCGCAGAGTGGTATGACGAACAATACTCTCAAGTTTCGTGATGATGGCATTTACTGCTGCAGAGATATTCACATTGCAAATTATTCCCATTCAAATGCATTGACTTATTTGCCGAAAAAGCCTCTACGTTAATTATAGCGCCCCCTAACTGCCGATTTTGACCACATTTGGTGTGGAGGCTCAGAATGGGATGTTGAAGAAGCCTACCTGGTGTCTTTCTGATAACTATTAATTTGGGCGAGATATGCCAAAGTTCGTGTTTTGTGGCTAGCTACAACAAATTAGTTTAGTTGTAAAGTGCGAACGGTGTAATGTAGCAAAAATCCTTTGATAAATTTTGGTCAGCCTCTTACACAGATGGTATCTACCAAGTTTTGTGCACATCGGTCGCATGGCCTAGGACGAGTACGAAAACCTTTTTTTTCGCTTTACACGATTTTGCAAAAAAAAATCGCAGTGCAAATGGGCTTGACCTATATCATCAGCTTCACATGGATACATGGAACAAGTCCATGTATATATTTCTTGTCTGAGATGTAGCCTGTGGGAGTTATAGGCAAAAACACGTTTTACGTCATTGTAGCGCCACCTAGTGGTTCACTTAGGTAATATTTGGTATGTCAGGTCGATGAAACATTGTACATCGACACTGTAAATTTTAAGTAGCTCACATTAGTGTAAGTGGTATATATAAACCTGGTTCCCATTTGGGTCCCATAGGCCACGCCCACTTTGACGAATCAGTACGCCACTGTACTCCTGGCCTCAGGAGTGGGCCTAGATGGTAGGCTCCAAATTTCGTAAAAATCGGATTAGCCGTTCATGAGATATAAACTTTTTGTACCTTTGGCGCCCCCTAGTGACCAAATTTTATAAAATTGGTTTTCTTGACTAAGAACCTCAACCTAAACAAGACTCTAAAGATTTGCGATGATATCATTTGATTTGGCCGAGATATGGCAACGTTTGTGTCTTTGTAGCTAGCTACACAAATTTGTTAGTGCGTAATTTACGCAATTTTCATCCGAAAAAAATTCTTTTGATAACTTTTTGTCAAGTCGGTCTATAGATGCTACTTACCAAGTTTTATGCAAATCGGTTGCACGGTCTAGGAGGAGTATGAAAAAGTAGGCTTACGATAAATCGCGATTTTTAACGCACAAAAGTCGGGGCGGAAATGGGCGTGACCTACATAACTAGATTCATCGGAATCCAGGGAACGCGTGGACATGTGCATTTTCTTTGTGCGATGTACGGTTTGGGAGTTATAACGCCAAACGCGTTTTTTCTGCTATAGCGCCACCTAGTGGTGAAAGTGGCTGAATTTTTTCGTCCGAGGTCCCTGCAGGGTTTTGGACCAGACCTGAAAACGGCAACCTCCCACCATTTACGGTTTAGGCTGCAGTATCAGTTTTAGAGGCGGAAGAAAAATAGGGAAGAATAATAATAAGAAACCTTACAATTCCAATAGGGTTCCACAGCCCTGCTGTGCGAATGGCGTAGCTTCGCTACCGCCGGTTCTCGCAACCTCGGGCTTGGACCCCTAATTAAAGCTGCAAGCAGCGATGGACGGGCCCTCGCTACTCTGCGCGTGTCGGGGTTACCGGCGGACGCCGCTCCTTGCGACCGTGCATCTGCGCGCCACTCAGACGTTGCAAATCGTCGCCAATGAAAAGGGAACTCCCTGACGAGTTCAACGATACCTCACTCAAGACTCAATGTCGTACAGTTCATTATTTGTGAAAGGGGGCGTGGCCAAGGCATAGGGGTCAGGGCAAACCATCACCAATGAAGAAGGAACTCTCTGCTGAGTTCAATGATACCTTACACAATAGTGTACCTTAAATGGGTCACCAGTTATGAAAGGGGGCGTGGATTAAGCATAGGGGGCGGGCCAAACCATCACCAATGAAGAAGGAACTCTCTGCCGAGTTCAATGATACCTCACACAAGGGTGTACCTTAAACAGTTCAAATATTACGAAAGGGGGCGTGGCCTGGGTAGGTGGGCGTGGTTAAAGTATATGGGGCGGCTCAGTATCACATATAGACCACACATTATAAGTTTCATGTAAATCGGATGATGTTTGTCATATAAGGCAGATTTCGTGTTGCCAGTGGGGGGCGCTATGACGAAATGTCAATTTTGGCCTCTAGGTGTCCTCAGGCCTGGACCCTTGTTAACGTGAGAAGTTTCGGGCAGATATGACAACGTATACTAAAGTTACAACAACTTCTTTGTTCATCGAAGGATGCTCAAAATGGCCGCCACGCCACGCCCACGCCGTCTGACGAAAAGTTTTTCTTTTAACAACTTTTCATCGGTAAGGTGTTGTGATGGTACAGACCAAATTTGAAGTCCATCGGATGAAATCTCTAGGAGGAGTTTGTTAAAGTATAGCACCTTGACTTTTAGGCCTACTTCCTGCTGCCACTAGGGGGCGCTATGACTTTGAGTAAATATCGGACGTAAGATGTCCTCAGGGTTGGACTCTTATGAATCGTGAAAAGTTTCGAGACAATTGGACAATGGACACTTGAGTTACACCAACTTCCTGTTTCGATGGCGAAACGCACAAAATGGCCGCCCCGCCACGGCCATGCCCTATGATCAAAAGTTTTTCTTTTTACAACTTTTCATCTATCATATCTTAAGATGGCACAGACCAAGTTTGAAGTTGATCGGATGAAAGGTCTAGGAGGAGTTCGTTAAAGTACGACATGTGGAAATGGCCAAAATCGCACTAATTTCGAACATTCAATTCAAAATGGCGGACTTCCTGTTTGGTTTCAGGTATGGCTCCAATGACGTTTTATGTACGTCTTTACAGGCTACATATGTGTACCAAGTTTCGTGAGCGTACGTTAAACGCACTGCAGGGGCTCAATTT
Organism: Gymnocephalus cernua; assembly: GCA_023631565.1. Classification (NCBI taxonomy): domain Eukaryota; kingdom Metazoa; phylum Chordata; class Actinopteri; order Perciformes; family Percidae; genus Gymnocephalus; species Gymnocephalus cernua. Next base: position 6,957,384 of record CM042442.1, on the reverse strand, counting down.
TTTTGACTTTGTAGGGGGCGCTAGCGAGCCATTTTTGTGCGCCTATTCCCGAAACCCTTAAAATACGTAATTTTTCACCAGACTTGACGCGACCGCCAAATTTGGTGAGTTTTTGAATATGTTAAGCCCCTCAAAAAGGCAATTCATTGCGCGGAAGAAAGAAAGAAAGAATAATTAAAGCTGCAAGCAGCGATGGACGGGCCCTCGCTTCTCTGCGCGCGTCGGGGTTACCGGCGAACGCCGCTCCTTGCGACCGTGCATCTGCGCGGCAATCAGACGTTGAAAATTGTTGCCAATGAAAAGGGAACTCCCTGACGAGTTCAACGATACCTCACACAAGACTCAATGTCGTACCGTTCATTATTTGTGAAAGGGGGCGTGGCCAAATCATAGGGGGCGGGTCAAACCATCACCAATGAAGAAGGAACTCTCTGCTGAGTTCAATGATACATTACACAATAGTGTACCTTAAATGGGTCACCAGTTATAAAAGGGGGCGTGGCCAAAGCATAGGGGGCGAGCCAAACCATCACCAATGAAGAAGGAAGTCTCTGCTGAGTTCAATGATACCTTACACAATAGTGTATCTTAAATGGGTCACCAGTTACGAAAGGGGGCGTGGCGTAAGCATAGGGGGCGGGCCAAACCATCACCAATGAAGAAGGAACTCTCTGCTGAGTTCAATGATACCTTACACAATAGTGTACCTTAAATGGGTCACCAGTTATGAAAGGGGGCGTGGCTTAAGCATAGGGGGCGGGCCAAACCATCACCAATGAAGAAGGAACTCTCTGCTGAGTTCAAAGATACCTCACACAAGGGTGTACCTTAAACAGTTCAAATATTACGAAAGGGGGCGTGGCCTGAGTACGTGGGCGTGGTTAAAGTATATGGGGCGGCTCAGTATCACATATAGACCACACATTATAAGTTTCATGTAAATTGGATGATGTTTGTCATATAAGGCAGATTTCGTGTTGCCAGCGGGGGGCGCTATGACGAAATGTCAATTTTGGCCTGTAGGTGTCCTCAGGCCTGGACCCTTGTTAAACGTGAGAAGTTTCGGGCAGATATGACAACGTACACTAAAGTTACAACAACTTCTTTGTTCATCGAAGGATGCTCAAAATGGCCGCCACGCCACGCCCACGCCGTCTGACGAAAAGTTTTTCTTTTAACAACTTTTCATCGGAAAGGTGTTGTGATGGTACACACCAAATTTGAAGTCCATCGGATGAAATCTCTAGGAGGAGTTCGTTAAAGTATAGCACCTTGACTTTTAGGCCTACTTCCTGTTGCCACTAGGGGGCGCTATGACTTTGAGTAAATGTCGGACCGAATATGTCCTCAGGGTTGGACTATTATGAATCGTGAAAAGTTTCGAGCCAATTGGACAATGGACACTTGAGTTACACCAACTTCCTGTTTCGATGGCGAAATGCACAAAATGGCCGCCCCGCCACGGCCATGCCCTATGGTCAAAAGTTTTTCTTTTTACAACTTTTCATCTATCATGTCTTAAGATGGCACAGACCAAATTTGAAGTTGATCGGATGAAATCTCTAGGAGGAGTTCGTTAAAGTACGACATGTGGAAATGGCCAAAATCGCACTAATTTCGAACTTTCAATTCAAAATGGCGGACTTCCTGTTGGGTTTAGCGTGTGGCTCTAATGACGCTTTTTGTACGTCTTGCCATGATAGATAGGTGTACCAAGTTTCGTGAGTCTACGTTAAACGTACTGCAGGGGCTCAATTTTTTTAACTTTGTAGGGGGCGCTAGCGAGCCATTTTTGTGCGCCTATTCCCGAAACCCATAAAATACGTAATTTTTCACCAGACTTGACGCGACCGCCAAATTTGGTGAGTTTTTGAATATGTTAAGCCCCTCAAAAAGGCAATTCATTGCGCGGAAGAAAGAAAGAATAATAATAATAATTAAAGCTGCAAGCAGCGATGGACGGGCCCTCGCTCCTCTGCGCGCGTCGGGGTTAGTGGCGGACGCCGCTCCTTGCGACTGTGCATCTGCACGGCACTCAGACGTTGCAAATCGTTGCCAATGAAAAGGGAACTCCCTGACGAGTTCAACGATACCTCACACAAGACTCAATGTCGTACAGTTCATTATTTGTGAAAGGGGGCGTGGCCAAATCATCGGGGGCGGGTCAAACCATCACCAATGAAGAAGGAACTCTCTGCTGAGTTCAATGATACCTTACACAATAGTGTACCTTAAATGGGTCACCAGTTATGAAAGGGGGCGTGGCTTAAGCATAGGGGGCGGGCCAAACCATCACCAATGAAGAAGGAACTCTCTGCTGAGTTCAATGATACCTTATACAATAGTCTACCTTAATTGGGTCACCAGTTATGAAAGGGGGCGTGGCTTAAGCATAGGGGGGCGGGCCAAACCATCACCAATGAAGAAGGAACTCTCTCCTGAGTTCAATGATACCTCACACAAGGGTGTACCTTAAACAGTTCAAATATTACGAAAGGGGGCGTGGCCTGAGTAAGTGGGCGTGGTTAAAGTATATGGGGCGGCTCAGTATCACATATAGACCACACATTATAAGTTTCATGGAAATCGGATGATGTTTGTCATATAAGGCAGATTTCGTGTTGCCAGCGGGGGGCGCTATAATGAAATGTCAATTTTGGGCTGTAGTTGTGGTCAGGTCTGGACCCTTGTTAAACGTGAGAAGTTTCGGGCAGATATGACAACGTACACTAAAGTTACAACAACTTCTTCGTTCATCGAAAAAAGGTGAAAATGGCCGCCACGCCACGCCCACGCCGTCCGACGAAAAGTTTTTCTTTTAACAACTTTTCATCGGAAACGTGTTGTGATGGTACAGACCAAATTTGAAGTCCATCGGATGAAATCTCTAGGAGGAGTTTGTTAAAGTATAGCACCTTGACTTTTAGGCCTACTTCCTGTTGCCACTAGGGGGCGCTATGACATTGAGTAAATATCGGACCGAATATGTCCTCAGGGTTGGACCATTATGAATCGTGAAAAGTTTCGAGCCAATTGGACAATGGAGACTTGAGTTACACCAACTTCCTGTTTCGATGGCGAAACGCACAAAATAGCCGCCCCGCCACGACCATGCCCTATGATCAAAAATTTTTCTTTTTACAACTTTTCATCTATCATGTCTTAAGATGGCACAGACCAAATCTGAAGTTGATCGGATGAAATCTCTAGGAGGAGTTCGTTAAAGTACGACATGTGGAAATGGCCAAAATCGCACTAATTTCGAACTTTCAATTCAAAATGGCGGACTTCCTGTTGGGTTTAGGGTATGGCTCTAATGACGTTTTGTGTACGTCCTGACATGATACATAGGTGTACCAAGTTTCGTGAGTCTACGTTAAACGTACTGCAGGGGCTCAATTTGTTTAACTTTGTAGGGGGCGCTAGCGAGCCATTTTTGTGCGCCTATTCACGAAACCCATAAAATACGTAATTTTTCACCAGACTTAACGCGACCGCCAAATTTGGTGAGTTTTTGAATATGTTAAGCCCCTCAAAAAGGCAATTCATTGCGCGGAAGAAAGAGGAATAATAATAATTAAAGCTGCAAGCAGCGATGGACGGGCCCTCGCTTCTCTGCGCGCGTCAGGGTTACCGGCGAACGCCGCTCCTTGCGACCGTGCATCTGCGCGGCAATCAGACGTTGAAAATTGTCGCCAATGAAACGGGAACTCCCTGACGAGTTCAACGATACCTCACACAGGACTCAATGTCGTACAGTTCATTATTTGTGAAAGGGGGCGTGGCCAAAGCATAGGGGGCGGGTTAAACCATCACCAATGAAGAAGGAACTCTCTGCTGAGTTCAATGATACCTTACACAATAGTGTACCTTAAATGGGTCACCAGTTATGAAAGGGGGCGTGGCTTAAGCATAGGGGGCGGGCCAAATCATCAACAATGAAGAAGGAAGTCTCTGCTGAGTTCAATGATACCTTACACAATAGTGTAACTTAAATGGGTCACCAGTTATGAAAGGGGGCGTGGCTTAAGCATAGTGGGCGGGCCAAACCATCACCAATGAAGAAGGAACTCTCTGCTGAGTTCAATGATACCTCACTCAAGGGTGCACCTTAAACAGTTCAAATGTTATGAAAGGGGGCGTGGCCTGAGTAAGTGGGCGTGGTTAAATTATATGGGGCGGCTCAGTATCACACATAGACCACACATTATAAGTTTCATGTAAATCGGATGATGTTTGTCATATAAGGCAGATTTCGTGTTGCCAGCGGGGGGCGCTATGATGAAATGTCAATTTTGGCCTGTAGTTGTCGTCAGGTCTGGACCCTTGTTAAACGTGAGAAGTTTCGGGCAGATATGACAACGTACACTAAAGTTACAACAACTTCTTTGTTCATCAAAAAAAGGTGAAAATGGCCGCCACGTCACGCCCACGCCGTCTGACGAAAAGTTTTTCTTTTAACAACTTTTCATCGGAAAGGTGTTGAGATGGTACATACCAAATTTGAAGTCCATCAGATGAAATCTCTAGGAGGAGTTCGTTAAAGTATAGCACCTTGACTTTTAGGCCTACTTCCTGCTGCCACTAGGGGGCGCTATGACTTTGAGTAAATATCGGCCCTTATATGTCCTCAGGGCTGGACTATTATGAATCGTGAAAAGTTTCGAGCCAATTGGACAATGGACACCTGAGTTACACCAACTTCCTGTTTCGATGGCGAAATGTACAAAATGGCCGCCCCGCCACGGCCATGCCCTATGATCAAAAGTTTTCCTTTTTACAACTTTTCATCTATCATGTCTTAAGATGGCACAGACCAAATTTGAAGTTGATCGGATGAAATCTCTAGGAGGAGTTCGTTAAAGTACGACATGTGGAAATGGCCAAAATCGCACTAATTTCGAACTTTCAATTCAAAATGGCGGACTTCCTGTTGGGTTTAGGGTATGGCTCCAATAACGTTTTGTTCGATGGCGAAATGTACAAAATGGCCGCCCCGCCACGGCCATGCCCTATGATCAAAAGTTTTCCTTTTTACAACTTTTCATCTATCATGTCTTAAGATGGCACAGACCAAATTTGAAGTTGATCGGATGAAATCTCTAGGAGGAGTTCGTTAAAGTACGACATGTGGAAATGGCCAAAATCGCACTAATTTCGAACTTTCAATTCAAAATGGCGGACTTCCTGTTGGGTTTAGGGTATGGCTCCAATAACGTTTTGTGTACGTCCTGCCATGCCACATTTGTGTACCAAATTTCGTGACTCTACGTTAAACGTACTGCAGGGGCTCAATTTTTTTAACATTGTAGGGGGCGCTAGCGAGCCATTTTTGTGCGCCTATTCCCGAAACCCTTAAAATACGTAATTTTTCACCAGTCTTGACTCGACCGCCAAATTTGGTGAGTTTTTGAATATGGTAAGCCCCTCAAAAAGGCAATTCATTGCGCGAAAGAAAGAAAGAATAATAATAATAATAACTAGAACTGCAAGCAGTTATGAACGGGGTCCAAGCCTCGTGCGCCGGTCCCCCCCGGCGCGAGTCGCCCCGGCGATCGTCGCCAAATCCGGTGGGGAGCCGCAGAGTGGCATGACGAACAATACTCTCAAGTTTCGTGATGATGGCATTTACTGCTGCAGAGATATTCACATTGCAAATTATTCCCATTTAAATGCATTGACTCATTTGCCAAAAGGCATCTACGTTAATTGTAGCGCCCCCTAACGGCCGATTTTCACCAAATTTTGTGGGAAGCCGCAGAGTGGCATCCTGAACAAAATACACCCAGGGTTTGTGATGATAGCATTTAATGCTGCAGAGATATTTACATTGCAAATTATTCCCATTCAAATGCATTGACTTATTTGCCGAAAAGCCTCTACGTCAATTATAGCGCCCCCCGACGGCCTATCTTCACCAAATTTGGCATGGAGGCTCGGAGTGACATGCCGAACAATACCCTCAAGTTTTGTGATGATAGCATTTACTGCTGCAGAGACATATCCATTGCAAATTATTCCCATTTAAATGCATTGAGTTATTTACTGAAAAGCCTCTACGTTAATTATAGCGCCCCCTGACGGTCGATTTCGACCAAATTTGGTATCGAGGCTAGGAATGGCATGTCAAACATCTCTACCAAGATTTGCTATGGTGTCTAATAATTTGGCCGAGATATGCCAAAGTTCGTGTTTTGTGGCTAGCTTTGACAGATTTGTTTGCTTGTAAAGTGCGAACGGTGTGATGTAGCAAAATTCCTTTGATAACTTTTGGTCAGCTCTATATAGAGAAGATATCTACCAAGTTTCGTGCACATCGGTCACACGGCCTAGGACGAGTACGATAACATTTGTTTTTGCATTGCGCACTTTTGCGAAAATACCTTGTAGTCTATATAGGCGAAGCCTATATTTTCAGATTCAGATGAAATCTGAATCGCACATTTTTAATGTGCGATGTAGACTTTGGGAGTTATAGGCAAAAACACGTTTTACGTCATTGCAGCGCCACCTAGTGGTTTACGTAAGTAATATTTGGTATGTAAGATCTGCAATACATTGTTCATCTACCCTGTAAATTTTAAGTTGCTCACATTAGGGCAAGTGGTGAATCTAAACCTGGATTCCATAGGCCACGCCCACTTTAACGAATCCGTACCCCACTGTAGGCGTGGCCTCAGGTATGGGTCTAGATGGCAAACTCCAAATTTCGTAAAAATCGGATGAGCCGTTCATGAGATATAAACTTTTTGTACTTTTGGCGCCCCCTATTGACCAAATTTTGTAAAATTAGTTTTCTTGACTTAGAGGCTCATGCCAAACAAGGATCTAAAGATTCACAATCATATCATTTATTTTGGCCGAGATATGGCAACGTTTGTGTCTTCGTAGCTAGCTACACAAATTTGTTTTTGCGTAATGTACGCAAATTTCATCCGAAAAAAATTCTTTTGATAACTTTTTGTCAGGTCGGTCTATAGATGCTACCTACCAAGTTTTATGCAAATCGGTTGTACGGTCTAGGAGGAGTATGAAAAAGTAGGTTTACAATAAATCGCGATTTTTCACGTAAAAAAGTCGGGGCGGAAATGGGCGTGGCCTACATCACGAGATTCAGTTGGATTCAGGGAACGCGTGGATATGTGTATTTCGAATGTGCGATGTACGGTTTGGGAGTTATAGGGGCAAACACGTATCTTCTGGTATAGCGCCACCTAGTGGCTGAATTTTGTTATCCGAGGTCCCTGCAGGGATCTGGACCAGTCCTGAAAACGGCAACTTCCTACCATGTACGGTTTAGGCTGCAGTATCAGTTTTAGAGGCGGAAGAAAAAGAATAATAACTAGGGAAACGTTCCCCGGTGTCCGAGATTTTGCATTGAAAAGTATGGCCATTGGCCGAAACGCACCCCAATGTCAATGTGGTCGCCGTTTTTGCCATTTGGCAGGAGCGTGCATGTTACTTTGGGAAGATTCTCGCCATTTGGGGTGTAAACATGGGAACAATGGGGCCATTCAGGAATACACCGTGACGGCCACCTTTAAGGCATAGGTGGCGCTATTCCTGCATTTGCCATTGTGGTACATGTTTGCAAATTGGGAATACATGGTAAGGGGCTGCAGAAGTGCTGGCCAATAGGGGGCAGTAGTGGGTTGTGAGGGCACGGGTGTATAGGGAATGTTTTTGACACTTGGGTATTAAAATGGTGGGATACTCTGAGGAGGGGGCTGCAGTGGCCTGGGGGGGTCTTGGGAGGGGGGTTTGGGGGGGGTGTGGGGGGGGGTGCGTTGGACAATTGGGAACACTTTTACCAATTGGGAACACTTTTGTCATTTGAAAAAGGGAGGGGGTTGCGGTGGGCTTGGGGGGTCTTGGGGGGTTTGGGGGGTCTGGGGGTGGGGGGAGAGGGGGGGTGCATAGGACAATCGGGAACACTTTTGCCAATGAGGAACACTTTTTGATATTTGGGAAAGAGAATTGGGAACACTCAGCCACCCTATTAAAAACAGGCCAAATGTCGTGTGATTTCTAAAGTGTTGTCTGACACGTTCTCGGGTGCCAGTATGGACCCTTCCCATGGGTCCAGGACCACCAGAATTTGGTCCTTGGTTCTCCACGTCACCCTCACCAACAATGAACAGGTTCCAGGCCATCACTTCACTGCTAAGTGTGTTAAACGATATATTGGCATTGAAAAATGGAGCATGACCTTTAGGTTTAATAATGTGGGACGCTTGGGAACACTTTTTCCAATTGGGAAGGACAATTGGCAACACTCAATCCTCTATTAAAAACAGGCCAAATGTCCTGGTTGAGGCTGTGAACCCTTATAGCAACTTCTTTTTTTTCGTGCCCCTGGTATATTAACTGACTTCCATAGAGATGAAGGGAGGCTGGACTGGGCCTTAGCCTGAAATCAGGCCTCAAAGTCGGACTCTGCCCAACTCGCTCACCCTCTTATATTCTCATATGGCCATAGTGTTCCCAAATGGAAGAAAATCCTTGCGATTCTAACAAGTACAATTGAAATAATAGTACTTCTCATTAAAATATTTAAACAAATGTCAAGTATGTTTAATAACAGGGGCGTGGCTGCAATATAGGCTTGGTTCCATCCCCCTGGAACCTTGCCTTGAGCGGATAGGATTCCTGATGTTCTACAATAACCACGCCCTACACACTTAATCTAGGGATCATAACGGCCGCATAGATACAGGAATCACGCATGTAGCAACATTTTTGGGAGAAATATGGCTGTTTAAACTCCGAACATTTGGGAACATTTCCCATTCATTTTCCCTTATAAAAATCGTCCCTATCATTTGCATGCCATTTGTCCCGCCTCCCACGCGCGCATGCTAGGTGCTAGCGACTCCAAACCAAGGTGGCCCCGCCCCATTGCAGCCCGGGAACAACATACTAAAGTTTCGTGGCGCTGGCCCACTCAGAACAAAAGTTTCTCAATTCAAAACTAAATTTCAAAGTGGTGTTGGACATAACGATCCTAAGACCATGTTTTGGGGGAATCTTGAACCAGCATTTTTTTGTTCTAGAAGGTTTGGAATAAAAACACTTATGCACATTGTTAGAGGGGACTGCAGCCCACTTCTGTGCAAAATTTGGGGTCTCTGGGTGCTTTCCATTATTAATTATGATTATTTGAAATTTTTGAAAATGCCATGAGAAATGTCAAAAATGTTCCCAAGTGTCAAGAAATATTTTTGGGGGGCCAGTAGGGACCCTTCCCATGGGTCTAGGTCCACCAAAATTTGGTCAAAGATTCTCCAGAACACCCTCTTTGACATGGCAAAGGTTTCAGGTCTTTATTTCAATGTTAAATGTGAAAAAAAAATTATTAGCATTGAACATGGCCTTTTGACCTTTGGGTCTTATAATTTGGGACACTTGGGAACACTTTTGACAATTGGGAAGGACAGTTGGGATTACTTTTGCCAATTGAGAAGGACAATTGGGAACACTCAATCCCCTATTAAAAACAGGCCAAATGTCACGTTTTCTCTAAGGGAAAATCAGGATAAGGACTCAGAAACTGTACATGAAATGGTCAAAGTGTTCCCAAATGTCAAGACCCCTTCTTGGAGGGCCAGTATGGACCCTTCCCATGGGTCCAGGTCCCCCCAAAATTGAACATTGATTCTCCAGATCACCCTCAACTACATGGAACAGGTTTCAGGTCAATATATCAATGTTAAATGTGAAAAAAAAATTATTAGCATTGAACATGGCCTTTTGACCTTTGGGTCTTATATTTTGGGACACTTGGGAACACTTTAGCCAATTGGGAACACTTATGATTGTATGGTTGGATGTTGACCTCCAGGCCCCCCAGTCTCAGCTGCCAGGCCCAGAAAGTGTCTCTAAGCCTGGATTGACAAGCTCATGCCCCTGGCAGACAATTTTTGGGAAAGGACAATCGGGAATACTTTTGCCTATTGGGAACACTTTTTGGTATTTGGGAAAGAGAATTGGGAACACTCAGCCACCCTATTAAAAACAGGCCAAATGTCCTGGTTGAGGCTGTGAACCCTTATAGCAACTTCTTTTTTTTCGTGCCCCTGGTATATTAACTGACTTCCATAGAGATGAAGGCAGGCTGGACTGGGCCTTAGCCTGAAATCAGGCCTCAAAGTCGGACTCTGCCCAACTCGCTCACCCCCTTATATTCCCACATGGCCAAAGTGTTCCCAAATGGAAGAAAATCCTTGCGATTCTAACAAGTACAATTGAAATAATAGTACTTCTCATTAAAATATTTAAACAAATGTCAAGTATGTTTAATAACAGGGGCGTGGCTACGCTATAGGCTTGGTTCCATCCCCCTGGAACCTTGCCTTGAGCGGATAGGATTCCTGATGTTCTACAATAACCACGCCCTACACACTGAATCTAGGGATCATAACGGCCGCATAGATACAGGAATCACGCATTTAGCAACATTTTTGGGAGAAATATGGCTGTTTACACTCCGGAAATTTGGGAACATTTCCCATTCATTTTCCCTTATAAAAATCGTCCCTATCATTTGCATGCCATTTGTCCCGCCTCCCACGCGCGCATGCTAGGTGCTAGCGACTCCAAACCAAGGTGGCCCCGCCCCATTGAGGCCCGGGAACAACATATTAAAGTTTCATGGCGCTGGCACACTCAGAACAAAAGTTTCTCTGTTCAAAACTAAATTTCAAAGTGGTGTTGGACATAATGATCCTAAGACCATGTTTTGGGGGAATCTTGAACCAGACTTTTTTCGTTCTAGATGGTTTGGAGTAAAAACACTTATGCACATTGTTAGAGGGGACTGCAGCCCACTTCTGTGCAAAATTTGGGTTCTCTGGGTGCTTTCCATTATTAATTATGATTATTTGAAATTTTTGAAAATGCCATGAGAAATGTCAAAAATGTTCCCAAGTGTCAAGAAATATTTTTGGGGGGCCAGTAGGGACCCTTCCCATGGGTCTAGGTCCCCCAAAATTTGGTCAAAGATTCTCCAGAACACCCTCTTTGACATGGCAAAGGTTTCAGGTCTTTATTTCAATGTTAAATGTGAAAAAAAAATTATTAGCATTGAACATGGCCTTTTGACCTTTGGGTCTTATAATTTGGGACACTTGGGAACACTTTTGCCAATTGGGAAGGACAATTGGGAACACTTTTGCCAATTGAAAAGGACAATTGGGAACACTCAATCCCCTATTAAAAACAGGCCAAATGTCCTGGTTGAGGCCGTGAACCCTTATATCAACTTTTTTTTTTTTCGTGCCCCTGGTATACTAACTGACTTCCAGGAAGGGGAAGGGGGGGCCCGACTGGAGCTAAGCCCATGGAGAGGCCTCAAAATCGGACACACTCCATGGCCCACACACCCCCTGATGGATGTGGGTGTTTGCAATTTTTTTTCATGCCCCTGGTATACTAACTGACTTCCAGGGAGAGGAAGGGAGCCCAGGCTGCAGCTGCACCCACTGTCAGGCTTCAAAGTCGGCTAGCACTTAGCATGGTTGCCTTGGAACTTAAGACATTTCGGAACACTTTAGCCAATTGGGAAGGACATTTGGGAACACTCACCCGCCCTATTAAAAACAGGCCAAATGGCCTGGTTCGGGCTGAAAACCCTTGTATCAACGTTTTTTTATTTCGTGCCCCTGGTATACTAACTGACTTCCAGGAAGGGGAAGGGGGGCCCGACTGGAGCTAAGCCCATGGAGAGGCCTCAAAATCGGACACACTCCATGGCCCACACACCCCCTGATGGATGTGGGTGTTTGCAATTTTTTTTCATGCCCCTGGTATACTAACTGACTTCCAGGGAGAGGAAGGGAGCCCAGGCTGCAGCTGCACCCACTGTCAGGCTTCAAAGTCGGCTAGCACTTAGCATGGTTGCCTTGGAACTTAAGACATTTCGGAACACTTTAGCCAATTGGGAAGGACATTTGGGAACACTCACCCGCCCTATTAAAAACAGGCCAAATGGCCTGGTTCGGGCTGAAAACCCTTGTATCAACGTTTTTTTATTTCGTGCCCCTGGTATACTAACTGACTTCCAGGAAGGGGAAGGGGGGCCCGACTGGAGCTAAGCCCATGGAGAGGCCTCAAAATCGGACACACTCCATGGCCCACACACCCCCTGATGGATATGGGTGTTTGCAATTTTGTTTCATGGCCCTGGTATTCCAGCTGACTTCCAGGGAGAGGAAGGGAGCCCAGGCTGCAGCTGCACCCACTGTCAGGCTTAAAAGTCGGCTAGCACTTAGCATGGCTGCCCTGGAACTTAAGACATTTGGGACCACTTTAGCCAATTGGGAAGGACAATTGGGAACACTTACTCACCCTATTAAAAACAGGCCAAATGTCCCGTTTTCTCTAAGGGAAAAACAGGATAAGGGAAGCCCAAACCGGGACATTTGGCCTGTTTTTAATAGGATGGGTGAGTGTTCCCAATTGTCCTTCCCAATTGTCCAAAATTTTCCCAAATGGCCGAGCTTCCTGTTCAGCCATGCTAAGTGCTAGCAATTCCAAACCAACACAGTTGCACTCCTTAGGGAGGTGGCAAAAACATATGTTAAAATCAGGGCTCTAGCTCAAGTTTTAAAAAATCTCAATTTTCTGCTATCTTGTGCAGTCCCGTAGCGAAAAATGAAAATCCTGTTTAGGCCCCTTCCCATGGGTCCAGGACAACCAAAATTTGGTCATCGGTCCTCCAGAACACCCTCTTTGACATGGAACTTGTTTCAGGTCATTATTCCATTGTTAAATGTGAAAGATTAGCATTGAAAATGAGTCAGACGACTTGGGAAACTTGGGAACACTTTAGCCAATTGGGAAGGACATTTGGGAACACTCACCCGCCCTACTAAAAACAGGCCAAATGTCCCGTTTTCTCTAAGGGAAAAGCACTGTAAGGGAAACCGGGACATTTGGCCTGTTTTTAATAGGGTGGGTGAGTGTTCCCAATTGTCCTTCCCAATTGTCCAAAATGTTCCCAAATGACCGAGCTTCCTGTGCAGCAATGCTAAGTGCTAGCATGTCCAAACCAACACAGTTGCACTCCTTAGGGAGCTGGCAACAACATATGTAAAAACCAAGGCTCTAGCCGAAAGTCCAAAAAATGCTGTTTTTCTGTTTCAGGTTAAAAGCCAAAAATGCATCCAAAAATGCTTCAGGGGAGATATTACATTTGGGAACACTTTGGACATTTAGAAAGGACAATTGGGAACACTCAACCCCCTATTAAAAACAGGCAAAATGTCCCGTTTTCTCTAAGGGAAGAACAGGATAAGGGAAGCCCAAACCGGGACATTTGGCCTGTTTTTAATAGGGTGGGTGAGTGTTCCCAATTTTCCTTCCCAATTGTCCAAAATTTTCCCAAATGGCCGAGCTTCCTGTGCAGCCATGCTAAGTGCTAGCAATTCCAAACCAACACAGTTGCACTCATTAGGGAGCTGGCAACAACATATGTTAAAATCAGGGCTCTAGCTCAAGTTTAAAAAAATCTCAATTTTCTGCTATCTTGTGCAGTCCCGTAGCGAAAAATGAAAATCCTGTTTGGGCCCCTTCCCATGGGTCCAGGACCACCAAAATTTGGTCATCGGTCCTCCAGAACACCCTCTTTGACATGGAACTTGTTTCAGGTCATTATTCCATTGTTAAATGTGAAAGATTAGCATTGGAAATGAGTCAGACGACTCTGGAAACTTGGGAACACTTTAGCCAATTGGGAAGGACATTTGGGAACACTGACCCGCCCTATTAAAAACAGGCCAAATGTCCCGTTTTCTCTAAGGGAAAAGCACTGTAAGGGAAACCGGAAAATTTGGCCTGTTTTTAATAGGGTGGTGAGGGTTCCCAATTGTCCTTCCCAATTGTCCAAAATGTTCCCAAATGACCGAGCTTCCTGTGCAGCAATGCTAAGTGCTAGAATGTCCAAACCAACACAGTTGCACTCCTTAGGGAGCTGGCAACAACATATGTAAAAACCAAGGCTCTAGCCGAAAGTCCAAAAAATGCTGTTTTTCTGTTTCAGGTTAAAAGCCAAAAATGCATCCAAAATGCTTCAGGGGAGATATTACATTTGGGAAAGCTTTGGACATTTAGGAAGGACATTTGTGAACACTCAACCCCCTATTAAAAACAGGCCAAATGTCCCGTTTTCTCTAAGGGAAAAACAGGATAAGGGAAGCCCAAACCGGGACATTTGGCCTGTTTTTAATAGGGTGGGTGAGTGTTCCCAATTTTCCTTCCCAATTGTCCAAAATGTTCCCAAATGACCGAGCTTCCTGTGCAGCAATGCTAAGTGCTAGCATGTCCAAACCGACACAGTTGCACTCCTTAGGGAGCTGGCAACAGCATATGTTAAAATCAGGGCTCTAGCTCAAGTTTTAAAAAATCTCAATTTTCTGCTATCTTGTGCAGTCCCGTAGCGAAAAATGAAAATCCTGTTTGGGCCCCTTCCCATGGGTCCAGGACCACCAAAATTTGGTCATCGGTCCTCCAGAACACCTTCTTTGACATGGAACTTGTTTCAGGTCATTACTCCATTGTTAAATGTGAAAGATTAGCATTGGAAATGAGTCAGACGACTTGGGAAACTTGGGAACACTCACCCGCCCTATTAAAAACAGGCCAAATGTCCCGTTTTCTCTAAGGGAAGAGCACTGTAAGGGAAGCCCAAACCGGGACATTTGGCCTGTTTTTAATAGGGTGGTGAGTGTTCCCAATTGTCCTTTCCAATTGTCCAAAATTTTCCCAAATGACCGAGCTTCCTGTGCAGCAATGCTAAATGCTAGCATGTCCAAACCAACACAGTTGCACTCCTTAGGGAGCTGGCAACAACATATGTAAAAACCAAGGCTCTAGCCGAAAGTCCAAAAAATGCTGTTTTTCTGTTTCAGGTTAAAAGCCAAAAATGCATCCAAAAATGCTTCAGGGGAGATATTACATTTGGGAAAGCTTTGGACATTTAGGAAGGACATTTGTGAACACTCAACCCCCTATTAAAAACAGGCCAAATGTCCCGTTTTCTCTAAGGGAAAAACAGGATAAGGGAAGCCCAAACCGGGACATTTGGCCTGTTTTTAATAGGGTGGGTGAGTGTTCCCAATTTTCCTTCCCAATTGTCCAAAATGTTCCCAAATGACCGAGCTTCCTGTGCAGCAATGCTAAGTGCTAGCATGTCCAAACCGACACAGTTGCACTCCTTAGGGAGCTGGCAACAGCATATGTTAAAATCAGGGCTCTAGCTCAAGTTTTAAAAAATCTCAATTTTCTGCTATCTTGTGCAGTCCCGTAGCGAAAAATGAAAATCCTGTTTGGGCCCCTTCCTATGGGTCCAGGACCACCAAAATTTGGTCATCGGTCCTCCAGAACACCTTCTTTGACATGGAACTTGTTTCAGGTCATTACTCCATTGTTAAATGTGAAAGATTAGCATTGGAAATGAGTCAGACGACTTGGGAAACTTGGGAACACTCACCCGCCCTATTAAAAACAGGCCAAATGTCCCGTTTTCTCTAAGGGAAGAGCACTGTAAGGGAAGCCCAAACCGGGACATTTGGCCTGTTTTTAATAGGGTGGTGAGTGTTCCCAATTGTCCTTTCCAATTGTCCAAAATTTTCCCAAATGACCGAGCTTCCTGTGCAGCAATGCTAAATGCTAGCATGTCCAAACCAACACAGTTGCACTCCTTAGGGAGCTGGCAACAACATATGTAAAAACCAAGGCTCTAGCCAAAAGTCCAAAAAATGCTGTTTTTCTGTTTCAGGTTAAAAGCCAAAAATGCATCCAAAAATGCTTCAGGGGAGATATTACATTTGGGAAAGCTTTGGACATTTAGGAAGGACATTTGCGAACACTCAACCCCCTATTAAAAACAGGCCAAATGTCCCGTTTTCTCTAAGGGAAAAACAGGATAAGGGAAGCCCAAACCGGGACATTTGGCCTGTTTTTAATAGGGTGGGTGAGTGTTCCCAATTGTCCTTCCCAATTGTCCAGAGTCTTCCCCATTGTCCTTCCTAAATGACCATAATGTTCCCAATTGTCCTACCATCCTAACAGTTTCCCTAATTCTTTAATTGATTCCCTTATAGTTTCCAATTAAGGACAGTTTTCTTCATTTATTGACTTTGTATCTATTAATATTCACTTAGTTTCTCTAAATAACAAGTTATTTTCCTTAAATACTGGCTTAATGTCTCTAAATAAAGTGTTAATAGCCATGAAAAGAACCGTTGGCCTATCTTCTTAGGTGTGGTCCCAATTGCCCAACTCAAATTGCAAATGTATTCCCAAATGTCAAAAATTTTCCTAATTGTCCTTTCTAAATGTCAAAACTATTCCCCAATGTCCTTTCTAAATGGCAAAAATGTTCCCAAATTTCCTTCCTAAATGTCCATAATATTCCCAATTGACCTACCATCCTAACAGTTTCCCTTATTCTTTAATTGATTCCCTTATTGTTTCCAATTAAGGACAGTTTTCTTCATTTATTGACTGTGTATCTATTAATATTCACTTAGTTTCTCTAAATAACAAGTTATTTTCCTTAAATACTGGCTTAATGTCTCTAAATAAAGTGTTAATAGCCATGAAAAGAACCGTTGGCCTATCTTCTTAGGTGTGGTCCCAATTGCCCAACTCAAATTGCAAATGTATTCCCAAATGTCAAAAATTTTCCTAATTGTCCTTTCTAAATGTCAAAACTATTCCCCAATGTCCTTTCTAAATGGCAAAAATGTTCCCAAATTTCCTTCCTAAATGTCCATAATATTCCCAATTGACCTACCATCCTAACAGTTTCCCTTATTCTTTAATTGATTCCCTTATTGTTTCCAATTAAGGACAGTTTTCTTCATTTATTGACTTTGTATCTATTAATATTCACTTAATTTCTCTAAATAACAAGTTAGTTTCCTTAAATACTGGCTTAATGTCTCTAAATAAAGTGTCAATAGCCATGAAAAGAACCGTTGGCCTATCTTCTTAGGTGTGGTCCCAATTGCCCAACTCAAATTGCAAATGTATTCCCAAATGTCAAAAATTTTCCTAATTGTCCTTTCTAAATGTCAAAACTATTCCCCAATGTCCTTTTTAAATGGCAAAAATGTTCCCAAATTTCCTTCCTAAATGTCCATAATATTCCCAATTGACCTACCATCCTAACAGTTTCCCTAATTCTTTAATTGATTCCCTTATTGTTTCCAATTAAGGACAGTTTTCTTCATTTATTGACTTTGTATCTATTAATATTCACTTAATTTCTCTAAATAACAAGTTAGTTTCCTTAAATACTGGCTTAGTGTCTCTAAATAAAGTGTTAATAGCCATGAAAAGAACCGTTGGCCTATCTTCTTAGGTGTGGTGCCAGTTGCCCAACTCAAATTGCAAAAGTATTCCCAAATGTCAAAAATTTTCCTAATTGTCCTTTCTAAATGTCAAAACTATTCCCCAATGTTCTTTCTAAATGGCAAAAATGTTCCCAAATTTCCTTCCTAAATGTCCATAATATTCCCAATTGACCTACCATCCTAACAGTTTCCCTAATTCTTTAATTGATTCCCTTATTGTTTCCAATTAAGGACAGTTGGTCTACCAGGGGGCATGAGCTTGTTAACCCAGGCTTAGAGACACTTTGTGGGCCTGGGAGGTGAGACTGTGGGGCCTGGAGGTCAACACTCACCCATGCAATCATAAGTGTTCCCAATTGGCAAAAGTGTTCCCAAATGTTCTTTCCCAAAAATGGTCTACCAGGGGCACGAAACTTTAAGAAAAACATAGTTAAAGTTTTTCAACCAGGGAAGGGGAGGCAGGCAGGCCAACAGTTACTGCAGTCCCCCTCCTCTGGTCAAAAACTTAGAAAAAATTCAAGACTTTCCCAAAAATGGTCTACCAGGGGCACGAGCCTGTTACCCCAGGCTTAGAGACACTTTGTGGGCCTGGGAGGTGAGACTGTGGGGCCTGGAGGTCAACACTCACCCATGCAATCATAAGTGTTCCCAATTGGCAAAAGTGTTCCCAATCGTTCTTTCCCAAAAATGGTCTACCAGGGGCACGAGGCTGTTACCCCAGGCTTAGAGACACTTTGTGGGCCTGGGAGGTGAGACTGTGGGGCCTTGAGGTCAACACTCACCCATACAATCATAAGTGTTCCCAATTGGCAAAAGTGTTCCCAATCGTTATTTCCCAAAAATGGTCTACCAGGGGCACGAAACTTTAAGAAAAACATAGTTAAAGTTTTTCAACCAGGGAAGGGGAGGCAAGCAGGCCAACAGTTCCTGCAGTCCCCCTCCTCTGGTCAAAAACTTAGAAAAAATTCAAGACTTTCCCAAAAATGGTCTACCAGGGGCACGAGCCTGTTACCCCAGGCTTAGAGACACTTTGTGGGCCTGGGAGGTGAGACTGTGGGGCCTGGAGGTCAACACTCACCCATACAATCATAAGTGTTCCCAATTGGCAAAGGTGTTCCCAAATGTAATTTCCCAAAAATGGTCTACCAGGGGCACGAGGCTGTTACCCCAGGCTTAGAGACACTTTGCGGGCCTGGGAGGTGAGACTGTGGGGCCTGGAGGTCAACACTCACCCATACAATCATAAGTGTTCCCAATTGGCAAAAGTGTTCCCAAATGTTCTTTCCCAAAAATGGTCTACCAGGGGCACGAGGCTGTTACCCCAGGCTTAGAGACACTTTGTGGGCCTGGGAGGTGAGACTGTGGGGCCTTGAGGTCAACACTCACCCATACAATCATAAGTGTTCCCAATTGGCAAAAGTGTTCCCAATCGTTATTTCCCAAAAATGGTCTACCAGGGGCACGAAACTTTAAGAAAAACATAGTTAAAGTTTTTCAACCAGGGAAGGGGAGGCAAGCAGGCCAACAGTTCCTGCAGTCCCCCTCCTCTGGTCAAAAACTTAGAAAAAATTCAAGACTTTCCCAAAAATGGTCTACCAGGGGCACGAGCCTGTTACCCCAGGCTTAGAGACACTTTGTGGGCCTGGGAGGTGAGACTGTGGGGCCTGGAGGTCAACACTCACCCATACAATCATAAGTGTTCCCAATTGGCAAAGGTGTTCCCAAATGTAATTTCCCAAAAATGGTCTACCAGGGGCACGAGGCTGTTACCCCAGGCTTAGAGACACTTTGCGGGCCTGGGAGGTGAGACTGTGGGGCCTGGAGGTCAACACTCACCCATACAATCATAAGTGTTCCCAATTGGCAAAAGTGTTCCCAAATGTTCTTTCCCAAAAATGTTCTACCAGGGGCACGAGGCTGTTACCCCAGGCTTAGAGACACTTTGCGGGCCTGGGAGGTGAGACTGTGGGGCCTGGAGGTCAACACTCACCCATACAATCATAAGTGTTCCCAATTGGCAAAAGTGTTCCCAAATGTTCTTTCCCAAAAATGGTCTTTCCAGGGGCACAAGCCTGTTACCCCAGGCTTAGAGACAGTTTGTGGGCCTGGGAGCTGAGACTGTGGGGCCTGGAGGTCAACACTCACCCATAAAATCATAAGTGTTCCCAATTGGCAAGAATATTCCCGATTGTCCTATGCATCCCCCCCTCTTCCCCCGCCCCCAGACCCCCCCAAAACCCTACAAGGGTTCACAGCCTCAACCAGGACATTTGGCCTGTTTTTAATAGGGGATTGAGTGTTCCCAAAAGTCCTTCCCAATTGGCAAAAGTGTTCCAAAGTGTCTCACATTATAAAACCTAAAGGTCACACTGCATTTTTCAATGGCAGTACATTGTTTAACACACTTAGCAGCGAAGTGATGGCCTGGAACCTATTCAGTGTTGGTGAGTGTGTCGTGGAGAACCAGGGACCAAATTATGGTGGTCCTGGACCCATGGGAAGGGTCCATACTGGCACCCCAGAACGTGTCAGACAACACTTTAGAAATCCCAGGACATTTGGCCTGTTTTTAATAGGGTGGCTGAGTGTTCACAATTGTCTTTCCCAAATATCCAGAAAGTGTTCCCAATTGGCAAAAGTATTCCCGATTGTCCTTTCCCAAACATTGTCTGCCAGGGGCATGGGGTTTTCAATCCAGGCTTAGAGACACTTTCTGGGCCTGGCAGCTGAGACTGGGGGGCCTGGAGGTCAACATCCAACCACACAATCATAAGTGTTCCCAATTGGCAAAAGTGTTCCCAATTCTCTTTCCCAAATGACAAAAGTGTTCCCAATTGGCAAAAATATTCCCGATTGTCATATGCATCCCCCCCTCTTCCCCCGCCCCCAGACCCCCCCCCAAAACCCTACAAGGGTTCACAGCCTCAACCAGGACATTTGGCCTGTTTTTCATAGGGGATTGAGTGTTCCCAGTCGTCCTTCCCAATTGGCAAAAGTGTTCCCAAGTGTCTCACATTATTAAACCTAAAGGTCACACTGCATTTTTCAATGGCAGTATATTGTTTAACACACTTAGCAGTGAAGTGATGACCTGGAACTTGTTGAGTGTTGGTGAGGGTGTCGTGGAGAACCAGGGATCAAATTCTGGTGGTCCTGGACCCATGGGAAGGGTCCATACTGGCACCCCAGAACATGTCAGACAACACTTTAGAAATCCCAGTACATTTGGCCTGTTTTTAATAGGGTGGCTGAGTGTTCACGATTGTCTTTCCCAGATATCAAAAAGTGTTCCCAATTGGCAAAAGTATTCCCGATTGTCCTTTCCCAAATATTGTCTGCCAGGGCAACAGCTCGTGGATCCAGGCTAAGAGACACTTTCTGGGCCTGGCAGCTGAGACTGGGGGGCCTGGAGGTAAACGTCCAACCATACAATCATAAGTGTTCCCAATTGGCAAAAGTGTTCCCAACTGTCCTTCGCAAATGAAACAAGTGCTGCATTTTTCAATGTCAATATGTCGTTTAACACACTTAGCAGTAAAGTGATGGCCTGGAACCTGTTCAGTGTTGGTTAGGGTGTCGTGGAGAACCAAGGACCAAATTCTGGCGGTCCTGGACCCATGGGAAGGGTCCGTACTGGCACCCCAGAACGTGTCGGACAACACTTTAGAAACCCCGGTACATTTGGCCTGTTTTTAATAGGGCGGCCGAGTGCTCGCGATTGTCTTCCCAAACGGCAAAAGTTTTCCCGTTTGGTCCGGGGCTTCGGGCCTCGGGAACATTTCGGACGTTTCGGATGAGCTCGTCGGGGCGTGTTCCCTTTTGTCCAAAGTGTTCCCGATTGTCCCGTGCGGGGGGAAAAAATTTCGCCACCTGGTGGCCGAGAGCGGGATTTATGCCGAAACGGGACAACCGGGAACGTTTCCAAAAATCCATAGGATTGGCCCCGCCCGGCCCCCGGGGGCCCGGGGGCCGCGTCTCCCTCGCGGGGTCGCGGGCTGCGCCGTCCCGCCCGACCGGGCGCCGCTCGCCTATTTTTAGGACCCCCCCTCGGGGCGGGGCGGTCCGGGACAGAGCGGCACGTGTATTCGTCGCGATTTTTTGACAAAGTCTTCCCGTTTGTCCTGCGAGTATATACGGGGACTAGAACTGCAAGCAGTTATGAACGGGGTCCAAGCCTCGTGCGCCGGTCCCCCCCGGCGCGAGTCGCCCCGGCGATCGTCGCCAAATCCGGTGGGGAGCTGCAGAGTGGCATGACGAACAATACTCTCAAGTTTCGTGATGATGGCATTTACTGCTGCAGAGATATTCACATTGCAAATTATTCCCATTTAAATGCATTGACTCATTTGCCAAAAGGCATCTACGTTAATTGTAGCGCCCCCTAACGGCCGATTTTCACCAAATTTTGTGGGAAGCCGCAGAGTGGCATCCTGAACAAAATACACCCAGGGTTTGTGATGATAGCATTTAATGCTGCAGAGATATTTACATTGCAAATTATTCCCATTCAAATGCATTGACTTATTTGCCGAAAAGCCTCTACGTCAATTATAGCGCCCCCCGACGGCCTATCTTCACCAAATTTGGCATGGAGGCTCGGAGCGACATGCCGAACAATACCCTCAAGTTTTGTGATGATAGCATTTACTGCTGCAGAGACATATCCATTGCAAATTATTCCCATTTAAATGCATTGAGTTATTTACTGAAAAGCCTCTACGTTAATTATAGCGCCCCCTGACGGCCGATTTCGACCAAATTTGGTATCGAGGCTAGGAATGGCATGTCAAACATCTCTACCAAGATTTGCTATGGTGTCTAATAATTTGGCCGAGATATGCCAAAGTTCGTGTTTTGTGGCTAGCTTTGACAGATTTGTTTGCTTGTAAAGTGCGAACGGTGTGATGTAGCAAAATTCCTTTGATAACTTTTGGTCAGCTCTATATAGAGAAGATATCTACCAAGTTTCGTGCACATCGGTCACACGGCCTAGGACGAGTACGATAACATTTGTTTTTGCATTGCGCACTTTTGCGAAAATACCTTGTAGTCTAAATAGGCGAAGCCTATATTTTCAGATTCAGATGAAATGAAGGAATAAGAGCATGTAAGCATTTTTAATGTGCGATGTAGACTTTGGGAGTTATAGGCAAAAACACGTTTTACGTCATTGCAGCGCCACCTAGTGGTTTACGTAAGTAATATTTGGTATGTAAGATCTGCAATACATTGTTCATCTACCCTGTAAATTTTAAGTTGCTCACATTAGGGCAAGTGGTGAATCTAAACCTGGATTCCATAGGCCACGCCCACTTTAACGAATCCGTACCCCACTGTAGGCGTGGCCTCAGGTATGGGTCTAGATGGCAAACTCCAAATTTCGTAAAAATCGGATGAGCCGTTCATGAGATATAAACTTTTTGTACTTTTGGCGCCCCCTATTGACCAAATTTTGTAAAATTAGTTTTCTTGACTTAGAGGCTCATGCCAAACAAGGATCTAAAGATTCACAATCATATCATTTATTTTGGCCGAGATATGGCAACGTTTGTGTCTTCGTAGCTAGCTACACAAATTTGTTTTTGCGTAATGTACGCAAATTTCATCCGAAAAAAATTCTTTTGATAACTTTTTGTCAGGTCGGTCTATAGATGCTACCTACCAAGTTTTATGCAAATCGGTTGTACGGTCTAGGAGGAGTATGAAAAAGTAGGTTTACAATAAATCGCGATTTTTCACGTAAAAAAGTCGGGGCGGAAATGGGCGTGGCCTACATCACGAGATTCAGTTGGATTCAGGGAACGCGTGGATATGTGTATTTCGAATGTGCGATGTACGGTTTGGGAGTTATAGGGGCAAACGCGTATCTTCTGGTATAGCGCCACCTAGTGGCTGAATTTTGTTATCCGAGGTCCCTGCAGGGATCTGGACCAGTCCTGAAAACGGCAACTTCCTACCATGTACGGTTTAGGCTGCAGTATCAGTTTTAGAGGCGGAAAAATAATAATAATAATAAGAATTTTTACAATTTCAATAGGGTTCCACAGCCCTGCTGTGCGAACGGCGTAGCTTCGCTACCGCCGGTTCTCGCAACCTCGGGCTTGGACCCCTAATAAGAAACCTTACAATTCCAATAGGGTTCCACAGCCCTGCTGTGCGAACGGCGTAGCTTCGCTACCGCCCGTTCTCGCAACCTCGGGCTTGGACCCCTAATAATAATAATAATTCCTTCAATTCCAATAGGGCCTTCGCCGCTGTCGGCGCTCGGGCCCTAATAATAATTCCTTCAATTCCAATAGGGCCTTCGCCGCTGTCGGCGCTCGGGCCCTAATAATAACTAGAACTGCAAGCAGTTATGAACGGGGTCCAAGCCTCGTGCGCCGGTCCCCCCCGGCGCGAGTCGCCCCGGCGATCGTCGCCAAATCCGGTGGGGATCCGCAGAGTGGCATGACGAACAATACTCTCAAGTTTCGTGATGATGGCATTTACTGCTGTACAGATATTCACATTGCAAATTATTCCCATTTAAATGCATTGACTCACTTGCCGAAAGGACTCTACGTTAACTGTAGCGCCCCCTGGCGGCGGAATTTCACCAAATTTGGTGTGGAGGCTCGGAGTGGCATGACGAACAATACCCTCAAGTGTTGTGATGATAGCATTTACTGCTGCAGAGATATTTACATTGCAAATTGCTCCCATTTAAATGCATTGACTCATTTGCTGAAAGGCCTCTACGTTAATTGTAGCGCCCCCTGACTGCGGATTTTCACCAAATTTGGTTTGGAGGCTCGGAGTGGCATGACGAACAATACCCTCAAGTTTTGTGATGATGGCCTTTACTGCTGCAGAGATATTCACATTGCAAATTATTCCCATTTAAATGCATTGACTTATTTACCGAAAGACCTCCACGTTAATTATAGCGCCCCCTGAAGGCCGATCTTTACCAAAGTTGGTATGGAGGCTTGGAATGACATGTCAAAGATCTCCACCAAGATTTGTTCTGATATCTAATAATTTGGCCGAGATATGCCAAAGTTCGTGTTTTGTGGCTAGCTACGACAAATTTGTTTGCTTGTAAGGTGCGAACGGTGTAACGTAGCAAAATTCTTTTAACAACTTTTGGTCAACTCTATATACAGATGATATCTACCAAGTTTCGTGCACATTGGTCACACGGCCTAGGACGAGTACGAAAACATTTTTTTTTGCATTGCGCAATTTTGCGAAAACAATTTTTTGTAGAAATGGACGTTTCCTATATCAGCAGATTCAGATGCATACAAGGAACATGTGGATCTATAAATATTCTGTCTGCGATGTAGCCTGTTGGAGTTATAGGCAAAAACACGTTGTGCGTCATTGTAGCGCCACCTAGTGGTCCACTTTTGTAATATTTGGTACATCTTGTCCAAGAACCATTGTACATCGACACTGTAAATTTTCAGTTGCTCACTTTAGTGTAAGTGGTAGATCCAAACATGGGTCCCATAGGCCACGCCCACTTTGACGAATCAGTACCCCACTGTAGGCGTGGCCTCACGAGTGTGCTTAGATGGTACGCTCCAAATTTGTTAAAAATCGGATGAGCCGTTCATGAGATATAAACTTTTTGTACTTTTGGCGCCCCCTATTGACCAAATTTCTTAAAATTAGTTTCAGACACTAAGAGGTTCATGTCAAACAAGAATCTAAAGATTTGCAATGATATCATTTATTTTGGCCGAGGATATGGCAACGTTTGTGTCTTCGTAGCTATCTACACAAATTTGTTTGTGCGTAGTTTACGCAATTTTCATCCGAAAAACAATCTTTTGATAACTTTTTGTCAAGTCGGTCTATAGATGCTACGTACCAAGTTTTATGCAAATCGGTTGCACGGTCTAGGAGGAGTATGAATAAGTAGGTTTACGATAAATCGCGATTTTTAACGCACAAAAGTCGGGGCGGAAATGGGCGTGACCTACATCACTAGATTCATCGGGATCCAGGGAACGCGTGGATATGTGCATTTTCTTTGTGCGATGTACGGTTCGGGAGTTATAAGGCCAAACACGTTTTTTCTGCTATAGCGCCACCTAGTGGGGAAAGTGCCTGAATTTTTTCGTTCGAATGTCCCTGCCGTGACCTGGACCAGTCCTGAAAAGGGCAACCTCCCACCATTTACGGTTTAGGCTGCAGTATGAGTTTTACGCAGAGAAGAATAATGTATGAATAATCAGTAGAAAAACAATAGGGTTCCACAGCCCTGCTGTGCGAACGGCGTAGCTTCGCTACCGCCGATTCTCGCAGCCTCGGGCTTGGACCCCTAATAATAATAATTCCTTCAGTTCCAATAGGGCCTTCGCCGCTGTCGGCGCTCGGGCCCTAATAATAATAATTCCTTCAGTTCCAATAGGGCCTTCGCCGCTGTCGGCGCTCGGGCCCTAATAATAATAATAATTCCTTCAGTTCCAATAGGGCCTTCGCCGCTGTCGGCGCTCGGGCCCTAATAATAATTCCTTCAGTTCCAATAGGGCCTTCGCCGCTGTCGGCGCTCGGGCCCTAATAATTCCTTCAGTTCCAATAGGGCCTTCGCCGCTGTCGGCGCTCGGGCCCTAATAATAATTCCTTCAGTTCCAATAGGGCCTTCGCCGCTGTCGGCGCTCGGGCCCTAATAATATTCAGTTCCAATAGGGCCTTTGCCGCTGTCGGCGCTCGGGCCCAAATAATAATTCCTTCAGTTCCAATAGGGCCTTCGCCGCTGTCGGCGCTCGGGCCCTAATTATGTGCTGTTGTATTGTCTGCAATGAAATACAAGTCAAAGTACATTTAGAAATCACTACTTTCTTTTTTTTCTTTGTGTTTTCCATCCTGTCCCAACTTTTTCTGATTTGGGGTTGTAGGTATTAGTAGCAGTATCTGTATCATTGAGGTCCATAGGCCACATGCTCATTTTGTGTGTGTGTGTGTGTGTGTGTGTGTGTGTGTGTGTGTGTGTGTGTGTGTGTGTGTGTGTGTGTGTGTGTGTGTGTGTGTGTGTGTGTGTGTGTGTGTATATGATCATAGTGGTGAAAGTGGCAGAATTTTTTCGTCCGAATGTCCCTGAGTTTTACACAGAGAAGAATAATGTATGAATAATCAGTAGAAAAACAATAGGGTTCCACAGCCCTGCTGTGCGAACGGCGTAACTTCGCTACCGCCGATTCTCGCAGCCTCGGGCTTGGACCCCTAATAATAATAATTCCTTCAGTTCCAATAGGGCCTTCGCCGCTGTCGGCGCTCGGGCCCTAATAATAATAATAATTCCTTCAGTTCCAATAGGGCCTTCGCCGCTGTCGGCGCTCGGGCCCTAATAATAATAATAATAATTCCTTCAGTTCCAATAGGTCCTTCGCCGCTGTCGGCGCTCGGGCCCTAATAATAATTCCTTCAGTTCCAATAGGGCCTTCGCCGCTGTCGGCGCTCGGGCCCTAATAATTCCTTCAGTTCCAATAGGGCCTTCGCCGCTGTCGGCGCTCGGGCCCTAATAATAATTCCTTCAGTTCCAATAGGGCCTTCGCCGCTGTCGGCGCTCGGGCCCTAATAATATTCAGTTCCAATAGGGCCTTCGCCGCTGTCGGCGCTCGGGCCCAAATAATAATTCCTTCAGTTCCAATAGGGCCTTCGCCGCTGTCGGAGCTCGGGCCCTAATTCTTTCAGTTTCAATAGGGCCTTCGCCGCTGTCGGCGCTCTGGCCCTAATTATGTGCTGTTGTATTGTCATTTGTGTGTGTGTGTGTGTGTGTGTGTGTGTGTGTGTGTGTGTGTGTGTGTGTGTGTGTGTGTGTGTGTGTGTGTGTGTGTGTGTATATGATCATAGTGGTGAAAGTGGCTTTCAGTTTCAATAGGGCCTTCGCCGCTGTCGGCGCTCGGGCCCTAATTATGTGCTGTTGTATTGTCATTTTGTGTGTGTGTGTGTGTGTGTGTGTGTGTGTGTGTGTGTGTGTGTGTGTGTGTGTGTGTGTGTGTGTGTGTGTGTGTGTGTGTGTATATGATCATAGTGGTGAAAGTGGCTGAATTTTTTCGTCCGAATGTCCCTGAGTTTTACACAGAGAAGAATAATGTATGAATAATCAGTAGAAAAACAATAGGGTTCCACAGCCCTGCTGTGCGAACGGCGTAACTTCGCTACCGCCGATTCTCGCAGCCTCGGGCTTGGACCCCTAATAATAATAATTCCTTCAGTTCCAATAGGGCCTTCGCCGCTGTCGGCGCTCGGGCCCAAATAATAATTCCTTCAGTTCCAATAGGGCCTTCGCCGCTGTCGGAGCTCGGGCCCTAATTCTTTCAGTTTCAATAGGGCCTTCGCCGCTGTCGGCGCTCGGGCCCTAATTATGTGCTGTTGTATTGTCATTTTGTGTGTGTGTGTGTGTGTGTGTGTGTGTGTGTGTGTGTGTGTGTGTGTGTGTGTGTGTGTGTGTGTGTGTGTGTGTGTGTGTGTGTGTGTGTGTGTATGATCATAGTGGTGAAAGTGGCTTTCAGTTTCAATAGGGCCTTCGCCGCTGTCGGCGCTCGGGCCCTAATTATGTGCTGTTGTATTGTCATTTTGTGTGTGTGTGTGTGTGTGTGTGTGTGTGTGTGTGTGTGTGTGTGTGTGTGTGTGTGTGTGTGTGTGTGTGTGTGTGTGTGTGTATATGATCATAGTGGTGAAAGTGGCTGAATTTTTTCGTCCGAATGTCCCTGAGTTTTACACAGAGAAGAATAATGTATGAATAATCAGTAGAAAAACAATAGGGTTCCACAGCCCTGCTGTGCGAACGGCGTAACTTCGCTATCGCCGATTCTCGCAGCCTCGGGCTTGGACCCCTAATAATAATAATTCCTTCAGTTCCAATAGGGCCTTCGCCGCTGTCGGCGCTCGGGCCCTAATAATAATAATAATTCCTTCAGTTCCAATAGGGCCTTCGCCGCTGTCGGCGCTCGGGCCCTAATAATAATAATAATAATTCCTTCAGTTCCAATAGGTCCTTCGCCGCTGTCGGCGCTCGGGCCCTAATAATAATTCCTTCAGTTCCAATAGGGCCTTCGCCGCTGTCGGCGCTCGGGCCCTAATAATTCCTTCAGTTCCAATAGGGCCTTCGCCGCTGTCGGCGCTCGGGCCCTAATAATAATTCCTTCAGTTCCAATAGGGCCTTCGCCGCTGTCGGCGCTCGGGCCCTAATAATATTCAGTTCCAATAGGGCCTTCGCCGCTGTCGGCGCTCGGGCCCAAATAATAATTCCTTCAGTTCCAATAGGGCCTTCGCCGCTGTCGGAGCTCGGGCCCTAATTCTTTCAGTTTTAATAGGGCCTTCGCCGCTGTCGGCGCTCGGGCCCTAATTATGTGCTGTTGTATTGTCTGCAATGAAATACAAGTCAAAGTACATTTAGAAATCACTACTTTCTTTTTTTCTTTGTGTTTTCCATCCTGTCCCAACTTTTTCTGATTTGGGGTTGTAGGTATTAGTAGCAGTATCTGTATCATTGAGGTCCATAGGCCACATGCTCATTGTGTGTGTGTGTGTGTGTGTGTGTGTGTGTGTGTGTGTGTGTGTGTGTGTGTGTGTGTGTGTGTGTGTGTGTGTGTGTGTGTGTGTGTGTGTGTGTGTGTGTGTATGATCATATGATTCTTGAACGCGTTCAAGAATCATATGACGATGTTGCAGAATAATAACAGACCTTCCCTTTCTCTCACGCCGATCGTTCCGTCCCAAACGTCCTGTGGCATGCAAACAATGTTCCGATGGCTTGGTTTTTGACAAATTTTAAAGAAGCTTGGCCTGATATCGTAACTACTGAGGTGGTTTAACCCAAAGTGACCTGGCTGATGCGCTAATGTTACCATGCTGTGTAGCGTTCAAGAATCATCTGACGATGTTGCGTTTCAGAATAACAATATGTTTATTTGGTTTACCGTGCAGCATGAAAATGTCCATTCTTTCAGTGTTAAATCCATAAACAATAATACAATGTCTGAACAAAGGGTTTGGCACCAATGCGCTCCAGCATCACAGCTTTCGGTGTCACAGCGATAGCGGTCAAAAACAATTTGCCCTTTCCATGCTAAACACCTTCCGGCAACAAGTTTGAATCTTCCTTGAGAAGGAACAAATTGTATTTGTTAAAATTGTAGAGTGTCATTGTTAATGCTTTTTCTTCTGCCAGGTAAAGCTGTCGGCAGTCTGAACCTTGGGAACTTCTTTGCATCCCATAAGGGTTACAGTCGTCAGGGCTTTGACCAGCTGAGTACGGAAGGCAGCGACCAGGAGAGGAACGATGAGGACAGCAGCGACTCCGAGAATGAAGAGTACTCTGCTCTGCCGCCTCTTCAGTCCTCCTCTTAGACACTCTGGGACCAGCCACCAACCTTCGTTTTTTCTGGCAATTCAAGATGTATGTTATTAATCATGTGTGTAACTGTTGTGTTAGCTGCCAATCGTATTGTTTATATATTTAAATATATGCTGTATATAAAATAATTTAGCATAATTTAGACGATTTATTTCATCTTTATTTAATTTACCTGTGGTCTTGATGCAGCTTTGGTGACACAATTCACACATATCACGATGAAAGATTGTTTTTCCGAAATCAAACTTGTATTTAGTGAAATTATTAGCACAATCCCCTGGACACACGTTGCAATATCTGGCAATATTTTTGAGATTTTCTTAAAAGGAGAATCAGGAACTTGAAAAAAATCTTTAAATAAGTTATTTGGTATTGGAAACAGGTAAAACAACTCTAAGCCCATTTGTGGATTTTTATTTTAACTAAATATAAACCAAATTTTACTGAATTACTTTTTTAGATGGGTATTTTCTGTGACTGAAACGTGGTCAAGTATTTTATTTGATGTATTTGTACTTAAAGTGACCAGTTTGAAAACCTTAATGGCTCTGTTTTCATGGCAGAACTACATCCATCTGTTTGCCCAGGTGGCAAGAAAGATACAGACAGGTGGAAGTGCAGAAAGAGTCCTTGGAATTTTGGGAGAAGTTTGGTGAAGGTGGGAATAGATGTCTCTGAACCATGTCTGTTTCTGAGGCAAGTCACTCCGCTGCCAATTTTGTTGATTCTGTCAACAAGAGCAAACTAAATACTTGGAGAGAATGTTGTTAAACATTCAAGTAGGTGCATTTTAATTGCCCTTTTTGGCTAATTTTAAGCACATTTGGTTGCTTTAATGTGGTTAAATCCAAAAGGAACTTGATGGAACATCAGTAAATTGATGATCTATAAAATAACATGAGTGATTCTTACAGTTTGTGTATGCACAGCTGCTTTATACTGTATGAACAGCTTCTCCTTTAGTTCATCTCTACAGACATTTGAGGGCATTAGGACACGTATATCAATAAATCTACAGCCTCTGATTTAAGAAGTGCCAGTAGCAGTTGTTCATGAGGGAAACACTAGATTCTGAGATACAGTAGAATTAAGGCTGAAATAGTGTCGGATTAATCATGTAAACGGCTTCAGCACACGTTTTCTATTTTTTTTTTTCAATTGTCATTGTCAAACCCCACACCATCTGCCTCTGGCTGCAGATTTGTGGTACTGTGTATTCACATTGTGGCACTCTGCACCATCAGACAACAATCTGATTTCCTGGATAAGCCGATACTTCTTTTGCTGAGTTGTTGCTGTTATGCCTCACTGTGATTGGCTTAGCTGTTTCAGCGTGATGAGAGCAGTGATGTGATTGGTTGTATTTAGTAATTGCCATACCTCATCTATATTCCACTTCACCCAGCCCTTTTACACTTTGCGCTGCTGAACCAAAGTAGCAGGTGAGCTTGTAGGCGCACAGTCCATGGGCTCAAGATGTACCACTTTTGCTGGTTGCTGTGCTTGCTACATTAAAATAGGGGCCCTAAAAAAGGAAAAATGCATACATTAATCTCTTCCATGTAGCTTAACAGCATTATTTCAACATAATTGTTTGGTTAATAGTTCAGTAACATTTCACTTGTAATGTTGTGCCTTTTCTCTATTTTGCCTTTCTTCAGCACCTACCATTACAAAATGTACCATGGGATGAAAACAGCTGCTGCTAGTAGAACTTGTACTATATTAATTTCTCTTCATTCAAGTGAATGGAAAATTGATATTATTGTGTGTGTGTGTGTGTGTGTGTGTGTGTGTGTGTGTGTCTGTGTGTGCGTGCGTGCACGCATATAAGATGCCAATCAAACAGCCAAGTCTCGAGCACTGTAACTATTACATCAAACTAACTAACTTCAGACAGAATAAAGAAATAGCATGAATTGACAAACAGTTCTACGTACATCTTAACATGTTGAGGACCACATTGTTCCGTTGCAAGTTATTTCCTTCTTACCTACAAATTATATATGATATTTCCGTCTCCATTTTTACATGCATGCTGTACTCTTAAAACGCACTTGAGTTGTCTAATCCAAAGCAGTGAACGTTATTGTTTGGTAATGCACTTAAAGTGTAGAGTAATTTGAAAAGTCTGCACTGCATCACCTAACATTGTAGGGGTGTAACTAACAATTTATCTAATTTATTAATCTGGCAAATCTGTATTACTTGATCAATCGTTTTGTCTATAAAATGTCAGAAAATATTTTAAATTATCCGTCTTTATTCCCCAGAGCCTAAATTTAAATTTTCAAATGTCATGTTTTGTCCAACCAGATAATGATTAGCATAGACTGTCATCTAGAAAGCTAGCAAAATATTCAGTTTTCAGAAGCTAGACCCAGTGATTTTTTGTAATTTTTACCTAAATTATAATATCAATGGATTTCATTTCTTTTAAATAGTTGCAGATTAATTCCCTTTCAATCAATTTTTGATTGACTAATTGCTTCAGCTCTATATATATATATATATATATATATATATATATATATATATATATATATATATATATATATATATATAGTATGGAAATACCTGGAACAGTAGAAAAATAAATCAAAATTTCTAAAGCATAGCAGCATCATTTAAAATGGTTAGTTTGTGATTTAAAGAATACAACTTGTAGCAAACACGTTAATGGTTCTTTAAATCTTTGTCTTTATTAGGGCTGCAAGTGCATGTCTGTATTTTAATGGATCTGTATCAGCAGCATAATCTTTTGTTTACTAAAAACCATTGTGCACAGGTGCTGTTGAAAATCCCATTGTTTCTTAACAACTAACTTAGTACATTACTTGAGATTTAACTTGAAAAAATATTATTAATTGATCACGTTTGATTTGATCAATACTAATTTGTAGGAATGATGGAAAACTGTCATAAAAGTCATAGGTTGTCAATCAAAAAAATCTGAATCATGCACATTGAGTATAATAATAATGCAACAATTAATGTCCATCAATAAAAAGCTAATTCACAGCACACACCTCATAAAAAATATACAGACATAATGGAAACACAAAGATGGGTATGAGGAGTATGTTGTTTGTCTAATCAGAATATTCAGTTTCATTCTGTATTCTAAGGTTTCATTTAATTTGTTCAAAATTTTATTCCCTATTCCTGAATTGAATCCTGTATTCTGAGACTCATTAAATAGTTATATTTGTATCTATATGCTGAGTTTGACATACAGTTTGAATGAATGACTTCCTTAATAGCATGCCATAGATGTTGCATTTCTAAAATTGCAGTCACATGTGGGGTATCTGATATTTATTTTTGTCACACTGGTTTTGCTGCAAAAGTACTATTTTCAGTAACTGTTATTTGTGTAATAAAGTATCTGCAAAGCATAATGAGGTTGTGGGATTAAGATCAAGACATACTTTATTGATCCCGCAAGGGGAAAATACATTTTTACACTCTGATTTAGAAAAGTATTTATTGCCAAGTTAGTATCACTTACAGCTTGGTTGTTGGTGAATAAATAAACATATTAAACATGAATATGAAATGAAAATGGGGGGGTGTCATAAACTTCAAAAAAATGCAACAAAAGGCAACAAACAAGGCAACAAAAATGTGTAAAAAAAGGCGACAAAATTAAAAAAGACGACAAAAACTTATACAACCCCAAATCAGAAAAAGTTGGGACAGTATGAAAAACACGAACAAAAGAAGAAAGTAATGATTTCTAAATGTACTTTGACTTGTATTTCATTGCAGACATTGTGAACACAAAATATTTCATGCTTTGTCTGGTCAACTTAATTTCATTTGTAAATATACATCCTTTCCTGTCATTCAGACCTGCAACACATTCCAAAAAAGGTTGGGACAGGAGCAATTAGGGGCTAGTAATCAGGTAAATTGGTTAAATAATGATGTGATTTGAAAAAGGTGATTTCAACAGGTGATTGTAATTATGATTTGGTACAAAAGCAGCATCCAAGAAAGGTCTAGTCCTTTAGGAGCAAAGATGGGCCGAGGATTGCCAGTTTGCCAACATATACGTGAGAAAATTATTGAAATGTTTAAAAACAATGTTCCTCAAAGAAAGATAGGAAGACATTTGCTTATTTCACCTTTAACAGTGCATAACAAAAGATTCAAGGAATGTGGAGGAATTTCAGTGCATAAAGGACAAGGGCGCAAGCCTAAGCTGAACAACCGTGATCTCCGATCCCTCAGGTGGGACTGCATCAAGAATCGTCATTCATCTATAATATCACCACACGATATCACCACATGGGCTCAGGACTACTTTGGCAAACCTTTGTCAAGTACCACAATACATAGTTACAGCCACAAATGCCAGTTAAAACTGTACTGTGCCAAAAGGAAGCCCTATGTTAACAGTGTCAAGCGCCGTCAACTTCTCTGGGCTCGGAGGCATCTGGGATGGACCATCACACAGTGGAAACGTGTACTGTGGTCAGATGAATCAGTATTTCAGGTATTGTTTGAGAGAAATGGACGCCGTGTGCTCCGGACCAAAGAAGAAAAGGATCATCCAGACTGTTACCAGCAACAAGTCCAAAAGCCAGGGTCTGACATGGTATGGGATTAGGTGTGTCCCAAACCGCGCACTTCTGTATACTAACTATTTGAGTGCACTCAAAGTGTAACTTGTCGAAGTGTGGTAAATGCAGTGCACTGCAAGTACCCGGATGGTGCACTCAAAACGGTCAGAAAGTTGAGTGTGGATCGATGCACACTTTCCACACTCAACGGTCGCCATCTTGGCTACGTAGCGGAAGGGGCGGAGCTAACAAAAAGTGAAAAACTTTGGATAATGGCGGACTTCTACGTGACAGCGAAACCGACCGAACAACACAAATGTAAGTTGAACATTCATCTTTTTGCTGTACTTGAATAAAATATAAGCCACCTGTTGTGTATATGTGGTTAATTTTGCAATCGGTGATGATTTTTGTACCGCGAATTATAACGTTTATTTGTACCGTAATTTGACGTGCTATCAAGCTAGCTTTAGCTAACCTTAGCTAGCTAACAGCGGCACAGTTTAACCAACGAGTATATAAGTTACCGGTACTCTTTGGTTTAACCACTGGCTAATAAGTGATAACCTAGCTAACATTACATGTGTTGTGGTATACTGTTGTTTACTGTGTTTAACTATCGTCCTCACTGTAGACATTTTAGCGTTAGATGTGTGATCTTGTATACATGTGTATACAATATACATTAGCTAAGCTGCGAGCGTTAGCAGTAATGTTACAGTACGTTAATGTATGCTATGTTATAACGTATTAACAGTGCTGTTTCTGTCCTGATCTGACTTATATAATCGTTAGGGACACGGTCGTCCACGCTGCCAACTTGAGGGAAGTCCACCTCTGCTGGAAGGCGAACGGCCTGGGGAAAGAGAGAGGATTTCCCTGCAGGTCTTGTGGACAGCACGGTGCACAGTGGCCCGGGGCAGAGCAAAGGCTCTGGCTAAACCACGATAAGAGGTACCGCTGGCTAGCCAAAAGAGGAAGACAAAGGCCTCGATGATGACGGGTCCCCAGCCGTGGTCACACGCCGCGCCGAGGATGTACCGTTACAGGATCCCCTGGAGAGTCTGAAGTCCCCCCTCATATCACTTTCCCCATCAAAGTACAGGCCCAGCAATGGCATCGTCTTTTAAAATAAAATGTTATTGAATGTATTTAATGGTATGTGTTATCTTTAGCGTTGCATGACTGTAGCAAGCATACGTGAAATGAATGAATAGAACAATATGATCTATTTAAATGTCTATTGGGTTGCCTCTGCTTTCATTCTTGTATAGGGCTTGGGCGCCGCGTTGCATTCTGGGACGTGGCGGCCATATTGATAGCATTGCGAATGTAAACATACACCAAGTCGAAGGAGGAGAAGAAAGCAGAGTTGGGAGAAAAAAGTAAAACAAAGATGTTAAAATCCAGAAAAGGATGTGGACTTTACCGGGATACTTTAAATAGGGAAGCCAGGGACCGGTATGTGGACAAAATCGGCACTATTAAAGGTTTGGATCCCTACGAACTCCCCAACAACAAAGATTGGAGCAGCGACAACCATTCACACATGTAATACTTTTAACTATGTGCTTCAAAAGTGTAGTTAGTAGCTGTCAACCCTCCCGTTTTTTCCGGGTTTCTCACGTATTTGAGCTGTTTTCCCGCTGTCTTCCTGTTTTAGTATTTTCCTGTAAAATATCCCGTATTTGAATCCTCTCATAACATTAACATTAGCCCTTCCATCGGACCTGTCAGTCTCGGTACTGTTGTCCTGTTGCCCTTCCAGCGAAACAGATGTTTTCTAAGCTTCGTTTTGCTTACTTGAAAGCAACCTTAGCGTGATGTTGGCCTCTTTAAGATAACAGCGTGGTTGTTGTGAGAGCACCATTTCATGGCAATCTGTAAGCAAAGTCACGTTAGATCTAGCTTCACATAGCTCGCTTAGTTAATGCAGCAGTTTTGTAGTACGAATTTTATCTGTCAGCAGAGGGATAGCAACAGAAAGATGAATGTTACATGAATGTTGAATGTTGCTGTTACACCCCACAATACAGCAACGGTTTACCATGGTTGAAATAGTAAATAAGACACACGACTAAGAGGGATGTTACGTCTATATACAGTGGGCAGTAGTCTGAGTAGCGGTAAAGGAGGCTGCCAACATGTCGCCATGCCAAGTTATGACGTCACGACGCCCAAGCCCTATTGTCACTGTAATTAATAGCTATTCCAATAAACACCCTTATATAAACATATAATATGACTATTTTCCATGTTAACGTTATATGTCAGTTGGACACCATTTTAATTGCTCCAATTTTGCTACAATAACTCAAAATGGCCATTTTTGGTTTCTTACAATGAATTGAGAGCAAAAGTATGAATATCATAAAGCCGGTATGTTTATGGTTGCATAAAACAGAGGTAAAATACAAGCAACAATAAAAACAAATCACATTAATTTTGATAAAGCAGAAATGTATTTTCGCGAGTGACAATAGGTGGCACACATTACAAAGTCCTGGCTGCGGAGGAAGAGGACACGGGTACTTGACTGGCCTGCCTGCTGTCCCGACCTGTCTCCAATACAGAATGTGTGGTGCATTTTGAAGCGCAAAATGCGACAACGAAGACCCCGTACGGTTGCCCACCTTAAGACTTGTTTGCAGCAAGAATGGGACAAAATTACACCTAGGTGGTGGGAATGCTCTGCCCTGGGTACAATTTACAATTTCGCAGAAGAAGAAGGAGGACTGAGATGTTGTGATCGTCACTTCCGGTAAGTACATGAGGCAGTGCGCGATTTGAGACAACACTACCCCGTCAAATTTTACGCACTATGCAAGTAAGTACATAGTGCACAAAGTGCACTTCTCTGAGTGCACTAAGGGAAGTGCGCGATTTGGGACACACCTATTGTGTCAGTTACAAAATTACAATAGGTGGTGGGAATGCTCTGCCCTGGGTACAATTTACAATTTCGCAGAAGAAGAAGGAGGACTGAGATGTTGTGATCGTCACTTCCGGTAAGTACATGAGGCAGTGCGCGATTTGAGACAACACTACCCCGTCAAATTTTACGCACTATGCAAGTAAGTACATAGTGCACAAAGTGCACTTCTCTGAGTGCACTAAGGGAAGTGCGCGATTTGGGACACACCTATTGTGTCAGTTACAAAATTACAATAGGTGGTGGGAATGCTCTGCCCTGGGTACAATTTACAATTTCGCAGAAGAAGAAGGAGGACTGAGATGTTGTGATCGTCACTTCCGGTAAGTACATGAGGCAGTGCGCGATTTGAGACAACACTACCCCGTCAAATTTTACGCACTATGCAAGTAAGTACATAGTGCACAAAGTGCACTTCTCTGAGTGCACTAAGGGAAGTGCGCGATTTGGGACACACCTATTGTGTCAGTTACAAAATTACAATAGGTGGTGGGAATGCTCTGCCCTGGGTACAATTTACAATTTCGCAGAAGAAGAAGGAGGACTGAGATGTTGTGATCGTCACTTCCGGTAAGTACATGAGGCAGTGCGCGATTTGAGACAACACTACCCCGTCAAATTTTACGCACTATGCAAGTAAGTACATAGTGCACAAAGTGCTTTACTGTTCCAAATTTTTTTGAAATGTGTTGCAAGAACCAAAATAGGAATTTTGAAAAAGAAAAAACAATAAAAATCATGAGGAACACATTCAATTATGTGCTGTTGTATTGTCTGCAATGAAATACAAGTCAAAGTACATTTAGAAATCACTACTTTCTTTTTTTATTTGTGTTTTCCATACTGTCCCAACTTTTTGTGATTTGGGGTTGTAAAAAAGGCAACAAAAAAGGTGACAAAACGTCTAAAAAAGGTGACAAAAATTTATAAAAAGGCAACAAAAACGTATGAAAAATGCAACAAAAAAGACACAAAAACATCTAAGAAAAGCGACAAAAACAGAGAAAAGCAAGAAAAATGTCTAAAAAGGCGACAAAAACGTCTAAGCAAGGCGATAAAAATGTCTAAGAAGGGCAACAAAAATGCAACAAAGAAAACAACAAAAGACAACAAAAATACGACAAAACAGACAACAAAAAGACAAGAAAAATATGACAAAAAACACGACAGACAACAAAAAAGACGACAAAAAAGAAAATGAAAAGAGGACAAAAAATACAACAAAAACAAGAAAAAGACAACAAAATGATGACAAAAGACAGCAAAAATAAGATTA
Organism: Gymnocephalus cernua; assembly: GCA_023631565.1. NCBI lineage: Eukaryota > Metazoa > Chordata > Actinopteri > Perciformes > Percidae > Gymnocephalus > Gymnocephalus cernua. The sequence goes on along the minus strand of CM042442.1, from coordinate 6,918,899 downwards.
AAAACAACAAAAAGATGAAAAAAAGAACAAAAAGACAACAAAAAAGACAGCAACAAGACATCAAAAAGACAACAAAAAAGACAAAAAGAAAAAGACAACAGACAACAAAAAAGACAGACAAAAAAGACAACAAAAAGACAACAAAAGACAACAAAAGACAACATGACAAAAAGACAACAAAGACAACAAGATGACAAAAAGACAACAAAATAGGCAAAAAAACGTCTGAAAAAGACAACAAAAAGGTCTAAAAAGGCAACGAAAAGTATCTAAAAAGGTGGCAAAAAGACAACAAAAAATACAACAAAAAAGATAAAACACTATAAAAGACATCAAAACGACAACCAAAAGATGACAAAAAAGAGAAGAAAAAGACAAAAAAGACAACACAAAGACGACAAAATGACAACAAAAAGATGACAAAAAAGACACCAAAAAGACGACAAAATGACAACAAAAAGACACAAAAAGACAAAAAAGACGACAAAAAACAAAAAGTAAAACAAAAAGACAACCAAAAAGACACCAAAAAGACGACAAAAAACAACAAAAAGTAAAACAAAAACACAACAAAAAAGACAACAGACAACAAAAAGACAACAAATGATGAAAAAAGACAACCAACAAGACAACAAAATGACGACAAAAACAACAAAAAAGATGTCAAAAAAGACAACACAAAGACGACAAATTAAAAAAAAGGCAACAAAAAGATGACAAAAAGATGACAAAAAAGACAACAAAAAGACAACAAGATGACAAAGACAACAAAATAGACAAAAAAGCGTCAGGAAAAAGGTGACAAAGGCAACAACAAGTATCTAAAAAAGGCGACAAAAAAGGCAACAAAAAGACAACACGATGACAAAAAGACAACAAAAAGGCAACAAAAACATCTAAGAAAGGCAACAAAATAGGCAACAAAAACGTCTGAAAAGGCGACAAAAAGTATCTAAAAAAGCAACAAAAAAGCAACAAAAAAGGCAACAAAAAGACGAAAAAAGACGACAAAAAAGATAAAAACACTACAAAAGACATAAAGACGACAAAAAAGAGAAGAAAAAGACAAAGACAATAAAAAGATGTCAAAAAAGACAACACAAAGACGACAAATTGACAAAAAAGGCAACAAAAAGACGACGAAAAGACGACAAAGACGACAGAAAGATGACAAAAAAGACAACAAAAAGACAACAGATGACAAAAAAGATGACAGAGTAAAACAAAAAGACGACAAAGACACCAAAAAAGATGCCAAAAAAGACAACAAAAAGACAACAGATGACAAAAAAGATGACAGAGTAAAACAAAAAGACGACAAAGACACCAAAAAAGATGCCAAAAAAGACAACAAAAAGACGACAAAAAGACAACAAAAAAGACAGCAATAAGACAAGACATCAAAAAGACAACAAAAAAAGACAAAAAGAAAAACGACAAAATAGACAACAAAAAGTGAAGCAAAAAGTAAAACAAAGACGACAAAAAAGACAACAAAAAAGACAACAGACAACAAAAAAGACAGACAAAAAAGACAACAAAAAGACAACAAATGATGAAAAAAGACAACCAACAAGACAACAAAATGACGACAAAAACAACAAAAAAGATGACAAAAAGGCAACAAAAAGACAACAAATGACGACAAAAAGACAACAAAAAAGACAACAAAAAGACAACAAATGATGAAAAAAGACAACCAACAAGACAACAAAATGATGACAAAAACAACAAAAAAGATGACAAAAAGGCAACAAAAAGGCAACAGAAAGACGAAAAAAAAGACAACAAATGGCGACAAAAAGACAACAAAAAAGACAACAAAAGACAACATGACAAAAAGACAACAAAGACAACAAAAAGACAACAAGATGACAAAAAGACAACAAAATAGGCAAAAAAACGTCTGAAAAAGACAACAAAAAGGTCTAAAAAGGCAACGAAAAGTATCTAAAAGGGTGGCAAAAAGACAACAAAAAATACAACAAAAAAGATAACAAAACACTATAAAAGACATCAAAACGACAACCAAAAGATGACAAAAAAGAGAAGAAAGACAAAAAAGACAATAAAAAATGTCAAAAAAGATAACACAAAGACGACAAATTGACAAAGACAACAAAATAGACAACAAAAACGTCTGAAAAAGGTGACACAAAGGTCGAAAAAGGCAACAAAAAGTATCTAAAAAGGCGAAAAAAAGACAACAGGATGACAAAAGACAACAAAATGTCTAAGAAAGGCAACAAAATAGGCAACAAAAACGTCTGAAAAGGTGACAAAAAGACAACAAAAAGGCGACAAAAACGTCTAAGGCAACAAAATAGGCAACAAAGATGTCTGAAAAGGCGACAAAAACGTCTAAAAATGCAACAATGTATCTTAAAAGGCAACAAAAAACAACAAAAAGACAACAAATGAAGAAAAAAGACAACCAACAGACCACCAACAGACAACAAAAAGACAACAAATGACGAAAAAAGACAACCAACAAGAAAACAAAATGACGACAAAAACAACAAAAAAGACGACAAAAACGTCTAAAAACCCAACAAAGTGTCTAAGGCGTCAAAAAAGGCGACAAAAAGACGACAAAAAGGCAACAAAAAGACAAAAAAAAACAAAGACGACAAAAAGACAACAAAAAAGACAACAAAAAGACAACATGACAAAAAGACAACAAAAAAGACAACAAGATGACCAAAAGACAAGAAAAAGGCGACAAAAAAGCCGACCACAACGTCTAAGAAAGGCGACAAAGAGACGACAAAAGACAACAAAAAGATGACAAAAAAGACACCAAAAAGACGACAAAATGACAACAAAAAGACACAAAAAGACAAAAAAGACGACAAAAAACAACAAAAAGTAAAACAAAAAGACAACCAAAAAGACACCAAAAAGACGACAAAAAACAACAAAAAGTAAAACAAAAACACAACAAAAAAGACAACAGACAACAAAAAGACAACAAATGACAAAAAAAGACAACCAACAAGACAACAAAATGACGACAAAAACAACAAAAAAGATGTCAAAAAAGACAACACAAAGACGACAAATTAAAAAAAGGCAACAAAAAGATGACAAAAAGATGACAAAAAAGACAACAAAAAGACAACAAGATGACAAAGACAACAAAATAGACAAAAAAGCGTTAGGAAAAAGGTGACAAAGGCAACAACAAGTATCTAAAAAAGGCGACAAAAAAGGCAACAAAAAGACAACACGATGACAAAAAGACAACAAAAAGGCAACAAAAACATCTAAGAAAGGCAACAAAATAGGCAACAAAAACGTCTGAAAAGGCGACAAAAACGTCTAAAAAGGCAACAAAAAGTATCTAAAAAAGCAACAAAAAAGCAACAAAAAAGGCAACAAAAAGACGAAAAAAGACGACAAAAAAGATAAAAACACTACAAAAGACATAAAGACGACAAAAAAGAGAAGAAAAAGACAAAGACAATAAAAAGATGTCAAAAAAGACAACACAAAGACGACAAATTGACAAAAAAGGCAACAAAAAGACGACGAAAAGACGACAAAGACGACAGAAAGATGACAAAAAAGACAACAAAAAGACAACAGATGACAAAAAAGATGACAGAGTAAAACAAAAAGATGACAAAGACACCAAAAAAGATGCCAAAAAAGACAACAAAAAGACGACAAAAAGACAACAAAAAAGACAGCAATAAGACAAGACATCAAAAAGACAACAAAGACAAAAAGAAAAACGACAAAATAGACAACAAAAAGTAAAACAAAAAGTAAAACAAAGACGACAAAAAAGACAACAAAAAAGACAACAGACAACAAAAAAGACAGACAAAAAAGACAACAAAAAGACAACAAATGACGAAAAAAGACAACCAACAAGACAACAAAATGACGACAAAAACAACAAAAAAGATGACAAAAAGGCAACAAAAAGACGACAAATGACGACAAAAAGACTACAAAACAGACAACAAAAAGACAAGAAAAATATGACAAAAATCACGACAGACAACAAAAAAGACGACAAAAAAGACAATGAAAAGAGGACAAAAAATACAACAAAAACAAGAAAAAGACAACAAAATGATGACAAAAGACAGCAAAAATAAGATTAAAAACAACAAAAAGATGAAAAAAAAGAACAAAAAGACAACAAAAAAGACAGCAACAAGACATCAAAAAGACAACAAAAAAGACAAAAAGAACGTCTGAAAAAGACAACAAAAAGGTCTAAAAAGGCAACGAAAAGTATCTAAAAAGGTGGCAAAAAGACAACAAAAAATACAACAAAAAAGATAACAAAACACTATAAAAGACATCAAAACGACAACCAAAAGATGACAAAAAAGACAATAAAAAATGTCAAAAAAGACAACACAAAGACGACAAATTGACAAAAAAAGGCAACAAAAAGATGACAAAAAGACAACAAAAAAGACAACAAAAAGACAACAAGATGACAAAGACAACAAAAACGTCTGAAAAAGGCGACACAAAGGTCGAAAAAGGCAACAAAAAGTATCTAAAAAGGCGAAAAAAAGACAACAGGATGACAAAAGACAACAAAATGTCTAAGAAAGGCAACAAAATAGGCAACAAAAACGTCTGAAAAGGTGACAAAAAGGATGACAAAAAGACAACAAAAAGGCGACAAAAACGTCTAAGGCAACAAAATAGGCAACAAAGATGTCTGAAAAGGCGACAAAAACGTCTAAAAATGCAACAATGTATCTTAAAAGGCAACAAAAAACAACAAAAAGACAACAAATGAAGAAAAAAGACAACCAACAGACCACCAACAGACAACAAAAAGACAACAAATGACGAAAAAAGACAACCAACAAGAAAACAAAATGACGACAAAAACAACAAAAAAGACGACAAAAACGTCTAAAAACCCAACAAAGTGTCTAAGGCGTCAAAAAAGGCGACAAAAAGACGACAAAAAGGCAACAAAAAGACAAAAAAAAAACAAAGACGACAAATGACGACAAAAAGACAACAAAAAAGACAACAAAAAAGACAACAAAAAGACAACATGACAAAAAAACAACAAAAAAGACAACAAGATGACCAAAAGACAAGAAAAAGGCGACAAAAAAGCCGACCACAACGTCTAAGAAAGGCGACAAAGAGACAACAAAAGACAACAAAAAGATGACAAAAAAGACACCAAAAAGACGACAAAATGACAACAAAAAGACACAAAAAGACAAAAAAGACGACAAAAGACGACAAAAAACAAAAAGACAACCAAAAAGACACCAAAAAGACGACAAAAAACAACAAAAAGTAAAACAAAAACACAACAAAAAAGACAACAGACAACAAAAAGACAACAAATGACGAAAAAAGACAACCAACAAGACAACAAAATGACGACAAAAACAACAAAAAAGATGTCAAAAAGGCAACAAAAAGACGACAAATGACGACAAAAAGACAACAAAAAAGACAACAAAAAGACAACAAATGATGAAAAAAGACAACCAACAAGACAACAAAATGATGACAAAAACAACAAAAAAGATGACAAAAAGGCAACAAAAAGGCAACAGAAAGACGAAAAAAAAGACAAATGGCGACAAAAAGACAACAAAAAAGACAACAAAAGACAACATGACAAAAAGACAACAAAGACAACAAAAAGACAACAAGATGACAAAAAGACAACAAAATAGGCAAAAAAACGTCTGAAAAAGACAACAAAAAGGTCTAAAAAGGCAACGAAAAGTATCTAAAAAGGTGGCAAAAAGACAACAAAAAATACAACAAAAAAGATAACAAAACACTATAAAAGACGACAAAATGACAACAAAAAGATGACAAAAAAGACACCAAAAAGACGACAAAATGACAACAAAAAGACACAAAAAGACAAAAAAGACGACAAAAGACGACAAAAAACAAAAAGTAAAACAAAAAGACAACCAAAAAGACACCAAAAAGACGACAAAAAACAACAAAAAGTAAAACAAAAACACAACAAAAAAGACAACAGACAACAAAAAGACAACAAATGACGAAAAAAGACAACCAACAAGACAACAAAATGACGACAAAAACAACAAAAAAGATGTCAAAAAAGACAACACAAAGACGACAAATTAAAAAAAAGGCAACAAAAAGATGACAAAAAAGACAACAAAAAGACAACAAGATGACAAAGACAACAAAATAGACAAAAAAGCGTCAGGAAAAAGGTGACAAAGGCAACAACAAGTATCTAAAAAAGGCGACAAAAAAGGCAACAAAAAGACAACACGATGACAAAAAGACAACAAAAAGGCAACAAAAACATCTAAGAAAGGCAACAAAATAGGCAACAAAAACGTCTGAAAAGGCGACAAAAACGTCTAAAAAGGCAACAAAAAGTATCTAAAAAAGCAACAAAAAAGGCAACAAAAAGACGAAAAAAGACAAAAAAGATAAAAACACTACAAAAGACATAAAGACGACAAAAAAGAGAAGAAAAAGACAAAGACAATAAAAAGATGTCAAAAAAGACAACACAAAGACGACAAATTGACAAAAAAGGCAACAAAAAGACGACGAAAAGACGACAAAGACGACAGAAAGATGACAAAAAAGACAACAAAAAGACAACAGATGACAAAAAAGATGACAGAGTAAAACAAAAAGAGGACAAAGACACCAAAAAAGATGCCAAAAAAGACAACAAAAAGACGACAAAAAGACAACAAAAAAGACAGCAATAAGACAAGACATCAAAAAGACAACAAAAAAAGACAAAAAGAAAAACGACAAAATAGACAACAAAAAGTAAAACAAAAAGTAAAACAAAGACGACAAAAAAGACAACAAAAAAGACAACAGACAACAAAAAAGACAGACAAAAAAGACAACAAAAAGACAACAAATGATGAAAAAAGACAACCAACAAGACAACAAAATGACGACAAAAACAACAAAAAAGATGACAAAAAGGCAACAAAAAGACGACAAATGACGACAAAAAGACAACAAAAAAGACAACAAATGATGAAAAAAGACAACCAACAAGACAACAAAATGACGACAAAAACAACAAAAAAGACGACAAAAACGTCTAAAAACCCAACAAAGTGTCTAAGGCGTCAAAAAAGGCGACAAAAAGACGACAAAAAGGCAACAAAAAGACAACAAGATGACAAAGACAACAAAATAGACAAAAAAGCGTTAGGAAAAAGGTGACAAAGGCAACAACAAGTATCTAAAAAAGGCGACAAAAAACAACAAAAAGACAACAAATGAAGAAAAAAGACAACCAACAGACCACCAACAGACAACAAAAAGACAACAAATGACGAAAAAAGACAACCAACAAGAAAACAAAATGACGACAAAAACAACAAAAAAGACGACAAAAACGTCTAAAAACCCAACAACGTGTCTAAGGCGTCAAAAAAGGCGACAAAAAGACGACAAAAAGGCAACAAAAAGACAAAAAAAAACAAAGACGACAAATGACGACAAAAAGACAACAAAAAAGACAACAAAAAGACAACATGACAAAAAGACAACAAAAAAGACAACAAGATGACCAAAAGACAAGAAAAAGGCGACAAAAAAGCCGACCACAACGTCTAAGAAAGGCGACAGAGACGACAAAAGACAACAAAAAGATGACAAAAAAAACACCAAAAAGACGACAAAATGACAACAAAAAGACACAAAAAGACAAAAAAGACGACAAAAAACAACAAAAAGTAAAACAAAAAGACAACCAAAAAGACACCAAAAAGACGACAAAAAACATCAAAAAGTAAAACAAAAACACAACAAAAAAGACAACAGACAACAAAAAGACAACAAATGACAAAAAAAGACAACCAACAAGACAACAAAATGACGACAAAAACAACAAAAAAGATGTCAAAAAAGACAACACAAAGACGACAAATTAAAAAAAAGGCAACAAAAAGATGACAAAAAAGACAACAAAAAGACAACAAGATGACAAAGACAACAAAATAGACAAAAAAGCGTTAGGAAAAAGGTGACAAAGGCAACAACAAGTATCTAAAAAAGGCGACAAAAAAGGCAACAAAAAGACAACACGATGACAAAAAGACAACAAAAAGGCAACAAAAACATCTAAGAAAGGCAACAAAATAGGCAACAAAAACGTCTGAAAAGGCGACAAAAACGTCTAAAAAGGCAACAAAAAGTATCTAAAAAAGCAACAAAAAAGCAACAAAAAAGGCAACAAAAAGACGAAAAAAGACGACAAAAAAGATAAAAACACTACAAAAGACATAAAGACGACAAAAAAGAGAAGAAAAAGACAAAGACAATAAAAAGATGTCAAAAAAGACAACACAAAGACGACAAATTGACAAAAAAGGCAACAAAAAGACGACGAAAAGACGACAAAGACGACAGAAAGATGACAAAAAAGACAACAAAAAGACAACAGATGACAAAAAAGATGACAGAGTAAAACAAAAAGAGGACAAAGACACCAAAAAAGATGCCAAAAAAGACAACAAAAAGACGACAAAAAGACAACAAAAAAGACAGCAATAAGACAAGACATCAAAAAGACAACAAAAAAAGACAAAATAGACAACAAAAAGTAAAACAAAAAGGCGACAAAAAAGCCGACCACAACGTCTAAGAAAGGCGACAAAGAGACGACAAAAGACAACAAAAAGATGACAAAAAAAACACCAAAAAGACGACCAAAATGACAACAAAAAGACACAAAAAGACAAAAAAGACGACAAAAGACAACAAAAAACAAAAAGTAAAACAAAAAGACAACCAAAAAGACACCAAAAAGACAACAAAAAACAACAAAAAGTAAAACAAAAACACAACAAAAAAGACAACAGACAACAAAAAGACAACAAATGACAAAAAAAGACAACCAACAAGACAACAAAATGACGACAAAAACAACAAAAAAGATGTCAAAAAAGACAACACAAAGACGACAAATTAAAAAAAAGGCAACAAAAAGATGACAAAAAAGACAACAAAAAGACAACAAGATGACAAAGACAACAAAATAGACAAAAAAGCGTTAGGAAAAAGGTGACAAAGGCAACAACAAGTATCTAAAAAAGGCGACAAAAAAGGCAACAAAAAGACAACACGATGACAAAAAGACAACAAAAAGGCAACAAAAACATCTAAGAAAGGCAACAAAATAGGCAACAAAAACGTCTGAAAAGGCGACAAAAACGTCTAAAAAGGCAACAAAAAGTATCTAAAAAAGCAACAAAAAAGCAACAAAAAAGGCAACAAAAAGACGAAAAAAGACGACAAAAAAGATAAAAACACTACAAAAGACATAAAGACGACAAAAAAGAGAAGAAAAAGACAAAGACAATAAAAAGATGTCAAAAAAGACAACACAAAGACGACAAATTGACAAAAAAGGCAACAAAAAGACGACGAAAAGACGACAAAGACGACAGAAAGATGACAAAAAAGACAACAAAAAGACAACAGATGACAAAAAAGATGACAGAGTAAAACAAAAAGAGGACAAAGACACCAAAAAAGATGCCAAAAAAGACAACAAAAAGACGACAAAAAGACAACAAAAAAGACAGCAATAAGACAAGACATCAAAAAGACAACAAAAAAAGACAAAAAGAAAAACGACAAAATAGACAACAAAAAGTAAAACAAAAAGGCGACAAAAAAGCCGACCACAACGTCTAAGAAAGGCGACAAAGAGACGACAAAAGACAACAAAAAGATGACAAAAAAAACACCAAAAAGACGACAAAATGACAACAAAAAGACACAAAAAGACAAAAAAGACGACAAAAAACAACAAAAAGTAAAACAAAAAGACAACCAAAAAGACACCAAAAAGACGACAAAAAACATCAAAAAGTAAAACAAAAACACAACAAAAAAGACAACAGACAACAAAAAGACAACAAATGACAAAAAAAGACAACCAACAAGACAACAAAATGACGACAAAAACAACAAAAAAGATGTCAAAAAAGACAACACAAAGACGACAAATTAAAAAAAAGGCAACAAAAAGATGACAAAAAAGACAACAAAAAGACAAGATGACAAAGACAACAAAATAGACAAAAAAGCGTTAGGAAAAAGGTGACAAAGGCAACAACAAGTATCTAAAAAAGGCGACAAAAAAGGCAACAAAAAGACAACACGATGACAAAAAGACAACAAAAAGGCAACAAAAACATCTAAGAAAGGCAACAAAATAGGCAACAAAAACGTCTGAAAAGGCGACAAAAACGTCTAAAAAGGCAACAAAAAGTATCTAAAAAAGCAACAAAAAAGCAACAAAAAAGGCAACAAAAAGACGAAAAAAGACGACAAAAAAGATAAAAACACTACAAAAGACATAAAGACGACAAAAAAGAGAAGAAAAAGACAAAGACAATAAAAAGATGTCAAAAAAGACAACACAAAGACGACAAATTGACAAAAAAGGCAACAAAAAGACGACGAAAAGACGACAAAGACGACAGAAAGATGACAAAAAAGACAACAAAAAGACAACAGATGACAAAAAAGATGACAGAGTAAAACAAAAAGAGGACAAAGACACCAAAAAAGATGCCAAAAAAGACAACAAAAAGACGACAAAAAGACAACAAAAAAGACAGCAATAAGACAAGACATCAAAAAGACAACAAAAAAAGACAAAAAGAAAAACGACAAAATAGACAACAAAAAGTAAAACAAAAAGTAAAACAAAGACGACAAAAAAGACAACAAAAAAGACAACAGACAACAAAAAAGACAGACAAAAAAGACAACAAAAAGACAACAAATGATGAAAAAAGACAACAAAATGACGACAAAAACAACAAAAAAGATGACAAAAAGGCAACAAAAAGACGACAAATGACGACAAAAAGACAACAAATGATGAAAAAAGACAACCAACAAGACAACAAAATGATGACAAAAACAACAAAAAAGATGACAAAAAGGCAACAAAAAGGCAACAGAAAGACGAAAAAAAAGACAACAAATGTCGACAAAAAGACAACAAAAAAGACAACAAAAGACAACATGACAAAAAGACAACAAAGACAACAAAAAGACAACAAGATGACAAAAAGACAACAAAATAGGCAAAAAAACGTCTGAAAAAGACAACAAAAAGGTCTAAAAAGGCAACGAAAAGTATCTAAAAAGGTGGCAAAAAGACAACAAAAAATACAACAAAAAAGATAACAACACTATAAAAGACATCAAAACGACAACCAAAAGATGACAAAAAAGAGGAGAAAAAGACAAAAAAGACAACACAAAGACGACAAAATGACAACAAAAAGATGACAAAAAAGACACCAAAAAGACGACAAAATGACAACAAAAAGACACAAAAAGACAAAAAAGACGACAAAAGACGACAAAAAACAAAAAGTAAAACAAAAAGACAACCAAAAAGACACCAAAAAGACGACAAAAAACAACAAAAAGTAAAACAAAAACACAACAAAAAAGACAACAGACAACAAAAAGACAACAAATGACGAAAAAAGACAACCAACAAGACAACAAAATGACGACAAAAACAACAAAAAAGATGTCAAAAAAGACAACACAAAGACGACAAATTAAAAAAAAGGCAACAAAAAGATGACAAAAAAGACAACAAAAAGACAACAAGATGACAAAGACAACAAAATAGACAAAAAAGCGTCAGGAAAAAGGTGACAAAGGCAACAACAAGTATCTAAAAAAGGCGACAAAAAAGGCAACAAAAAGACAACACGATGACAAAAAGACAACAAAAAGGCAACAAAAACATCTAAGAAAGGCAACAAAATAGGCAACAAAAACGTCTGAAAAGGCGACAAAAACGTCTAAAAAGGCAACAAAAAGTATCTAAAAAAGCAACAAAAAAGGCAACAAAAAGACGAAAAAAGACAAAGATAAAAACACTACAAAAGACATAAAGACGACAAAAAAGAGAAGAAAAAGACAAAGACAATAAAAAGATGTCAAAAAAGACAACACAAAGACGACAAATTGACAAAAAAGGCAACAAAAAGACGACGAAAAGACGACAAAGACGACAGAAAGATGACAAAAAAGACAACAAAAAGACAACAGATGACAAAAAAGATGACAGAGTAAAACAAAAAGAGGACAAAGACACCAAAAAAGATGCCAAAAAAGACAACAAAAAGACGACAAAAAGACAACAAAAAAGACAGCAATAAGACAAGACATCAAAAAGACAACAAAAAAAGACAAAAAGAAAAACGACAAAATAGACAACAAAAAGTAAAACAAAAAAGTAAAACAAAGACGACAAAAAAGACAACAAATAAGACAACAGACAACAAAAAAGACAGACAAAAAAGACAACAAAAAGACAACAAATGATGAAAAAAGACAACCAACAAGACAACAAAATGACGACAAAAACAACAAAAAAGATGACAAAAAGGCAACAAAAAGACGACAAATGACGACAAAAAGACAACAAAAAAGACAACAAATGATGAAAAAAGACAACCAACAAGACAACAAAATGACGACAAAAACAACAAAAAAGACGACAAAAACGTCTAAAAACCCAACAAAGTGTCTAAGGCGTCAAAAAAGGCGACAAAAAGACGACAAAAAGGCAACAAAAAGACAAAAAAAAAACAAAGACGACAAATGACGACAAAAAGACAACAAAAAAGACAACATGACAAAAAGACAACAAAAAAGACAACAAGATGACCAAAAGACAAGAAAAAGGCGACAAAAAAGCCGACCACAACGTCCAAGAAAGGCGACAAAGAGACGACAAAAGACAACAAAAAGATGACAAAAAAGACACCAAAAAGACGACAAAATGACAACAAAAAGACACAAAAAGACAAAAAAGACGACAAAAAACAACAAAAAGTAAAACAAAAAGACAACCAAAAAGACGACAAAAAACAACAAAAAGTAAAACAAAAACACAACAAAAAAGACAACAGACAACAAAAAGACAACAAATGACGAAAAAAGACAACCAACCAGACAACAAAATGACGACAAAAACAACAAAAAAGATGTCAAAAAAGACAACACAAAGACGACAAATTAAAAAAAAGGCAACAAAAAGATGACAAAAAGATGACAAAAAAGACAACAAAAAGACAACAAGATAACAAAGACAACAAAATAGACAAAAAAGCGTCAGGAAAAAGGTGACAAAGGCAACAACAAGTATCTAAAAAAGGCGACAAAAAAGGCAACAAAAAGACAACACGATGACAAAAAGACAACAAAAAGGCAACAAAAACATCTAAGAAAGGCAACAAAATAGGCAACAAAAACGTCTGAAAAGGCGACAAAAACGTCTAAAAAGGCAACAAAAAGTATCTAAAAAAGCAACAAAAAAGCAACAAAAAAGGCAACAAAAAGACGAAAAAAGACGACAAAAAAGATAAAAACACTACAAAAGACATAAAGACGACAAAAAAGAGAAGAAAAAGACAAAGACAATAAAAAGATGTCAAAAAAGACAACACAAAGACGACAAATTGACAAAAAAGGCAACAAAAAGACGACGAAAAGACGACAAAGACGACAGAAAGATGACAACAAAAAGTCTGAAAAAGGCGACACAGAGATCTAAAAAGGCAACAAAAAGTATCTAAAAAGGCGACAAAAAAAGCAACAAAAAGATAACAGGATGACAAAAAGACGACAAAAAAATAAAAACACTACAACAGACATAAAGACGACAAAAAAGAGAAGAAAAAGACAAAAAAGACCATAAAAAAAGACAACACAAAGACGACAAATTGACAAAAAAGGCAACAAAAAGACGACAAAGACACCAAAAAAGACGACAAAAAGACAACAAAAAGACAACAGATGACAAAAAAGATGACAGAGTAAAACAAAAAGACGACAAATGACGAAAAAAAGACAACAAAAAGACAACAAAAAAGAAAACAAAAAGATGACAAAAAGACAACAAAAAGGACAGCAACAAGACATCAAAAAGACAAAAAGAAAAACGACAAAATAGACGACAAAAAGTAAGACAACAAAGGCAACAAAAAGTATCTTAAAAGGCGACAAAAATGGCAACAAAAGGACGACAAAAAGACAACAGGATGACAAAAAGACAACAAAAAGGAGACAAAAATGTCTAAGAAAGGCAGCAAAATAGGCAACAAAAACATCTGAAAAGGTGAAAAAAACGTCTAAAAAGGCAACAAAAAGTATCTAAAAAGGCGACAAAAACGGCAACAAAAAGACGAAAAAAAGACAAAAAGATAAAAACACTACAAAACACATCAAAACGAAAACCAAAAGATGACAAAAAAAAAAAGAGTAGAAAAAGACAAAAAGGACAATAAAAAGATGTCAAAAAGATGTCAAAAAGACAACACAAAGACGACAAATTGACAAAAAAGGCAACAAAAAGATAACAAAAAGACGACAAAAAGACAAGAAAAACACAACTAAAAAGACAACAAAAAGACAAGAAAAACACAACAAAAAAGAAAACAGACAACAAAAAGACAACAAAAAAAGAAAACAAACAGACAACAAAATGACGACAAAAACAAAAAAGATGTTAAAATCGCAACAAAAACGTCTAAAAACCCAAGAAAGAGTAAAACAAAAAGACGACAAAGACACCAAAAACGACGCCAAAGAAGACAACAAAAAGACATCAAAAAGACAACAAAAAAACGGCAACAAGACAAGACATAAAAAAGACAACAAAAAAAGACAAGAAAAACGACAAAATAGACAACAAAAAGTAAAACAAAAAGTAAAACTGTTGTGGTAAGTAGGGAATTGTTGGACCCAAAATGCAGAGAACACGGAGGCAGGAAGGCAGGAGAGTGTCAAAAAAAAAGATTTAATAAAAAGGCTAAGTACTGACCAAAACACAAGGAATCCAAAAAGTGTAAAAGAAAATCCGAAAGAAACCAACAAAGAAGAAAATCCAAAGAAACGGGGAAATCCAAAATGGGAACACAGAACAGAGTTAAAGAGCAGGAGCACAAGCAGAACGAACAGGAACACAAAACCAAAAACAGCATACAATGATCCGACACAGGACAAGGGGAACACACAGACTAAATACAGAGGATAACGAGGAAACAAGAGGCAGGTGACACAAGGGCTGGGAAACAGGTGGAAAACATAAGACAATCACAAGAGCGGGAAAAACCAAAAGACAGGAAGTAAAACCAGACACGACTAGGGAGAAAAACCAGACTTCAAAATAAAACAGGAAACTAAATACAAAACAGACTACCAAAATAAGACAAAAACCCCAAAACCATAACAGTACCCCCCCCCCCCCAAGGGACAGATCCCAGATGTCCAAAAACAGAGCAGAAAAAAAAAGGCAATCCAGGGAGGGCGGAGGGGGTCCGGAGGAGGGACAACAAAAAACCAACCCAGGGAGGGCGGAGGGGGTCCGGAGGAGGGACAACAAAAAACCAACCCAGGGAGGGCGGAGGGGGTCCGGAGGAGGGAAAAAGTCACTGGGCATAGGGAACAGAGGGCCCTGGGGCACAGGGAACAGAGAGCCCTGGGGCACAGGGAACAGAGAGCCCTGGGGCACAGGGAACAGAGAGCCCTGGGGCACAGGGAACAGAGAGCCCTGGGGCACAGGGGACAGAGAGCGCTGGGGCACAGGGGACAGAGAGCGCTGGGGCACAGGGAACGAAGAGCGCTGGGGCACAGGAGGCAGAGAGCCGGAGAGGCCCAGGGGAAACAGAGGGCCAGAGAGGCCTGAGGGAAAACCAGAGAACCACTAGGGACAGGGAGCTGAGGGAGGCCTCGGCAAGAGGGGAACTCCCAGGCAGCTGGCGGCAAAGATGGAGCCCCTCAGGGGGCAGAGCAAGATGTCGAGGGCTCCGAGGCGGTCTGCAGCGACGGCGAAACCCCTCAGGCGGCAGAGCAGGACGTCGAGGGCTCCGAGGCGGCCTGCAGCGAAGGCGATATCCCTCAGGTGGCCGAACTGGACAGCGAAGGTGGAGCCCCTCAGGCGGCCGAGCAGGACGTCGAGGGCTCCGAGGCGGCCTGCAGCGAAGGCGATATCCCTCAGGTGGCCGAACTGGACAGCGAAGGTGGAGCCGCTCAGGCGGCCGAGCAGGACGTCGAGGGCTCCGAGGCGGTCTGCAGCGATGGCGAAACCCCTCAGGCGGCCGAGAAGGACGTCGATGGCTCCGAGGTGGCCTGCAGCGACGGCGAAACCCCTCAGGCGGCAGAGCAGGACGTCGAGGGTCGCCGGTGGCGAAGGCGATATCCCTCTTGAGGCCGGCGGCGACGAAGATCTCCCTTCTGAGGCCGGGCAGGCGAAGGGTCAGCTGGGGAGCCAGACGACGAGTCGGCTGAACTGGAGACAGGCGACGAGTCAGCTGGGCTGGAGACAGGCGACAGGTAAGTCGGACCGACGATAGGCGCAGAAGTCGACTGGATCGCCGACTGGACATGAGGGGCAGGTGTCGGCCGAACCGCCGACTGGACACGAGGGGCAGGAGTCGGCCGGACCGCCGACTGGACACGAGGGGCAGGAGTCGGCCGGACCACCGACAAACCATGAGGGGTCAGAATCTCAGGTAAGCCGCTAGCCGGCCGGGGTAGAAGGAGGCTGCTAGCCGGCCGGGAAGCAAGGGACTCTGGGGGCTCGCTAAACGGCCGAGACACAGGGAACTCTGGGTGACCGCTACACGGCCGGGACTCTAGGAACTCTGGGGGGCCGCTACACGGCCGGGACTCTAGGAACTCTGGGGAGCCGCTACACGGCCGGGACTCTAGGAACTCTGGGTGACCGCTACACGGCAGGGACTCTAGGAACTCTAGGGAGTCGCTACACGGCCAGGACGCTAGGAACTCTGGGGCGTTTACCAACGGCAAAGTCTCTGTGACAGTCTCAGAAGCGCTGACCAATGGCAAGGTCTCTGGAGAGCTGCAATCCAGCAAGGCCACTGGGGAGCCTGAGGTCAGCAACGTCTCTCGGGCAGTCTCTGGGATGCTGACCAGTGACCAAGTCTCTGGGGTGCGGAAACCCCACAACGTCACTGGGGCACCAGAGGCCAACAAAGTCTCTCGGGCAGTCTCTGGGATTCTGACCAAGGGCAAAGTCTCTGGAGCGCTGACCAAGGGCAAAGTCTCTGGAGCGCTGACCAAGGGCAAAGTCTCTGGAGCGCTGACCAACAAAGTCTCTGGAGCGCTGACCAACAAAGTCTCTGGGGCGCTGACCAACAAAGACTCAGGGGCGCTGGGCACCGTCAGCATAGACTCTGGGAGAAGCGTCAGCGTAGACTCTGGGAGAAGCGTCAGCGTAGACTCTGGGAGAAGCGTCAGCGTAGACTCTGGGAGAAGCGTCAGCGTAGACTCTGGGAGAAGCGTCAGCGTAGACTCTGGGAGAAGCGTCAGCGTAGACTCTGGGAGAAGCGTCAGCGTAGACTCTGGGAGAAGCGTCAGCGTAGACTCTGGGAGAAGCGTCAGCGTAGACTCTGGGAGAAGCGTCAGCGTAGACTCTGGGAGAAGCGTCAGCGTAGACTCTGGGAGAAGCGTCAGCGTAGACTCTGGGAGAAGCGTCAGCGTAGACTCTGGGAGAAGCGTCAGCGTAGACTCTGGGAGAAGCGTCAGCGTAGACTCTGGGAGAAGCGTCAGCGTCGACTCTGGGAGAAGCGTCAGCGTCGACTCTGGGAGAAGCGTCAGCGTCGACTCTGGGAGATGCGTCAGCGGAGGATCTGGACAGCTGGAAGTCAGCGAAGGCTCTGGACGGCTGGACGGCAGCGAAGGCTCTGGACGGCTGGACGGCAGCGGAGGCTCTGGACGGCTGGGCGTCAGCGGAGGCTCTGGTAGGTAGGACTGGGTCTGGTGACAGGGACCATGTCGTTTCTTCCTCCGCCGACGGCCTCCATGGGTTGACCCTGGAATGACGGTAGGCGGATGTTCAGGAACGTTGGATATTGGTGTGGGCAGAGAAACCGGTTGGGTGATGGACAAAACCCCTGTAGATAGCATGATTGCAGGCTTGGAGAAGCAAAACCCCTTAGCAGTGGAATGAGCTGGGGTGGAAATAAAGCGTTTAATCCAGTCCGGAACAGTGTCACTGAGCCAGGGCTTCTCTGACACCAACGCTCGTGCAAGTGACAGATAAGCCTCCCTCTGGCACAAACTGTCGGTTTCCTTCCACAAAGTCTTGAGCTCGATAATGTCACAGATTAACTCACCAAGTTCATCTGACATAAACTTAGGATCCATAGTTCAGGTTAGGCTAGGAGCAGCTAACCGCAGGAAAAACAAAAACTGGGAACCACCGGAAAACTGAAGCCTCTCTGCTGGGTCCAATTGTTCGGATCATTCTGTTGTGGTAAGTAGGGAATTGTTGGACCCAAAATGCAGAGAACACGGAGGCAGGAAGGCAGGAGAGTGTCAAAAAAAAGATTTATTAATAAAAAGGCTAAGTACTGACCAAAACACAAGGAATCCAAAAAGTGTAAAAGAAAATCCGAAAGAAACCAACAAAGAAGAAAATCCAAAGAAACGGGGAAATCCAAAATGGGAACACAGAACAGAGTTAAAGAGCAGGAGCACAAGCAGAACAAGCAGAACGAACAGGAACACAAAACCAAAAACAGCATACAATGATCCGACACAGGACAAGGGGAACACACAGACTAAATACAGAGGATAACGAGGAAACAAGAGGCAGGTGACACAAGGGCTGGGAAACAGGTGGAAAACATCAGACAATCACAAGAGCGGGAAAAACCAAAAGACAGGAAGTAAAACCAGACACGACTAGGGAGAAAAACCAGACTTCAAAATAAAACAGGAAACTAAATACAAAACAGACTACCAAAATAAGACAAAAACCCCAAAACCATAACAAAAACAAAATGATGACAAAAACAACAAAAAAGATGTCAAAAAAGACAACACGAAGACGACAAATTGACAAAAAAGGCAACAAAAAGACGACAAAAAGACAACAAAAAGCCAAAAAGGTCGCCAAAAAAGGACAACAAAAAAGAGCAAAAAAGACAGCAAAAAGACAAGGCATCAAAAAGTCAACAAAAAAGACAAAAAGAAAAACGACAAAATAGACAACAAAATGTAAAACAAAAAGATGACAAAAAGACAATAAAAAGACAACAAAAACACAACAAAAAAGACAACAGACAACAACAAGACAACTAATGACGAAAAAGACAACCAACAAGACAACAAAATGACGACAAAAACAACAAAAAAAGATGACAAAAAGGCCACAAAGATGTCTAAAAACCCAACAAAAAGTGACTAAAAAGGCGACAAAATCGTCTAAATAAGGCGTCAAAATAGGCAACAAAAAGATCTGAAAAAGGCGACAAAAAGGTCTAAAAAGGCAACAAAAAGCATCTAAAAATGCGACAAAAAGGCAACAAAGAGATGACAATAAGACAACATGATGACAAAAAGACAACAAAAAGGCGACAAAAACCTCTAAGAAAGGCAACAAAATAGGCAACAAAACCATCTGAAAAGTATCTAAAAAGGGGACAAAAAAGGCAACAAAAAGACAAAAAAAAGATGAGAAAAAAGACAAAAACACTACAAAAGACATCAAAACGACGACAAAAAGACGACAAAAAGACAACAAAAAGACGACAAAAAGACAACAAAAAAGACAACAAAAAGACAACAAGATGACAGAAAGACAACAAAATAGACGACAAAAACATCTAAGGAAGTCAACAAATTAGGCAACTAAAAGGTCTGAAAATAAAAAGATAAAAAGGTTTAAAAAGGCGACAAAAAGGTCTAAAAAAGGTGTCAAAGATGTGTAAAAAAGCGAAAAAAGACAACAAAAAGACGAGAAATAAATAACAAAAAGACAACAAAGACAACAAATAAATAACAAAAAGACGACAAAAATACCCCTTAAAAGGGGACTCCCTGCCGAGTTCAATGATACATCACACAACACTCAAAGTCTTACAGTTCATTATTTGTGAAAGGGGGCGTGGCCAAAGCATAGGGGGCGGGTCAAACCATCACCAATGAAAAAAGAACTATCTGCTGAGTTCAATGATAGCTTACAAAATAGTGTACCTTAAATGGGTCACCAGTTATGAAAGTGGGCGTGGCTTAAGCATAGGGGGCGGGCCAAACCATCACCAATGAAGAAGGAACTTTCTGTTGAGTTCAATGATACCTCACACAAGGGTGTACTTTAAACAGTTCAAATATTATGAAAGGGGGCGTGGCCTGAATAAGTGGGCGTCGTTTAAGTATATGGGGCGGCTCAGTATCACATATAAACCACACATTATAAGTTTCATGAAAATCGGATGATGTTTGTCATATAAGGCATATTTCGTGTTGCCAGCGGGGGGCGCTATGACGAAATGTCAATTTTGGCCTGTAGGTGTCCTCAGGCCTGGACCCTTGTCAAACGTGAGAAGTTTCGGGCGGATATGACTAAGTACACTAACGTTAAAACAACTTCTTCGTTCATCGATGGATGCTCAAAGTGGCCGCCAAGCCACGCCCACACCGTTCGACGAAAAGTTTTTCTTTTAACAACTTTTCATCTTTAACGTGTTGAGATGGTCCAGACCAAATTTGAAGTCCATCAGATGAAATCTCTAGGAGGAGTTCGTTAAAGTATAGCACCTTGACTTTTAGGCCTACTTCCTGTTGCCACTAGGAGGCGCTATGACTTTGAGTAAATCTCGGTCCTTATATGTCCTCAGGGTTGGACTCTTATGAATCGTGAAAAGTTTCGAGCCAATTGGACAATGTACACTTGAGTTACACCCACTTCCTGTTTCGATGGCGAAACGCACAAAATGGCCCTATGACCAAAAGTTTTTCTTTTAGCAACTTTTCATCGTTAATGTCTTAAGATGGCACAGACCAAATTTGAAGTTGATCGGACGAAATTTCTAGGAGGAGTTCGTTAAAGTACGACATGTGGAAATGGCCAAAATCGCACTAATTTCGAACATTCAATTCAAAATGGCGGACTTCCTGTTGGGTTTAGGGTATGGCTCCAATGACATTTTCTGTACGTCTTGACATGGTACATATGTCTACCAAGTTTTGTGAGTTTACGTTAAACGTACTGCAGGGGCTCAATTTTGTTTAACTTTGTAGGGGGCGCTAGCGAGCCATTTTTGTGCGCCTATTCCCGAAATCCTTAAAATACGTAATTTTTAACCAGACTTGACGCGACCGCCAAATTTGGTGAGTTTTTGAATATGATAAGCCCCTTAAAAAGGCAATTCATTGCGCGGAAGAAGGAAGAAGAAGGAAGAAAGAAAGAATAATTAAAGCTGCAAGCAGCGATGGACGGGCCCTCGCTCCTCTGCGCGCGTCGGGGTTAGTGGCGGACGCCGCTCCTTGCGACCGTGCATCTGCACGGCACTCAGACGTTGCAAATCGTCGCCAATGAAAAGGGAACTCCCTGACGAGTTCAACGATACCTCACTCAAGACTCAATGTCGTACAGTTCATTATTTCTGAAAGGGGGCGTGGCTTAAACATAGGGGGCGGGCCAAACCATCACCAATGAAGAAGGAACTCTCTGCTGAGTTCAAAGATACCTCACAGAAGGGTGTACCTTAAACAGTTCAAATATTACGAAAGGGGGCGTGGCCTGAGTACGTGGGCGTGGTTAAAGTATATGGGGCGGCTCAGTATCACATATAGACCACACATTATAAGTTTCATGTAAATCGGATGATGTTTGTCATATAAGGCAGATTTTGTGTTGCCAGCGGGGGGCGCTATGACGAAATGTCAATTTTGGCCTGTAGGTGTCCTCAGGCCTGGACCCTTGTTAAACGTGAGAAGTTTCGGGCAGATATGACAACGTACACCAAAGTTACAACAACTTCTTTGTTCATCGAAGGATGCTCAAAATGGCCGCCACGCCACGCCCACGCCGTCTGACGAAAAGTTTTTCTTTTAACAACTTTTCATCGGTAAGGTGTTGTGATGGTACAGACCAAATTTGAAGTCCATCGGATGAAATCTCTAGGAGGAGTTCGTTAAAGTATAGCACCTTGAGTTTTTGGCCTACTTCCTGTTGCCACTAGGGGGCGCTATGACTTTGAGTAAATATCGGCCCGTATATGTCCTCAGGGTTGGACTCTTATGAATCTTGAAAAGTGTCGAGCCAATTGGACAATGGACACTTGAGTTACACCAACTTCCTGTTTCGATGGCGAAACGCACAAAATGGCCGCCCCGCCACGACCATGCCCTATGATCAAAAGTTTTTCTTTTTACAACTTTTCATCTATCATGTCTTAAGATGGCACAGACCAAATCTGAAGTTGATCGGATGAAATCTCTAGGAGGAGTTCGTTAAAGTACGACATGTGGAAATGGCCAAAATCGCACTAATTTCGAACTTTCAATTCAAAATGGCGGACTTCCTGTTGGGTTTAGCGTATGGCTCTAATGACGCTTTCTGTACGTCTTGACATGATACATAGGTGTACCAAGTTTCGTGAGTCTACGTTAAACGTACTGCAGGGGCTCAATTTTTTTAACTTTGTAGGGGGCGCTAGCGAGCCATTTTTGTGCGCCTATTCCCGAAACCCATAAAATACGTAATTTTTCACCAGACTTGACGCGACCGCCAAATTTGGTGAGTTTTTGAATATGTTAAGCCCCTCAAAAAGGCAATTCATTGCGCGGAAGAAAGAAAGAATAATAATTAAAGCTGCAAGCAGCGATGGACGGGCCCTCGCTCCTCTGCACGCGTTGGGGTTAGTGGCGGACGCCGCTCCTTGCGACCGTGCATCTGCACGGCACTCAGACGTTGCAAATCGTCGCCAATGAAAAGGGAACTCCCTGACGAGTTCAACGATACCTCACTCAAGACTCAATGTCGTACAGTTCATTATTTGTGAAAGGGGGCGTGGCCAAAGCATAGGGGGCGGGTCAAACCATCTCCAATGAAGAAGGAAATCTGCTGAGTTGAATGATACCTTACACAATAGTGTACCTTAAATGGGTCACCAGTTATGAAAGGGGGCGTGGCCAAAGCATAGGGGGCGGCCCAAACCATCACCAATGAAGAAGGAACTCTCTGCTGAGTTCAATGATACCTTACACAATAGTGTACCTTAAATGGGTCACCAGTTATGAAAGGGGGCGTGGCTTAAGTATAGGGGGCGGGCCAAACCATCACCAATGAAGAAGGAACTATCTGCTGAGTTCAATGATACCTCACACAAGGGTGTACCTTAAACAGTTCAAATATTAAGAAAGGGGGCGTAGCCTGAGTACGTGGGCGTGGTTAAAGTATATGGGGCGGCTCAGTACCACACACAGACCACACATTATAAGTTTCATGTAAATCGGATGATGTTTGTCATATAAGGCAGATTTCGTGTTGCCAGCGGGGGGCGCTATGATGAAATGTCAATTTCGGCCTGTAGGTGTCCTCAGGCCTGGACCCTTGTTAAACGTGAGAAGTTTCGGGCAGATATGACAACGTACACTAAAGTTACAACAACTTCTTTGTTCATCGAAGGATGCTCAAAATGGCCGCCACGCCACGCCCACGCCGTCTGACGAAAAGTTTTTCTTTTAACAACTTTTCATCGGAAAGGTGTTGTGATGGTACAGACCAAATTTGAAGTCCATCGGATGAAATCTCTAGGAGGAGTTCGTTAAAGTATAGCACCTTGACTTTTAGGCCTACTTCCTGTTGCCACTAGGGGGCGCTATGACTTTGAGTAAATATCGGACCGAATATGTCCTCAGGGTTGGACTATTATGAATCGTGAAAAGTTTCGAGCCAATTGGACAATGGACACCTGAGTTACACCAACTTCCTGTTTCGATGGCGAAACGCACAAAATGGCCGCCCCGCCACGGCCATGCCCTATGATCAAAAGTTTTTCTTTTTACAACTTTTCATCTCTAACATCTTAAGATGACACAGACCAAATTTGAAGTTGATCGGATGAAATCTCTAGGAGGAGTTCGTTAAAGTACGACATGTGGAAATGGCCAGAATCGCACTAATTTCGAACTTTCAATTCAAAATGGCGGACTTCCTGTTGGGTTTAGCGTATGGCTCTAATGACGCTTTCTGTACGTCTTGACATGATACATAGGTGTACCAAGTTTCGTGAGTCTACGTTAAACGTACTGCAGGGGCTCAATTTCTTTAACATTGTAGGGGGCGCTAGCGAGCCATTTTTGTGCGCCTATTCCCGAAACCCATAAAATACGTAATTTTTCACCAGACTTGACGCAACCGCCAAATTTGGTGAGTTTTTGAATATGTTAAGCCCCTCAAAAAGGCAATTCATTGCGCGGAAGAAAGAGGAATAATAATAATTAAAGCTGCAAGCAGCGATGGACGGGCCCTCGCTCCTCTGCGCGCGTCGGGGTTAGTGGCGGACGCCGCTCCTTGCGACCGTGCATCTGCACGGCACTCAGACGTTGCAAATCGTCGCCAATGAAAAGGGAACTCCCTGACGAGTTCAACGATACCTCACTCAAGACTCAATGTCGTACAGTTCATTATTTGTGAAATGGGGCGTGGCCAAAGCATAGGAGTTGGGGCAAACCATCACCAATGAAGAAGGAACTCTCTGCTGAGTTCAATGATACCTTACACAATAGTGTACCTTAAATGGGTCACCAGTTATGAAAGGGCGTGGCTTAAGCATAGGGGCGGGCCAAACCATCACCAATGAAGAAGGAACTCTCTGCTGAGTTCAACAATACCTTACACAATAGTGTCCCTAAAATGGGTCACCAGTTATGAAAGGGGGCGTGGCTTAAGCATAGGGGGCGGGCCAAACCATCACCAATGAAGAAGGAACTCTCTGCTGAGTTCAATGATACCTCACACAAGGGTGTAGCTTAAATGGGTCACCAATTATGAAAGGGGGCGTGGCTTAAGCATGGGGGGCGGGCCAAACCATCACCAATGAAGAAAGAACTCTCTGCTGAGTTCAATGATACCTCACTCAAGGGTGTACCTTAAACAGTTCAAATGTTATGAAAGGGGGCGTGTCCTGAGTAAGTGGGCGTGGTTAACGTATATGGGGCGGCTCAGTATCACATATAGACCACACATTATAAGTTTCATGTAAATCGGATGATGTTTGTCATATAAGGCAGATTTCGTGTTGCCAGGGGGGGGCGCTGTGACCAAATGTAAATTTTGGCCTGTAGGGGTCCTCAAGCCTGGACCCTTGTCAAACGTGAGAAGTTTCGGGCGGATATGACAACGTACACTAAAGTTACAACAACTTCTTCGTTCATCGAAGAATGGTCAAAATCGCCGCCACGCCACGCCCACACCGTCTGACGAAAAGTTTTTCTTTTAACAACTTTTCATCGTTTAGGTGTTGAGATGGTACAGACCAAATTTGAAGTCCATCGGATGAAATCTCTAGGAGGAGTTCGTTAAAGTATAGCACCTTGACTTTTAGGCCTACTTCCTGCTGCCACTAGGGGGCGCTATGACTTTGAGTAAATATCGGACGTTATATGTCCTCAGGGTGGGACTATTATGAATCGTGAAAAGTTTCGAGCCAATTGGACAATGGACACTTGAGTTACACCAACTTCCTGTTTCGATGGCGAAACGCACAAAATGGCCGCCCTGCCACGGCCATGCCCTATGATCAAAAGTTTTTCTTTTTACAACTTTTCATCTATCATATCTTAAGATGGCACAGACCAAATTTGAAGTTGATCGGATGAAATCTCTAGGAGGAGTTCGTTAAAGTACGACATGTGGAAATGGCCAGAATCGCACTAATTTCGAACATTCAATTCAAAATGGCGGACTTCCTGTTTGGTTTCAGGTATGGCTCCAATGACATTTTATATACGTCTTTACATAGTACATATGTGTACCAAGTTTCGTAAGTCTACGTTAAACGCACTGCAGGGGCTCAATTGTTTTTACTTTGTAGGGGGCGCTAGCGAGCCATTTTTGTGCGACTATTCCCGAAACCCTTAAAATACATAATTTTTCACCAGACTTGACGCGACCGCCAAATTTGGTGAGTTTTTGAATATGTTAAGCCCCTCAAAAAGGCAATTCATTGCGCGGAAGAAAGAAAGAAAGAAAGAAAGAAAGAAAGAAAGAAAGAAAGAAAGAAAGAAAGAAAGAAAGAAAGAATAATAATAATTCCTTCAGTTCCAATAGGGCCTTCGCCGCTGTCGGCGCTCGGGCCCTAATAATAATTCCTTCAGTTCCAATAGGGCCTTCGCCGCTGTCGGCGCTCGGGCCCTAATTAAAGCTGCAAGCAGCGATGGACGGGCCCTCGCTACTCTGCGCGTGTCGGGGTTACCGGCGGACGCCGCTCCTTGCAACCGGGCATCTGCGCGCCACTCAGACATTGCAAATCGTCGCCAATGAAAAGGGAACTCCCTGACGAGTTCAACGATACCTCACTCAAGACTCAATGTCGTACAGTTCATTATTTGTGAAAGGGGGCGTGGCCAAAGCATATGGGGCGGGTCAAACCATCACCAATGAAGAAGGAACTCTCTGCTGAGTTCAATGATACCTTACACAATAGTGTACCTTAAATGGGTCACCAGTTATGAAAGGGGGCGTGGCTTAAACATAGGGGGCGGGCCAAACCATCACCAATGAAGAAGGAACTCTCTGCTGAGTTCAAAGATACCTCACAGAAGGGTGTACCTTAAACAGTTCAAATATTACGAAAGGGGGCGTGGCCTGAGTACGTGGGCGTGGTTAAAGTATATGGGGCGGCTCAGTATCACATATAGACCACACATTATAAGTTTCATGTAAATCGGATGATGTTTGTCATATAAGGCAGATTTCGTGTTGCCAGCGGGGGGCGCTATGACGAAATGTCAATTTTGGCCTGTAGGTGTCCTCAGGCCTGGACCCTTGTTAAACGTGAGAAGTTTCAGGCAGATATGACAACGTACACCAAAGTTACAACAACTTCTTTGTTCATCGACGGATGCTCAAAATGGCCGCCACACCACGCCCACGCCGTCTGACGAAAAGTTTTTCTTTTAACAACTTTTCATCGGAAAGGTGTTGTGATGGTACAGACCAAACTTGAAGTCCATCGGATGAAATCTCTAGGAGGAGTTCGTTAAAGTATAGCACCTTGACTTTTAGGCCTACTTCCTGCTGCCACTAGGGGGCGCTATGACTTTGAGTAAATATCGGACGTTATATGTCCTCAGGGTGGGACTATTATGAATCGTGAAAAGTTTCGAGCCAATTGGACAATGGACACTTGAGTTACACCAACTTCCTGTTTTGATGGCGAAATGCACAAAATGGCCGCCCCGCCACGGCCATGCCCTATGATCAAAAGTTTTTCTTTTTACAACTTTTCATCTATCATGTCTTAAGATGGCACAGACCAAATTTGAAGTTGATCGGATGAAATCTCTAGGAGGAGTTCGTTAAAGTACGACATGTGGAAATGGCCAAAATCGCACAAATTTCGAACATTCAATTCAAAATGGCGGACTTCCTGTTGGGTTTCAGGTATGGCTCCAATGACATTTTATATACGTCTTTACATGGTACATATGTGTACCAAGTTCCGTGAGTCTACGTTAAACGCACTGCAGGGGCTCAATTTTTTTTACTTTGTAGGGGGCGCTAGCGAGCCATTTTTGTGCGTGTATTCCCGAAACCCATAAAATACGTAATTTTTCACCAGACTTGACGCGACCGCCAAATTTGGTGAGTTTTTGAATATGATAAGCCCCTCAAAAAGGCAATTCATTGCGCGGAAGAAAGAAAGAATAATAATAATAATAATAATTCCTTCAATTCCAATAGGGCCTTCGCCGCTGTCGGCGCTCGGGCCCTAATAATAATAATTCCTTCAATTCCAATAGGGCCTTTGCCGCTGTCGGCGCTCGGGCCCTAATAATAATAATAATTCCTTCAATTCCAATGGGGCCTTCGCCGCTGTCGGCGCTCGGGCCCTAATAATTAAAGCTGCAAGCAGCGATGGACGGGCCCTCGCTCCTCTGCGTGCGTCGGGGTTAGTGACGGACGTCGCTCCTTGCGACCGTGCATCTGCACGGCACTCAGACATTGCAAATCGTCGCCAATGAAAAGGGAACTCCCTGACGAGTTCAACGATACCTCACTCAAGACTCAATGTCGTACAGTTCATTATTTGTGAAAGGGGGCGTGGCCAAAGCATAGGGGGCGGGTCAAACCATCTCCAATGAAGAAGGAACTCTCTGCTGAGTTCAATGATACCTTACACAATAGTGTACCTTAAATGGGTCACCAGTTATGAAAGGGGGCGTGGCCAAAGTATAGGGGGCGGGCCAAACCATCACCAATGAAGAAGGAACTCTCTGCTGAGTTCAATGATACCTTACACAATAGTGTACATTAAATGGGTCACCAGTTATGAAAGGGGGCGTGGCTTAAGCATAGGGGGTGGGCCAAACCATCACCAATGAAGAAGGAACTCTCGGCTGAGTTCAATGATACCTCACACAAGGGTGTACCTTAAACAATTCAAATATTACAAAAGGGGGCGTGGCCTGAGTACGTGGGCGTGGTTAAAGTATATGGGGCGGCTCAGTATCACATATAGACCACACATTATAAGTTTCGTGTAAATCGGATGATGTTTGTCATATAAGGCAGATTTCGTGTTGCCAGCGGGGGGCGCTATGACGAAATGTCAATTTTGGCCTGTAGCTGTCCTCAGTTCTGGACCCTTGTTAAATGTGAGAGGTTTCGGGCAGATATGACAACGTACACTAAAGTTACAACAACTTCTTTGTTCATCAAAGGATGCTCAAAATGGCCGCCACTCCACGCCCACGCCGTCTGACGAAAAGTTTTTCTTTTAACAACTTTTCATCGGAAAGGTGTTGTGATGGTACAGACCAAATTTGAAGTCTATCGGATGAAATCTCTAGGAGGAGTTCGTTAAAGTATAGCACCTTGACTTTTAGGCCTACTTCCTGTTGCCACTAGGGGGCGCTATGACTTTGAGTAAATATCGGACCTTATATGTCCTCAGGGTTGGACTATTATGAATCGTGAAAAGTTTCGAGCCAATTGGACAATGGACACTTGAGTTACACCAACTTCCTGTTTCGATGGCGAAACGCACAAAATGGCCGCCCCGCCACGGCCATGCCCTATGATCAAAAGTTTTTCTTTTTACAACTTTTCATCTATCATGTCTTAAGATGACACAGACCAAATTTGAAGTTGATCAGATGAAATCTCTAGGAGGAGTTTGTTAAAGTACGACATGTGGAAATGGCCAAAATCGCACTAATTTCGAACATTCAATTCAAAATGGCGGACTTCCTGTTGGGTTTAGGGTATGGCTCTTATGACGCTTTCTGTACGTCTTGACATGATACATAAGTGTACCAAGTTTCGTGAGTCTACGTTAAACGTACTGCAGGGGCTCAATTTTTTTAACTTTGTAGGGGGCGCTAGCGAGCCATTTTTGTGCGCCTATTCCCGAAACTTATAAAATACGTAATTGTTCACCAGACTTGACGCGACCGCCAAATTTGGTGAGTTTTTGAATATGTTAAGCCCCTCAAAAAGGCAATTCATTGCGCGGAAGAGGAATAATAATAATTAAAGCTGCAAGCAGCGATGGACGGGCCCTCGCTCCTCTGCGCGCGTCGGGGTTAGTGGCGGACGCCGCTCCTTGCGACCGTGCATCTGCACGGCACTCAGACGTTGCAAATCGTCGCCAATGAAAAGGGAACTCCCTGACGAGTTCAACGATACCTCACTCAAGACTCAATGTCGTACAGTTCATTATTTGTGAAAGGGGGCGTGGCCAAAGCATAGGAGTTGGGGCAAACCATCACCAATGAAGAAGGAACTCTCTGCTGAGTTCAATGATACCTTACACAATAGTGTACCTTAAATGGGTCACCAGTTATGAAAGGGGGCGTGGCTTAAGCATAGGGGGCGGGCCAAACCATCACCAATGAAGAAGGAACTCTCTGCTGAGTTCAAAGATACCTCACACAAGGGTGTACCTTAAACAGTTCAAATATTACGAAAGGGGGCGTGGCCTGAGTACGTGGGCGTGGTTAACGTATATGGGGCGGCTCAGTATCAAATATAGACCACACATTATAAGTTTCATGTAAATCGGATGATGTTTGTCATATAAGGCAGATTTCGTGTTGCCAGCGGGGGGCGCTATGACGAAATGTCAATTTTGGCCTGTAGGTGTCCTCAGGCCTGGACCCTTGTTAAACGTGAGAAGTTTCGGGCAGATATGACAACGTACACCAAAGTTACAACAACTTCTTTGTTCATCAAAGGATGCTCAAAATGGCCGCCACGCCACGCCCACGCCGTCTGACGAAAAGTTTTTCTTTTAACAACTTTTCATCGGAAAGGTGTTGTGATGGTACAGACCAAATTTGAAGTCCATCGGATGAAATCTCTAGGAGGAGTTCGTTAAAGTATAGTACCTTGACTTTTAGGCCTACTTCCTGCTGCCACTAGGGGGCGCTATGACTTTGAGTAAATATCGGACCTTATATGTCCTCAGGGCTGGACTATTATGAATCGTGAAAAGTTTCGAGCCAATTGGACAATGGACACTTGAGTTACACCAACTTCCTGTTTTGATGGCGAAATGCACAAAATGGCCGCCCCGCCACGGCCATGCCCTATGATCAAAAGTTTTTCTTTTTACAACTTTTCATCTATCATGTCTTAAGATGACACAGACCAAGTTTGAAGTTGATCGGATGAAATCTCTAGGAGGAGTTCGTTAAAGTACGACATGTGGAAATGGCCAAAATCGCACAAATTTCGAACATTCAATTCAAAATGGCGGACTTCCTGTTGGGTTTCAGGTATGGCTCCAATGACGTTTTATATACGTCTTTACATGGTACATATGTGTACCAAGTTTCGTGAGTCTACGTTAAACGCACTGCAGGGGCTCAATTTTTTTTACTTTGTAGGGGGCGCTAGCGAGCCATTTTTGTGCGCCTATTCCCGAAACCCTTAAAATACGTAATTTTTCACCAGACTTGACGCGACCGCCAAATTTGGTGAGTTTTTGAATATGTTAAGCCCCTCAAAAAGGCAATTCATTGCGCGGAAGAAAGAAAGAATAATAATAATAATAATAATTCTTTCAATTCCAATAGGGCCTTCGCCGCTGTCGGCGCTCGGGCCCTAATAATTCCTTCAATTCCAATAGGGCCTTCGCCGCTGTCGGCGCTCGGGCCCTAATAATAATAATAATAATAATTAAAGCTGCAAGCAGCGATGGACGGGCCCTCGCTACTCTGCGCGTGTCGGGGTTACCGGCGGACGCCGCTCCTTGCGAACGTGCATCTGCTCACCACTCAGACATTGCAAATCGTCGCCAATGAAAAGGGAACTCCCTGCCGAGTTCAACGATACCTCACACAAGAATCAATGTCGTACAGTTCATTATTTGTGAAAGGGGGCGTGGCCAAAGAATAAGGGGCGGGTCAAACCATCTCCAATGAAGAAGGAACTCTCTGCTGAGTTCAATGATACCTTACACAATAGTGTACCTTAAATAGGTCACCAGTTATTAAAGGGGGCGTGGCTTAAGCATAGGGGGCGGGCCAAACAATCACCAATGAAGAAGGAACTCTCTGCTGAGTTCAATGATACCTCACACAAGGGTGTACCTTAAACAGTTCAAATATTACGAAAGGGGGCGTGGCCTGAGTACGTGGGCGTGGTTAAAGTATATGGGGCGGCTCAGTATCACATATAGACCACACATTATAAGTTTCATGTAAATCGGATAATGTTTGTCATATAAGGCAGATTTCGTGTTGCCAGCGGGGGGCGCTATGACGAAATGTCAATTTTGGCCTGTAGGTGTCCTCAGGCCTGGACCCTTGTCAAACGTGAGAAGTTTCGGGCAGATATGACAACGTACACTAAAGTTACAACAACTTCTTTGTTCATCGAAGGATGCTCAAAATGGCCGCCACGCCACGCCCACGCCGTCTGACGAAAAGTTTTTCTTTTAACAAGTTTTCATCGGAAAGGTGTTGTGATGGTACAGACCAAATTTGAAGTCCATCGGATGAAATCTCTAGGAGGAGTTCGTTAAAGTATAGCACCTTGACTTTTAGGCCTACTTCCTGCTGCCACTAGGGGGCGCTATGACATTGAGTAAATATCGGACCTTATATGTCCTCAGGGTGGGACTATTATGAATCGTGAAAAGTTTCGAGCCAATAGGACTATTGACACTTGAGTTACACCAACTTCCTGTTTCGATGGCGAAACGCACAAAATGGCCGCCACGCCACGGCCATGCCCTATGATCAAAAGTTTTTCTTTTTACAACTTTTCATCTATCATGTCTTAAGATGACACAGACCAAATTTGAAGTTGATCGGATGAAATCTCTAGGAGGAGTTCGTTAAAGTACGACATGTGGAAATGGCCAAAATCGCACTAATTTCGAACATTCAACTCAAGATGGCGGACTTCCTGTTGGGTTTCAGGTATGGCTCCAATGACGTTTTATGTACGGCTTCACATGCTACATATGTGTACCAAGTTTCGTGAGTCTACGTTAAACGTACTGCAGGGGCTCAATTTTTTTAACTTTGTAGGGGGCGCCAGCGAGCCATTTTTGTGCCCCTATTCCCGAAACCCTTAAAATACGTAATTTTTCACCAGACTTGACGCGACCGCCAAATTTGGTGAGTTTTTGAATATGTTAAGCCCCTCAAAAAGGCAATTCATTGCGCGGAAGAAAGAAAGAAAGAATAATAATAATTCCTTCAATTCCAATAGGGCCTTCGCCGCTGTCGGCGCTCGGGCCCTAATAATAATAATAATAATTCCTTCAATTCCAATAGGGCCTTCGCCGCTGTCGGCGCTCGGGCCCTAATAATAATAATTCCTTCAATTCCAATAGGGCCTTCGCCGCTGTCGGCGCTCGGGCCCTAATAATTCCTTCAATTCCAATAGGGCCTTCGCCGCTGTCGGCGCTCGGGCCCTAATAATTAAAGCTGCAAGCAGCGATGGACGGGCCCTCGCTCCTCTGCGCGCGTCGGGGTTAGTGGCGGACGCCGCTCCTTGCGACCGTGCATCTGCGCGGCAATCAGACGTTGAAAATTGTCACCAATGAAAAGGGAACTCCCTGACGAGTTCAACGATACCTCACACAAGACTCAATGTCGTACAGTTCATTATTTGTGAAAGGGGGCGTGGCTTAAGCATAGGGGGCGGGCCAAACCATCACCAATGAAGAAGGAACTCTCTGCTGAGTTCAATGATACCTCACACAAAGGTGTACCTTAAACAGTTCAAACATTACGAAAGGGGCGTGGCCTGAGTAAGTGGGCGTGGTTAACGTATATGGGGCGACTCAGTATCACATATAGATCAAACATTATAAGTTTCATGTAAATCGGATGATGTTTGTCATATAAGACAGATTTCGTGTTGCCAGCGGGGGGCGCTGTGAACAAATGTAAATTTCGGCCTGTAGGTGTCCTCAGGCCTGGACCCTTGTTAAACGTGAGAAGTTTCGGACAAATATGACAACGTACACTAAAGTTACAACAACTTCTTCGAAAAAAGGTGAAAATGGCCGCCACGTCACGCCCACGCCGTCTGACGAAAAGTTTTTCTTTTAACAACTTTTCATCGGAAACTTGGTAAACATATGTAGCCTATAAAGACGTACATAAAACGTCATTGGAGCCATACCTGAAACCAAACAGGAAGTCCGCCATTTTGAATTGAAAGTTCGAAATTAGTGCAATTTTGGCCATTTCCACATGTCGTACTTTAACGAACTCCTCCTAGAGATTTCATCCGATCAACTTCAGATTTGGTCTGTGCCATCTTAAGACATGACAGATGAAAAGTTGTAAAAAGAAAAACTTTTGATCATAGGGCATGGTCGTGGCGGGGCGGCCATTTTGTGCGTTTCGCCATCGAAACAGGAAGTTGGTGTAACTCAAGTGTCCATTGTCCACTTGGCTCGAAACTTTTCACGATTCATAATAGTCCAACCCTGAGGACATATAAGGTCCGATATTTACTCAAAGTCATAGCGCCCCCTAGTGGCAGCAGGAAGTAGGCCTAAAAGTCAAGGTGCTATACTTTAACAAACTCCTCCTAGAGATTTCATCCGATGGACTTAAAATTTAAATAATTAAAGCTGCATAATTAAAGCTGCAAGCAGCGATGGACGGACCCTCGCGCCTCTGCGTGCGTCGGAGTTACTGGCGGACGCCTCTCCTTGTGACCGTGCATCTGTGCAGCACTCAGACATTGCAAATCGTCGCCAATGAAAAGGGAACTCCCTGCAGAGTTCAACGATACCTCACACAAGACTCAATGTCGTACAGTTCATTATTTGTGAAAGGGGGCGTGGCCAAAGCATCGGGGGCGGGTCAAACCATCACCAATGAAGAAGGAACTCTCTGCTGAGTTCAATGATACCTTACACAATAGTGTACCTTAAATGGGTCACCAGTTATGAAAGGGGGCGTGGCTTAAGCATAGGGGGCGGGCCAAACCATCACCAATGAAGAAGGAACTCTCTGCTGAGTTCAATGATACCTGACACAAGGGTGTACCTTAAACAGTTCAAATATTACGAAAGGGGCGTGGTCTGAGTAAGTGGGCGTGGTTAAAGTATATGGGGCGGCTCAGTATCACATATAGACCACACATTATAAGTTTCATGTAAATCGGATGATGTTTGTCATATAAGGCAGATTTCGTGTTGCCAGCGGGGGGCGCTATGACGAAATGTCAATTTTGGCCTGTACCTGTCCTCAGGCCTGGACCCTTGTTAAGCGTGAGAAGTTTCGGGCAGATATGACAACGTACACTAAAGTTACAACAACTTCTTTGTTCATCGAAGGATGCTCAAAATGGCCGCCACGCCACGCCCACGCCGTCTGACGAAAAGTTTTTCTTTTAACAACTTTTCATCGGAAAGGTGTTGTGATGGTACACACCAAATTTGAAGTCCATCGGATGAAATCTCTAGGAGGAGTTCGTTAAAGTATAGCACCTTGACTTTTAGGCCTACTTCCTGTTGCCACTAGGGGGCGCTATGACTTTGAGTAAATATCGGACCGAATATGTCCTCAGGGTTGGACTATTATGAATCGTGAAAAGTTTCGAGCCAATTGGACAATGGACACTTGAGTTACACCAACTTCCTGTTTCGATGGCGAAACGCACAAAATGGCCGCCCCGCCACGGCCATGCCCTATGATCAAAAGTTTTTCTTTTTACAACTTTTCATCTATCATGTCTTAAGATGGCACAGACCAAATTTGAAGTTGATCGGATGAAATCTCTAGGAGGAGTTCGTTAAAGTACGACATGTGGAAATGGCCAAAATCGCACTAATTTCGAACTTTCAATTCAAAATGGCGGACTTCCTGTTGGGTTTAGAGTATGGCTCCAATGACGTTTTGTGTACGTCCTGCCAAGCTACATGTGTGTACCAAATTGCGTGAGTCTACGATAAACGTACTGCAGGGGCTCAATTTTTTTAACTTTGTAGGGGGCGCTAGCGAGCCATTTTTGTGCGCCTATTCCCGAAACCCATAAAATACGTAATTTTTCACCAGACTTGACGCGACCGCCAAATTTGGTGAGTTTTTGAATATGATAAGCCCCTCAAAAAGGCAATTCATTGCGCGGAGGAATAATAATAATAATTAAAGCTGCAAGCAGCGATGGACGGGACCTCGCTTCTCTGCGCGCGTCGGGGTTATCGGCGGACGCCGCTCCTTGCGACCGTGCATCTGCGCGGCAATCGGACGTTGAAAATTGTCGCCAATGAAAAGGGAACTCCCTGACGAGTTCAACGATACCTCACACAAGACTCAATGTCGTACAGTTCATTATTTGTGAAAGGGGGCGTGGCCAAAGCATAGGGGGCGGGTCAAACCATCACCAATGAAGAAGGAACTCTCTGCTGAGTTCAATGATACCTTACACAATAGTGTACCTTAAATGGGTCACCAGTTATGAAAGGGGGCGTGGCTTAAGCATAGGGGGCGGGCCAAACCATCACCCATGAAGAATGAATTCTCTGCTGAGTTCAATGATACCTCACACAAGCGTGTACCTTAAACAGTTAAAATATTATAAAAGGAGGCGTGGCCTGAGTAAGTGGGCGTGGTTAAAGTATATGGGGCGGCTCAGTATCACATATAGACCACACATTATAAGTTTCATGTAAATCGGATGATGTTTGTCATATAAGGCAGATTTCGTGTTGCCAGCGGGGGGCGCTATGACGAAATGTCAATTTTGGCCTGTAGGTGTCCTCAGGCCTGGACCCTTGTTAAACGTGAGAAGTTTCGGGCAGAAATGACAACGTACACTAAAGTTACAACAACTTCTTTGTTCATCGAAGGATGCTCAAAATGGCCGCCACGCCAAGCCCACGGCGTCTGACGAAAAGTTTTTATTTTAACAACTTTTCATTGGTAAGGTGTTGTGATGGTACAGACCAATTTTGAAATCCATCGGATGAAATCTCTAGGAGGAGTTCGTTAAAGTATAGCACCTTGACTTTTAGGCCTACTTCCTGCTGCCACTAGGGGGCGCTATGACATTGAGTAAATATCGGACCTTATATGTCCTCAGGGTCGGACTATTATGAATCGTGAAAAGTTTCGAGCCAATTGGACAATGGGCACTTGAGTTACACCAACTTCCTGTTTCGATGGCGAAACGCACAAAATGGCCGCCCCGCCACGGCCATGCCCTATGATCAAAAGTTTTTCTTTTTACAACTTTTCATCTATCATGTCTTAAGATGGCACAGACCAAATCTGAAGTTGATCGGATGAAATCTCTAGGAGGAGTTCGTTAAAGTACGACATGTGGAAATGGCCAAAATCGCACAAATTTCGAACATTCAATTCAAAATGGCGGACTTCCTGTTGGGTTTCAGGTATGGCTCCAATGACGTTTTATATACGTCTTTACATGGTACATATGTGTACCAAGTTTCGTGAGTCTACGTTAAACGCACTGCAGGGGCTCAATTTTTTTTACTTTGTAGGGGGCGCTAGCGAGCCATTTTTGTGCGCCTATTCCCGAAACCCTTAAAATACGTAATTTTTCACCAGACTTGACGCGACCGCCAAATTTGGTGAGTTTTTGAATATGTTAAGCCCCTCAAAAAGGCAATTCATTGCGCGGAAGAAAGAAAGAATAATAATAATAATTCCTTCAATTCCAATAGGGCCTTCGCCGCTGTCGGCGCTCGGGCCCTAATTAAAGCTGCAAGCAGCGATGGACGGGCCCTCGCTTCTCTGCGCACGTCGGGGTTACCGGCGAACGCCGCTCCTTGCGACCGTGCATCTGCGCGGCAATCAGACGTTGAAAATTGTCGCCAATGAAACGGGAACTCCCTGACGAGTTCAACGATACCTCACACAAGACTCAATGTCGTACAGTTCATTATTTGTGAAAGGGGGCGTGGCCAAAGCATAGGGGGCGGGTTAAACCATCACCAATGAAGAAGGAACTCTCTGCTGAGTTCAATGATACATTACACAATAGTGTACCTTAAATGGGTCATCAGTTATAAAAGGGGGCGTGGCCAAAGCATAGGGGGCGAGCCAAACCATCACCAATGAAGAAGGAACTCTCTGCTGAATTCAATGATACCTCACACAAGGGTGTACCTTAAACAGTTCAAATATTACGAAAGGGGGCGCGGCCTGATTACGTGGGCGTGGTTAAAGTATATGGGGCGGCTCAATATCACACACAGACCACACATTATAAGTTTCATGTAAATCGGATGATGTTTGTCATATAAGGCAGATTTCGTGTTGCCAGCGGGGGGCGCTATGACGAAATGTCAATTTTGGCCTGTAGGTGTCCTCAGGCCTGGACCCTTGTTAAACGTGAGAAGTTTCGGGCAGATATGACAACGTACACTAAAGTTACAACAACTTCTTTGTTCATCGAAGGATGCTCAAAATGGCCGCCACGCCACGCCCACGCCGTCTGACGAAAAGTTTTTCTTTTAACAACTTTTCATCGGAAAGGTGTTGTGATGGTACAGACCAATTTTGAAGTCCATCGGATGAAATCTCTAGGAGGAGTTCGTTAAAGTATAGCACCTTGACTTTTAGGCCTACTTCCTGTTGCCACTAGGGGGCGCTATGACATTGAGTAAATATCGGACCGAATATGTCCTCAGGGTTGGACCATTATGAATCGTGAAAAGTTTCGAGCCAATTGGACAATGGACACTTGAGTTACACCAACTTCCTGTTTCGATGGCGAAATGCACAACATGGCCGCCCCGCCACGGCCATGCCCTATGATCAAAAGTTTTTCTTTTTACAACTTTTCATCTATCATGTCTTAAGATGGCACAGACCAAATTTGAAGTTGATCGGATGAAATCTCTAGGAGGAGTTCGTTAAAGTACGACATGTGGAAATGGCCAAAATCGCACAATTTCGAACTTTCAATTCAAAATGGCGGACTTCCTGTTGGGTTTAGGGTATGGCTCTAATGACGCTTTCTGTACGTCTTGACATGATACATAAGTGTACCAAGTTTCGTGAGTCTACGTTAAACGTACTGCAGGGGCTCAATTTTTTTAACTTTGTAGGGGGCGCTAGCGAGCCATTTTTGTGCGCCTATTCCCGAAACCCATAAAATACGTAATTTTTCACCAGACTTGACGCGACCGCCAAATTTGGTGGGTTTTTGAATATGATAAGCCCCTCAAAAAGGCAATTCATTGCGCGAAAGAAAGAAAGAATAATAATAATTAAAGCTGCAAGCAGCGATGGACGGGCCCTCGCTCCTCTGCGCGCGTCGGGGTTAGTGGCGGACGCCGCTTCTTGCGACCGTGCATCTGCGCAGCACTCAGACGTTGCAAATCGTCGCCAATGAAAAGGGAACTCCCTGACGAGTTCAACGATACCTCACTCAAGACTCAATGTTGTACAGTTCATTATTTGTGAAAGGGGCGTGTCCAAAGCATAGGGGGCGGGTCAAACCATCTCCAATGAAGAAGGAACTCTCTGCTGAGTTCAATGATACCTTAAACAATAGTGTACCTTAAATGGGTCACCAGTTATGAAAGGGGGCTTGGCCAAAACATAGGGGGCGGGTCAAACCATCTGCAATGAAGAAGGAACTCTCTGCTGAGTTCAATGATACCTTACACAATAGTGTACCTTAAATGGGTCACCAGTTATGAAAGGGGCGTGGCCAAAGCATAGGGGGCGGGCCAAACCATCACCAATGAAGAAGGAAGTCTCTGCTGAGTTCAATGATACCTTACACAATAGTGTACCTTAAATGGGTCACCAGTTATGAAAGGGGGCGTGGCTTAAGCATAGGGGCGGGCCAAACCATCACCAATGAAGAAGGAACTCTCTGCTGAGTTCAATGATACCTCACACAAGGGTGTACCTTAAACAGTTCAAATATTACAAAAGGGGGCGTGGCCTGGGTACGTGGGCGTGGTTAAAATATATGGGGCGGCTCAGTATCACATATAGACCACACATTATAAGTTTCATGTAAATCGGATGATGTTTGTCATATAAGGCAGATTTCGTGTTGCCAGCGGGGGGCGCTATGACGAAATGTCAATTTTGGCCTGTAGGTGTCCTCAGGTCTGGACCCTTGTTAAACGTGAGAGGTTTCGGACAAATATGACAACGTACACTAAAGTTACAACAACTTTGTTCATCGAAGGATGCTCAAAATGGCCGCCACGCCACGCCCACGCCGTCTGACGAAAAGTTTTTCTTTTAACAACTTTTCATCGGTAAGGTGTTGTGATGGTACAGACCAAATTTGAAGTCCATCGGATGAAATCTCTAGGAGGAGTTTGTTAAAGTATAGCACCTTGACTTTTAGGCCTACTTCCTGCTGCCAATAGGGGGCGCTATGACTTTCAGTAAATATCGGACGTTACATGTCCTCAGGGTTGGACTCTTATGAATCGTGAAAAGTTTCGAGACAATTGGACAATGGACACTTGAGTTACACCAACTTCCTGTTTCGATGGCGAAACGCACAAAATGGCCGCCCCGCCACGGCCATGCCCTATGATCAAAAGTTTTTCTTTTTACAACTTTTCATCTATCATATCTTAAGATGGCACAGACCAAGTTTGAAGTTGATCGGATGAAAGGTCTAGGAGGAGTTCGTTAAAGTACGACATGTGGAAATGGCCAAAATCGCACTAATTTTGAACTTTCAATTCAAAATGGCGGACTTCCTGTTGGGTTTAGGGTATGGCTCTAATGACGTTTTATGTATGTCTTGACATGCTACACATGTCTACCAAATTTCGTGAGTCTACGTTAAACGCACTGCAGGGGCTCAATTTCTTTGACTTTGTAGGGGGCGCTAGCGAGCCATTTTTGTGCGTCTATTCCCGAAACCCTTAAAATACGTAATTTTTCACCAGACTTGACGCGACCGCCAAATTTGGTGAGTTTTTGAATATGGTAAGCCCCTCAAAAAGGCAATTCATTGCGCGGAAGAAAGAATAATAATAATAATTAAAGCTGCAAGCAGCGATGGACGGGCCCTCGCTTCTCTGCGCGCGTCGGGGTTACCGGCGGACGCCGCTCCTTGCGACCGTGCATCTGCACGGCACTCAGACGTTGCAAATCGTTGCCAATGAAAAGGGGACTCCCTGACGAGTTCAACGATACCTCACACAGGAATCAATGTCATACAGTTCATTATTTGTGAAAGGAGGCGTGGCCAAAGCATAGGGGTCGGGGCAAACCATCACCAATGAAGAAGGAACTCTCTGCTGAGTTCAATGATACCTTACACAATAGTGTACCTTAAATGGGTCACCAGTTATGAAAGGGGGCGTGGCCAAAGCATAGGGGGCGGGCCAAACCATCACCAATGAAGAAGGAACTCTCTGCTGAGTTCAATGATACCTTACACAATAGTGTACCTTAAATGGGTCACCAGTTATGAAAGGGGGCGTGGCTTAAGCATACGGGGCGGGCCAAACCATCACCAATGAAGAAGGAACTCTCTGCTGAGTTCAATGATACCTCACACAAAGGTGCACCTTAAACAGTTCAAATATTACGAAAGGGGGCGTGGCCTGACTAAGTGGGCGTGGTTAAAGTATATGGGGCGGCTCAGTATCACATATAGACCACACATTATAAGTTTCATGTAAATCGGATGATGTTTGTCATATAAGGCAGATTTCGTGTTGCCAGCGGGGGGCGCTATGACGAAATGTCAATTTTGGCCTGTAGGTGTCCTCAGGCCTGGACCCTTGTTAAACGTGAGAAGTTTCGAGCAGATATGACAACGTACACCAAAGTTACAACAACTTCTTTGTTCATCAAAGGATGCTCAAAATGGCCGCCACGCCACGCCCACGCCGTCTGACGAAAAGTTTTTCTTTTAACAACTTTTCATCGGAAAGGTGTTGTGATGGTACAGACCAATTTTGAAGTCCATCGGATGAAATCTCTAGGAGGAGTTCGTTAAAGTATAGCACCTTGACTTTTAGGCCTACTTCCTGCTGCCACTAGGGGGCGCTATGACTTTGAGTAAATATCGGACCTTATATGTCCTCAGGGTTGGACTATTATGAATCCTGAAAAGTTTCGAGCCAATAGGACAATGGACACTTGAGTTACACCAACTTCCTGTTTCGATGGCGAAACGCACAAAATGGCCGCCCCGCCACGGCCATGCCCTATGATCAAAAGTTTTTCTTTTTACAACTTTTCATCTATCATGTCTTAAGATGGCACAGACCAAATTTGAAGTTGATCGGATGAAATCTCTAGGAGGAGTTCGTTAAAGTACGACATGTGGAAATGGCCAAAATCGCACTAATTTCGAACTTTCAATTCAAAATGGCGGACTTCCTGTTGGGTTTAGGGTATGGCTCTAATGACGCTTTCTGTATGTCTTGACATGATACATAGGTGTACCAAGTTTCGTGAGTCTACGTTAAACGTACTGCAGGGGCTACATTTTTTTAACTTTGTAGGGGGCGCTAGCGAGCCATTTTTATGCGACTATTCCCAAAACCCATAAAATACGTAATTTTTCACCAGACTTGACGCGACCGCCAAATTTGGTGAGTTTTTGAATATGATAAGCCCCTCAAAAAGGCAATTCATTGCGCGAAAGAAAGAAAGAATAATAATAATAATAATAATAATAATAATTCCTTCAATTCCAATAGGGCCTTCGCCGCTGTCGGCGCTCGGGCCCTAATAATAATAATAATTCCTTCAATTCCAATAGGGCCTTCGCCGCTGTCGGCGCTCGGGCCCTAATAATTCCTTCAATTCCAATAGGGCCTTCGCCGCTGTCGGCGCTCGGGCCCTAATTAAAGCTGCAAGCAGCAATGGACGGGCCCTCGCTTCTCTGCGCGCGTCGGGGTTACCGGCGAACGCCGCTCCTTGCGACCGTGCATCTGCGCGGCAATCAGACGTTGAAAATTGTCGCCAATGAAAAGGGAACTCCCTGACGAGTTCAACGATACCTCACACCAGACTCAATGTCGTACAGTTCATTATTTGTGAAAGGGGGCGTGGCCAAAGCATAGGGGGCGGGTCAAACCATCACCAATGAAGAAGGAACTCTCTGCTGAGTTCAATGATACCTCACACAAGGGTGTACCTTAAATGGGTCACCAGTTATGAAAGGGGGCGTGGCTTAAGCATAGGAGGCGGGCCAAACCATCACCAATGAAGAAGGAACTCTCTGCTGAGTTCAATGATACCTCACACAAAGGTGTACCTTAAACAGTTCAAATATTACGAAAGGGGGCGTGGCCTGAGTAAGCGGGCGTGGTTAAAGTATATGGGGCGGCTCAGTATCACATATAGACCACACATAAGTTTCATGTAAATCGGATGATGTTTGTCATATAAGGCAGATTTCGTGTTGCCAGCGGGGGGCGCTATGACGAAATGTCAATTTTGGCCTGTAGGGGTCCTCAGGCCTGGACCCTTGTTAAACGTGAGAAGTTTCGGGCAGATATGACAACGTACACTAAAGTTATAACAACTTCTTTGTTCATCAAAGGATGCTCAAAATGGCCGCCACGCCACGCCCATGCCGTCTGACGAAAAGTTTTTCTTTTAACAACTTTTCATCGGAAAGGTCTTGTGATGGTACAGACCAATTTTGAAGTCCATCGGATGAAATCTCTAGGAGGAGTTCGTTAAAGTATAGCACCTTGACTTTTAGGCCTACTTCCTGCTGCCACTAGGGGGCGCTATGACTTTGAATAAATATCGGACCGTATATGTCCTCAGGGTTGGACTATTAGGAATCGTGAAAAGTTTCGAGCCAATTGGACAATGGACACTTGAGTTACACCAACTTCCTGTTTCGATGGCGAAATGCACAAAATGGCCGCCCCGCCACGGCCATGCCCTATGATCAAAAGTTTTTCTTTTTACAACTTTTCATCTATCATGTCTTAAGATGGCACAGACCAAATTTGAAGTTGATCGGATGAAAGGTCTAGGAGGAGTTCGTTAAAGTACGACATGTGGAAATGGCCAAAATCGCACTAATTTCGAACATTCAATTCAAAATGGCGGACTTCCTGTTTGGTTTCAGGTATGGCTCCAATGACGTTTTATGTACGTCTTTACAGGCTACATATGTGTACCAAGTTTCGTGAGCGTACGTTAAACGCACTGCAGGGGCTCAATTGTTTTGACTTTGTAGGGGGCGCTAGCGAGCCATTTTTGTGCGCCTATTCCCGAAACCCTTAAAATACGTAATTTTTCACCAGAATGGACGCGGCCGCCAAATTTGGTGAGTTTTTGAATATGTTAAGCCCCTCAAAAAGGCAATTCATTGCGCGAAAGAAAGAAAGAAAGAAAGAAAGAAAGAATAATAATAATTCCTTCAATTCCAATAGGGCCTTCGCCGCTGTCGGCGCTCGGGCCCTAATTAAAGCTGCAAGCAGCGATGGACGGGCCCTCGCTTCTCTGCGTGCGTCGGGGTTACCGGCGAACGCCGCTCCTTGCGACCGTGCATCTGCGCGGCAATCAGATGTTGAAAATTGTCGCCAATGAAAAGGGAACTCCC
The DNA here is from genome assembly GCA_023631565.1 of Gymnocephalus cernua. Lineage (NCBI taxonomy): Eukaryota > Metazoa > Chordata > Actinopteri > Perciformes > Percidae > Gymnocephalus > Gymnocephalus cernua. Next base: position 6,874,879 of record CM042442.1, on the reverse strand, counting down.
TGACGAGTTCAACGATACCTCACACAAGACTCAATGTCGTACAGTTCATTAATTGTGAAAGGGGGCGTGGCCAAATCATAGGGGGCGGGTCAAACCATCACCAATGAAGAAGGAACTCTCTGCTGAGTTCAATGATACCTCACACAAGGGTGTACCTTAAATGGGTCACCAGTTATGAAAGGGGGCGTGGCCAAAGCATAGGGGGCGGGTCAAACCATCACCAATGAAGAAGGAACTCTCTGCTGAGTTCAATGATACCTTACACAATGGTGTACCTTAAATGGGTCACCAGTTATGAAAGGGGGCGTGGCTCAAGCATAGGGGGCGGGCCAAACCATCACCAATGAAGAAGGAACTCTCTGCTGAGTTCAATGATACCTCACACAAGGGTGTACCTTAAACAGTTCAAATATTACGAAAGGGGGCGTGGTCTGAGTAAGTGGGCGTGGTTAAAGTATATGGGGCGGCTCAGTATCACATATAGACCACACATTATAAGTTTCATGTAAATCGGATGATGTTTGTCATATAAGGCAGATTTCGTGTTGCCAGCGGGGGGCGCTATGACGAAATGTCAATTTTGGCCTGTAGGTGTCCTCAGGCCTGGACCGTTGTTAAACGTGAGAAGTTTCGGACAAATATGACAACGTACACTAAAGTTACAACAACTTCTTTGTTCATCGAAAAAAGGTGAAAATGGCCGCCACGCCACGCCCACGCCGTCTGACGAAAAGTTTTTCTTTTAACAACTTTTCATCGGAAAGGTGTTGTGATGGTACAGACCAATTTTGAAGTCCATCGGATGAAATCTCTAGGAGGAGTTCGTTAAAGTATAGCACCTTGACTTTTAGGCCTACTTCCTGCTGCCACTAGGGGGCGCTATGACTTTGAGTAAATATCGGCTGTTATATGTCCTCAGGGTTGGACTATTATGAATCGTGAAAAGTTTCGAGCCAATTGGACAATGGACACTTGAGTTACACCAACTTCCTGTTTCGATGGCGAAATGCACAAAATGGCCGCCCCGCCACGGCCATGCCCTATGATCAAAAGTTTTTCTTTTTACAACTTTTCATCTATCATGTCTTAAGAGGGCACAGACCAAATTTGAAGTTGATCGGATGAAATCTCTAGGAGGAGTTCGTTAAAGTACGACATGTGGAAATGGCCAAAATCGCACTAATTTCGAACTTTCAATTCAAAATGGCGGACTTCCTGTTGGGTTTAGGGTATGGCTCTAATGACGCTTTCTGTACATCTTGACATGATACATAGGTGTACCAAGTTTCGTGAGTCTACGTTAAACGTACTGCAGGGGCTCAATTTCTTTAACTTTGTAGGGGGCGCTAGCGAGCCATTTTTGTGCGCCTATTCCCGAAACCCATAAAATACGTAATTTTTCACCAGACTTGACGCAACCGCCAAATTTGGTGAGTTTTTGAATATGTTAAGCCCCTCAAAAAGGCAATTCATTGCGCGGAAGAAAGAGGAATAATAATAATAATTCCTTCAATTCCAATAGGGCCTTCGCCGCTGTCGGCGCTCGGGCCCTAATTAAAGCTGCAAGCAGCGATGGACGGGCCCTCGCTCCTCTGCGCGCGTCGGGGTTAGTGGCGGACGCCGCTCCTTGCGACCGTGCATCTGCACGGCACTCAGACGTTGCAAATCATTGCCAATGAAAAGGGAACTCCCTGACGAGTTCAACGATACCTCACACAAGACTCAATGTCGTACAGTTCATTATTTGTGAAAGGGGGCGTGTCCAAAGCATCGGGGGCGGGTCAAACCATCACCAATGAAGAAGGAACTCTCTGCTGAGTTCAATGACACCTTACACAATAGTGTACCTTAAATGGGTCACCAGTTATGAAAGGGGGCGTGGCTTAAGCATAGGGGGCGGGCCAAACCATCACCAATGAAGAAGGAACTCTCTGCTGAGTTCAAAGATACCTCACACAAGGGTGTACCTTAAACAGTTCAAATATTATGAAAGGGGGCGTGGCCGGAGTAAGTGGGCGTGGTTAACGTATATGGGGCGGCTCAGTATCACATATAGACCACATATTATAAGTTTCATGTAAATCGGATGATGTTTGTCATATAAGGCAGATTTCGTGTTGCCAGCGGGGGGCGCTATGACGAAATGTCAATTTTGGCCTGTAGGGGTCCACAGCCCTGGACCCTTGTTAAACGTGAGAAGTTTCGGGCAGATATGACAACGTACACTAAAGTTACAACAACTTCTTCGTTCATCGAAAAAAGGTGAAAATGGCCGCCACGTCACGCCCACGCCGTCTGACGAAAAGTTTTTCTTTTAACAACTTTTCATCGGAAAGGTGTTGTGATGGTACAGACCAATTTTGAAGTCCATGGGATGAAATCTCTAGGAGGAGTTTGTTAAAGTATAGCACCTTGACTTTTAGGCCTACTTCCTGCTGCCACTAGGGGGCGCTATGACTTTGAGTAAATATCGGACGTTATATGTCCTCAGGGTTGGACTATTATGAATCGTGAAAAGTTTCGAGCCAATTGGACAATGGACACTTGAGTTACACCCACTTCCTGTTTCAATGGCGAAACGCACAAAATGGCCGCCCCGCCACGGCCATGCCCTATGATCAAAAGTTTTTCTTTTTACAACTTTTCATCTTTATCGTCTTAAGATGGCACAGACCAAATTTGAAGTTGATCGGATGAAATCTCTAGGAGGAGTTCGTTAAAGTACGACATGTGGAAATGGCCAAAATAGCACTAATTTCGAACATTCAACTCAAGATGGCGGACTTCCTGTTGGGTTTCAGGTATGGCTCCAATGACGTTTTGTGTACGTCCTGACATGCTACATATGTGTACCAACTTTCGTGAGTCTACGATAAACGTACTGCAGGGGCTCAATTTTTTTAACTTTGTAGGGGGCGCTAGCGAGCCATTTTTGTGCGCCTATTCCCGAATCCCATAAAATACGTAATTTTTCACCAGACTTGACGCGACCGCCAAATTTGGTGAGTTTTTGAATATGTTAAGCCCCTCAAAAAGGCAATTCATTGCGCGGAAGAAAGAGGAATAATAATAATAATAATTCCTTCAATTCCAATAGGGCCTTCGCCGCTGTCGGCGCTCGGGCCCTAATAATAATAATAATAATAATTCCTTCAATTCCAATAGGGCCTTCGCCGCTGTCGGCGCTCGGGCCCTAATTAAAGCTGCAAGCAGCGATGGACGGGCCCTCGCTTCTCTGCGCGCGTCGGGGTTACCGGCGAACGCCGCTCCTTGTGACCGTGCATCTGTGTGGCAATCAGACGTTGAAAATTGTCACCAATGAAAAGGGAACTCCCTGACGAGTTCAACAATACCTCACACAAGACTCAATGTCGTACAGTTCATTATTTGTGAAAGGGGGCGTGGCCAAAGCGTAGGGGGCGGGTCAAACCATCACCAATGAAGAAGGAACTCTCTGCTGAGTTCAATGATACCTTACACAATAGTGTACCTTAAATGGGTCACCAGTTATGAAAGGGGGCGTGGCCAAAGCATAGGGGGCGGGCCAGACCATCACCAATGAAGAAGGAACTCTCTGCTGAGTTCAATGATACCTTACACAATAGTGTACCTTAAATGGGTCACCAGTTATGAAAGGGGGCGTGGCCAAAGCATAGGGGGCGGGCCAGACCATCACCAATGAAGAAGGAACTCTCTGCTGAGTTCAATGATACCTTATACAATAGTGTACCTTAATTGGGTCACCAGTTATGAAAGGGGGCGTGGCTTAAGCATAGGGGGCGGGCCCAACATCCCCAATGAAGAAGGAACTCTCTCCTGAGTTCAATGATACCTCACACAAGGGTGTACCTTAAACAGTTCAAATATTACGAAAGGGGGCGTGGTCTGAGTAAGTGGGCGTGGTTAAATTATATGGGGCGGCTCAGTATCACATATAGACCACACATTATAAGTTTCATGTAAATCGGATGATTTTTGTCATATAAGGCAGATTTCGTGTTGCCAGCGGGGGGCGCTATGACGAAATGTCAATTTTGGCCTGTAGGTGTCCTCAGGCCTGGACCCTTGTTAAACGTGAGAAGTTTCGGGCAGATATGACAACGTACACCAAAGTTACAACAACTTCTTTGTTCATCAAAGGATGCTCAAAATGGCCGCCACGCCACGCCCACGCCGTCTGATGAAAAGTTTTTCTTTTAACAACTTTTCATCGGAAAGGTGTTGTGATGGTACAGACCAAATTTAAAGTCCATCGGATGAAATCTCTAGGAGGAGTTCGTTAAAGTATAGTACCTTGACTTTTAGGCCTACTTCCTGCTGCCACTAGGGGGCGCTATGACTTTGAGTAAATATCGGACCTTATATGTCCTCAGGGCTGGACTATTATGAATCGTGAAAAGTTTCGAGCCAATTGGACAATGGACACTTGAGTTACACCAACTTCCTGTTTTGATGGCGAAATGCACAAAATGGCCGCCCCGCCACGGCCATGCCCTATGATCAAAAGTTTTTCTTTTTACAACTTTTCATCTATCATGTCTTAAGATGGCACAGACCAAATTTGAAGTTGATCGGATGAAATCTCTAGGAGGAGTTCGTTAAAGTACGACATGTGGAAATGGCCAAAATCGCACAAATTTCGAACATTCAATTCAAAATGGCGGACTTCCTGTTGGGTTTCAGGTATGGCTCCAATGACGTTTTATATACGTCTTTACATGGTACATATGTGTACCAAGTTTCGTGAGTCTACGTTAAACGCACTGCAGGGGCTCAATTTTTTTTACTTTGTAGGGGGCGCTAGCGAGCCATTTTTGTGCGACTATTCCCGAAACCCTTAAAATACGTAATTTTTCACCAGACTTGACGCGACCGCCAAATTTGGTGAGTTTTTGAATATGTTAAGCCCCTCAAAAAGGCAATTCATTGCGCGGAAGAAAGAAAGAATAATAATAATTAAAGCTGCAAGCAGCGATGGACGGGCCCTCGCTTCTCTGCGCGCGACGGGGTTACCGGCGGACGCCGCTCCTTGCGACCGTGCATCTGCGCGGCAATCAGACGTTGAAAATTGTCGCCAATGAAAAGGGAACTCCCTGACGAGTTCAACGATACCTCACACAAGACTCAATGTCGTACAGTTCATTATTTGTGAAAGGGGGCGTGGCCAAAGCATAGGGGGCGGGTCAAACCATCACCAATGAAGAAGGAACTCTCTGCTGAGTTCAATGATACCTTACACAATAGTGTACCTTAAATGGGTCACCAGTTATGAAAGGGGGCGTGGCTTAAGCATAGGGGGCGGGCCAAACCATCACCAATGAAAAAGGAACTCTCTGCTGAGTTCAAAGATACCTCACACAAGGGTGTACCTTAAACAGTTCAAATATTACGAAAGGGGGCGTGGCCTGAGTACGTGGGCGTGGTTAACGTATATGGGGCGGCTCAGTATCAAATATAGACCACACATTATAAGTTTCATGTAAATCGGATGATGTTTGTCATATAAGGCAGATTTCGTGTTGCCAGCGGGGGGCGCTATGACGAAATGTCAATTTTGGCCTGTAGTTGTCCTCAGGCTTGGACCCTTGTTAAAGGTGAGAAGTTTCGGGCAGATATGACAACGTACACTAAAGTTACAACAACTTCTTTGTTCATCGAAGGATGCTCAAAATGGCCGCCACGCCACGCCCACACCGTCTGACGAAAAGTTTTTCTTTTAACAACTTTTCATCGGAAAGGTGTTGTGATGGTACAGACCAAACTTGAAGTCCATCGGATGAAATCTCTAGGAGGAGTTCGTTAAAGTATAGCACCTTGACTTTTAGGCCTACTTCCTGCTGCCACTAGGGGGCGCTATGACATTGAGTAAATATCGAACCTTATATGTCCTCAGGGTGGGACTATTATGAATCGTGAAAAGTTTCGAGCCAATAGGACAATGGACACTTGAGTTACACCAACTTCCTGTTTCGATGGCGAAACGCACAAAATGGCCGCCCCGCCACGGCCATGCCCTATGATCAAAAGTTTTTCTTTTTACAACTTTTCATCTATCATATCTTAAGATGGCACAGACCAAATTTGAAGTTGATCGGATGAAATCTCTAGGAGGAGTTCGTTAAAGTACGACATGTGGAAATGGCCAGAATCGCACTAATTTCGAACATTCAATTCAAAATGACGGACTTCCTGTTTGGTTTCAGGTATGGCTCCAATGACGTTTTATGTACGTCTTTACAGGCTACATATGTGTACCAAGTTTCGTGAGTCTACGTTAAACGCACTGCAGGGGCTCAATTTTTTTGACTTTGTAGGGGGCGCTAGCGAGCCATTTTTGTGCGTCTCTTCCCGAAACCCTTAAAATACGTAATTTTTCACCAGACTTGACGCGACCGCCAAATTTGGTGAGTTTTTGAATATGATAAGCCCCTCAAAAAGGCAATTCATTGCGCGGAAGAGGAATAATAATAATAATAATAACTAGAACTGCAAGCAGTTATGAACGGGGTCCAAGCCTCGTGCGCCGGTCCCCCCCGGCGCGAGTCGCCCCCGGCGATCGTTGCCAAATCTGGCGAAGAGCCACAGAGTGGCATGGCGAACAATAATCTCAAGTTTTGTGATGATAGCATTTACTGCTGCAGAGACATATCTATTGCAAATTACTCCCATTTAAATGCATTGACTCATTTGCCAAAAGGCCTCTATGTTAATTGTAGCGCCCCCTGGCGGCCGATTTTCACAAAATTTTGTGGGAAGCCGCAGAGTGGCATGCTGAACAAAATACACCCAGGGTTTGTGATGATAGCATTTAATGCTGCAGAGATATTTACATTGCAAATTATTCCCATTTAAATGCATTGACTTATTTGCCGAAATGCCTCTACGTTAATTATAACGCCCCCTGACGGCCGATTTTAACCAAATTTGGTATCGACGTTAGGAATGGGATGTCAAAGATCTCTACCAAGATTTGCTCTGATATCCAATAATTTGGCCGAGATATGCCAAAGTTCGTGTTTTGTGGCTAGCTACGACAAATTAGTTTGGTTGTAAAGTGCGAACGGTGTAACGTAGCAAAATTCTTTTGATAACTTTTGGTCAGCTCTCTATAGAGAAGATAGCTACCAAGTTTCGTGCACATTGGTCACACGGCCTAGGACGAGTACGATAACATTTGTTTTTGCATTGCGTGATTTTGCGAAAAAACTCTTTGGTTTAAATGGACCAGTCCTATATCATCAGATTCAAGTCGATACAAGGAACAAGGGGATCTATAAATATTCGGTCTGTGATGTAGCCTTTCGGAGTTATAGGCAAAAACACGTTTAAATGCATTGACTTATTTGCCAGAAGGTCTCTACGTTAATTACAGCGCCCCCTAACGGCCGATGTTCACCAAATTTGGTGGGAAGCCACAGAGTTGCATGCCAAACAAAATACTCCCAGGGTTTGTGATGATAGCATTTAATGCTGCAGAGATATTTACATTGCAAATTATTCCCATTCAAATGCATTGACTTATTTGCTGAAAAGCCTCTACGTCAATTATAGCGCCCCCTGACGGCCTATTTTCACCAAATTTGGTTTGGAGGCTAGGGATTGGATGGTAAAGAAGCCCACCAGGTTTCATTGTGATAACTATTAATTTGGCCGAGATATGCCAAAGTTCGTGTTTTGTGGCTAGCTACAACAAATTAGTTTGGTTGTAAAGTGCGAACGGTGTAATGTAGCAAAATTCCTTTGATAACTTTTGGTCAGCTCCATACACAGATGGTATCTACCAAGTTTCGTGCACATCGGTTGTATGGCCTAGGACGAGTACGAAAACATTTTTTTTCGCATTACACGATTTTGCGAAAGAAAATCTTAGTGCAAATGGGCAGGACCTATATCATCAGCTTCACATGGATACAAGGAACAAGTGGATGTATACATTTCTTGTCTGCGTTGTAGCTTGTGGGAGTTAAAGGCAAAAACACGTTTTACGTCATTGTAGCGCCACCTAGTGGTCCACTTATGTAATATTTGGTAGGTCAGGTCCATGCATGACTCTACATCGACAGTGTAAATCTTAAGTTGCTCACTTTAGTGTAAGTGGTAGATCCAAACATGGGTCCCATAGGCCACGCCCACTTTGACGAATCAGTACCCCACTGTAGGCCTGGCCTCAGGAGTGGGCCTAGATGGTACGAACCAAATTTCGTGAAAATCGGATGAGCCGTTCATGAGATATTAACTTTTGGTACTTGTGGCGCCCCCTATTGACCAAATCTTGTAAAATTAGTTTCTTACACTAAGAGTCTCATGTGAAACAAGAATCTAAAGATTTGTGATGATATAATTTACTTTGGCCGAGATATGGCAACGTTTGTGTCTTCGTAGCTAGCTACACAAATTTGTGTGTGCGTAGTTTACGCAATTTTCATCCGAAAAAAAATCTTTTGATAACTTTTTGTCAAGTCGGTCTACTGATGCAACCAACCAAGTTTCGCGCACATCCGTTGCACGGTCTAGGAGAAGTACGAAAAAGCAGGTTTCCGATAAATCGCGATTTTTCACGCATAAAAGTCAAGGCGGAAATGGGCGTGGCCTATACCACGAGATTCAGCTGGATCCAGGGAACGCGTGGATATGTGTATTTTTAATGTGCGATGTACGGTTCGGGAGTTATAAGGCCAAACGCGTTTGTTCTGCTATAGCGCCACCTAGTGGTGAAAGTGGCTGAAGTTTTTCGTCCCAGGTCCCTGCAGTGATCTGGACCAGTCCTGCAAACGTCAACCTCCCACCATTTACGGTTTAGGCTGCAGTATCAGTTTTATCGGCGGAAAAATAATAATAAGAAACCTTACAATTCCAATAGGGTTCCACAGCCCTGCTGTGCGAACGGCGTAGCTTCGCTACCGCCGATTCTCACAGCCTCGGGCTTGGACCCCTAATTAAAGCTGCAAGCAGCGATGGACGGGCCCTCGCTTCTCTGCGCGCGTCGGGGTTACCGGCGAACGCCGCTCCTTGTGACCGTGCATCTGCGCGGCACTCAGACGTTGCAAATCGTCGGCAATGAAAAGGGAATTCCCTGACGAGTTCAACGATACCTCACACAAGACTCAATGTTGTACAGTTCATTATTTGTGAAAGGGGGCGTGGCCAAATAATAGGGGGCGGGTCAAACCATCACCAATGAAGAAGGAACTTTCTGCTGAGTTCAATGATACCTTACACAATAGTGTACCTTAAATGGGTCGCCATTTATGAAAGGGGGCGTGGCTTAAGCATAGAGGGTGGGCCAAACCATCACCAGTGAAGGAGGAACTCTCTGCTGAGTTCAATGATACCTCACACAAGGGTGTACCTTAAACAGTTCAAATATTACAAAAGGGGGCGTGGCCTGGGTACGTGGGCGTGGTTAAAATATATGGGGCGGCTCAGTATCACATATAGACCACACATTATAAGTTTCATGTAAATCGGATGATGTTTGTCATATAAGGCAGATTTCGTGTTGCCAGCGGGGGGCGCTATGACGAAATGTCAATTTTGGCCTGTAGGTGTCCTCAGGTCTGGACCCTTGTTAAACGTGAGAGGTTTCGGACAAATATGACAACGTACACTAAAGTTACAACAACTTCTTTGTTCATCGAAGGATGCTCAAAATGGCCGCCACGCCACGCCCACGCCGTCTGACGAAAAGTTTTTCTTTTAACAACTTTTCATCGGAAAGGTGTTGTGATGGTACAGACCAAATTTGAAGTCCATCGGATGAAATCTCTAGGAGGAGTTCGTTAAAGTATAGCACCTTGACTTTTAGGCCTACTTCCTGCTGCCACTAGGGGGCGCTATAACATTGAGTAAATATCGGACCGTATATGTCCTCAGGGTTGGACTATTATGAATCGTGAAAAGTTTCGAGCCAATTGGACAATGGACACTTGAGTTACACCCACTTCCTGTTTCGATGGCGAAACGCACAAAATGGCCGCCCCGCCACGGCCATGCCCTATGATCAAAAGTTTTTCTTTTTACAACTTTTCATCTATCATGTCTTAAGAGGGCACAGACCAAATGTGAAGTTGATCGGATGAAATCTCTAGGAGGAGTTCGTTAAAGTACGACATGTGGAAATGGCCAAAATCGCACTAATTTCGAACATTCAACTCAAGATGGCGGACTTCCTGTTGGGTTTCAGGTATGGCTCCAATGACCTTTTATGTACGTCTTCACATGCTACATATGTGTACCAAGTTTCGTGAGTCTACGTTAAACGCACTGCAGGGGCTCAATTTTTTTGACTTTGTAGGGGGCGCTAGCGAGCCATTTTTGTGCGCCTATTCCAGAAACCCTTAAAATACGTAATTTTTCACCAGAATGGACGCGACCGCCAAATTTGGTGAGTTTTTGAATATGATAAGCCCCTCAAAAAGGCAATTCATTGCGCGGAGGAATAATAATAATAATAATTAAAGCTGCAAGCAGCGATGGACGGGCCCTCGCTCCTCTGCGCGCGTCGGGGTTAGTGGCGGACGCCGCTCCTTGCGACCGTGCATCTGCGCGGCACTCAGACGTTGCAAATCGTCGCCAATGAAAAGGGAACTCCCTGACGAGTTCAACGATACCTCACTCAAGACTCAATGTCGTACAGTTCATTATTTGTGAAAGGGGTCGTGTCCAAAACATAGGGGGCGGGCCACACCATCACCACTGACGAAGGACCTCTCTGCTGAGTTCAATGATACCTTACACAATAGTGTACATTAAATGGGTCACCAGTTATGAAAGGGGGCGTGGCCAAAACATAGGGGGCGGGCCAAACCATCACCAATGACGAAGGACCTCTCTGCTGAGTTCAATGATACCTTACACAATAGTGTACATTAAATGGGTCACTAGTTATGAAAGGGGGCGTGGCTTAAGCATAGGGGGCGGGCCAAACCATCACCAATGAAGAAGGAACTCTCTGCTGAGTTCAAAGATACCTCACACAAGGGTGTACCTTAAACAGTTCAAATATTACGAAAGGGGGCGTGGCCTGAGTACGTGGGCGTGGTTAAAGTATATGAGGCGGCTCAGTATCACATATAGACCACACATTATAAGTTTCATGTAAATCGGATGATGTTTGTCATATAAGGCAGATTTCGTGTTGCCAGCGGGGGGCGCTAAGACGAAATGTCAATTTTGGCCTGTAGTTGTCCTCAGGCCTGGACCCTTGTTAAACGTGAGAAGTTTCGGGCAGATATGACTACGTACACTAAAGTTATAACAACTTCTTTGTTCATCGAAGGATGCTCAAAATGGCCGCCACGCCACGCCCACGCCGTCTGACGAAAAGTTTTTCTTTTAACAACTTTTCATCGGTAAGGTGTTGTGATGGTACAGACCAAATTTGAAGTCCATCGGATGAAATCTCTAGGAGGAGTTCGTTAAAGTATAGCACCTTGACTTTTAGGCCTACTTCCTGCTGCCACTAGGGGGCGCTATGACTTTGAGTAAATATCGGACGTTATATGTCCTCAGGGTTGGACTCTTATGAATCTTGAAAAGTTTCGAGCCAATTGGACAATGGACACTTGAGTTACACCAACTTCCTGTTTCGATGGCGAAACGCACAAAATGGCTGCCTCGCCACGGCCATGCCCTATGATCAAAAGTTTTTCTTTTTACAACTTTTCATCTATCATGTCTTAAGATGGCACAGACCAAATCTGAAGTTGATCGGATGAAATCTCTAGGAGGAGTTCGTTAAAGTACGACATGTGGAAATGGCCAAAATCGCACTAATTTCGAACTTTCAATAAAAAATGGCGGACTTCCTGTTGGGTTTAGCGTATGGCTCTAATGACGCTTTCTGTACGTCTTGACATGTTACATAGGTGTACCAAGTTTCGTGAGTCTACGTTAAACGTACTGCAGGGGCTCAATTTTTTTAACTTTGTAGGGGGCGCTAGCGAGCCATTTTTGTGCGCCTATTCCCGAAACCCATAAAATACGTAATTTTTCACCAGACTTGACTCAACCGCCAAATTTGGTGAGTTTTTGAATATGTTAAGCCCCTCAAAAAGGCAATTCATTGCGCGGAAGAGGAATAATAATAATAATAATAATTCCTTCAATTCCAATAGGGCCTTCGCCGCTGTCGGCGCTCGGGCCCTAATAATTAAAGCTGCAAGCAGCGATGGACGGGCCCTCGCTCCTCTGCGCGCGTCGGGGTTAGTGGCGGACGCCGCTCCTTGCGACCGTGCATCTGCACGGCACTCAGACGTTGCAAATCGTTGCCAATGAAAAGGGAACTCCCTGACGAGTTCAACGATACCTCACACAAGACTCAATGTCGTACAGTTCATTATTTGTGAAAGGGGGCGTGGCCAAAGCATCGGGGGCGGGTCAAACCATCACCAATGAAGAAGGAACTCTCTGCTGAGTTCAATGATACCTTACACAATAGTGTACCTTAAATGGGTCACCAGTTATGAAGGGGGCGTGGCTTAAGCATAGGGGGCGGATCAAACCATCTCCAATGAAGAAGGAACTCTCTGCTGAGTTCAATGATACCTCACACAAGGGTGTACCTTAAACAGTTCAAATATTACGAAAGGGGGCGTGGCCTGATTACGTGGGCGTGGTTAAAGTATATGGGGCGGCTCAGTATCACATATAGACCACACATTATAAATTTCATGTAAATCGGATGATGTTTGTCATATAAGGCAGATTTCGTGTTGCCAGCGGGGGGCGCTATGACGAAATGTCAATTTTGGCCTGTAGTTGTCGTCAGGTCTGGACCCTTGTTAAACGTGAGAAGTTTCGGGCAGATATGACAACGTACACTAAAGTTACAACAACTTCTTCGTTCATCGAAAAAAGGTGAAAATGGCCGCCACGTCACGCCCACGCCGTCTGACGAAAAGTTTTTCTTTTAACAACAACTTTTCATCGGTAAGGTGTTGTGATGGTACAGACCAAATTTGAAGTCCATCGGATGAAATCTCTAGGAGGAGTTCGTTAAAGTATAGCACCTTGACTTTTTGGCCTACTTCCTGTTGCCACTAGGGGGCGCTATGACTTTGAGTAAATATCGGCCCGTATATGTCCTCAGGGTTGGACTCTTATGAATCTTGAAAAGTTTCGAGCCAATTGGACAATGGACACTTGAGTTACACCAACTTCCTGTTTTGATGGCGAAATGCACAAAATGGCCGCCCCGCCACGGCCATGCCCTATGATCAAAAGTTTTTCTTTTTACAACTTTTCATCTATCATGTCTTAAGATGGCACAGACCAAATTTGAAGTTGATCGGATGAAATCTCTAGGAGGAGTTCGTTAAAGTACGACATGTGGAAATGGCCAAAATCACACTAATTTCGAACATTCAATTCAAAATGGCGGACTTCCTGTTGGGTTTCAGGTATGGCTCCAATGACGTTTTGTGTACGTCCTGACATCCTACATATGTGTACCAACTTTCGTGAGTCTACGATAAACGTACTGCAGGGGCTCAATTTTTTTAACTTTGTAGGGGGCGCTAGCGAGCCATTTTTGTGCGCCTATTCCCGAATCCCTTAAAATACGTAATTTTTCACCAGACTTGACGCGACCGCCAAATTTGGTGAGTTTTTGAATATGTTAAGCCCCTCAAAAAGGCAATTCATTGCGCGGAAGAAAGAGGAATAATAATAATAATAATTCCTTCAATTCCAATAGGGCCTTCGCCGCTGTCGGCGCTCGGGCCCTAATTAAAGCTGCAAGCAGCGATGGACGGGCCCTCGCTCCTCTGCGCGCGTCGGGGTTGGTGGCGGACGCCGCTCCTTGAGACCGTGCATATGCACGGCACTCAGACGTTGCAATTTGTCGCCAATGAAAAAGGAACTCCCTGACTAGTTCAACCATACCTCACTCAAGACTCAATGTCGTAAAGTTAATTATTTGTGAAAGAGGGCGTGACCAAAGCATAGGGGTTGGGTCAAACCATCTCCAATGAAGAAGGAACTCTCTGCTGAGTTCAATGATACCTTACACAATAGTGTACCTTAAATGGGTCACCAGTTATGAAAGGGGGCGTGGCCAAAGCATAGGGGGCGGGCCAAACCATCACCAATGAAGAAGGAACTCTCTGCTGAGTTCAATGATACCTTACACAATAGTGTACCTTAAATGGGTCACCAGTTATGAAAGGGGGCGTGGCTTAAGCATAGGGGGCGGGCCAAACCATCACCAATGAAGAAGGAACTCTCTGCTGAGTTCAATGATACCTCACTCAAGGGTGTACCTTAAACAGTTCAAATGTTATGACAGGGGGCGTGGCCTGAGTAAGTGGGCGTGGTTAAAGTATATGGGGCGGCTCAGTATCACACATAGACCACACATTATAAGTTTCATGTAAATCGGATGATGTTTGTCATATAAGGCAGATTTCGTGTTGCCAGCGGGGGGCGCTATGATGAAATGTCAATTTTGGCCTGTAGTTGTCCTCAGGCCTGGACCCTTGTTAACCGTGAGAAGTTTCGGGCAGATATGACTACGTACACTAAAGTTATAACAACTTCTTTGTTCATCGAAGGATGCTCAAAATGGCCGCCACGCCACGCCCACGCCGTCTGACGAAAAGTTTTTCTTTTAACAACTTTTCATCGGTAAGGTGTTGTGATGGTACAGACCAAATTTGAAGTCCATCGGATGAAATCTCTAGGAGGAGTTCGTTAAAGTATAGCACCATGACTTTTAGGCCTACTTCCTGCTGCCACTAGGGGGCGCTATGACTTTGAGTAAATATCGGACCTTATATGTCCTCAGGGTGGGACTATTATGAATCGTGAAAAGTTTCGAGCCAATTGGACAATGGACACTTGAGTTACACCAACTTCCTGTTTCAATGGCGAAACGCACAAAATGGCCGCCCCGCCACGGCCATGCCCTACGATCAAAAGTTTTTCTTTTTACAACTTTTCATCTATCATGTCTTAAGATGGCACAGACCAAAGTTGAAGTTGATCGGATGAAATCTCTAGGAGGAGTTCGTTAAAGTACGACATGTGGAAATGGCCAAAATCGCACTAATTTCGAACTTTCAATTCAAAATGGCGGACTTCCTGTTGGGTTTAGGGTATGGCTCCAATGACGTTTTGTGTACGTCCTGCCATGCTACATATGTGTACCAAATTGCCTGAGTCTACGATAAACGTACTGCAGGGGCTCAATTTTTTTAACTTTGTAGGGGGCGCTAGCGAGCCATTTTTGTGCGCCTATTCCCGAAACCCATAAAATACGTAATTTTTCACCAGACTTGACGCGACCGCCAAATTTGGTGAGTTTTTGAATATGATAAGCCCCTCAAAAAGGCAATTCATTGCGCGGAAGAAAGAAAGAATAATAATAATAATAATAATTCCTTCAATTCCAATAGGGCCTTCGCCGCTGTCGGCGCTCGGGCCCTAATTAAAGCTGCAAGCAGCGATGGACGGGCCCTCGCTCCTCTGCGCGCGTCGGGGTTACCGGCGAACGCCGCTCCTTGCGACCGTGCATCTGCGCGGCAATCAGACGTTGCAAATCGTCGCCAATGAAAAGGGAACTCCCTGACGAGTTCAACGATACCTCACTCAAGACTCAATGTCGTACAGTTCATGATTCGTGAAAGGGGGCGTGTCCAAAGCATAGGGGGCGGGTCAAACCATCTCCAATGAAGAAGGAACTCTCTGCTGAGTTCAATGATACCTTACACAATAGTGTACCTTAAATGGGTCACCAGTTATGAAAGGGGGCGTGGCCAAAGAATAGGGGGCGGGCCACACCATCACCAATGAAGAAGGAACTCTCTGCTGAGTTCAATGATACCTTACACAATAGTGTACCTTAAATGGGTCACCAGTTATGAAAGGGGCGTGGCTTAAGCATAGGGGGCAGGCCAAACCATCACCAATGAAGAAGGAACTCTCTGCTAAGTTCAATGATACCTCACACAAGGGTGTACCTTAAACAGTTCAAATATTACAAAAGGGGGCGTGGCCTGAGTAAGTGGGCATGGTTAAAGTATATGGGGCGGCTCAGTATCACATATAGACCATACATTATAAGTTTCATGTAAATCGGATGATGTTTGTCATATAAGGCAGATTTTATGTTGCCAGCGGGGGGCGCTATGACGAAATGTCAATTTTGGCCTGTAGGTGTCCTCAGTCCTGGACCCTTGTTAAACGTGACAAGTTTCGGGCAGATATGACAACGTACACTAAAGTTACAACAACTTCTTTGTTCATCGAAGGATGCTCAAAATGGCCGCTACGCCACGCCCACGCCGTCTGACGAAAAGTTTTTCTTTTAAGAACTTTTCATCGGAAAGGTGTTGTGATGGTACAGACCAAATTTTAAGTCCATCGGATGAAATCTCTAGGAGAAGTTTGTTAAAGTATAGCACCTTGACTTTTAGGCCTACTTCCTGCTGCCACTAGGGGGCGCTATGACTTTGAGTAAATATCGGCCGTTATATGTCCTCAGGGTGGGACTATTATGAATCGTGAAAAGTTTTGAGCCAATTGGACAATGGACACTTGAGTTACACCAACTTCCTGTTTCGATGGCGAAACGCACAAAATGGCCGCCCCGCCACGACCATGCCCTATGATCAAAAGTTTTTCTTTTTACAACTTTTCATCTATCATGTCTTAAGATGGCACAGACCAAATCTGAAGTTGATCGGATGAAATCTCTAGGAGGAGTTCGTTAAAGTACGACATGTGGAAATGGCCAAAATCGCACTAATTTCGAACTTTCAATTCAAAATGGCGGACTTCCTGTTTGGTTTCATGTATGGCTCCAATGACGTTTTATGTACGTCTTTATAGGCTACATATGTGTACCAAGTTTCGTGAGTCTACGTTAAACGCACTGCAGGGGCTCAATTTTTTTGACTTTGTAGGGGGCGCTAGCGAGCCATTTTTGTGCGTCTATTCCCGAAACCCTTAAAATACGTAATTTTTCACCAGACTTGACGCGATTGCCAAATTTGGTAAGTTTTTGAATATGGTAAGCCCCTCAAAAAGGCAATTCATTGCGCGGAAGAAAGAATAATAATAATAATTAAAGCTGCAAGCAGCGATGGACGGGCCCTCGCTACTCTGCGCGTGTCGGGGTTACCGGCGGACGCCGCTCCTTGCGACCGTGCATCTGCGCGCCACTCAGACGTTGCAAATCGTCGCCAATGAAAAGGGAACTCCCTGACGAGTTCAACGATACCTCACTCAAGACTCAATGTCGTACAGTTCATTATTTGTGAAAGGGGGCGTGGCCAAAGCATAGGGTTCGGGGCAAACCATCACCAATGGAGAAGGAACTCTGCTGAGTTCAATGATACCTTACACAATAGTGTACCTTAAATGGGTCACCAGTTATGAAAGGGGGCGTGGCCAAAGCATAGGGGGCGGGTCAAACCATCACCCATGAAGAATGAATTCTCTGCTGAGTTCAATGATACCTCACACAAGCGTGTACCTTAAACAGTTAAAATATTATAAAAGGGGGCGTGGCCTGAGTACGTGGGAGTGGTTAAAGTATATGGGGCGGCTCAGTATCACATATAGACCACACATTATAAGTTTCATGTAAATCGGATGATGTTTGTCATATAAGGCAGATTTCGTGTTGCCAGCGGGGGGCGCTATGACGAAATGTCAATTTTGGCCTGTAGTTGTCCTCAGGCCTGGACCCTTGTTAAACGTGAGAAGTTTCGGGCAGATATGACAACGTACAGTAAAGTTACAACAACTTCTTCGTTCATCGAAAAAAGGTGAAAATGGCCGCCACGTCACGCCCACGCCGTCTGACGAAAAGTTTTTCTTTTAACAACTTTTCATCGTTTAGGTGTTGAGATGGTACAGACCAAATTTGAAGTCCATCGGATGAAATCTCTAGGAGGAGTTCGTTAAAGTATAGCACCTTGACTTTTAGGCATACTTCCTGCTGCCACTAGGGGGCGCTATGACTTTGAGTAAATATCGGACCGAATATGTCCTCACGGTTGGACTATTATGAATCGTGAAAAGTTTCGAGCCAATTGGACAATGGACACTTGAGTTACACCAACTTCCTGTTTCGATGGCGAAACGCACAAAATGGCCGCCCCGCCACGGCCATGCCCTATGATCAAAAGTTTTTCTTTTTACAACTTTTCATCTATCATGTCTTAAGATGGCACAGACCAAATTTGAAGTTGATCGGATGAAATCTCTAGGAGGAGTTCGTTAAAGTACGACATGTGGAAATGGCCAAAATCGCACAAATTTCGAACATTCAATTCAAAATGGCGGACTTCCTGTTGGGTTTCAGGTATGGCTCCAATGACATTTTATATACGTCTTTACATGGTACATATGTGTACCAAGTTCCGTGAGTCTACGTTAAACGCACTGCAGGGGCTCAATTTTTTTTACTTTGTAGGGGGCGCTAGCGAGCCATTTTTGTGCGCCTATTCCCGAAACCCTTAAAATACGTAATTTTTCACCAGACTTGACGCGACCGCCAAATTTGGTGAGTTTTTGAATATGTTAAGCCCCTCAAAAAGGCAATTCATTGCGCGGAAGAGGAATAATAATAATAATTAAAGCTGCAAGCAGCGATGGACGGGCCCTCGCTCCTCTGCGCGCGTCGGGGTTAGTGGCGGACGCCGCTCCTTGCGACCGTGCATCTGCGCGGCAATCAGACGTTGAAAATTGTCACCAATGAAAAGGGAACTCCCTGACGAGTTCAACGATACCTCACACAAGACTCAATGTCGTACAGTTCATTATTTGTGAAAGGGGGCGTGGCTTAATCATAGGGGCGGGCCAAACCATCACCAATGAAGAAGGAACTCTCTGCTGAGTTCAATGATACCTTACACAATAGTGTACCTTAAATGGGTCACCAGTTATGAAAGGGGGCGTGGCCTAAGCATAGGGGGCGGGCCAAACCATCACCAGTGAAGGAGGAACTCTCTGCTGAGTTCAATGATACCTTACACAATAGTGTACCTTAAATGGGTCACCAGTTATGAAAGGGGGCGTGGCTTAAGCATAGGGGGCGGGCCAAACCATCACCAATGAAGAAGGAACTCTCTGCTGAGTTCAATGATACCTCACACAAGGGTGTACCTTAAACAGTTCAAATATTACGAAAGGGGGCGTGGTCTGAGTAAGTGGGCGTGGTTAAAGTATATGGGGCGGCTCAGTATCACATATAGACCACACATTATAAGTTTCATGTAAATCGGATGATGTTTGTCATATAAGGCAGATTTCGTGTTGCCAGCGGGGGGCGCTATGACGAAATGTCAATTTTGTTCTGTAGGTGTCCTCAGGCCTGGACCCTTGTTAAACGTGAGAAGTTTCGGGCAGATATGACAACATACACTAAAGTTACAACAACTTCTTCGTTCATCGAAGGATGCTCAAAATGGCCGCCTCGCCACGCCCACGCCGTCTGACGAAAAGTTTTTCTTTTAACAACTTTTCATCGGTAAGGTGTTGTGATGGTACAGACCAAATTTGAAGTCCATCGGATGAAATCTCTAGGAGGAGTTCGTTAAAGTATAGCACCTTGACTTTTAGGCCTACTTCCTGCTGCCACTAGGGGGCGCTATGACTTTGAGTAAATATCGGACGTTATATGTCCTCAGGGTTGGACTCTTATGAATCTTGAAAAGTTTCGAGCCAATTGGACAATGGACACTTGAGTTACACCAACTTCCTGTTTCGATGGCGAAACGCACAAAATGGCCGCCCCGCCACGACCATGCCCTATGATCAAAAGTTTTTCTTTTTACAACTTTTCATCTATCATGTCTTAAGATGGCACAGACCAAATCTGAAGTTGATCGGATGAAATCTCTAGGAGGAGTTCGTTAAAGTACAACATGTGGAAATGGCCAAAATCGCACTAATTTCGAACTTTCAATTCAAAATGGCGGACTTCCTGTTGGGTTTAGCGTATGGCTCTAATGACGCTTTCTGTACGTCTTGACATGATACATAGGTGTACCAAGTTTCGTGAGTCTACGTTAAACGTACTGCAGGGGCTCAATTTTTTTAACTTTGTAGGGGGCGCTAGCGAGCCATTTTTGTGCGCCTATTCCCGAAACCCATAAAATACGTAATTTTTCACCAGACTTGACGCGACCGCCAAATTTGGTGAGTTTTTGAATATGTTAAGCCCCTCAAAAAGGCAATTCATTGCGCGGAAGAAAGAGGAATAATAATAATAATAATTCCTTCAATTCCAATAGGGCCTTCGCCGCTGTCGGCGCTCGGGCCCTAATTAAAGCTGCAAGCAGCGATGGACGGGCCCTCGCTCCTCTGCGCGCGTCGGGGTTAGTGGCGGACGCCGCTTCTTGCGACCGTGCATCTGCGCAGCACTCAGACGTTGCAAATCGTCGCCAATGAAAAGGGAACTCCCTGACGAGTTCAACGATACCTCACTCAAGACTCAATGTTGTACAGTTCATTATTTGTGAAAGGGGCGTGTCCAAAGCATAGGGGGCGGGTCAAACCATCTCCAATGAAGAAGGAACTCTCTGCTGAGTTCAATGATACCTTAAACAATAGTGTACCTTAAATGGGTCACCAGTTATGAAAGGGGGCGTGGCCAAAACATAGGGGGCGGGTCAAACCATCTGCAATGAAGAAGGAACTCTCTGCTGAGTTCAATGATACCTTACACAATAGTGTACCTTAAATGGGTCACCAGTTATGAAAGGGGCGTGGCCAAAGCATAGGGGGCGGGCCAAACCATCACCAATGAAGAAGGAAGTCTCTGCTGAGTTCAATGATACCTTACACAATAGTGTACCTTAAATGGGTCACCAGTTATGAAAGGGGGCGTGGCTTAAGCATAGGGGCGGGCCAAACCATCACCAATGAAGAAGGAACTCTCTGCTGAGTTCAATGATACCTCACACAAGGGTGTACCTTAAACAGTTCAAATATTATGAAAGGGGGCGTGGCCGGAGTAAGTGGGCGTGGTTAAATTATATGGGGCGGCTCAGTATCACACATAGACCACACATTATAAGTTTCATGTAAATCGGATGATGTTTGTCATATAAGGCAGATTTCGTGTTGCCAGCGGGGGGCGCTATGATGAAATGTCAATTTTGGCATGTAGGTGTCCTCAGGCCTGGACCCTTGTTAAACGTGAGAAGTTTCGGGCAGATATGACAACGTACACTAAAGTTACAACAACTTCTTTGTTCATCAAAGGATGCTCAAAATGGCCGCCACGCCACGCCCACGCCGTCTGACGAAAAGTTTTTCTTTTAACAACTTTTCATCGGTAAGGTGTTGTGATGGTACAGACCAAATTTGAAGTCCATCGGATGAAATCTCTAGGAGGAGTTCGTTAAAGTATATCACCTTGAGTTTTTGGCCTACTTCCTGTTGCCACTAGGGGGCGCTATGACTTTGAGTAAATATCGGCCCGTATATGTCCTCAGGGTTAGACTCTTATGAATCTTGAAAAGTTTCGAGCCAATTGGACAATGGACACTTGAGTTACACCAACTTCCTGTTTCGATGGCGAAACGCACAAAATGGCCGCCCCGCCACGACCATGCCCTATGATCAAAAGTTTTTCTTTTTACAACTTTTCATCTATCATGTCTTAAGATGGCACAGACCAAATCTGAAGTTGATCGGATGAAATCTCTAGGAGGAGTTCGTTAAAGTATGACATGTGGAAATGGCCAAAATCGCACTAATTTCGAACTTTCAATTCAAAATGGCGGACTTCCTGTTGGGTTTAGGGTATGGCTCTAATGACGCTTTCTGTATGTCTTGACATGATACATAGGTGTACCAAGTTTCGTGAGTCTACGTTAAACGTACTGCAGGGGCTACATTTTTTTAACTTTGTAGGGGGCGCTAGCGAGCCATTTTTATGCGACTATTCCCAAAACCCATAAAATACGTAATTTTTCACCAGACTTGACGCGACCGCCAAATTTGGTGAGTTTTTGAATATGATAAGCCCCTCAAAAAGGCAATTCATTGCGCGAAAGAAAGAAAGAATAATAATAATAATAATAATTAAAGCTGCAAGCAGCGATGGACGGGCCCTCGCTACTCTGCGCGTGTCGGGTTTACCGGCGGACGCCGCTCCTTGCGACCGTGCATCTGCGCGCCACTCAGACGTTGCAAATCGTCGCCAATGAAAAGGGAACTCCCTGACGAGTTCAACGATACCTCACTCAAGACTCAATGTCGTACAGTTCATTATTTGTGAAAGGGGGCGTGGCCAAAGCATAGGGTTCGGGGCAAACCATCACCAATGGAGAAGGAACTCTGCTGAGTTCAATGATACCTTACACAATAGTGTACCTTAAATGGGTCACCAGTTATGAAAGGGGGCGTGGCCTGAGTACGTGGGAGTTGTTAAAGTATATGGGGCGGCTCAGTATCACATATAGACCACACATTATAAGTTTCATGTAAATCGGATGATGTTTGTCATATAAGGCAGATTTCGTGTTGCCAGCGGGGGGCGCTATGACGAAATGTCAATTTTGGCCTGTAGGTGTCCTCAGGCCTGGACCCTTGTTAAACGTGAGAAGTTTCGGGCAGATATGACAACGTACACTAAAGTTACAACAACTTCTTTGTTCATCGAAGGATGCTCAAAATGGCCGCCACGCCACGCCCACGCCGTCTGACGAAAAGTTTTTCTTTTAACAACTTTTCATTGGAAACGTGTTGTGATGGTACAGACCAAATTTGAAGTCCATCGGATGAAATCTCTAGGAGGAGTTCGTTAAAGTATAGCACCTTGACTTTTAGGCCTACTTCCTGCTGCCACTAGGGGGCGCTATGACTTTGAGTAAATATCGGACGTTATATGTCCTCATGGTGGGACTATTATGAATCGTGAAAAGTTTCGAGCCAATTGGACAATGGACACTTGAGTTACACCAACTTCCTGTTTTGATGGCGAAATGCACAAAATGGCCGCCCCGCCACGGCCATGCCCTATGATCAAAAGTTTTTCTTTTTACAACTTTTCATCTATCATGTCTTAAGATGGCACAGACCAAATTTGAAGTTGATCGGATGACATCTCTAGGAGGAGTTCGTTAAAGTACGACATGTGGAAATGGCCAAAATCACACTAATTTCGAACATTCAATTCAAAATGGCGGACTTCCTGTTGGGTTTCAGGTATGGCTCCAATGACGTTTTGTGTACGTCCTGACATCCTACATATGTGTACCAACTTTCGTGAGTCTACGATAAACGTACTGCAGGGGCTCAATTTTTTTAACTTTGTAGGGGGCGCTAGCGAGCCATTTTTGTGCGCCTATTCCCAAATCCCTTAAAATACGTAATTTTTCACCAGACTTGACGCGACCGCCAAATTTGGTGAGTTTTTGAATATGTTAAGCCCCTCAAAAAGGCAATTCATTGCGCGGAAGAAAGAGGAATAATAATAATAATAATTCCTTCAATTCCAATAGGGCCTTCGCCGCTGTCGGCGCTCGGGCCCTAATTAAAGCTGCAAGCAGCGATGGACGGGCCCTCGCTTCTCTGCGCGCGTCGGGGTTACCGGCGGACTCCGCTCCTTGCGACCTTGCATCTGCGTGGCAATCAAGCGTTGAAAATTGTCGCCAATGAAAAGGGAACTCCCTGACGAGTTCAACGATACCTCACACAAGACTCAATGTCGTACAGTTCATTATTTGTGAAAGGGGGCGTGGCCAAAGCATAGGGGGCGGGCCAAACCATCACCAATGAAGAAGGAACTCTCTGCTGAGTTCAATGATACCTTACACAATAGTGTACCTTAAATGGGTCACCAGTTATGAAAGGGGGCGTGGCTTAAGCATAGGGGGCGGGCCAAACCATCACCAATGAAGAAGGAACTCTCTGCTGAGTTCAATGATACCTTAAACAATAGTGTACCTTAAATGGGTCACCAGTTATAATAAGGGGCGTGGCTTAAGCATAGGGGGCGGGCCAAACCATCACCAATGAAGAAGGAACTCTCTGCTGAGTTCAATGATACCTCACACAAAGGTGCACCTTAAACAGTTCAAATATTACGAAAGGGGGCGTGGCCTGACTAAGTGGGCGTGGTTAAAGTATATGGGGCGGCTCAGTATCACATATAGACCACACATTATAAGTTTCATGTAAATCGGATGATGTTTGTCATATAAGGCAGATTTCGTGTTGCCAGCGGGGGGCGCTATGACGAAATGTCAATTTTGGCCTGTAGGTGTCCTCAGGCCTGGACCCTTGTTAAACGTGAGAAGTTTCGAGCAGATATGACAACGTACACCAAAGTTACAACAACTTCTTTGTTCATCAAAGGATGCTCAAAATGGCCGCCACGCCACGCCCACGCCGTCTGACGAAAAGTTTTTCTTTTAACAACTTTTCATCGGAAAGGTGTTGTGATGGTACAGACCAATTTTGAAGTCCATCGGATGAAATCTCTAGGAGGAGTTCGTTAAAGTATAGCACCTTGACTTTTAGGCCTACTTCCTGCTGCCACTAGGGGGCGCTATGACTTTGAGTAAATATCGGACCTTATATGTCCTCAGGGTTGGACTATTATGAATCCTGAAAAGTTTCGAGCCAATAGGACAATGGACACTTGAGTTACACCAACTTCCTGTTTCGATGGCGAAACGCACAAAATGGCCGCCCCGCCACGGCCATGCCCTATGATCAAAAGTTTTTCTTTTTACAACTTTTCATCTATCATGTCTTAAGATGGCACAGACCAAATTTGAAGTTGATCGGATGAAATCTCTAGGAGGAGTTCGTTAAAGTACGACATGTGGAAATGGCCAAAATCGCACTAATTTCGAACTTTCAATTCAAAATGGCGGACTTCCTGTTGGGTTTAGGGTATGGCTCTAATGACGCTTTCTGTATGTCTTGACATGATACATAGGTGTACCAAGTTTCGTGAGTCTACGTTAAACGTACTGCAGGGGCTACATTTTTTTAACTTTGTAGGGGGCGCTAGCGAGCCATTTTTATGCGACTATTCCCAAAACCCATAAAATACGTAATTTTTCACCAGACTTGACGCGACCGCCAAATTTGGTGAGTTTTTGAATATGATAAGCCCCTCAAAAAGGCAATTCATTGCGCGAAAGAAAGAAAGAATAATAATAATAATTAAAGCTGCAAGCAGCGATGGACGGGCCCTCGCTTCTCTGTGCGCGTCGGGGTTGCCGGCAAACGCCGCTCCTTGCGACCGTGCATCTGCGCGGCAATCAGACGTTGAAAATTGTCGCCAATGAAAAGGGAACTCCCTGACGAGTTCAACGATACCTCACTCAAGACTCAATGTCGTACATTTCATTATTTGTGAAAGGGGGTGTGGCCAAAGCATAGGGGGCGGGCCAAACCATCACCAATGAAGAAGGAACTCTCTGCTGAGTTCAATGATACCTTACACAATAGTGTACCTTAAATGGGTCACCAGTTATGAAAAGGGGCGTGGCCAAAGCATAGGGGGCGGGCCAAACCATCACCAATGAAGAAGGAACTCTCTGCTGAGTTCAATGATACCTCACACAAGGGTGTACCTTAAACAGTTCAAATATTACGAAAGGGGGCGTGGCCTGAGTAAGTGGGCGTGGTTAACGTATATGGGGCGGCTCAGTATCACATATAGACCACATATTATAAGTTTCATGTAAATCGGATGATGTTTGTCATATAAGGCAGATTTCGTGTTGCCAGCGGGGGGCGCTATGACGAATTGTCAATTTTGGCCTGTAGGTGTCCTCAGGCCTGGACCCTTGTTAAACCTGAGAAGTTTCGGGCAGATATGACAACGTACACTAAAGTTACAACAACTTCTTTGTTCATCGAAGGATGCTCAAAATGGCCGCCACGCCACGCCCACGCCGTCTGACGAAAAGTTTTTCTTTTAACAACTTTTCATCGGAAAGGTGTTGTGATGGTACAGACCAATTTTGAAGTCCATCGGATGAAATCTCTAGGAGGAGTTCGTTAAAGTATAGCACCTTGACTTTTAGGCCTACTTCCTGCTGCCACTAGGGGGCGCTATGACTTTGAGTAAATATCGGACCTTATATGTCCTCAGGGTTGGACTATTATGAATCCTGAAAAGTTTCGAGCCAATAGGACAATGGACACTTGAGTTACACCAACTTCCTGTTTCGATGGCGAAACGCACAAAATGGCCGCCCCGCCACGGCCATGCCCTATGATCAAAAGTTTTTCTTTTTACAACTTTTCATCTATCATGTCTTAAGATGGCACAGACCAAATTTGAAGTTGATCGGATGAAATCTCTAGGAGGAGTTCGTTAAAGTACGACATGTGGAAATGGCCAAAATCGCACTAATTTCGAACTTTCAATTCAAAATGGCGGACTTCCTGTTGGGTTTAGGGTATGGCTCTAATGACGCTTTCTGTATGTCTTGAAATGATACATAGGTGTACCAAGTTTCGTGAGTCTACGTTAAACGCACTGCAGGGGCTACATTTTTTTAACTTTGTAGGGGGCGCTAGCGAGCCATTTTTGTGCGACTATTCCCGAAACCCATAAAATACGTAATTTTTCACCAGACTTGACGCGACCGCCAAATTTGGTGAGTTTTTGAATATGATAAGCCCCTCAAAAAGGCAATTCATTGCGCGAAAGAAAGAAAGAATAATAATAATAATAATAATAATTAAAGCTGCAAGCAGCGATGGACGGGCCCTCGCTTCTCTGCGCGCGTCGGGGTTACCGGCGGACGCCGCTCCTTACGACCGTGCATCTGCGCGGCACTCAGATGTTGCAAATGGTCGCCAATGAAAAGGGAACTCCCTGACGAGTTCAACGATACCTCACTCAAGACTCAATGTCGTACAGTTCATTATTTGTGAAAGGGGGCGTGACCAAAGCATAGGGGGCGGGTCAAACCATCTCCAATGAAGAAGGAACTCTCTGCTGAGTTCAATGATACCTTACAAAATAGTGTACCTTAAATGGGTCACCAGTTATGAAAGGGGGCGTGGCTTAAGCATAGGGGGCGGGCCAAACCATCACCAGTGAAGGAGGAACTCTCTGCTGAGTTCAATGATACCTCACACAAGGGTGTACCTTAAACAGTTCAAATATTACGAAAGGGGGCGTGGCATGAGTAAGCGGGCGTGGTTAAAGTATATGGGCGGCTCAGTATCACATATAGACCACACATTATAAGTTTCATGTAAATCGGATGATGTTTGTCATATAAGGCAGATTTCGTGTTGCCAGCGGGGGGCGCTATGACGAAATGTCAATTTTGGCCTGTAGGTGTCCTCAGGCCTGGACCCTTGATAAACGTGAGAAGTTTCGGGCAGATATGACAACGTACACTAAAGTTACAACAACTTCTTTGTTCATCGAAGGATGCTCAAAATGGCCGCCACGCCACACCCACGCCGTCTGACGAAAAGTTTTTCTTTTAACAACTTTTCATCGGAAAGGTGTTGTGATGGTACAGACCAAATTTGAAGTCCATCGGATGAAATCTCTAGGAGGAGTTCGTTAAAGTATAGCACCTTGACTTTTAGGCCTACTTCCTGCTGCCACTAGGGGGCGCTATGACTTTGAATAAATATCGGACCGTATATGTCCTCAGGGTTGGACTATTAGGAATCGTGAAAAGTTTCGAGCCAATTGGACAATGGACACTTGAGTTACACCAACTTCCTGTTTCGATGGCGAAATGCACAAAATGGCCGCCCCGCCACGGCCATGCCCTATGATCAAAAGTTTTTCTTTTTACAACTTTTCATCTATCATGTCTTAAGATGGCACAGACCAAATTTGAAGTTGATCGGATGAAAGGTCTAGGAGGAGTTCGTTAAAGTACGACATGTGGAAATGGCCAAAATCGCACTAATTTCGAACATTCAATTCAAAATGGCGGACTTCCTGTTTGGTTTCAGGTATGGCTCCAATGACGTTTTATGTACGTCTTTACAGGCTACATATGTGTACCAAGTTTCGTGAGCGTACGTTAAACGCACTGCAGGGGCTCAATTTTTTTGACTTTGTAGGGGGCGCTAGCGAGCCATTTTTGTGCGCCTATTCCCGAAACCCTTAAAATACGTAATTTTTCACCAGACTTGACGCGACCGCCAAATTTGGTGAGTTTTTGAATATGTTAAGCCCCCCAAAAAGGCAATTCATTGCGCGGAAGAAAGAAAGAAAGAAAGAATAATAATTAAAGCTGCAAGCAGCGATGGACGGGCCCTCGCTACTCTGCGCGTGTCGGGGTTACCGGCGGACGCCGCTCCTTGCGAACGTGCATCTGCGCACCACTCAGACATTGCAAATCGTCGCCAATGAAAAGGGAACTCCCTGCCGAGTTCAACGATACCTCACACAAGAATCAATGTCGTACAGTTCATTATTTGTGAAAGGGGGCGTGGCCAAAGAATAAGGGGCGGGTCAAACCATCTCCAATGAAGAAGGAACTATCTGCTGAGTTCAATGATACCTTACACAATAGTGTACCTTAAATAGGTCACCAGTTATTAAAGGGGGCGTGGCTTAAGCATAGGGGGCGGGCCAAACAATCACCAATGAAGAAGGAACTCTCTGCTGAGTTCAATGATACCTCACACAAGGGTGTACCTTAAACAGTTCAAATATTACGAAAGGGGGCGTGGCCTGAGTACGTGGGCGTGGTTAAAGTATATGGTGCGGCTCAGTATCACATATAGACCACACATTATAAGTTTCATGTAAATCGGATAATGTTTGTCATATAAGGCAGATTTCGTGTTGCCAGCGGGGGGCGCTATGACGAAATGTCAATTTTGGCCTGTAGGTGTCCTCAGGCCTGGACCCTTGTCAAACGTGAGAAGTTTCGGGCAGATATGACAACTTACACTAAAGTTACAACAACTTCTTTGTTCATCGAAGGATGCTCAAAATGGCCGCCACGCCACGCCCACGCCGTCTGACGAAAAGTTTTTCTTTTAACAAGTTTTCATCGGAAAGGTGTTGTGATGGTACAGACCAAATTTGAAGTCCATCGGATGAAATCTCTAGGAGGAGTTCGTTAAAGTATAGCACCTTGACTTTTAGGCCTACTTCCTGCTGCCACTAGGGGGCGCTATGACATTGAGTAAATATCGGACCTTATATGTCCTCAGGGTTGGACTATTATGAATCGTGAAAAGTTTTGAGCCAATTGGACAATGGACACTTGAGTTACACCAACTTCCTGTTTCGATGGCGAAACGCACAAAATGGCCGCCCCGCCACGGCCATGCCCTATGATCAAAAGTTTTTCTTTTTACAACTTTTCATCTATCATGTCTTAAGATGACACAGACCAAATTTGAAGTTGATCAGATGAAATCTCTAGGAGGAGTTTGTTAAAGTACGACATGTGGAAATGGCCAAAATCGCACTAATTTCGAACATTCAATTCAAAATGGCGGACTTCCTGTTGGGTTTAGGGTATGGCTCTTATGACGCTTTCTGTACGTCTTGACATGATAGATGAGTGTACCAAGTTTCGTGAGTCTACGTTAAACGTACTGCAGGGGCTCAATTTTTTTAACTTTGTAGGGGGCGCTAGCGAGCCATTTTTGTGCGCCTATTCCCGAAACCCATAAAATACGTAATTTTTCACCAGACTTGACTCGACCGCCAAATTTGGTGAGTTTTTGAATATGTTAAGCCCCTCAAAAAGGCAATTCATTGCGCGGAAGAGGAATAATAATAATAATTCCTTCAATTCCAATAGGGCCTTCGCCGCTGTCGGCGCTCGGGCCCTAATAATAATAATTCCTTCAATTCCAATAGGGCCTTCGCCGCTGTCGGCGCTCGGGCCCTAATTAAAGCTGCAAGCAGCGATGGACGGGCCCTCGCTACTCTGCGCGCGTCGGGGTTAGTGGCGGACGCCGCTCCTTGCAAATGTGCATCTGCACGGCACTCAGACGTGGCAAATCGTCGCCGATGAAAAGGGAACTCGCTGACGAGTTCAACGATACCTCACTCAAGATTCAACGTCGTACAGTTCATTATTTGTGAAAGGGGGCGGGGCCAAAGTATAGGGGGCGGGTCAAACCATCTCCAATGAAGAAGGAACTCTCTGCTGAGTTCAATGACACCTTACACAATAGTGTACCTTAAATGGGTCACCAGTTATGAAAGGGGGCGTGGCCAAAGCATAGGGGGCGGGCCAAACTATCAACAATGAAGAAGGAACTCTCTGCTGAGTTCAATGATACCTTATAAAATAGTGTACCTTAATTGGGTCACCAGTTATGAAAGGGGGCGTGGCTTAAGCATAGGGGGCGGGCCAAACATCACCAATGAAGAAGGAACTCTCTGCTGAGTTCAATGATACCTCACTCAAGGGTGTACCTTAAACAGTTCAAATATTACGGAAGGGGGCGTGGCCTGAGTACGTGGGCGTGGTTAAAGTATATGGGGCGGCTCAGTATCACATATAGACCACACATTATAAGTTTCATGTAAATCGGATGATGTTTGTCATATAAGGCAGATTTCGTGTTGCCAGTGGGGGGCGCTATGACGAAATGTCAATTTTGGCCTGTAGGTGTCCTCAGGCCTGGACCCTTGTTAAACGTGAGAAGTTTCGGGCAGATATGACAACGTATACTAAAGTTACAACAACTTCTTTGTTCATCGAAGGATGCTCAAAATGGCCGCCACGCCACGCCCACGCCGTCTGACGAAAAGTTTTTCTTTTAACAACTTTTCATCGGTAAGGTGTTGTGATGGTACAGACCAAATTTGAAGTCCATCGGATGAAATCTCTAGGAGGAGTTCGTTAAAGTATAGCACCTTGACTTTTAGGCCTACTTCCTGCTGCCACTAGGGGGCGCTATGACTTTGAGTAAATATCGGACCTTATATGTCCTCAGGGTTGGACTCTTATGAATCGTGAAAAGTGTCGAGCCAATTGGACAATGGACACTTGAGTTACACCAACTTCCTGTTTCGATGGCGAAACGCACAAAATGGCCGCCCCGCCACGGCCATGCCCTATGATCAAAAGTTTTTCTTTTTACAACTTTTCATCTATCATATCTTAAGATGGCACAGACCAAGTTTGAAGTTGATCGGATGAAATCTCTAGGAGGAGTTCGTTAAAGTACGACATGTGGAAATGGCCAAAATCGCACTGATTTCGAACATTCAACTCAAGATGGCGGACTTCCTGTTGGGTTTCAGGTATGGCTCCAATGACGTTTTATGTACGTCTTGACATGCTACATATGTGTACCAAGTTTCGTGAGTCTCCGTTAAACGCACTGCAGGGGCTCAATTTTTTTGACTTTGTAGGGGGCGCTAGCGAGCCATTTTTTTGCGCCTATTCCCGAATCCCTTAAAATACGTAATTTTTCACCAGACTTGACGCGACCGCCAAATTTGGTGAGTTTTTGAATATGTTAAGCCCCTCAAAAAGGCAATTCATTGCGCGGAAGAAAGAAAGAATAATAATAATAATAATAATTCCTTCAATTCCAATAGGGCCTTCGCCGCTGTCGGCGCTCGGGCCCTAATTAAAGCTGCAAGCAGCGATGGACGGGCCCTCGCTTCTCTGCGCGCGTCGGGGTTACCGGCGAACGCCGCTCCTTGCGACTTGCGACCGTGCATCTGCGCGGCAATCAGACGTTGAAAATTGTCGCCAATGAAACGGGAACTCCCTGACGAGTTCAACGATACCTCACACAAGACTCAATGTCGTACAGTTCATTATTTGTGAAAGGGGGCGTGGCCAAAGCATAGGGGGCGGGTCAAACCATCTCCAATGAAGAAGGAACTCTCTGCTCAGTTCAATGATACCTTACACAATAGTGTACCTTAAATGGGTCACCAGTTATGAAAGGGGCGTGGCCAAAGCATAGGGGGCGGGCCAAACCATCACCAATGAAGAAGGAACTCTCTGCTGAGTTCAATGATACCTTACACAATAGTGTACCTTAAATGGGTCACCAGTTATGAAAGGGGGCGTGGCTTAAGCATAGGGGGCGGGCCAAACCATCACCAGTGAAGGAGGAACTCTCTGCTGAGTTCAATGATACCTCACACAAGGGTGTACCTTAAACAGTTCAAATATTACGAAAGGGGGCGTGGCCTGAGTAAGTGGGCGTGGTTAAATTATATGGGGCGGCTCAGTATCACATATAGACCACACATTATAAGTTTCATGTAAATCGGATGATGTTTGTCATATAAGGCAGATTTTGTGTTGCCAGCGGGGGGCGCTATGACGAAATGTCAATTTTGGCCTGTAGGTGTCCTCAGGCCTGGACCTTTGTTAAACGTGAGAAGTTTCGGGCAGATATGACAACGTACGCTAAAGTTACAACAACTTCTTTGTTCATCGAAGGATGCTCAAAATGGCCGCCACGCCACGCCCACACCGTCTGACGAAAAGTTTTTCTTTTAACAACTTTTCATCCTTAAGGTGTTGAGATGGTAGAGACCAAATTTGAAGTCAATCTGATGAAATCTCTAGGAGGAGTTCGTTAAAGTATAGCACCTTGACTTTTAGGCCTACTTCCTGCTGCCACTAGGGGGCGCTATGACATTGAGTAAATTTCGGACCTTATATGTCCTCAGGGTCGGACTATTATGAATCGTGAAAAGTTTCGAGCCAATTGGACAATGGACACTTGAGTTACACCAACTTCCTGTTTCGATGGCGAAACGCACAAAATGGCCGCCCCGCCACGGCCATGCCCTATGATCAAAAGTTTTTCTTTTTACAACTTTTCATCTATCATGTCTTAAGATGACACAGACCAAATTTGAAGTTGATCAGATGAAATCTCTAGGAGGAGTTCGTTAAAGTACGACATGTGGAAATGGCCAAAATCGCACTAATTTCGAACTTTCAATTCAAAATGGCGGACTTCCTGTTGGGTTTAGGGTATGGCTCTAATGACGCTTTCTGTATGTCTTGACATGATACATAGGTGTACCAAGTTTCGTGAGTCTACGTTAAACGTACTGCAGGGGCTACATTTTTTTAACTTTGTAGGGGGCGCTAGCGAGCCATTTTTATGCGACTATTCCCAAAACCCATAAAATACGTAATTTTTCACCAGACTTGACGCGACCGCCAAATTTGGTGAGTTTTTGAATATGATAAGCCCCTCAAAAAGGCAATTCATTGCGCGAAAGAAAGAAAGAATAATAATAATAATAATAATTAAAGCTGCAAGCAGCGATGGACGGGCCCTCGCTACTCTGCGCGTGTCGGGTTTACCGGCGGACGCCGCTCCTTGCGACCGTGCATCTGCGCGCCACTCAGACGTTGCAAATCGTCGCCAATGAAAAGGGAACTCCCTGACGAGTTCAACGATACCTCACTCAAGACTCAATGTCGTACAGTTCATTATTTGTGAAAGGGGGCGTGGCCAAAGCATAGGGTTCGGGGCAAACCATCACCAATGGAGAAGGAACTCTGCTGAGTTCAATGATACCTTACACAATAGTGTACCTTAAATGGGTCACCAGTTATGAAAGGGGGCGTGGCCTGAGTACGTGGGAGTTGTTAAAGTATATGGGGCGGCTCAGTATCACATATAGACCACACATTATAAGTTTCATGTAAATCGGATGATGTTTGTCATATAAGGCAGATTTCGTGTTGCCAGCGGGGGGCGCTATGACGAAATGTCAATTTTGGCCTGTAGGTGTCCTCAGGCCTGGACCCTTGTTAAACGTGAGAAGTTTCGGGCAGATATGACAACGTACACTAAAGTTACAACAACTTCTTTGTTCATCGAAGGATGCTCAAAATGGCCGCCACGCCACGCCCACGCCGTCTGACGAAAAGTTTTTCTTTTAACAACTTTTCATTGGAAACGTGTTGTGATGGTACAGACCAAATTTGAAGTCCATCGGATGAAATCTCTAGGAGGAGTTCGTTAAAGTATAGCACCTTGACTTTTAGGCCTACTTCCTGCTGCCACTAGGGGGCGCTATGACTTTGAGTAAATATCGGACGTTATATGTCCTCATGGTGGGACTATTATGAATCGTGAAAAGTTTCGAGCCAATTGGACAATGGACACTTGAGTTACACCAACTTCCTGTTTTGATGGCGAAATGCACAAAATGGCCGCCCCGCCACGGCCATGCCCTATGATCAAAAGTTTTTCTTTTTACAACTTTTCATCTATCATGTCTTAAGATGGCACAGACCAAATTTGAAGTTGATCGGATGACATCTCTAGGAGGAGTTCGTTAAAGTACGACATGTGGAAATGGCCAAAATCACACTAATTTCGAACATTCAATTCAAAATGGCGGACTTCCTGTTGGGTTTCAGGTATGGCTCCAATGACGTTTTGTGTACGTCCTGACATCCTACATATGTGTACCAACTTTCGTGAGTCTACGATAAACGTACTGCAGGGGCTCAATTTTTTTAACTTTGTAGGGGGCGCTAGCGAGCCATTTTTGTGCGCCTATTCCCAAATCCCTTAAAATACGTAATTTTTCACCAGACTTGACGCGACCGCCAAATTTGGTGAGTTTTTGAATATGTTAAGCCCCTCAAAAAGGCAATTCATTGCGCGGAAGAAAGAGGAATAATAATAATAATAATTCCTTCAATTCCAATAGGGCCTTCGCCGCTGTCGGCGCTCGGGCCCTAATTAAAGCTGCAAGCAGCGATGGACGGGCCCTCGCTTCTCTGCGCGCGTCGGGGTTACCGGCGGACTCCGCTCCTTGCGACCTTGCATCTGCGTGGCAATCAAGCGTTGAAAATTGTCGCCAATGAAAAGGGAACTCCCTGACGAGTTCAACGATACCTCACACAAGACTCAATGTCGTACAGTTCATTATTTGTGAAAGGGGGCGTGGCCAAAGCATAGGGGGCGGGCCAAACCATCACCAATGAAGAAAGAACTCTCTGCTGAGTTCAATGATACCTTACACAATAGTGTACCTTAAATGGGTCACCAGTTATGAAAGGGGGCGTGGCTTAAGCATAGGGGGCGGGCCAAACCATCACCAATGAAGAAGGAACTCTCTGCTGAGTTCAATGATACCTTAAACAATAGTGTACCTTAAATGGGTCACCAGTTATAATAAGGGGCGTGGCTTAAGCATAGGGGGCGGGCCAAACCATCACCAATGAAGAAGGAACTCTCTGCTGAGTTCAATGATACCTCACACAAAGGTGCACCTTAAACAGTTCAAATATTACGAAAGGGGGCGTGGCCTGACTAAGTGGGCGTGGTTAAAGTATATGGGGCGGCTCAGTATCACATATAGACCACACATTATAAGTTTCATGTAAATCGGATGATGTTTGTCATATAAGGCAGATTTCGTGTTGCCAGCGGGGGGCGCTATGACGAAATGTCAATTTTGGCCTGTAGGTGTCCTCAGGCCTGGACCCTTGTTAAACGTGAGAAGTTTCGAGCAGATATGACAACGTACACCAAAGTTACAACAACTTCTTTGTTCATCAAAGGATGCTCAAAATGGCCGCCACGCCACGCCCACGCCGTCTGACGAAAAGTTTTTCTTTTAACAACTTTTCATCGGAAAGGTGTTGTGATGGTACAGACCAATTTTGAAGTCCATCGGATGAAATCTCTAGGAGGAGTTCGTTAAAGTATAGCACCTTGACTTTTAGGCCTACTTCCTGCTGCCACTAGGGGGCGCTATGACTTTGAGTAAATATCGGACCTTATATGTCCTCAGGGTTGGACTATTATGAATCCTGAAAAGTTTCGAGCCAATAGGACAATGGACACTTGAGTTACACCAACTTCCTGTTTCGATGGCGAAACGCACAAAATGGCCGCCCCGCCACGGCCATGCCCTATGATCAAAAGTTTTTCTTTTTACAACTTTTCATCTATCATGTCTTAAGATGGCACAGACCAAATTTGAAGTTGATCGGATGAAATCTCTAGGAGGAGTTCGTTAAAGTACGACATGTGGAAATGGCCAAAATCGCACTAATTTCGAACTTTCAATTCAAAATGGCGGACTTCCTGTTGGGTTTAGGGTATGGCTCTAATGACGCTTTCTGTATGTCTTGACATGATACATAGGTGTACCAAGTTTCGTGAGTCTACGTTAAACGTACTGCAGGGGCTACATTTTTTTAACTTTGTAGGGGGCGCTAGCGAGCCATTTTTATGCGACTATTCCCAAAACCCATAAAATACGTAATTTTTCACCAGACTTGACGCGACCGCCAAATTTGGTGAGTTTTTGAATATGATAAGCCCCTCAAAAAGGCAATTCATTGCGCGAAAGAAAGAAAGAATAATAATAATAATTAAAGCTGCAAGCAGCGATGGACGGGCCCTCGCTTCTCTGTGCGCGTCGGGGTTGCCGGCAAACGCCGCTCCTTGCGACCGTGCATCTGCGCGGCAATCAGACGTTGAAAATTGTCGCCAATGAAAAGGGAACTCCCTGACGAGTTCAACGATACCTCACTCAAGACTCAATGTCGTACATTTCATTATTTGTGAAAGGGGGTGTGGCCAAAGCATAGGGGGCGGGCCAAACCATCACCAATGAAGAAGGAACTCTCTGCTGAGTTCAATGATACCTTACACAATAGTGTACCTTAAATGGGTCACCAGTTATGAAAAGGGGCGTGGCCAAAGCATAGGGGGCGGGCCAAACCATCACCAATGAAGAAGGAACTCTCTGCTGAGTTCAATGATACCTCACACAAGGGTGTACCTTAAACAGTTCAAATATTACGAAAGGGGGCGTGGCCTGAGTAAGTGGGCGTGGTTAACGTATATGGGGCGGCTCAGTATCACATATAGACCACATATTATAAGTTTCATGTAAATCGGATGATGTTTGTCATATAAGGCAGATTTCGTGTTGCCAGCGGGGGGCGCTATGACGAATTGTCAATTTTGGCCTGTAGGTGTCCTCAGGCCTGGACCCTTGTTAAACCTGAGAAGTTTCGGGCAGATATGACAACGTACACTAAAGTTACAACAACTTCTTTGTTCATCGAAGGATGCTCAAAATGGCCGCCACGCCACGCCCACGCCGTCTGACGAAAAGTTTTTCTTTTAACAACTTTTCATCGGAAAGGTGTTGTGATGGTACAGACCAATTTTGAAGTCCATCGGATGAAATCTCTAGGAGGAGTTCGTTAAAGTATAGCACCTTGACTTTTAGGCCTACTTCCTGCTGCCACTAGGGGGCGCTATGACTTTGAGTAAATATCGGACCTTATATGTCCTCAGGGTTGGACTATTATGAATCCTGAAAAGTTTCGAGCCAATAGGACAATGGACACTTGAGTTACACCAACTTCCTGTTTCGATGGCGAAACGCACAAAATGGCCGCCCCGCCACGGCCATGCCCTATGATCAAAAGTTTTTCTTTTTACAACTTTTCATCTATCATGTCTTAAGATGGCACAGACCAAATTTGAAGTTGATCGGATGAAATCTCTAGGAGGAGTTCGTTAAAGTACGACATGTGGAAATGGCCAAAATCGCACTAATTTCGAACTTTCAATTCAAAATGGCGGACTTCCTGTTGGGTTTAGGGTATGGCTCTAATGACGCTTTCTGTATGTCTTGAAATGATACATAGGTGTACCAAGTTTCGTGAGTCTACGTTAAACGCACTGCAGGGGCTACATTTTTTTAACTTTGTAGGGGGCGCTAGCGAGCCATTTTTGTGCGACTATTCCCGAAACCCATAAAATACGTAATTTTTCACCAGACTTGACGCGACCGCCAAATTTGGTGAGTTTTTGAATATGATAAGCCCCTCAAAAAGGCAATTCATTGCGCGAAAGAAAGAAAGAATAATAATAATAATAATAATAATTAAAGCTGCAAGCAGCGATGGACGGGCCCTCGCTTCTCTGCGCGCGTCGGGGTTACCGGCGGACGCCGCTCCTTACGACCGTGCATCTGCGCGGCACTCAGATGTTGCAAATGGTCGCCAATGAAAAGGGAACTCCCTGACGAGTTCAACGATACCTCACTCAAGACTCAATGTCGTACAGTTCATTATTTGTGAAAGGGGGCGTGACCAAAGCATAGGGGGCGGGTCAAACCATCTCCAATGAAGAAGGAACTCTCTGCTGAGTTCAATGATACCTTACAAAATAGTGTACCTTAAATGGGTCACCAGTTATGAAAGGGGGCGTGGCTTAAGCATAGGGGGCGGGCCAAACCATCACCAGTGAAGGAGGAACTCTCTGCTGAGTTCAATGATACCTCACACAAGGGTGTACCTTAAACAGTTCAAATATTACGAAAGGGGGCGTGGCATGAGTAAGCGGGCGTGGTTAAAGTATATGGGCGGCTCAGTATCACATATAGACCACACATTATAAGTTTCATGTAAATCGGATGATGTTTGTCATATAAGGCAGATTTCGTGTTGCCAGCGGGGGGCGCTATGACGAAATGTCAATTTTGGCCTGTAGGTGTCCTCAGGCCTGGACCCTTGATAAACGTGAGAAGTTTCGGGCAGATATGACAACGTACACTAAAGTTACAACAACTTCTTTGTTCATCGAAGGATGCTCAAAATGGCCGCCACGCCACACCCACGCCGTCTGACGAAAAGTTTTTCTTTTAACAACTTTTCATCGGAAAGGTGTTGTGATGGTACAGACCAAATTTGAAGTCCATCGGATGAAATCTCTAGGAGGAGTTCGTTAAAGTATAGCACCTTGACTTTTAGGCCTACTTCCTGCTGCCACTAGGGGGCGCTATGACTTTGAATAAATATCGGACCGTATATGTCCTCAGGGTTGGACTATTAGGAATCGTGAAAAGTTTCGAGCCAATTGGACAATGGACACTTGAGTTACACCAACTTCCTGTTTCGATGGCGAAATGCACAAAATGGCCGCCCCGCCACGGCCATGCCCTATGATCAAAAGTTTTTCTTTTTACAACTTTTCATCTATCATGTCTTAAGATGGCACAGACCAAATTTGAAGTTGATCGGATGAAAGGTCTAGGAGGAGTTCGTTAAAGTACGACATGTGGAAATGGCCAAAATCGCACTAATTTCGAACATTCAATTCAAAATGGCGGACTTCCTGTTTGGTTTCAGGTATGGCTCCAATGACGTTTTATGTACGTCTTTACAGGCTACATATGTGTACCAAGTTTCGTGAGCGTACGTTAAACGCACTGCAGGGGCTCAATTTTTTTGACTTTGTAGGGGGCGCTAGCGAGCCATTTTTGTGCGCCTATTCCCGAAACCCTTAAAATACGTAATTTTTCACCAGACTTGACGCGACCGCCAAATTTGGTGAGTTTTTGAATATGTTAAGCCCCCCAAAAAGGCAATTCATTGCGCGGAAGAAAGAAAGAAAGAAAGAATAATAATTAAAGCTGCAAGCAGCGATGGACGGGC
Source organism: Gymnocephalus cernua (assembly GCA_023631565.1). NCBI lineage: Eukaryota > Metazoa > Chordata > Actinopteri > Perciformes > Percidae > Gymnocephalus > Gymnocephalus cernua. Next base: position 6,835,526 of record CM042442.1, on the reverse strand, counting down.
CCTCGCTACTCTGCGCGTGTCGGGGTTACCGGCGGACGCCGCTCCTTGCGAACGTGCATCTGCGCACCACTCAGACATTGCAAATCGTCGCCAATGAAAAGGGAACTCCCTGCCGAGTTCAACGATACCTCACACAAGAATCAATGTCGTACAGTTCATTATTTGTGAAAGGGGGCGTGGCCAAAGAATAAGGGGCGGGTCAAACCATCTCCAATGAAGAAGGAACTATCTGCTGAGTTCAATGATACCTTACACAATAGTGTACCTTAAATAGGTCACCAGTTATTAAAGGGGGCGTGGCTTAAGCATAGGGGGCGGGCCAAACAATCACCAATGAAGAAGGAACTCTCTGCTGAGTTCAATGATACCTCACACAAGGGTGTACCTTAAACAGTTCAAATATTACGAAAGGGGGCGTGGCCTGAGTACGTGGGCGTGGTTAAAGTATATGGTGCGGCTCAGTATCACATATAGACCACACATTATAAGTTTCATGTAAATCGGATAATGTTTGTCATATAAGGCAGATTTCGTGTTGCCAGCGGGGGGCGCTATGACGAAATGTCAATTTTGGCCTGTAGGTGTCCTCAGGCCTGGACCCTTGTCAAACGTGAGAAGTTTCGGGCAGATATGACAACTTACACTAAAGTTACAACAACTTCTTTGTTCATCGAAGGATGCTCAAAATGGCCGCCACGCCACGCCCACGCCGTCTGACGAAAAGTTTTTCTTTTAACAAGTTTTCATCGGAAAGGTGTTGTGATGGTACAGACCAAATTTGAAGTCCATCGGATGAAATCTCTAGGAGGAGTTCGTTAAAGTATAGCACCTTGACTTTTAGGCCTACTTCCTGCTGCCACTAGGGGGCGCTATGACATTGAGTAAATATCGGACCTTATATGTCCTCAGGGTTGGACTATTATGAATCGTGAAAAGTTTTGAGCCAATTGGACAATGGACACTTGAGTTACACCAACTTCCTGTTTCGATGGCGAAACGCACAAAATGGCCGCCCCGCCACGGCCATGCCCTATGATCAAAAGTGTTTCTTTTTACAACTTTTCATCTATCATGTCTTAAGATGACACAGACCAAATTTGAAGTTGATCAGATGAAATCTCTAGGAGGAGTTTGTTAAAGTACGACATGTGGAAATGGCCAAAATCGCACTAATTTCGAACATTCAATTCAAAATGGCGGACTTCCTGTTGGGTTTAGGGTATGGCTCTTATGACGCTTTCTGTACGTCTTGACATGATAGATGAGTGTACCAAGTTTCGTGAGTCTACGTTAAACGTACTGCAGGGGCTCAATTTTTTTAACTTTGTAGGGGGCGCTAGCGAGCCATTTTTGTGCGCCTATTCCCGAAACCCATAAAATACGTAATTTTTCACCAGACTTGACTCGACCGCCAAATTTGGTGAGTTTTTGAATATGTTAAGCCCCTCAAAAAGGCAATTCATTGCGCGGAAGAGGAATAATAATAATAATTCCTTCAATTCCAATAGGGCCTTCGCCGCTGTCGGCGCTCGGGCCCTAATAATAATAATTCCTTCAATTCCAATAGGGCCTTCGCCGCTGTCGGCGCTCGGGCCCTAATTAAAGCTGCAAGCAGCGATGGACGGGCCCTCGCTACTCTGCGCGCGTCGGGGTTAGTGGCGGACGCCGCTCCTTGCGAATGTGCATCTGCACGGCACTCAGACGTGGCAAATCGTCGCCGATGAAAAGGGAACTCGCTGACGAGTTCAACGATACCTCACTCAAGATTCAACGTCGTACAGTTCATTATTTGTGAAAGGGGGCGGGGCCAAAGTATAGGGGGCGGGTCAAACCATCTCCAATGAAGAAGGAACTCTCTGCTGAGTTCAATGACACCTTACACAATAGTGTACCTTAAATGGGTCACCAGTTATGAAAGGGGGCGTGGCCAAAGCATAGGGGGCGGGCCAAACTATCAACAATGAAGAAGGAACTCTCTGCTGAGTTCAATGATACCTTATAAAATAGTGTACCTTAATTGGGTCACCAGTTATGAAAGGGGGCGTGGCTTAAGCATAGGGGGCGGGCCAAACATCACCAATGAAGAAGGAACTCTCTGCTGAGTTCAATGATACCTCACTCAAGGGTGTACCTTAAACAGTTCAAATATTACGGAAGGGGGCGTGGCCTGAGTACGTGGGCGTGGTTAAAGTATATGGGGCGGCTCAGTATCACATATAGACCACACATTATAAGTTTCATGTAAATCGGATGATGTTTGTCATATAAGGCAGATTTCGTGTTGCCAGTGGGGGGCGCTATGACGAAATGTCAATTTTGGCCTGTAGGTGTCCTCAGGCCTGGACCCTTGTTAAACGTGAGAAGTTTCGGGCAGATATGACAACGTATACTAAAGTTACAACAACTTCTTTGTTCATCGAAGGATGCTCAAAATGGCCGCCACGCCACGCCCACGCCGTCTGACGAAAAGTTTTTCTTTTAACAACTTTTCATCGGTAAGGTGTTGTGATGGTACAGACCAAATTTGAAGTCCATCGGATGAAATCTCTAGGAGGAGTTCGTTAAAGTATAGCACCTTGACTTTTAGGCCTACTTCCTGCTGCCACTAGGGGGCGCTATGACTTTGAGTAAATATCGGACCTTATATGTCCTCAGGGTTGGACTCTTATCAATCGTGAAAAGTGTCGAGCCAATTGGACAATGGACACTTGAGTTACACCAACTTCCTGTTTCGATGGCGAAACGCACAAAATGGCCGCCCCGCCACGGCCATGCCCTATGATCAAAAGTTTTTCTTTTTACAACTTTTCATCTATCATATCTTAAGATGGCACAGACCAAGTTTGAAGTTGATCGGATGAAATCTCTAGGAGGAGTTCGTTAAAGTACGACATGTGGAAATGGCCAAAATCGCACTGATTTCGAACATTCAACTCAAGATGGCGGACTTCCTGTTGGGTTTCAGGTATGGCTCCAATGACGTTTTATGTACGTCTTGACATGCTACATATGTGTACCAAGTTTCGTGAGTCTCCGTTAAACGCACTGCAGGGGCTCAATTTTTTTGACTTTGTAGGGGGCGCTAGCGAGCCATTTTTTTGCGCCTATTCCCGAATCCCTTAAAATACGTAATTTTTCACCAGACTTGACGCGACCGCCAAATTTGGTGAGTTTTTGAATATGTTAAGCCCCTCAAAAAGGCAATTCATTGCGCGGAAGAAAGAAAGAATAATAATAATAATAATAATTCCTTCAATTCCAATAGGGCCTTCGCCGCTGTCGGCGCTCGGGCCCTAATTAAAGCTGCAAGCAGCGATGGACGGGCCCTCGCTTCTCTGCGCGCGTCGGGGTTACCGGCGAACGCCGCTCCTTGCGACTTGCGACCGTGCATCTGCGCGGCAATCAGACGTTGAAAATTGTCGCCAATGAAACGGGAACTCCCTGACGAGTTCAACGATACCTCACACAAGACTCAATGTCGTACAGTTCATTATTTGTGAAAGGGGGCGTGGCCAAAGCATAGGGGGCGGGTCAAACCATCTCCAATGAAGAAGGAACTCTCTGCTCAGTTCAATGATACCTTACACAATAGTGTACCTTAAATGGGTCACCAGTTATGAAAGGGGCGTGGCCAAAGCATAGGGGGCGGGCCAAACCATCACCAATGAAGAAGGAACTCTCTGCTGAGTTCAATGATACCTTACACAATAGTGTACCTTAAATGGGTCACCAGTTATGAAAGGGGGCGTGGCTTAAGCATAGGGGGCGGGCCAAACCATCACCAGTGAAGGAGGAACTCTCTGCTGAGTTCAATGATACCTCACACAAGGGTGTACCTTAAACAGTTCAAATATTACGAAAGGGGGCGTGGCCTGAGTAAGTGGGCGTGGTTAAATTATATGGGGCGGCTCAGTATCACATATAGACCACACATTATAAGTTTCATGTAAATCGGATGATGTTTGTCATATAAGGCAGATTTTGTGTTGCCAGCGGGGGGCGCTATGACGAAATGTCAATTTTGGCCTGTAGGTGTCCTCAGGCCTGGACCTTTGTTAAACGTGAGAAGTTTCGGGCAGATATGACAACGTACGCTAAAGTTACAACAACTTCTTTGTTCATCGAAGGATGCTCAAAATGGCCGCCACGCCACGCCCACACCGTCTGACGAAAAGTTTTTCTTTTAACAACTTTTCATCCTTAAGGTGTTGAGATGGTAGAGACCAAATTTGAAGTCAATCTGATGAAATCTCTAGGAGGAGTTCGTTAAAGTATAGCACCTTGACTTTTAGGCCTACTTCCTGCTGCCACTAGGGGGCGCTATGACATTGAGTAAATTTCGGACCTTATATGTCCTCAGGGTCGGACTATTATGAATCGTGAAAAGTTTCGAGCCAATTGGACAATGGACACTTGAGTTACACCAACTTCCTGTTTCGATGGCGAAACGCACAAAATGGCCGCCCCGCCACGGCCATGCCCTATGATCAAAAGTTTTTCTTTTTACAACTTTTCATCTATCATGTCTTAAGATGACACAGACCAAATTTGAAGTTGATCAGATGAAATCTCTAGGAGGAGTTCGTTAAAGTACGACATGTGGAAATGGCCAAAATCGCACTAATTTCGAACATTCAACTCAAGATGGCGGACTTCCTGTTGGGTGTAGGGTATGGCTCCAATGACATTTTCTGTATGTCTTTACATGCTACATAGGTGTACCAAGTTTCGTGAGTCTCCGTTAAACGCACTGCAGGGGCTCAATTTTTTTAACTTTGTAGGGGGCGCTAGCGAGCCATTTTTGTGCGCCTATTCTCGAAACCCTTAAAATACGTAATTTTTCACCAAACTTGACGCGACCGCCAAATTTGGTGAGTTTTTGAATATGTTAAGCCCCTCAAAAAGGCAATTCATTGCGCGGAAGAAAGAGAAATAATAATTCCTTCAGTTCCAATAGGGCCTTCGCCGCTGTCGGCGCTCGGGCCCTAATAATTCCTTCAATTCCAATAGGGCCTTCGCCGCTGTCGGCGCTCGGGCCCTAATTAAAGCTGCAAGCAGCGATGGACGGGCCCTCGCTTCTCTGCGTGCGTCGGGGTTACCGGCGAACGCCGCTCCTTGCGACCGTGCATCTGCGCGGCAATCAGACGTTGAAAATTGTCGCCAATGAAAAGGGAACTCCCTGACGAGTTCAACAATACCTCACACAAGACTCAATGTCGTACAGTTCATTATTTGTGAAAGGGGGCGTGGCCAAAGCATAGGGGGCGGGTCAAACCATCACCAATGAAGAAGGAACTCTCTGCTGAGTTCAATGATACCTTACACAATAGTGTACCTTAAATGGGTCACCAGTTATGAAAGGGGGCGTGGCCAAAGCATAGGGGGCGGGCCAAACCATCACCAATGAAGAAGGAACTCTCTGCTGAGTTCAATGATACCTCACACAAGGGTGTACCTTAAACAGTGCAAATAGTACGAAAGGGGGCGTGGTCTGAGTAAGAGGGCGTGGTTAAAGTATATGGGGCGGCTCAGTATCACATATAGACCACACATTATAAGTTTCATGTAAATCGGATGATGTTTGTCATATAAGGCAGATTTCGTGTTGCCAGCGGGGGGCGCTATGACGAAATGTCAATTTCGGCCTGTAGGTGTCCTCAGGCCTGGACCCTTGTTAAACGTGAGAAGTTTCGGGCAGAAATGACAACGTACACTAAAGTTACAACAACTTCTTTGTTCATCGAAGGATGCTCAAAATGGCCGCCACGCCAAGCCCACGGCGTCTGACGAAAAGTTTTTATTTTAACAACTTTTCATTGGTAAGGTGTTGTGATGGTACAGACCAATTTTGAAATCCATCGGATGAAATCTCTAGGAGGAGTTCGTTAAAGTATAGCACCTTGACTTTTAGGCCTACTTCCTGCTGCCACTAGGGGGCGCTATGACTTTGAGTAAAAATCGGCCCTTATATGTCCTCAGGGTTGGACTATTATGAATCGTGAAAAGTTTCGAGCCAATTGGACAATGGACACTTGAGTTACACCAACTTCCTGTTTCGATGGCGAAACGCACAAAATGGCTGCCCCGCCACGGCCATGCCCTATGATCAAAAGTTTTTCTTTTTACAACTTTTCATCTATCATGTCTTAAGAGGGCACAGACCAAATTTGAAGTTGATCGGATTAAATCTCTAGGAGGAGTTCGTTAAAGTACGACATGTGGAAATGGCCAAAATCGCACTAATTTTGAACATTCAACTCAAGATGGCGGACTTCCTGTTGGGTTTCAGGTATGGCTCCAATGACGTTTTATGTACGTCTTCACATGCTACATATGTGTACCAAGTTTCGTGAGTCTACGTTAAACGCACTGCAGGGGCTCAATTTTTTTGACTTTGTAGGGGGCGCTAGCGAGCCATTTTTGTGCGCCTATTCCCGAAACCCTTAAAATACGTAATTTTTCACCAGAATGGACGCGACCGCCAAATTTGGTGAGTTTTTGAATATGTTAAGCCCCTCAAAAAGGCAATTCATTGCGCGGAGGAATAATAATAATAATAATAATAATTAAAGCTGCAAGCAGCGATGGACGGGCCCTCGCTTCTCTGCACCCGTCGGGGTTACCGGCGGACGCCGCTCCTTGCGACCGTGCATCTGCGCGGCAATCAGACGTTGAAAATTGTCGCCAATGAAAAGGGAACTCCCTGACGAGTTCAACGATACCTCACACAAGACTCAATGTCGTACAGTTCATTATTTGTGAAAGGGGGCGTGGCCAAAGCATAGGGGGCGGGTCAAACCACTACCAATGAAGAATGAACTCTCTGCTGAGTTCAATGATACCTTACACAATAGTGTACCTTAAATGGGTCACCAGTTATGAAAGGGGGCGTGGCTCAAGCATATGGGGCGGGCCAAACCATCACCAATGAAGAAGGAACTCTCTGCTGAGTTCAATGATACCTCACACAAGGGTGTACCTTAAACAGTTCAAATATTACGAAAGGGGGCGTGGCCTGATAAAGTGGGCGTTGTTAAAGTATATGGGGCGGCTCAGCATCACATATAGACCACACATTATAAGTTTCATGTAAATCGGATGATGTTTGTCATATAAGGCAGATTTCGTGTTGCCAGCGGGGGGCGCTATGACGAAATGTAAATTTTGGCCTGTAGGTGTCCTCAGGCCTGGACCCTTGTTAAACTTGAGAAGTTTCGGGCAGATATGACAACGTACACTAAAGTTACAACAACGTCTTTGTTCATCGAAGGATGCTCAAAATGGCCGCCACGCCACGCCCACGCCGTCTGACGAAAAGTTTTTCTTTTAACAACTTTTCATCGGTAAGGTGTTGTGATGGTACAGACCAAATTTGAAGTCCATCGGATGAAATCTCTAGGAGGAGTTTGTTAAAGTATAGCACCTTGACTTTTAGACCTACTTCCTGCTGCCACTAGGGGGCGCTATGACTTTGAGTAAATATCGGACCTTATATGTCCTCAGGGTTGGAGTCTTATGAATCGTGAAAAGTTTCGAGCCAAGTGGACAATGGACACTTGAGTTACACCAACTTCCTGTTTCGATGGCGAAACGCACAAAATGGCCGCCCCGCCACGACCATGCCCTATGATCAAAAGTTTTTTTTTTTACAACTTTTCATCTATCATGTCTTAAGATGGCACAGACCAAATCTGAAGTTGATCGGATGAAATCTCTAGGAGGAGTTCGTTAAAGTACGACATGTGGAAATGGCCAAAATCGCACTAATTTCGAACATTCAATTCAAAATGGCGGACTTCCTGTTGGGTTTCAGGTATGGCTCCAATGACGTTTTATATACGTCTTTACATGGTACATATTTGTACCAAGTTTCGTGATTCTACGTTAAACGCACTGCAGGGGCTCAATTTTTTTTACTTTGTAGGGGGCGCTAGCGAGCCATTTTTGTGCGACTATTCCCGAAACCCTTAAAATACGTAATTTTTCACCAGACTTGACGCGACCGCCAAATTTGGTGAGTTTTTGAATATGTTAAGCCCCTCAAAAAGGCAATTCATTGCGCGGAAGAGGAATAATAATAATAATTAAAGCTGCAAGCAGCGATGGACGGGCCCTCGCTTCTCTGCGCGCGTCGGGGTTACCGGCGGACGCCGCTCCTTGCGACAGTGTATCTGCATGGCACTCAGACGTTGCAAATCGTTGCCAATGAAAAGGGAACTCCCTGATGAGTTCAACGATACCTCACACAGGAATCAATGTCATACAGTTCATTATTTGTGAAAGGGGGAGTGGCCAAAGCATAGGGGTCGGGGCAAACCATCACCAATGGAGAAGGAACTCTGCTGAGTTCAATGATACCTTACACAATAGTGTACCTTAAATGTGTCACCAGTTATGAAAGGGGGCGTGGCCAAAGCATAGGGGGCGGGCCAAACCATCACCAATGAAGAAGGAACTCTCTGCTGAGTTCAATGATACCTTACACAATAGTGTACCTTAAATGGGTCACCAGTTATGAAGGGGGCGTGGCTTAAGCATAGGGGGCGGGCCAAACCATCACCAATGAAGAAGGAACTCTCTGCTGAGTTCAATGATACCTCACACAAGGGTGTACCTTAAACAGTTCAAATATTACGAAAGGGGGCGTAGGTGGGCGTGGTTAAAGTATATGGGGCGGCTCAGTATCACATATAGACCACACATTATAAGTTTCATGTAAATCGGATGATGTTTGTCATATAAGGCAGATTTCGTGTTGCCAGCGGGGGGCGCTATGACGAAATGTCAATTTTGGCCTGTAGGTGTCCTCAGTTCTGGACCCTTGTTAAATTTGAGAAGTTTCGGGCAGATATGACAACGTACACTAAAGTTACAACAACTTCTTTGTTCATCAAAGGATGCTCAAAATGGCCGCCACGCCACGCCCACGCCGTCTGACGAAAAGTTTTTCTTTTAACAACATTTCATCGGAAAGGTGTTGTGATGGTACAGACCAAATTTGAAGTCCATCAGATGAAATCTCTAGGAGGAGTTCGTTAAAGTATAGCACCTTGACTTTTAGGCCTACTTCCTGTTGCCACTAGGGGGCGCTATGACTTTGAGTAAATATCGGACCTCATATGTCCTCAGGGTTGGACTATTATGAATGGTGAAAAGTTTCGAGCCAATTGGACAATGGACACTTGAGTTACACCAACTTCCTGTTTCGATGGCGAAACGCACAAAATGGCCGCCCCGCCACGGCCATGCCCTATGATCAAAAGTTTTTCTTTTTACAACTTTTCATCTATCATGTCTTAAGATGGCACAGACCAAATTTGAAGTTGATCGGATGAAATCTCTAGGAGGAGTTCGTTAAAGTACGACATGTGGAAATGGCCAAAATCGCACAAATTTCGAACATTCAATTCAAAATGGCGGACTTCCTGTTGGGTTTCAGGTATGGCTCCAATGACGTTTTATATATGTCTTTACATGGTACATATTTGTACCAAGTTTCGTGAGTCTACGTTAAACGCACTGCAGGGGCTCAATTTTTTTTACTTTGTAGGGGGCGCTAGCGAGCCATTTTTGTGCGCCTATTCCCGAAACCCTTAAAATACGTAATTTTTCACCAGACTTGACGCGACCGCCAAATTTGGTGAGTTTTTGAATATGTTAAGCCCCTCAAAAAGGCAATTCATTGCGCGGAAGAGGAATAATAATAATAATTAAAGCTGCAAGCAGCGATGGACGGGCCCTCGCTTCTCTGCGCGCGTCGGGGTTACCGGCGGACGCCGCTCCTTGCGACCGTGTATCTGCATGGCACTCAGACGTTGCAAATCGTTGCCAATGAAAAGGGAACTCCCTGATGAGTTCAACAATACCTCACACAGGAATCAATGTCATACAGTTCATTATTTGTGAAAGGGGGGGTGGTCAAAGCATAGGGGTCGGGGCAAACCATCATCAATGAAGAAGGAACTCTCTGCTGAGTTCAATGATACCTTACACAATAGTATACCTTAAATGGGTCACCAGTTATGAAAGGGGGCGTGGCTGAAGCATAGGGGGCGGGCCAAACCATCACCAATGAAGAAAGAACTCTCTGCTGAGTTCAATGATACCTTACACAATAGTGTACCTTAAATGGGTCACCTGTTGTGAAAGGGGGCGTGGCTTAAGCATAGGGGGCGGGCCAAACCATCACCAATGAAGAAGGAACTCTCTGCTGAGTTCAATGATACCTTACACAATAGTGTACCTTAAATGGGTCACCTGTTGTGAAAGGGGGCGTGGCTTAAGCATAGGGGGCGGGCCAAACCATCACCAATGAAGAAGGAACTCTCTGCTGAGTTCAATGATACCTTACACAATAGTGTACCTTAAATGGGTCACCAGTTATGAAATGGGGCGTGGCCAAAGCATAGGGGGCGGGCCAAACCATCACCAATGAAGAAGGAACTCTCTGCTGAGTTCAATGATACCTCACACAAGGGTGTACCTTAAACAGTTCAAATATTACGAAAGGGGCGTGGCCTGAGTAAGTGGGCGTGGTTAAAGTATATGGGGCGGCTCAGTATCACATATAGACCACACATTATAAGTTTCATGTAAATCGGATGATGTTTGTCATATAAGGCAGATTTCGTGTTGCCAGCGGGGGGCGCTATGACGAAATGTCAATTTTGGCCCGTAGTTGTCCTCAGGCCTGGACCCTTGTTAAACGTGAGAAGTTTCGGGCAGATATGACAACGTACACTAAAGTTACAACAACTTCTTCGTTCATCGAAAATAGGTGAAAATGGCCGCCACGCCACGCCCACGCCGTCTGACGAAAAGTTTTTCTTTTAACAACTTTTCATCGGTAAGGTGTTGTGATGGTACAGACCAAATTTGAAGTCCATCGGATGAAATCTCTAGGAGGAGTTTGTTAAAGTATAGCACCTTGACTTTTAGGCCTACTTCCTGCTGCCACTAGGGGGCGCTATGACTTTGAGTAAATATCGGCCCTTATATGTCCTCAGGGTTGGACTACTATGAATCATGAAAAGTTTCGAGCCAATTGGACAATGGACACTTGAGTTACACCAACTTCCTGTTTCGATGACGAAACGCACAAAATGGCCGCTCCGCCACGGCCATGCCCTATGATCAAAAGTTTTTCTTTTTACAACTTTTCATCTATCATGTCTTAAGATGGCACAGACCAAATTTGAAGTTGATCGGATGAAATCTCTAGGAGGAGTTCGTTAAAGTACGACATGTGGAAATGGCCAAAATCGCACTAATTTCGAACATTCAATTCAAAATGGCGGACTTCCTGTTGGGTTTCAGGTATGGCTCCAATGACGTTTTGTGTACGTCCTGACATGCCACATATGTGTACCAAATTGCGTGAGTCTACGATAAACGTACTGCAGGGGCTCAATTTTTTTAACTTTGTAGGGTGCGCTAGCGAGCCATTTTTTTGCGCCTATTCCCGAAACCCATAAAATACGTAATTTTTCACCAGACTTGACGCGACCGCCAAATTTGGTGAGTTTTTGAATAGGTTAAGCCCCTCAAAAAGGCAATTCATTGCGCGGAAGAAAGAAAGAAAGAAAGAATAATAATAATAATAATAATAATTCCTTCAATTCCAATAGGGCCTTCGCCGCTGTCGGCGCTCGGGCCCTAATTAAAGCTGCAAGCAGCGATGGACGGGCCCTCGCTCCTCTGCGCGCGTCGGGGTTATTGGCGGACGCTGCTCCTTGCGACCGTGCATCCGCACGGCACTCAGACGTTGCAAATTGTCGCCAATGAAAAGGGAACTCCCTGACGAGTTCAACGATACCTCACACAAGACTCCATGTCGTACAGTTCATTATTTGTGAAAGGGGGCGTGGCCAAAACATAGGGGGCGGGTCAAACCATCACCAATGAAGAAGGAACTCTCTGCTGAGTTCAATGATACCTTACACAATAGTGTACCTTAAATGGGTCACCAGTTATGAAAGGGGGCGTGGATTAAGCATAGGGGGCGGGCCAAACCATCACCAATGAAGAAGGAACTCTCTGCTGAGTTCAAAGATACCTCACACAAGGGTGTACCTTAAACAGTTCAAATATTACGAAAGGGGGCGTGGCCTGAGTACGTGGGCGTGGTTAAAGTATATGAGGCGGCTCAGTATCACATATAGACCACACATTATAAGTTTCATGTAAATCGGATGATGTTTGTCATATAAGGCAGATTTCGTGTTGCCAGCGGGGGGCGCTATGACGAAATGTCAATTTTGGCCTGTAGTTGTCCTCAGGCCTGGACCCTTGTTAAACGTGAGAAGTTTCGGGGAGATATGACTACGTACACTAAAGTTATAACAACTTCTTTGTTCATCGAAGGATGCTCAAAATGGCCGCCACGCCACGCCCACGCCGTCTGACGAAAAGTTTTTCTTTTAACAACTTTTCATCGGTAAGGTGTTGTGATGGTACAGACCAAATTTGAAGTCCATCGGATGAAATCTCTAGGAGGAGTTCGTTAAAGTATAGCACCTTGACTTTTAGGCCTACTTCCTGCTGCCACTAGGGGGCGCTATGACTTTGAGTAAATATCGGACGTTATATGTCCTCAGGGTTGGACTCTTATGAATCTTGAAAAGTTTCGAGCCAATTGGACAATGGACACTTGAGTTACACCAACTTCCTGTTTCGATGGCGAAACGCACAAAATGGCCGCCCCGCCACGACCATGCCCTATGATCAAAAGTTTTTCTTTTTACAACTTTTCATCTATCATGTCTTAAGATGGCACAGACCAAATCTGAAGTTGATCGGATGAAATCTCTAGGAGGAGTTCGTTAAAGTACGACATGTGGAAATGGCCAAAATCGCACTAATTTCGAACTTTCAATTCAAAATGGCGGACTTCCTGTTGGGTTTAGCGTATGGCTCTAATGACGCTTTCTGTACGTCTTGACATGATACATAGGTGTACCAAGTTTCGTGAGTCTACGTTAAACGTACTGCAGGGGCTCAATTTTTTTAACTTTGTAGGGGGCGCTAGCGAGCCATTTTTGTGCGCCTATTCCCGAAACCCATAAAATACGTAATTTTTCACCAGACTTGACGCGACCGCCAAATTTGGTGAGTTTTTGAATATGTTAAGCCCCTCAAAAAGGCAATTCATTGCGCGGAAGAAAGAATAATAATAATAACTAGAACTGCAAGCAGTTATGAACGGGGTCCAAGCCTCGTGCGCCGGTCCCCCCCGGCGCGAGTCGCCCCGGCGATCGTCGCCAAATCCGGTGGGGAGCCGCAGAGTGGCATGACGAACAATACTCTCAAGTTTCGTGATGATGGCATTTACTGCTGCAGAGATATTCACATTGCAAATTATTCCCATTTAAATGCATTGACTCATTTGCCAAAAGGCATCTACGTTAATTGTAGCGCCCCCTAACGGCCGATTTTCACCAAATTTTGTGGGAAGCCGCAGAGTGGCATCCTGAACAAAATACACCCAGGGTTTGTGATGATAGCATTTAATGCTGCAGAGATATTTACATTGCAAATTATTCCCATTCAAATGCATTGACTTATTTGCCGAAAAGCCTCTACGTCAATTATAGCGCCCCCCGACGGCCTATCTTCACCAAATTTGGCATGGAGGCTCGGAGTGACATGCCGAACAATACCCTCAACTTTTGTGATGATAGCATTTACTGCTGCAGAGACATATCCATTGCAAATTATTCCCATTTAAATGCATTGAGTTATTTACTGAAAAGCCTCTACGTTAATTATAGCGCCCCCTGACGGCCGATTTCGACCAAATTTGGTATCGAGGCTAGGAATGGCATGTCAAACATCTCTACCAAGACTTGCTATGGTGTCTAATGATTTGGCCGAGATATGCCAAAGTTCGTGTTTTGTGGCTAGCTTTGACAGATTTGTTTGCTTGTAAAGTGCGAACGGTGTGATGTAGCAAAATTCCTTTGATAACTTTTGGTCAGCTCTATATAGAGAAGATATCTACCAAGTTTCGTGCACATCGGTCACGCGGCCTAGGACGAGTACGATAACATTTGTTTTTGCATTGCGCACTTTTGCGAAAATACCTTGTAGTCTATATAGGCGAAGCCTATATTTTCAGATTCAGATGAAATGAAGGAATAAGAGCATGTAAGCATTTTTAATGTGCGATGTAGACTTTGGGAGTTATAGGCAAAAACACGTTTTACGTCATTGCAGCGCCACCTAGTGGTTTACGTAAGTAATATTTGGTATGTAAGATCTGCAATACATTGTTCATCTACCCTGTAAATTTTAAGTTGCTCACATTAGGGCAAGTGGTGAATCTAAACCTGGATTCCATAGGCCACGCCCACTTTAACGAATCCGTACCCCACTGTAGGCGTGGCCTCAGGTATGGGTCTAGATGGCAAACTCCAAATTTCGTAAAAATCGGATGAGCCGTTCATGAGATATAAACTTTTTGTACTTTTGGCGCCCCCTATTGACCAAATTTTGTAAAATTAGTTTTCTTGACTTAGAGGCTCATGCCAAACAAGGATCTAAAGATTCACAATCATATCATTTATTTTGGCCGAGATATGGCAAAGTTTGTGTCTTCGTAGCTAGCTACACAAATTTGTTTTTGCGTAATGTACGCAAATTTCATCCGAAAAAAATTCTTTTGATAACTTTTTGTCAGGTCGGTCTATAGATGCTACCTACCAAGTTTTATGCAAATCGGTTGTACGGTCTAGGAGGAGTATGAAAAAGTAGGTTTACAATAAATCGCGATTTTTCACGTAAAAAAGTCGGGGCGGAAATGGGCGTGGCCTACATCACGAGATTCAGTTGGATTCAGGGAACGCGTGGATATGTGTATTTCGAATGTGCGATGTACGGTTTGGGAGTTATAGGGGCAAACACGTATCTTCTGGTATAGCGCCACCTAGTGGCTGAATTTTGTTATCCGAGGTCCCTGCAGGGATCTGGACCAGTCCTGAAAACGGCAACTTCCTACCATGTACGGTTTAGGCTGCAGTATCAGTTTTAGAGGCGGAAGAAAAAGAATAATAATAAGAAACCTTACAATTCCAATAGGGTTCCACAGCCCTGCTGTGCGAACGGCGTAGCTTCGCTACCGCCCGTTCTCGCAACCTCGGGCTTGGACCCCTAATTAAAGCTGCAAGCAGCGATGGACGGGCCCTCGCTTCTCTGCGCGCGTCGGGGTTACCGGCGGACGCCGCTCCTTGCGACCGTGCATCTGCACGGCACTCAGACGTTGCAAATCGTTGCCAATGAAAAGGGGACTCCCTGACGAGTTCAACGATACCTCACACAGGAATCAATGTCATACAGTTCATTATTTGTGAAAGGGGGCGTGGCCAAAGCATAGGGGTCGGGGCAAACCATCACCAATGAAGAAGGAACTCTCTGCTGAGTTCAATGATACCTTACACAATAGTGTACCTTAAATGGGTCACCAGTTATGAAAGGGGGCATGGCCAAAGCATAGGGGGCGGGCCAAACCATCACCAATGAAGAAGGAACTCTCTGCTGAGTTCAATGATACCTTACACAATAGTGTACCTTAAATGGGTCACCAGTTATGAAAGGGGGCGTGGCTTAAGCATACGGGGCGGGCCAAACCATCACCAATGAAGAAGGAACTCTCTGCTGAGTTCAATGATACCTCACACAAAGGTGCACCTTAAACAGTTCAAATATTACGAAAGGGGGCGTGGCCTGACTAAGTGGGCGTGGTTAAAGTATATGGGGCGGCTCAGTATCACATATAGACCACACATTATAAGTTTCATGTAAATCGGATGATGTTTGTCATATAAGGCAGATTTCGTGTTGCCAGCGGGGGGCGCTATGACGAAATGTCAATTTTGGCCTGTAGGTGTCCTCAGGCCTGGACCCTTGTTAAACGTGAGAAGTTTCGAGCAGATATGACAACGTACACCAAAGTTACAACAACTTCTTTGTTCATCAAAGGATGCTCAAAATGGCCGCCACGCCACGCCCACGCCGTCTGACGAAAAGTTTTTCTTTTAACAACTTTTCATCGGAAAGGTGTTGTGATGGTACAGACCAATTTTGAAGTCCATCGGATGAAATCTCTAGGAGGAGTTCGTTAAAGTATAGCACCTTGACTTTTAGGCCTACTTCCTGCTGCCACTAGGGGGCGCTATGACTTTGAGTAAATATCGGACCTTATATGTCCTCAGGGTTGGACTATTATGAATCCTGAAAAGTTTCGAGCCAATAGGACAATGGACACTTGAGTTACACCAACTTCCTGTTTCGATGGCGAAACGCACAAAATGGCCGCCCCGCCACGGCCATGCCCTATGATCAAAAGTTTTTCTTTTTACAACTTTTCATCTATCATGTCTTAAGATGGCACAGACCAAATTTGAAGTTGATCGGATGAAATCTCTAGGAGGAGTTCGTTAAAGTACGACATGTGGAAATGGCCAAAATCGCACTAATTTCGAACTTTCAATTCAAAATTGCGGACTTCCTGTTGGGTTTAGGGTATGGCTCTAATGACGCTTTCTGTATGTCTTGACATGATACATAGGTGTACCAAGTTTCGTGAGTCTACGTTAAACGTACTGCAGGGGCTACATTTTTTTAACTTTGTAGGGGGCGCTAGCGAGCCATTTTTATGCGACTATTCCCAAAACCCATAAAATACGTAATTTTTCACCAGACTTGACGCGACCGCCAAATTTGGTGAGTTTTTGAATATGATAAGCCCCTCAAAAAGGCAATTCATTGCGCGAAAGAAAGAAAGAATAATAATAATAATAATAATAATAATAATTCCTTCAATTCCAATAGGGCCTTCGCCGCTGTCGGCGCTCGGGCCCTAATAATTCCTTCAATTCCAATAGGGCCTTCGCCGCTGTCGGCGCTCGGGCCCTAATAATAATAATTCCTTCAATTCCAATAGGGCCTTCGCCGCTGTCGGCGCTCGGGCCCTAATAATAATTAAAGCTGCAAGCAGCGATGGACGGGCCCTCGCTTCTCTGTGCGCGTCGGGGTTACCGGCAAACGCCGCTCCTTGCGACCGTGCATCTGCGCGGCAATCAGACGTTGAAAATTGTCGCCAATGAAAAGGGAACTCCCTGACGAGTTCAACGATACCTCACTCAAGACTCAATGTCGTACATTTCATTATTTGTGAAAGGGGGTGTGGCCAAAGCATAGGGGGCGGGCCAAACCATCACCAATGAAGAAGGAACTCTCTGCTGAGTTCAATGATACCTTACACAATAGTGTACCTTAAATGGGTCACCAGTTATGAAAAGGGGCGTGGCCAAAGCATAGGGGGCGGGCCAAACCATCACCAATGAAGAAAGAACTCTCTGCTGAGTTCAATGATACCTCACACAAGGGTGTACCTTAAACAGTTCAAATATTACGAAAGGGGGCGTGGCCTGAGTAAGTGGGCGTGGTTAACGTATATGGGGCGGCTCAGTATCACATATAGACCACATATTATAAGTTTCATGTAAATCGGATGATGTTTGTCATATAAGGCAGATTTCGTGTTGCCAGCGGGGGGCGCTATGACGAATTGTCAATTTTGGCCTGTAGGTGTCCTCAGGCCTGGACCCTTGTTAAACCTGAGAAGTTTCGGGCAGATATGACAACGTACACTAAAGTTACAACAACTTCTTTGTTCATCGAAGGATGCTCAAAATGGCCGCCACGCCACGCCCACGCCGTCTGACGAAAAGTTTTTCTTTTAACAACTTTTCATCGGTAAGGTGTTGTGATGGTACAGACCAATTTTTATGTCCATCGGATGAAATCTCAAGGAGGAGTTCGTTAAATATAGCACCTTGAGTTTTTGGCCTACTTCCTGTTGCCACTAGGGGGCGCTATGACTTTGAGTAAATATCGGCCCGTATATGTCCTCAGGGTTAGACTCTTATGAATCGTGAAAAGTTTCGAGCCAAGTGGACAATGGACACTTGAGTTACACCAACTTCCTGTTTCGATGGCGAAACGCACAAAATGGCCGCCCCGCAACGACCATGCCCTATGATCAAAAGTTTTTCTTTTTACAACTTTTCATCTATCATGTCTTAAGATGGCACAGACCAAATTTGAAGTTGATTGGATGAAAGGTCTAGGAGGAGTTCGTTAAAGTACGACATGTGGAAATGGCCAAAATCGCACTAATTTCGAACATTCAATTCAAAATGGCGGACTTCCTGTTTGGTTTCAGGTATGGCTCCAATGACGTTTTATGTACGTCTTTACAGGCTACATATGTGTACCAAGTTTCGTGAGCGTACGTTAAACGCACTGCAGGGGCTCAATTTTTTTGACTTTGTAGGGGGCGCTAGCGAGCCATTTTTGTGCGCCTATTCCCGAAACCCTTAAAATACGTAATTTTTCACCAGACTTGACGCGACCGCCAAATTTGGTGAGTTTTTGAATATGTTAAGCCCCCCAAAAAGGCAATTCATTGCGCGGAAGAAAGAAAGAAAGAAAGAATAATAATAATAATAATAATAATTCCTTCAATTCCAATAGGGCCTTCGCCGCTGTCGGCGCTCGGGCCCTAATTAAAGCTGCAAGCAGCGATGGACGGGCCCTCGCTACTCTGCGCGTGTCGGGTTTACCGGCGGACGCCGCTCCTTGCGACCGTGCATCTGCGCGCCACTCAGACGTTGCAAATCGTCGCCAATGAAAAGGGAACTCCCTGACGAGTTCAACGATACCTCACTCAAGACTCAATGTCGTACAGTTCATTATTTGTGAAAGGGGGCGTGGCCAAAGCATAGGGTTCGGGGCAAACCATCACCAATGGAGAAGGAACTCTGCTGAGTTCAATGATACCTTACACAATAGTGTACCTTAAATGGGTCACCAGTTATGAAAGGGGGCGTGGCCTGAGTACGTGGGAGTTGTTAAAGTATATGGGGCGGCTCAGTATCACATATAGACCACACATTATAAGTTTCATGTAAATCGGATGATGTTTGTCATATAAGGCAGATTTCGTGTTGCCAGCGGGGGGCGCTATGACGAAATGTCAATTTTGGCCTGTAGGTGTCCTCAGGCCTGGACCCTTGTTAAACGTGAGAAGTTTCGGGCAGATATGACAACGTACACTAAAGTTACAACAACTTCTTTGTTCATCGAAGGATGCTCAAAATGGCCGCCACGCCACGCCCACGCCGTCTGACGAAAAGTTTTTCTTTTAACAACTTTTCATTGGAAACGTGTTGTGATGGTACAGACCAAATTTGAAGTCCATCGGATGAAATCTCTAGGAGGAGTTCGTTAAAGTATAGCACCTTGACTTTTAGGCCTACTTCCTGCTGCCACTAGGGGGCGCTATGACTTTGAGTAAATATCGGACGTTATATGTCCTCATGGTGGGACTATTATGAATCGTGAAAAGTTTCGAGCCAATTGGACAATGGACACTTGAGTTACACCAACTTCCTGTTTTGATGGCGAAATGCACAAAATGGCCGCCCCGCCACGGCCATGCCCTATGATCAAAAGTTTTTCTTTTTACAACTTTTCATCTATCATGTCTTAAGATGGCACAGACCAAATCTGAAGTTGATCGGATGAAATCTCTAGGAGGAGTTCGTTAAAGTACGACATGTGGAAATGGCCAAAATCACACTAATTTCGAACATTCAATTCAAAATGGCGGACTTCCTGTTGGGTTTCAGGTATGGCTCCAATGACGTTTTGTGTACGTCCTGACATCCTACATATGTGTACCAACTTTCGTGAGTCTACGATAAACGTACTGCAGGGGCTCAATTTTTTTAACTTTGTAGGGGGCGCTAGCGAGCCATTTTTGTGCGCCTATTCCCAAATCCCTTAAAATACGTAATTTTTCACCAGACTTGACGCGACCGCCAAATTTGGTGAGTTTTTGAATATGTTAAGCCCCTCAAAAAGGCAATTCATTGCGCGGAAGAAAGAGGAATAATAATAATTAAAGCTGCAAGCAGCGATGGACGGGCCCTCGCTTCTCTGCGCGCGTCGGGGTTACCGGCGGACTCCGCTCCTTGCGACCTTGCATCTGCGTGGCAATCAAGCGTTGAAAATTGTCGCCAATGAAAAGGGAACTCCCTGACGAGTTCAACGATACCTCACACAAGACTCAATGTCGTACAGTTCATTATTTGTGAAAGGGGGCGTGGCCAAAGCATAGGGGGCGGGCCAAACCATCACCAATGAAGAAGGAACTCTCTGCTGAGTTCAATGATACCTTACACAATAGTGTACCTTAAATGGGTCACCAGTTATGAAAGGGGGCGTGGCTTAAGCATAGGGGGCGGGCCAAACCATCACCAATGAAGAAGGAACTCTCTGCTGAGTTCAATGATACCTTAAACAATAGTGTACCTTAAATGGGTCACCAGTTATAATAAGGGGCGTGGCTTAAGCATAGGGGGCGGGCCAAACCATCACCAATGAAGAAGAAACTCTCTGCTGAGTTCAATGATACCTCACATAAGGGTGTACCTTAAACAGTTGAAATAGTATGAAAGAGGGCGTGGCCTGAGTACTTGGGCGTGGTTAAAGTATATGGGGCGGATCAGTATCACATATAGACCACACATTATAAGTTTCATGTAAATCGGTTGATGTTTGTCATATAAGGCAGATTTCGTGTTGCCAGCGGGGGGCGCTATGACGAAATGTCAATTTTGGCCTGTAGTTGTCCTCAGGCCTGGACCCTTGTTAAACGTGAGAAGTTTCGGGCAGATATGACAACGTACAGTAAAGTTACAACAACTTCTTCGTTCATCGAAAAAAGGTGAAAATGGCCGCCACGTCACGCCCACGCCGTCTGACGAAAAGTTTTTCTTTTAACAACTTTTCATCGGAAAGGTGTTGTGATGGTACACACCAATTTTGAAGTCCATCGGATGAAATCTCTAGGAGGAGTTCGTTAAAGTATAGCACCTTGACTTTTAGGCCTACTTCCTGCTGCCACTAGAGGGCGCTATGACATTGAGTAAATATCGGACGTTATATGTCCTCAGGGTTGGACTATTATGAATCGTGAAAAGTTTCGAGCCAATTGGACAATGGACACTTGAGTTACACCAACTTCCTGTTTCGATGGCGAAATGCACAAAATGGCCGCCCCGCCACGGCCATGCCCTATGATCAAAAGTTTTTCTTTTTACAAATTTTCATCTATCATGTCTTAAGATGGCACAGACCAAATTTGAAGTTGATCGGATGAAAGGTCTAGGAGGAGTTTGTTAAAGTACGACATGTGGAAATGGCCAAAATCGCACAAATTTCGAACATTCAATTCAAAATGGCGGACTTCCTGTTGGGTTTCAGGTATGGCTCCAATGACATTTTATATACGTCTTTACATGGTACATATGTGTACCAAGTTTCGTGAGTCTACGTTAAACGCACTGCAGGGGCTCAATTTTTTTTACTTTGTAGGGGGCGCTAGCGAGCCATTTTTGTGCGCCTATTCCCGAAACCCTTAAAATACGTAATTTTTCACCAGACTTGACGCGACCGCCAAATTTGGTGAGTTTTTGAATATGTTAAGCCCCTCAAAAAGGCAATTCATTGCGCGGAAGAGGAATAATAATAATAATAATAATAATAATAATTCCTTCAATTCCAATAGGGCCTTCGCCGCTGTCGGCGCTCGGGCCCTAATAATAATTCCTTCAATTCCAATAGGGCCTTCGCCGCTGTCGGCGCTCGGGCCCTAATAATTAAAGCTGCAAGCAGCGATGGACGGGCCCTCGCTCCTCTGCGCGCGTCGGGGTTAGTGGTGGACGCCGCTCCTTGCGAGCGTGCATCTGCACGGCACTCAGACGTTGGAAATCGTTGCCAATGAAAAGGGAACTCCCTGACGAGTTCAACGATACCTCACACAAGACTCAATGTCGTACAGTTCATTATTTGTGAAAGGGGGCGTGGCCAAAGCATCGGGGGCGGGTCAAACCATCACCAATGAAGAAGGAACTCTCTGCTGAGTTCAATGATACCTTACACAATAGTGTACCTTAAATGGGTCACCAGTTATGAAAGGGGCGTGGCTTAAGCATAGGGGGCGGGCCAAACCATCACCAGTGAAGGAGGAACTCTCTGCTGAGTTCAATGATACCTCACACAAGGGTGTACCTTAAACAGTTCAAATATTACTAAAGGGGGCGTGGCCTGAGTACGTGGGCGTGGTTAAAGTATATGGGGCGGCTCAGTATCACATATAGACCACACATTATAAGTTTCATGTAAATCGGATGATGTTTGTCATATAAGGCAGATTTCGTGTTGCCAGCGGGGGGCGCTATGACGAAATGTCAATTTTGGCCTGTAGTTGTCCTCAGGCCTGGACCCTTGTTAAACGTGAGACGTTTCGGGCAGATATGACAACGTACACTAAAGTTACAACAACTTCTTTGTTCATCGAAGGATGCTCAAAATGGCCGCCACGCCACACCCACGCCGTCTGACGAAAAGTTTTTCTTTTAACAACTTTTCATCGGTAAGGTGTTTCGATGGTACAGACCAAATTTGAAGTCCATCGGATGAAATCTCTAGGAGGAGTTCGTTAAAGTATAGCACCTTGACTTTTAGGCCTACTTCCTGCTGCCATTAGGGGGCGCTATGACTTTGAGTAAATATCGGACCTTATATGTCCTCAGGGTTGGACTATTATGAATCCTGAAAAGTTTCGAGCCAATTGGACAATGGACACTTGAGTTACACCAACTTCCTGTTTCGATGGCGAAACGCACAAAATGGCCGCCCCGCCACGGCCATGCCCTATGATCAAAAGTTTTTCTTTTTACAACTTTTCATCTATCATATCTTAAGATGGCACAGACCAAATTTGAAGTTGATCGGATGAAATCTCTAGGAGGAGTTCGTTAAAGTACGACATGTGGAAATGGTCAAAATCGCACTAATTTCGAACTTTCAATTCAAAATGGCGGACTTCCTGTTTGGTTTCAGGTATGGCTCCAATGACGTTTTATGTACGTCTTTACAGGTTACATATGTGTACCAAGTTTCGTGAGTCTACGTTAAACGCACTGCAGGGGCTCAATTATTTTAACTTTGTAGGGGGCGCTAGCGAGCCATTTTTGTGCGTCTATTCCCGAAACCCTTAAAATACGTAATTTTTCACCAGACTTGACGCGACCGCCAAATTTGGTGAGTTTTTGAATATGGTAAGCCCCTCAAAAAGGCAATTCATTGCGCGGAAGAAAGAATAATAATAATAATTAAAGCTGCAAGCAGCGATGGACGGGCCCTCGCTCCTCTGCGCGCGTCGGGGTTAGTGGCGGACGCCGCTCCTTGCGACCGTGCATCTGCGCGGCACTCAGATGTTGCAAATGGTCGCCAGTGAAAAGGGAACTCCCTGACGAGTTCAACGATACCTCACTCAAGACTCAATGTCGTACAGTTCATTATTTGTGAAAGGGGGCGTGACCAAAGCATAGGGGGCGGGTCAAACCATCTCCAATGAAGAAGGAACTCTCTGCTGAGTTCAATGATACCTTACACAATAGTGTACCTTAAATGGGTCACCAGTTATGAAAGGGGGCGTGGCTTAAGCATAGGGGCGGGCCAAACCATCACCAATGAAGAAGGAACTCTCTGCTGAGTTCAATGATACCTCACACAAGGGTGTACCTTAAACAGTTCAAATATTACGAAAGGGGGCGTGGTCTGAGTGAGTGGGCGTGGTTAAAGTATATGGGGCTGCTCAGTATCACATATAGACCACACATTATAAGTTTCATGTAAATCGGATGATGTTTGTCATATAAGGCAGATTTCGTGTTGCCAGCGGGGGGCGCTATGACGAAATGTCAATTTTGGCCCGTAGTTGTCCTCAGGCCTGGACCCTTGTTAAACGTGAGAAGTTTCGGGCAGATATGACAACGTACACTAAAGTTACAACAACTTCTTCGTTCATCGAAAATAGGTGAAAATGGCCGCCACGCCACGCCCACGCCGTCTGACGAAAAGTTTTTCTTTTAACAACTTTTCATCGGTAAGGTGTTGTGATGGTACAGACCAAATTTGAAGTCCATCGGATGAAATCTCTAGGAGGAGTTTGTTAAAGTATAGCACCTTGACTTTTAGGCCTACTTCCTGCTGCCACTAGGGGGCGCTATGACTTTGAGTAAATATCGGCCCTTATATGTCCTCAGGGTTGGACTACTATGAATCATGAAAAGTTTCGAGCCAATTGGACAATGGACACTTGAGTTACACCAACTTCCTGTTTCGATGACGAAACGCACAAAATGGCCGCTCCGCCACGGCCATGCCCTATGATCAAAAGTTTTTCTTTTTACAACTTTTCATCTATCATGTCTTAAGATGGCACAGACCAAATTTGAAGTTGATCGGATGAAATCTCTAGGAGGAGTTCGTTAAAGTACGACATGTGGAAATGGCCAAAATCGCACTAATTTCGAACATTCAATTCAAAATGGCGGACTTCCTGTTGGGTTTCAGGTATGGCTCCAATGACGTTTTGTGTACGTCCTGACATGCCACATATGTGTACCAAATTGCGTGAGTCTACGATAAACGTACTGCAGGGGCTCAATTTTTTTAACTTTGTAGGGGGCGCTAGCGAGCCATTTTTTTGCGCCTATTCCCGAAACCCATAAAATACGTAATTTTTCACCAGACTTGACGCGACCGCCAAATTTGGTGAGTTTTTGAATAGGTTAAGCCCCTCAAAAAGGCAATTCATTGCGCGGAAGAAAGAAAGAAAGAAAGAATAATAATAATAATAATAATAATTCCTTCAATTCCAATAGGGCCTTCGCCGCTGTCGGCGCTCGGGCCCTAATAATAATAATAATTCCTTCAATTCCAAAAGGGCCTTCGCCGCTGTCGGCGCTCGGGCCCTAATTAAAGCTGCAAGCAGCGATGGACGGGCCCTCGCTCCTCTGCGCGCGTCGGGGTTAGTGGCGGACGCCGCTCCTTGCGACCGTGCATCTGCGCGACACTCAGACGTTGCAAATCGTCGCCAATGAAAAGGGAACTCCCTGACGAGTTCAACGATACCTCACTCAAGACTCAATGTCGTAAAGTTCATTATTTGTGAAAGGGGTCGTGTCCAAAGCATAGGGGGCGGGTCAAACCATCTCCAATGAAGAAGGAACTCTCTGCTGAGTTCAATGATACCTTACACAATAGTGTACCTTAAATGGGTCACCAGTTATGAAAGGGGGCATGGCCAAAACATAGGGGGCGGGCCACACCATCACCAATGACGAAGGACCTCTCTGCTGAGTTCAATGATACCTTACACAATAGTGTACATTAAATGGGTCACCAGTTATGAAAGGGGGCGTGGCTTAAGCATAGGGGGCGGGCCAAACCATCACCAATGAAGAAGGAACTCTCTGCTGAGTTCAATGATACCTCACACAAGGGTGTACCTTAAACAGTTCAAATATTACAAAAGGGGGCGTGGCCTGAGTACGTGGGCGTGGTTAAATTATATGGGGCGGCTCAGTATCACACATAGACCACACATTATAAGTTTCATGTAAATCGGATGATGTTTGTCATATAAGGCAGATTTCGTGTTGCCAGCGGGGGGCGCTATGACGGAATGTCAATTTTGGCCTGTAGGTATCCTCAGGCCTGGACCCTTGTTAAACCTGAGAAGTTTCGGGCAGATATGACAACGTACACTATAGTTACAACAACTTCTTTGTTCATCGAAGGATGCTCAAAATGGCCGCCACGCCACGCCCACGCCGTCTGACAAAAAGTTTTTCTTTTAACAACTTTTCATCGGAAAGGTGTTGTGATGGTACAGACCAAATTTGAAGTCCATCGGATGAAATCTCTAGGAGGAGTTCGTTAAAGTATAGCACCTTGACTTGTTGGCCTACTTCCTGCTGCCACTAGGGGGCGCTATGACATTGAGTAAATATCGGACGTTATATGTCCTCAGGGTTGGACTATTATGAATCCTGAAAAGTTTCGAGCCAATTGGACAATGGACACTTGAGTTACACCAACTTCCTGTTTCGATGGCGAAACGCACAAAATGGCCGCCCCGCCACTGCCATGCCCTATGATCAAAAGTTTTTCTTTTTACAACTTTTCATCTATCATGTCTTAAGATGGCACAGACCAAATTTGAAGTTGATCGGATGAAATCTTTAGGAGGAGTTCGTTAAAGTACGACATGTGGAAATGGCCAAAATCGCACTAATTTCGAACTTTCAATTCAAAATGGCGGACTTCCTGTTGGGTTTAGCGTATGGCTCTAATGACGCTTTCTGTACGTCTTGACATGATACATAGGTGTACCAAGTTTCGTGAGTCTACGTTAAACGTACTGCAGGGGCTCAATTTCTTTAACTTTGTAGGGGGCGCTAGCGAGCCATTTTTGTGCGCCTATTCCCGAAACCCATAAAATACGTAATTTTTCACCAGACTTGACGCAACCGCCAAATTTGGTGAGTTTTTGAATATGTTAAGCCCCTCAAAAAGGCAATTCATTGCGCGGAAGAAAGAGGAATAATAATAATTAAAGCTGCAAGCAGCGATGGACGGGCCCTCGCTACTCTGCGCGTGTCGGGGTTACCGGCGGACGCCGCTCCTTGCGACCGTGCATCTGCGCGCCACTCAGACGTTGCAAATCGTCGCCAATGAAAAGGGAACTCCCTGACGAGTTCAACGATACCTCACTCAAGACTCAATGTCGTACAGTTCATTATTTGTGAAAGGGGGCGTGGCCAAGGCATAGGGGTCAGGGCAAACCATCACCAATGAAGAAGGAACTCTCTGCTGAGTTCAATGATACCTTACACAATAGTGTACCTTAAATGGGTCACCAGTTATGAAAGGGGGCGTGGATTAAGCATAGGGGGCGGGCCAAACCATCACCAATGAAGAAGGAACTCTCTGCCGAGTTCAATGATACCTCACACAAGGGTGTACCTTAAACAGTTCAAATATTACGAAAGGGGGCGTGGCCTGGGTAGGTGGGCGTGGTTAAAGTATATGGGGCGGCTCAGTATCACATATAGACCACACATTATAAGTTTCATGTAAATCGGATGATGTTTGTCATATAAGGCAGATTTCGTGTTGCCAGTGGGGGGCGCTATGACGAAATGTCAATTTTGGCCTGTAGGTGTCCTCAGGCCTGGACCCTTGTTAAACGTGAGAAGTTTCGGGCAGATATGACAACGTATACTAAAGTTACAACAACTTCTTTGTTCATCGAAGGATGCTCAAAATGGCCGCCACGCCACGCCCACGCCGTCTGACGAAAAGTTTTTCTTTTAACAACTTTTCATCGGAAAGGTGTTGTGATGGTACGGACCAAATTTGAAGTCCATCGGATGAAATCTCTAGGAGAAGTTCGTTAAAGTATAGCACCTTGACTTTTAGGCCTACTTCCTGCTGCCACTAGGGGGCGCTATGACTTTGAGTAAATATCGGACCTTATATGTCCTCAGGGTTGGACTGTTATGAATCCTGAAAAGTTTCGAGCCAATTGGACAATGGACACTTGAGTTACACCAACTTCCTGTTTCGATGGCGAAACGCACAAAATGGCCGCCCCGCCACGGCCATGCCCTATGATCAAAAGTTTTTCTTTTTACAACTTTTCATCTATCATGTCTTAAGATGGCACAGACCAAATTTGAAGTTAATCGGATGAAATCTCTAGGAGGAGTTCGTTAAAGTACGACATGTGGAAATGGCCAAAATCGCACTAATTTCGAACTTTCAATTCAAAATGGCGGACTTCCTGTTGGGTTTAGGGTATGGCTCTAATGACGTTTTATGTATGTCTTGACATGCTACACATGTCTACCAAATTTCGTGAGTCTACGTTAAACGTACTGCAGGGGCTCAATTTTTTTAACTTTGTAGGGGGCGCTAGCGAGCCATTTTTGTGCGCCTATTCCCGAAACCCTTAAAATACGTAATTTTTCACCAGACTTGACGCGACCGCCAAATTTGGTGAGTTTTTGAATATGTTAAGCCCCTCAAAAAGGCAATTCATTGCGCGGAGGAATAATAATAATAATTAAAGCTGCAAGCAGCGATGGACGGGCCCTCGCTCCTCTGCGCGCGTCGGGGTTACCGGCGAACGCCGCTCCTTGCGACCGTGCATATGCACGGCACTCAGACGTTGCAATTTGTCGCCAATGAAAAGGGAACTCCCTGACTAGTTCAACCATACCTCACTCAAGACTCAATGTCGTACAGTTCATTATTTGTGAAAGAGGGCGTGACCAAAGCATAGGGGTTGGGTCAAACCATCTCCAATGAAGAACGAACTCTCTGCTGAGTTCAATGATACCTTACACAATAGTGTACCTTAAATGGGTCACCAGTTATGAAAGGGGGCGTGGCCAAAGCATAGGGGGCGGGCCAAACCATCACCAATGAAGAAGGAACTCTCTGCTGAGTTCAATGATACCTTACACAATAGTGTACCTTAAATGGGTCACCAGTTATGAAAGGGGGCGTGGCTTTAGCATAGGGGGCGGGCCAAACCATCACCAATGAAGAAGGAACTCTGTGCTGAGTTCAATGATACCTCACTCAAGGGTGTACCTTAAACAGTTCAAATGGTATGAAAGGGGGCGTGGCCTGATTAAGTGGGCGTGGTTACCTTATATGGGGCGGCTCAGTATCACATATAGACCACGCATTATAAGTTTCATGTAAATCGGATGATGTTTGTCATATAAGGCAGATTTCGTGTTGCCAGCGGGGGGCGCTGTGACCAAATGTAAATTTTGGCCTGTAGGGGTCCTCAGGCCTGGACCCTTGTTAAACGTGAGAAGTTTTGGGCAGATATGACAACGTACACTAAAGTTACAACAACTTCTTCGTTCATCAAAAAAAGGTGAAAATGGCCGCCACGCCACGCCCACGCCGTCTGACGAAAAGTTTTTCTTTTAACAACTTTTCATCGGAAAGGTGTTGTGATGGTACGGACCAAATTTGAAGTCCATCGGATGAAATCTCTAGGAGGAGTTCGTTAAAGTATAGCACCTTGACTTTTAGGTCTACTTCCTGCTGCCACTAGGGGGCGCTATGACTTTGAGTAAATATCGGACCTTATATGTCCTCAGGGTTGGACTGTTATGAATCCTGAAAAGTTTCGAGCCAATTGGACAATGGACACTTGAGTTACACCAACTTCCTGTTTCGATGGCGAAACGCACAAAATGGCCGCCCCGCCACGGCCATGCCCTATGATCAAAAGTTTTTCTTTTTACAACTTTTCATCTATCATATCTTAAGATGGCACAGACCAAATTTGAAGTTGATCGGATGAAATCTCTAGGAGGAGTTCGTTAAAGTACGACATGTGGAAATGGCCAGAATCGCACTAATTTCGAACATTCAATTCAAAATGGCGGACTTCCTGTTTGGTTTCAGGTATAGCTCCAATGACGTTTTATGTACGTCTTTACAGGCTACATATGTGTACCAAGTTTCGTGAGTCTACGATAAACGTACTGCAGGGGCTCAATTTTTCTAACTTTGTAGGGGGCGCTAGCGAGCCATTTTTGTGCGTCTATTCCCGAAACCCTTAAAATACGTAATTTTTCACCAGACTTGACGCGACCGCCAAATTTGGTGAGTTTTTGAATATGGTAAGCCCCTCAAAAAGGCAATTCATTGCGCGGAAGAAAGAATAATAATAATAATTAAAGCTGCAAGCAGCGATGGACGGGCCCTCGCTTCTCTGCGCGCGTCGGGGTTACCGGCGGACGCCGCTCCTTGCGACCGTGCATCTGCGCGGCAATCAGACGTTGCAAATTGTCACCAATGAAAAGGGAACTCCCTGACGAGTTCAACGATACCTCACACAAGACTCAATGTCGTACAGTTCATTATTTGTGAAAGGGGGCGTGACCAAAGCATAGGGGGCGGGCCAAACCATCACCAATGAAGAAGGAACTCTCTGCTGAGTTCAATGATACCTTACACAATAGTGTAGCTTAAATGGGTCACCAGTTATGAAAGGGGCGTGGCTTAAGCATAGGGGGCGGGCCAAACCATCACCAATGAAGAAGGAACTATCTGCTGAGTTCAATGATACCTCACACAAGGGTGTACCTTAAACAGTTCAAATATTATGAAAGGGGGCGTGGCCTGAGTACGTGGGCGTGGTTAATGTATATGGGGCGGCTCAGTATCACATATAGACCACACATTATAAGTTTCATGTAAATCGGATGATGTTTGTCATATAAGGCAGATTTCGTGTCGCCAGCGGGGGGCGCTATGATGAAATGTCAATTTTGGCCTGTAGGTGTCCTCAGGCCTGGACCGTTGTTAAACGTGAGAAGTTTCGGGCAGATATGACAACGTACACTAAAGTTACAACAACTTCTTTGTTCATCAAAGGATGCTCAAAATGGCCGCCACGCCACGCCCACGCCGTCTGACGAAAAGTTTTTCTTTTAACAACTTTTCATTGGAAAGGTGTTGTGATGGTACACACCAAATTTGAAGTCCATCGGATGAAATCTCTAGGAGGAGTTCGTTAAAGTATAGCACCTTGACTTTTAGGCCTACTTCCTGCTGCCACTAGGGGGCGCTATGACTTTGAGTAAATATCGGACCGAATATGTCCTCAGGGTTGGACTATTATGAATCGTGAAAAGTTTCGAGCCAATTGGACAATGGACACTTGAGTTACACCAACTTCCTGTTTCGATGGCGAAATGCACAAAATGGCCGCCCCGCCACGGCCATGCCCTATGATCAAAAGTTTTTCTTTTTACAACTTTTCATCTATCATGTCTTAAGATGGCACAGACCAAGTTTGAAGGTGATCGGATGAAATCTCTAGGAGGAGTTCGTTAAAGTACGACATGTGGAAATGGCCAAAATCGCACAAATTTCGAACATTCAATTCAAAATGGCGGACTTCCTGTTGGGTTTCAGGTATGGCTCCAATGACATTTTATATACGTCTTTACATGGTACATATGTGTACCAAGTTTCGTGAGTCTACGTTAAACGCACTGCAGGGGCTCAATTTTTTTTACTTTGTAGGGGGCGCTAGCGAGCCATTTTTGTGCGACTATTCCCGAAACCCTTAAAATACGTAATTTTTCACCAGACTTGACGCGACCGCCAAATTTGGTGAGTTTTTGAATATGTTAAGCCCCTCAAAAAGGCAATTCATTGCGCGGAAGAAAGAAAGAAAGAAAGAATAATAATAATTAAAGCTGCAAGCAGCGATGGACGGGCCCTCGCTTCTCTGCGCGCGTCGGGGTTACCGGCGGACGCCGCTCCTTGCGACCGTGCATCTGCGCGGCAATCAGACGTTGCAAATTGTCACCAATGAAAAGGGAACTCCCTGACGAGTTCAACGATACCTCACACAAGACTCAATGTCGTACAGTTCATTATTTGTGAAAGGGGGCGTGACCAAAGCATAGGGGGCGGGCCAAACCATCACCAATGAAGAAGGAACTCTCTGCTGAGTTCAATGATACCTTACACAATAGTGTAGCTTAAATGGGTCACCAGTTATGAAAGGGGCGTGGCTTAAGCATAGGGGGCGGGCCAAACCATCACCAATGAAGAAGGAACTATCTGCTGAGTTCAATGATACCTCACACAAGGGTGTACCTTAAACAGTTCAAATATTATGAAAGGGGGCGTGGCCTGAGTACGTGGGCGTGGTTAATGTATATGGGGCGGCTCAGTATCACATATAGACCACACATTATAAGTTTCATGTAAATCGGATGATGTTTGTCATATAAGGCAGATTTCGTGTTGCCAGCGGGGGGCGCTATGATGAAATGTCAATTTTGGCCTGTAGGTGTCCTCAGGCCTGGACCGTTGTTAAACGTGAGAAGTTTCGGGCAGATATGACAACGTACACTAAAGTTACAACAACTTCTTTGTTCATCGAAGGATGCTCAAAATGGCCGCCACGCCACGCCCACGCCGTCTGACGAAAAGTTTTTCTTTTAACAACTTTTCATTGGAAAGGTGTTGTGATGGTACACACCAAATTTGAAGTCCATCGGATGAAATCTCTAGGAGGAGTTCGTTAAAGTATAGCACCTTGACTTTTAGGCCTACTTCCTGCTGCCACTAGGGGGCGCTATGACTTTGAGTAAATATCGGACCGAATATGTCCTCAGGGTGGGACTATTATGAATCGTGAAAAGTTTCGAGCCAATTGGACAATGGACACTTGAGTTACACCAACTTCCTGTTTCGATGGCGAAATGCACAAAATGGCCGCCCCGCCACGGCCATGCCCTATGATCAAAAGTTTTTCTTTTTACAACTTTTCATCTATCATGTCTTAAGATGGCACAGACCAAGTTTGAAGGTGATCGGATGAAATCTCTAGGAGGAGTTCGTTAAAGTACGACATGTGGAAATGGCCAAAATCGCACAAATTTCGAACATTCAATTCAAAATGGCGGACTTCCTGTTGGGTTTCAGGTATGGCTCCAATGACATTTTATATACGTCTTTACATGGTACATATGTGTACCAAGTTTCGTGAGTCTACGTTAAACGCACTGCAGGGGCTCAATTTTTTTTACTTTGTAGGGGGCGCTAGCGAGCCATTTTTGTGCGCCTATTCCCGAAACCCTTAAAATACGTAATTTTTCACCAGACTTGACGCGACCGCCAAATTTGGTGAGTTTTTGAATATGTTAAGCCCCTCAAAAAGGCAATTCATTGCGCGGAAGAAAGAAAGAAAGAAAGAATAATAATAATAATAATAATAATTCCTTCAATTCCAATAGGGCCTTCGCCGCTGTCGGCGCTCGGGCCCTAATAATAATAATAATTCCTTCAATTCCAATAGGGCCTTCGCCGCTGTCGGCGCTCGGGCCCTAATAATTCCTTCAATTCCAATAGGGCCTTCGCCGCTGTCGGCGCTCGGGCCCTAATAATAATTCCTTCAATTCCAATAGGGCCTTCGCCGCTGTCGGCGCTCGGGCCCTAATAATTCCTTCAATTCCAATAGGGCCTTCGCCGCTGTCGGCGCTCGGGCCCTAATAATAATTCCTTCAATTCCAATAGGAAAATCAAAACGTAGGTATTTTTGTCTAGTTTCAGCCAAGTTGCTCAGTTGTGGGATACGACTTATACTTTTGGCTCTGTGAGCTTCCAAATGACAAGAGTTCTGAATCTTTGTCCATTGACAGCAATGCAAAAGTTACTCCACTTTCCAAAGCAAAATGGACAGCAAACCACTTTTTGAAATCGCCGGTGTGGCCACATTTTTCACTTTATCCATATAAATTTTACATGATTTCGTTCAGGAAGGCCTCGTGGTCGTCATGATTTCGTCACTTGACTGATACCGCCTTTCATTTTGGCAGTATGAGCGTTTGTTTCGGAGGTCGTTCAGTGGCTGTGGATACCAGCAGTGTCTCAGTTTGAGCAGCTGCAGCTCGTTACAGAGATCAAAGCATGTTTACAAACAGTCATTGGTAGTAACCATAACAACACATTCACAGACACTAAAGTTAAATACTACAGGTGTGTACACTATACATGATTGTTATATAGTGCAGAAGACATGAAAGCAGCTTTTGTGTGGGAGACCCGGGTTCAAATCCCACTGCTGCACATTAAAAAGTAACTCTTTCTGTCTGTCTCTGCTTCTCTTACCCGTCTCTCTTGCTGTCAGTCTGTCTCTCTTTCTGTCTTTCTGTCTGTCTATCTCTCTTATACGTCTGTCTGTCTGTCTGTCTGTCTGTCTGTCTCTCTTTCTGTCTTTCTGTCTGTCTATCTCTCTTATACGTCTGTCTGTCTTTCTGTCTGTCTCTCTTTCTGTCTTTCTGTCTGTCTATCTCTCTTATACGTCTGTCTGTCTGTCTGTCTCTCTTTCTGTCTGTCTATCTCTCTTATACGTCTGTCTGTCTGTCTGTCTGTCTGTCTCTCTTTCTGTCTGTCTATCTCTCTTATACATCTGTCTGTCTGTCTGTCTGTCTGTCTGTCTGCTTCTCTTACCCATCTCTCTTATTGTCTGTCTGTCTGTCTCCTATTTTGCTGTGTGTGTGTCTCTCTGTCTGTCTGTCTGTCTGTGTGTCTCTCTTTCTGTCTGTCTGTCTGCTTCTCTTATCCGTCTCTCTCTCTGTCTCTCTCTTTCTGTCTGTCTGTCTCTCTGCTTCTTTTACCAGTCTCTCTCTCTCTCTGTATCTGTCTGTCTGTTTGCCTTTCTTACCCATCTCTCCCTCTCTCTGTATCTGTCTGTCTGTTTGCCTTTCTTACCCATCTCTCCCTCTCTCTGTATCTGTCTGTCTGTTTGCCTTTCTTACCCATCTCTCCCTCTCTCTGTATCTGTCTGTCTGTTTGCCTATCTTACCCATCTCTCCCTCTCTCTGTCTGTCTGTTTGCCTTTCTTACCCATCTCTCCCTCTCTCTGTCTGTCTGTTAGCCTTTCTTACCCATCTCTCCCTCTGTCTGTCTGTTAGCCTTTCTTACCCATCTCTCCCTCTGTCTGTCTGTCTGTCTGTCTGCCTTTCTTACCCATCTCTCCCTCTGTCTGTCTGCCTTTCTTACCCATCTCTCCCTCTGTCTGTCTGCCTTTCTTACCCATCTCTCCCTCTGTCTGTCTGTCTGTCTGTCTGCCTTTCTTACCCATCTCTCCCTCTGTCTGTCTGTCTGTCTGCCTTTCTTACCCATCTCTCCCTCTGTCTGTCTGTCTGTCTGCCTTTCTTACCCATCTCTCCCTCTGTCTGCCTTTCTTACCCATCTCTCCCTCTGTCTGCCTTTCTTACCCATCTCTCCCTCTGTCTGTCTGCCTTTCTTACCCATCTCTCCCTCTGTCTGTCTGCCTTTCTTACCCATCTCTCCCTCTGTCTGTCTGCCTTTCTTACCCATCTCTCCCTCTGTCTGTCTGCCTTTCTTACCCATCTCTCCCTCTGTCTGTCTGTCTGTCTGCCTTTCTTACCCATCTCTCCCTCTGTCTGTCTGCCTTTCTTACCCATCTCTCCCTCTGTCTGTCTGCCTTTCTTACCCATCTCTCCCTCTGTCTGTCTGTCTGTCTGTCTGTCTGTCTGTCTGTCTGTCTGCTTCTCTTACCAGTCTCTCTCTCTCTGTCTGTCCGTACTACTTTTCCAACTATTCTCATCACTTCAACTTGTTCTTACAGATTTAAGCTATTCATCCAGCTTAGCTTTAGCAATTCAGCTTTTCGAAAAACCTCTTAATATGGCACACATTGTATACATTCGTGGTGTTTTTCAACTGTTTTTAATGAAATTCATGTCCATTCAAAGTTTTCAACCTGTTCTTACCCATCTCTCCCTCTGTCTGTCTGTCTGTCTGTCTGTCTGTCTGTCTGTCTGTCTGTCTGTCTGTCTGCCTTTCTTACCCATCTCTCCCTCTGTCTGTCTGTCTGTCTGTCTGTCTGTCTGTCTGTCTGTCTGTCTGTCTGTCTGTCTGTCTGTCTGTCTGTCTGTCTGTCTCTCTTACACGTTTCTCTCTCTGTTGGTCTGTCTGCTTCTCTTACCCGTCTCTCTTTCTGTCTGTCTGTCTCTGTCTCTTTCTGTCTTGCTGTCTCGCTGTCTGGCTGTCTCTCTTTTCGACTCTCTCTGTCTGTCTGTCTGTCTGTCTGTCTGTCTGTCTGTCTGTCTGTCTGTCTGTCTGTCTGTCTGTCTGTCTGCTTCTCTTACCGGTCTCTCTCTCTGTCTGTCCGTACTACTTTTCCAACTATTCTCATCACTTCAACTTGTTCTTACAGAGTTAAGCTATTCATCCAGCTTAGCTTTAGCAATTCAGCTTTTCGAAAAACCTCTTAATATGGCCCACATTGTATACATTCGTGGTGTTTTTCAACTGTTTTTAATGAAATTCATGTCCATTCAAAGTTTTCAACCTGTTCTCACTACTTCAGCTTCTTCTTGCGGATTTAAGCTATTCATCCACTTTAGCAATTTAGCTATTCAGCATTCCCACGCATTTTCTGCAGGAAATGCATTTTCTAGTTGACTTTAATGTTAAAATAAAATGCTTAAAAGCTGAATATTTAAAAAAGTATAAATAGTAGAAAAAAGGTTGAAGAAGTCCCATAATCTGCTGAAAGAGCTGAAGATTTTAAGAGTTGAATGGTTTTAATAGCTGAAAGTATGCAGAAGTTATGAAGAGCCAAAAAACGTACGGAAGAAAGCGGAAAAATAAAAAGAAGATATAAAGAACAGAATAACAATAGTTGGGAATGCTGTATAAGCATTCCCACTAATAATTCCTTCAGTTCCAATAGGGCCTTCGCCGCTGTCGGCGCTCGGGCCCTAATAATTCCTTCAATTCCAATAGGGCCTTCGCCGCTGTCGGCGCTCGGGCCCTAATAATTCCTTCAGTTCCAATAGGGCCTTCGCCGCTGTCGGCGCTCGGGCCCTAATTAAAGCTGCAAGCAGCGATGGACGGGCCCTCGCTCCTCTACGCGCGTCGGGGTTAGTGGCGGACGCCGCTCCTTGCGACAGTGCATCTGCACGGCACTCAGATGTTGCAAATGGTCGCCAATGAAAAGGGAACTCCCTGACGAGTTCAACGATACCTCACTCAAGACTCAATGTCGTACAGTTCATTATTTGTGAAAGGGGGCGTGGCCAAAGCATAGGGGGCGGGTCAAACCATCTCCAATGAAGAAGGAACTCTCTGCTGAGTTCAATGATACCTTACACAATAGTATACCTTAAATGGGTCCCCAGTTATGAAAGGGGGCGTGGCTTAAGCATAGGGGGCGGGCCAAACCATCACCAATGAAGAAGGAACTCTCTGCTGAGTTCAAAGATACCTCACACAAGGGTGTACCTTAAACAGTTCAAATATTACGAAAGGGGGCGTGGTCTGAGTACGTGGGCGTGGTTAAAGTATATGGGGCGGCTCAGTATTACATATAGACCACACATTATAAGTTTCATGTAAATCGGATGATGTTTGTCATATAAGGCAGATTTCTTGTTGCCAGCGGGGGGCGCTATGACGAAATGTCAATTTTGGCCTGTAGGTGTCCTCAGGCCTGGACCCTTGTTAAACGTGAGAAGTTTCGGGCAGATATGACAACGTACACTATAGTTACAACAACTTCTTTGTTCATCGAAGGATGCTCAAAATGGCCGCCACGCCACGCCCACACCGTCTGACAAAAAGTTTTTCTTTTAACAACTTTTCATCGGAAAGGTGTTGTGATGGTACAGACCAAAAATGAAGTCCATATAACAGTACACGTGTGGACTTTTACTTTGGAATATCTCCAAAAGTATACAGTACAATTGTGTGATGTTCAGAATGATAGTAGTCATTGATGCCCTGTACTCAAGTATGTCAGTCATTTCCTGGAATTATGGACCATAGTCATTTTAGAGCTCCTCTAATTTCATATCTTTTGTCATTTAACAGTACACGTATGGACATTTACTTTGAATAATCTCCAAAACGATACAGTAAAATTGTTTGATTTTCAGTATGATAGTAGTCATTGATGCCCTGTACTCAACTATGTCTTTCATTGCTTGCAACTATGGACCAAAGTCTTTTTAGAGCTCCTAGAGTTTCATATTATTTGTCATTTAACAGTACACGTGTGGACATTTACTTTGAAATATCTCCAAAAGTATACAGTAAAATTGTTTGATTTTCAGTATGATAGTCATTGATGCCCTGTACTCAACTATGTCAGTCATTGCCTAGAAGTATGGACCAAAGTCTTTTTAGAGCTCCTAGAGTTTCAAATTGTTTGTCATATAACAGTACACGTGTGGACTTTTACTTTGGAATATCTCCAAAAGTATACAGTACAATTGTTTGATGTTCAGAATGATAGTAGTCATTGATGCCTTGTACTCAAGTATGTCAGTCATTTCCTGGAATTGTGGACCAAAGTCATTTTAGAGCTCCTCCAATTTCATATCTTTTGTCATTTAACAGTACACGTATGGACATTTACTTTGAATAATCTCCAAAACGATACAGTAAAATTGTTTGATTTTCATTATGATAGTCATTGATGCCCTGTACTCAACTATGTCAGTCATTGCCTAGAAGTATGGACCAAAGTCTTTTTAGAGCTCCTAGAGTTTCAAATTGTTTGACATATAACAGTACACGTGTGGACTTTTACTTTGGAATATCTCCAAAAGTATACAGTACTTGGTACACATATGTAGCATGTCAAGACGTACAGAAAACGTCATTGGAGCCATACCCTAAACCCAACAGGAAGTCCGCCATTTTGAATTGAAAATTGACTTTAGTGTGATTTTTGCCATTTCCACATGTCGTACTTTAACGAACTCCTCCTAGAGATTTCATCCGATCAACTTCAAATTTGGTCTGTGCCATCTTAAGACGTTAAAGATGACCAAAAGTCAACTTTGTGCTGTAGATGTCTTCAGGACTGGACCCTTGTAAAATGTGAGAAATTTCGGGTAGATATGACAATGTACACTAAAATTACAGCAACTTCTTTGTTCATCAATAAATGCTCAAAATGGCCGCCAAGGCCACACCATTTGACAAAAGTTTTTTTTTAATACATTTTCATCTTTAAGTTGTTGAGATGGTACAGACCAAATTTGAAGTCCATCGCATAAAATCTCTAGGAGTTTGTTAAATTATAGCACTTTGAGTTTTAGGTCTACTTCCTTTTGCCACTAGGGGGCGCTATAACGTCGAACATTTTAGAGCCAATTGGACAATGTACACAGTACAAACTTCCTGTTTCGATGGTGAAATGCACCAAATGGCCGCCATGCCCTATCACGAAAAGATTTTCTTTCAATAACTTTAATTGACAGGACAGCTGAGGACTTGAAAGGGGATAGAGAGGGGGGCATGACATGCAGCAAAGGGCCACAGGTCGGAGGTAAACCTCTATATATGGGCGCCCATAACTTTTCATCTTTAATGTCTTAAGATGGCACAGACCAAATTTGAAGTTGGTCAGATGAAATCTCTAGGAGGAGTTTGTTAAAGTACGACATGTGGAAATGGCCAAAATTGCACTCATTTCAACATTCAAAGCCAAAATGGCAGACTTCCTGTTGGGTTTAGGGTATGGCTCCAATTACGTTTTTTGTGTGCCTTGACATGCTTCATATGTGTACTAAGTTTCTGACGTCTACGTTAAACGTAATGCAGGGGCTCAATTTTTTAAGTTTTGTAGGGCATTCCCGAAACCCTTAAAATACGTTTATTTTCACCAAGCTTGATGTGACCGCCAATTTTGTTGAGTTTTTGAGTATGTTAAGCCCCTCAAAAAGGCGATTAATTTCCCAGAAGAATAATAATTCCTTCAGTTTCAATAGGGCCTTTTCCGCTGTCGGCGCTCAGGCCCTAAATATAAGTTCGCTGTAAGTATTACTATAGGACTAAGTGTAAGTAGGCCTACAGTGTAAAAAAACCCTCCTGGGTTCTGAATCCACAATGCAGGTTGACTGAAATCCTGAGAACCAGTAGGTGGCGAACATGAGCTCAAATGACAGTGACCAAATGTACCTGAAGAAAAGGTTAGAGCACATGGGAGAGGAGTTAAACTACATGCACATGGCAGTTGATGATGGGACGGTTCAAACGTGGCCAAAAAAAGAAGGAAAGACCTCTGGCAAGAGGCAGGAGGAAGAGAAAACATTATTAAGTCTTTCATTTCTCACAGTTAGGTGAGAATGTCATTAAAGAACAGTGGTCTTCTGTGACACTTGCTGTGTTTAAAAAAGACGAAGACAATTTTCAGAAATGGTTAAGGGTGATTTGGCTGCATGACAGACAAGGAGTCCGCACTGAAGTGTTGCAAACAGGTAGGCTCCCAACTAAAATGTATGTTTTATGTAGAATTGTAACTGTCCAAGACCGTAAAAGAAAAAAAAAAGTCTCTTAAGGGAGGCTTATCGTGATGCTGCTGTAGCTAACAGCTAGGTGCAGGTGGTGATGCTTCAGTATAGCCTTGTAGCACTGTCAAACTGCCAGAGCATTTAAAGATACAATATGTAACACTTCTGCATTAAAGATGCCATATTATGCTAATTTTCAGGTTCATGATTGTATTTTAAGGTTGTACCAGAATAGGTTTACATGGTTTAATTTTCAAAAAACACCATATTTTTGTTCTACTGCACATCTCTCTCTCACTGCTCCAGCTCCTCTTTTCACCTTGTGTTCAGGTCTCTGTTTTCAGCTGACAGAGTGAATCATCTTTTCTTCTGTACTCTTTGATTCCACTCGCACGTGCGCAGTAGCTCAGATCGTAGCTCATGTCAGTTAGCTCCATAGACAGTAAAAGAAAGGTTGTTTCTCCAACTTTGGTCAGTTAGCTACAAGGCAGGATTAGCTTGGAGACTTCTTCTAAAGGAGGGCGCACATGTAAGTACTTCTTTTGTAGATTATGGTGAACTTGTGTGTGTTGTAGCAGTGCTTTGCCATTGAGAACTAGCTAGCATGCTAACGCTAGCGCTAGCATGATAACGGTTGTGTTTAGCCCGTCGTTTCGGCTAGTTACGTAACAAGCCCTGCAGATTTTGAACAGCTCACCCAGAGACTGAAGGCAGGACACATTCAGAAACCTGTATCTCACTCAAAACAGCATGGATAAATTTCTTTTTAAAGTTTGTATGCGTGTGGAAGCACCAGAGACACAAAATAACACCCCAAATCCCAGAAAAAGTGATTTTTTCATAATATGGGCACTTTAAAATGTCTAATAACGACCATATCTAGGTTATATATTTTTATGAATTGTGTTGTTACACTATCCCAAATGTTTCCACCAAATGTCA
The DNA here is from genome assembly GCA_023631565.1 of Gymnocephalus cernua. NCBI lineage: Eukaryota > Metazoa > Chordata > Actinopteri > Perciformes > Percidae > Gymnocephalus > Gymnocephalus cernua. The sequence goes on along the minus strand of CM042442.1, from coordinate 6,794,775 downwards.
AACTCAGAGAAATCTGTTATTTTATTTTCAGACACGGAGCATTTCCTTTAGTCGCCCATCAGTGGCGTCATATAACCTCTCACCCTCTAGTTACTCGTCAATTCTGTCAAAACACGGCACCCAGATGATATGTTCATGAGTATTTTGTAGATCATACAATGTCATAGAAAAAAATACTCATAACTGTAATACTGCTTTTTTTTGCCACACAGCATCATTTTGTGATTAATTACATGCCACTTTGCAACACAGTTATACAGCAGAGACCTTATTTATTGATACATATCAATATCGATCCAGTTTAACGTTACTACAATGTGCTGGTTGACAAGTAGCTAACGTTAATGCTAAAGCTTGGTGGATAACATTAGAAGGTTACAACATTGTTCAACATGCTCATAAAGTTATTTTTAGTATGATTGTTTGTAGCGGGGCGGCCATTTTGTGCATTTTGCCATCCAAACAGGAAGTGGGTGTAACTTGAGTGTACATTGTCCAATTGGCTCAAAACCTTTCAGGATTCATAAGTGTCCAACCATGAGCACATATAAAGGCCGATATTTACTCAAAGTCATAGCGCCTCCTAGTGGCAACAGGAAGTAGGCCTAAAAGTGAAGGTGCTATACTTTAAGGAACTTCTCCTAGAGATTTCATCCGATGGACTTCAAATTCAGTCTGTGACATCTCAACACCTTAAAGATGAAAAATTATTAAAAGAAAAACTTTTCGTCTAACTGTGTGGGCGTGGCGTGGAGGCCATTTTGATTGTTTATCGATGAACAAGAAATTGGTTGTAACTACAGTTTACATTGTTGTATCTCCTTGAAATTTCCCACAATCAACAAGAGTCCAGGCCTGAGGACATCTACAGGCCAATATTGGTCTTTTGGTCATAGCGCCCCCCGCTGGCAACAGGAAATCAGCCTTATATGACAAACATCATCCAATTTACATGAAACTTCGAATATGTGGTCTACATGTGATACTGAGCCACCCCCTATACTTTAACCGCGCCCACTTACTCAGGTCACGCCCCCTTTTCCTAACATTTGAACCGTTTAAAGTAGAGTCTTGTGTGAGGTGTCAATGAACTCAGCAGAGTTCCTTCTTCATTGGTGATAGTTTGGCCCGCCCCCTATGCTTAAACCACCACGCCCCCTTTCATACAATTTTAACCAGTTAAGATAGACCCTTGTGTGAGGTATCATTGAACTCAGCAGAGACTTCCTTTTCTATTGGTAAAGGTTTGCCCCAACCCCTGTGCTTTGGCCACACCCCCATTTCACAGCTAATGAACTGTATGGCGTATTGTGTGAGGTATCATTGAACTCAGCAGGGAGTTCCCTTTTCATTGGTGATGAAATGAGCGCAAAGGCGCGAGGGCCCGTCCAACGCTGCTCACAGCTTTAATGTTTTATTTGAGCCTCTTATTTCAGAAAGAATGAACATTAACGGTTAGCAATAAAAGGTAAGCCTACTACTTCTTTGCTTTGAGCCAGTTACTCAAACAGACAAGGCTGTTGACATTTTCAGACAACAGGGAAGCTCGCTTCTTTTGTATAACATGCAGACAGTGAAAACAACCTTTCAGAAGGTACTGATGTGGCCGGTGTTGCTAATTACTTGTGTGCAAGGCGAGTCATTTCACTCTGTGCCCCTTCATGTGTGGACCACCATTCCTGGGGACAGTCATCATGCCAGTAAGAGGCTCTACCTTGTAGCGCTCCAGACATCGCTCAATGTAACCATTTGGCAACTTTTTAAAAGTAAACTTTCCATTCAGAATTTTTTATTGGCATCCATTTCGGCGTCTCATGGATGGCAACATCCACTCAAAACGGAACGTTAGCCTACTACTCTGTGGCCAGCTCCAAGCCCAAACAAGTGTGTGTGGTGTGCCTGTTGTTTTGTTTCTGGTCTAACTAGATCCGATGTGGTGTTGTAGTTGTTTATTGCAACAGCATGTGAAAAAACTACAAAGGTTGCTAGGCCAAAAAGAACGTTAATCTCGATACAAAATTTACACCATTAAAATGGGTTTGCGTTAATGCCGTTAATAACGCGTTTAACAGACAGCATTAACAATAACATAGTTTAATTATATTTTTGATATAAATGACATTGAAACTTTTAAAATTTATGAATAACATTACTTTCAATTTCTGTTTGGATATAATATTAAGGGAGAGAAGACAATGAGAGAGAGACAGTTAATACAGACGTCAATGTTCAGAGATATCAAGGGACAACACAGCCAACAACCAAGATACAGGGAAAGTGACAGTGAAGACAAACCAAATTCAGGGACAAAGAAAAGGAAGAGAACAGTACAAACAGCTATTCAGTCTAGTGAGGACAGTGATAGCCGAACTGAAGGAGACGACACAGGGACAAAACAGTCACCACAAACAGTTGAAAGATACAGGGAAAGTGACAGTGAAGACGAACCAAATTCAGGGACAAAGAAAAGGAAGAGAAAATTACAAACAGCTATTCAGTCTAGTGAAGACAGTGATAGCGCAACTGAAGGGAGTGAACTGTCCAATACATCCACACAAAGGCCTGTACCAAGTGAAGAAGACAGAGAAAGTTTACTGGATGATGTAACTGAAAGTACAAAAAAATGTCTGAGACACATGATAACAATGAAGCCGAAAAAGATTCAGAAATAAGTGGGAAGGAAACAAAGATAGAAAGACAGAAAAGAGAGAAGAGCACACAAAACCAAATGATAAAGAAGACACATACAGGACGTGCATAGTAGGACCAAAAGACTTCAAATTGAAGGTACCAAGAAAGAATTGGAACAAAATAAAGCCAAAGAAAGGACAAAGAAAACTGAGACCCCCATGGACGGATATATTTTATGAGGAATTTAGAAAAAGTAATCCATCGTGCACATTAGCTTTTCAATATCAAAATATTTGAACACGTGACAGCCGGAAAAAAAATTCACCATACCTCCGCGCCACAGCTAAGTGCACATTTGAAGGTTGTGAGGAAGTGTATACTTTCACTAGGAAAGGACCACCAAAATCAAAGGCAAGAAATATTACTGTAGCCACCTACAGTCAGAGAGAAAATGTAGGCCTGCAAGATACCTACGGAGAGGAAAGATCGCGAAAGCAGTAAAAAGTGGTGTGAGCAACTGCTATTATGAATTGTTGAAAAACACACCTGTGGAAGAGATCATGGCTGGTAATATAACCAGAAGCCTCACAAAGGATGTCTTAAAAAAAATATCTTCCGAGATCAGAAGTGTTGCAAGGCTTCACAATGATCAATTGTTGGAACTAATGCTCACTCAGAGGATAATCCGAGAGAGTGGTCGGCATGCGTCATTGAATGGCTATCTACAGCTCCTTCAAATTGACCCTTTTGTCAATATACTGATGCAGGCTTGCAAATTTTGGCTGAACATTTGAGAGGACCCATGCCCATTACCCTCTACCTTGATGCAACAGGTGGGGTAGTTCAGAAAGTCCCCAATCAGTCCAAAAGAGTGCTGTATTATGCCCTGGTTCTGCCTGGAATGGGCAAGGACAAGCCGCCTTTACCAGTCGCGGAGTTCGTTACTAACAGCCACAGTGTTCCATCAATATCCCACTGGCTTATGGAGTTCAAGAGGAGGCTGTCCCACATTACCAGGGGAAAAATTGCACAAATACAGACGGATTACATCTGGGCATTGATGAACAGTGTGCTCATCTCTTTTAACCAAGAGGATGGCTCTGCATACCTTTGCAGAGCATTCGAGACTGTGTCGGGACAAAGCGAAGAAACTCCAAATTTCACGGTGCTCCATTTGTGCTCTGCACAGGTTCTAAAGGCAGTCTCCCACACTGTAAAAAAAAAAAAAACCCGTAAAAAAACGGTAAAAAGTCTGGCAGCAAAGTTGCCAAAGACTTACCGTCAAATTACAGTAAAAAACCTTACATTATTTTACAGAAAAATTCTTTTTTTAAATACAGAGATTTCCTGTAAATATTTTCTGTATTTTTACAGTCTAAATATTGTAGAATTAAAAAACAATCTTGTTATAAAACATTTTTAGAATGTTAAAGAAATATATAAATCTTTATCAAAACTCAGAAATATTGCAGAAATACCTTAAAAGTACACAATTTAACTGAAAACTGCTGTTTTAATACGGTTTTCTTTGGTAAATTCACAAGATTATCCAATCCATCCACAAGAACTCCCTGTCAAAGTACAGATTTCTGAATGTAAAACACACAAAAATGATGTCAAATAACTTTCAATTACCCTCCTTTAGGCATTTATTTTATGATTATCCAATCTATTTACAGTAAATTCCTGTTAAATACTGTTTTTATACTGTATAAAAAAAGAATATGATCGGATAATACTTTGCATAAACCTAATAATAATAGTCATTACTTTATATAAACAATATTTTAGAGTATTTACAAGCAACTCTCCAATATATCTACATACTTTTACCATTAATGTATGGTGTTTACTTTAAATAAACATTGTTTCATAGTAATTTAGAAGCAAATATCCAGTATATTTACATACCTTTACCATTATTATATGAGGTTTACTTTATATAAACATTGTTTTTTAGTTATAAAAAGCAACTATTCAATATATAAACATAGTATTACCATTATTGTATGGGTGTTCACTTCATATAAACAGTATTCAACAGTAATCACAATCCAATATATCTACAGACTTTACCTCATTATTGTATGGGGGTTTACTTTATATTAACTGTTCTTTATAGTAATTAATAGCAACTATCCAACATATATACATACTTTTACCATTATTGTATGGTGTTTACTTTATATAAACATTGTTTCATAGTAATTTAGAAGCAACTCTCCAATATATCTACATTTACTATTAATACATGAAGTTACTTTATATAAACATAGTTTTAGAGTAATTTAAAAGCAACTATCTGGTTTATCTACAGACTTTTCCTCATTGAAGGGGTTTACTTTATATAAACATTATTTGACAGTAATAACAAGCAACTCCCAATTATATGTACATACATGTTTATTTTATATAAACTTTATTTGACAGTAATAACAAGCAACACCAATATATCTACAGACTTTGTGCAAGTGCATGGGACTTACTTCATAAACATTATTTGACAGTAATTACTATTACTATCCAATATATGTTCACAACGTCCTCATCAGTAAATGGGGTTTTGAATGTACAAAAACCAAAAGGACTATGTAAAAGTGCATTTGCATTAACTACTTTTACACTCAATAAATATTCAATAAATATATAAATCTTTTCTGCTGACATTTTACAGCATTGTCCAATGCATTCACTGCACATCCCTATTTGAGATGTATGAGATTTTAAGATGTATCATAACCATAAAAATAAAAGTAAATGACCATTTACTGCTTGCTTTACAAATAAATGCACTATTAAACAGTGCTATCCTTAATCCTTAACATATGCAGGGCTTAAAGTGAAAAAGAATCCTGAGCCTGAAACTTTTTTTTTTGTTGGGGCTGGGGGGGGGGGGGTGTCACAGTGTAATGTTTGGCAAAACGGTTTAAGTCCTTCTTACATTCATACAATAATAAGTCACGTTAAGCGTTAAATTAAGAGTCAAGTCAATGTTGATTTACATATTGCAATAATATCATAATCCTACTATGAATCACTGTGAAAACAGAACTTTCTAGATGTGTTATTACTTTGGCCAGGTCGTCATCAAAAAAGTGAATTAGTACATTCGTGATATTGTCCATGTTGACATTAGTTGTTTCATGTACATTCAGGGCATGAAATTAACACCCGCCCACCCGCCAAATGCGGGTGAATTTTGCAATTGGCGGGTAACACTGTCAATCTACCTGCCACATTGGCAGGTAGCCAATGAGAATTGAGTGATTCAGACGCGCAACTATTGGTAAGCAGGGTACGCGGTTGCTTACGGGCCCAGACCAATCAGGGGCCTGCATCACTGGAAGACATTGATTGACAGCCGGGGCCCCCTATCGCATTTGCATTACTCGCGACAATCCCAGCAGTCCCACGTGCAGCCACTGACCAAGCGGTAGTGAGAACGGGTCAAATTAATTTCCTTGTTTCTGATAACGAAGACAAGACGTGTGTGACTCGAACATTTCACATTTACCAACAAAACGTCCTGCCAACCGGTAGAAATTTTAACATCAATGTACGCTGTAGCGATGTTTCACTCTGAATGCTGCTGCCGTTTCAGTCCTGTCCTGGGCTGTTGCTCGATTTCCCACGCGACGCGCGCACACACACACACACACACACATACATGGACACACGGACACAATCACACGGTCAATGCAGGAAAAAACGGAGATGAGACGTACATAATAACCTAAATTGAGGACAGCTACGCCCATTATTGTAAGTGCAATAAGTTAAAGTCCAATAAGTAGCTACTCAAACCGTATGAATGTGTGTCCCAGACCAGGATAGAAAATTAACTAACGATGTAAAGATCAACAAGCCACTGACACATAGGCCTAGCTGTATGTTCAAATTTGATTAATTCAATAAATTATTATGTTTTGCCTTAATACACAGGCTACGATGAATAGGACAGGATAGGAACAGAGAGACACAGTAATTCCTGTTTTTCACCTTTATGAGGCAAAAAAAAAATCTGGCTGGTAAAAAGTCATTGTGGCGGGTGGATTTTTGAAATCCACCCGCCACAATGGCGGGTGGTCAAAAAAGTTAACTTCATGCCCTGTGTACATTTATTAAAAACTTGTCATTGTTTATCTTTTCATATAGCTAAACGTCTAAACTCTGGGACGAGGCCGTTATGTTTAATAACTGGAAACTCTGGGACGAGGGCGTTATGTTTAATAACTGCCATGCTGACTCCAAACAGACAGCTTTATCAAGGCGGTTTGGGCTTCAGAGAGCTTTAACACAGTCAGTGGCCATCGTTAATGACAAGTCGTGTTCCGCTATGAACGTGCACACATTTGTTTGTATCATAAGCACGGTCAGTCAGTGAAGACGCAGTCGCAGCGGTAGCGGTCGTTGCCGGTGTCGTGCCAAGGTATTTACCCCGCCAGGATTCGTGTCCCCTGACCGCGGGAGCGTGCGTGCACTCAGAGCGGAGTTTCACTGTTGCACTTCGAATTCACCTCTTTATTAATGGAACAAATAGCGACGTGAAATAGGCCTACTCGACAGCGTTTTCCATAGTAGCTAACAAGGGTCTCATTTATTATACGTTTATTTGTCTGTTACATTAAGGTGACCTGCTAACCCGTCCCTCCCTCCCCTCTAACGTGATTTCTGTTTTCATTTGATTTAGTTTAATATGGCTTTTCAACTAGTCGCTTTGTTCACCTGTCTGCCATGTAAGTTACAGAGGGGATAGACAAAATGTCAGGCTGTTTTTAACCTGAAATAATATACACATTTCAGGTTAAACAGTTATTCAAGCGAATCAATTCCTGCCTAACATGCAAAGGGTCTGTCCTGTCCTCATGTGTGCTATTTTATGTGTCTACTAGGTCACAATAAACAACCTGAGATTAATGGAGATTTCTTCTATTTCATAACAAAAGTTACATGGGGATACACAAAATATCAGGTGAAACAGCCTGCTATTTTGTGTATCCCCTATGTAACTTTTGTGTGCTCCCGCGGTCAGGGGATACGAATCCTGGCGGGGGTAAGTACCTTGGCATGACACCTGTCAACGTACTCATATGACAGAGTGCATGCACGGACCGAAGCTTTGTGACTAGCATCTGTGATGGCAAAATTATATTTTACCCAAGTAACTCTGTATTTCTGTATGTGCTCTTGTTATGTCTCCCCCAAGGAGAACACATTAAATACATTTGTCTGTGAGAAAATAGCCAACCTAGGTTTACTGAGATACAACCGTAGTCACAAGGTCTCTACAGGTTATAGGACATAACATCCCTGTGAACCAGACAGACCAGAAGGTCTATCTTCATTTGTTATTAGATTGAATTGTGTGCTTAAAGCGATGTCACTCTCTCTCTTATCTGTGTATTTAAGCTGATGTTCTTGATGTGTGAACTTTGAAGACTCTTCCACATGTTGCTGCGTGCATCTTGTGAACGAGTTCTCCTATTCTGCAGAATATATGTACTTCAATAAATTACAAAAACCTACATTGGTTTCAGTCTACTATTTCTTGTTACTTGTTTCATCTTCAATTATTCTAAAACAGTTAATTAATCTACACCTGCTGCACCCTGGGTATTTTCCACCACAATTTTGGCGCTGCGAGCAGGGTCAGTGCTGGGTGTCTGCTGGTGAGCCTCTGTGCGTGGGCTGAGGACTTGCTCTCCGGGATTTCTGTGCTCTCCAGGGCCAGAGATAACGCCTCAAACCTCTAAATCAAAGTTTCAGAGTGGAGGATCAGTACGCATGCACGGAGCTCCCTGGGACACTCCACGCTGATCTAAAAGAAAAGGAAAATCTCCTAACAGCAGGGTAAGTTTATGATTTTCTAAAAATTACAATAATTTGAATTGACTTGTGAAGACATAAGAAACAAATACTGTCGTGTTTGACACGTGAAAAGACTGAGGACCTTTTTGGGGTTTTTTTTCTGTTATTCTGACTGCACAAGCAACACTCGGGCTACCATGTCTCAGAGAGGGACCCTGTCAGGGCGGCATTCGGGTGACGTCTTAAGCGACACTGACTTGCTTACGGTTTTTGGGTGGTTTATCCGGGAATTAAACCCTTGATTTTAAGCGACGCTGACTTGCTTACGGTTGTTCGGTGGTTCTTCCGGGAATTGAACCATTGATCGGTTTTTCTGTCGCTTTATGTCCGAAAGCGACCTCGTAAGCGACGGTTTACGAGCACGGTTAAGAAAACGTTTTCCCTCATTTCGGTATTGAAATGGGCTCCGACCAGTCGTCGTCACCCGCCCTGGCAGGGTAGCTTATTGAAGAAATGGTGAAAAAGTACGGCCTTCAGAGTGTTAAATATGTAGGACCATATTGGGTTGAGAGTTTTGGCTTTCCTGAAAAGGGAACGCTGTGCACGGGCAAGCTAAAAGATCTGAGACAGGGATTAGAGGAAGAAGAAATCAGAGTAGGGGGGAAATCAAAAATTAAAAGGTATTACAAATTAAAGTTCTTACGGGATAACAAAAAATGCCTTCAAATATGGATAAACGAAGCCAACATCAGGGAGAAACTGCAATTACAACCTGAGCCTTCTCTGCTAAACACTGATAACATGCACACACACTCTGACTGTAATGCTTCTTACTCTCTCTATCCGAGTCCTAGGGTCGTGAGTTTCCCGCTTGGAAGCCCTCCGCCAACACCATCTCACCCACCACAGACAACGCACAGACCAGCCGTGCCCGAGCAGCCACAGACCACGTGCATGCCAGAGGAGAAGACACCTGATCCACTCCCTGCCTCAGCCCCTCCACTGCATCAGCAGCGGACAGAACTCAAAGATCTTGACCCACGCCTGATAGAGCTGCTCGTCCTGCTGGACATCGAGCGGATAGATAGAAACATGGACAGAAGGTCTCAAAAACACCGCGAGGAGAAACGGATGAAACTGTTGGAAACCATGACAGCTGCTATTGTCAACAGAGACAGGGGTCACCCTGGGAGGCAGGTGAGAGGCAGGGGGAGACGACTCCGTGGCAACATTCAACAAGTGGATAAAGTCACTTGTTTCAACTGTGGTCAGCCTGGACATTGGAGACGGATGTGTCCAAGGACGGTGGGACAGAGAAACGAAACGGGCGGAGGTGCTGAAAAGTCTGGGGACCACGCTCACGCCGGCTACAGATGAGTAAAAAAAACACACTCAAAACAAAATGCACACACATGCTTTGCAATGAAGACACTGCTTCGCACTGATACACTGTCTTGCTCTTTGTTTTGTTTGCTAGGTAGGATATAGAGTGATACAGATAGGTTGCCAATAAAATGCGTCTGAAGACGATATTCTTGACAGAGTTTATCTCCCCCCACTTTACAGTAGACTAGACTATGTATTTTCTCAGATCCGGTAACAGCTGCCTGACGTGTGTATTTGACATTAGTAACGCTCATAAATCTGAGTGTGTTTTGGGGTTCTAAAATTAAAATATTAGAGTTAAAAAGTGTTAACGCTGGTCATTTTTATTTGGGAAAATGGGGATTATAATTTTATTTCCTTTTTAGGTAGAATAGACGGCAAGTTAGAAAGTTTTTTCTGACAGGTTTTCCTACAGATTATCCAGGAAAAAAAAACTAAAACAGGCCACAAACTAATTTTACCCCCTCCAAAGCTTTAGTTGCACAAGCCTACTTATTAGGCAGAAAGGTTATATGTCTCCATTTTGGAATAACGGTTGTAACGTAATACGTTTTTGGAATTGTGTGTCTGAATACCAATCATTAGTTGGCTAACTATTTTGGACGCATTATAAACACACACTTTTTGCTTAAAGCTCCAAGTGTGCGTTTCTCTCTGTCAGACTGTTAAACCTCCCGTCTGATAAGACGTAAAAATTGTTTTTGCCTAGAGAGATACACCCAAAGTCAAAACAAAATGACTGTGCACTCTCGTTTTTCTTTTTTGTTCCAGATGAAGAACACACAGATGAGTTTTTTGGATTAAAGGATGAGCTTCAGTGCTTTTCACTTGACTGATAAAACCACAGCATATTTTCCTTTACTCATTGTCTCACATCCTGTTTGTTTTTCTCTCCTATAGATCATGAGACACTATCAGGACTTTTTTTTCCTGACTGGACTGTGACAGACCGACTGACTGCACTGATTAGTTCAGACACATCTTCACCACAAGCGCGTGTTTGTGCCTGCAGGTGCCCACCGTTTGCGGGACCCTATGCTACAAACACACAATTCGTTGTGCACGGTAAAAATAAAGTTTTTTTTCAATTGATGTTTCACTCTCAGATACCGCGCTATCTCTGAGCAACTCCAAAATGTTGATGTCCATTTGATCACTTTTTCTTTTTCTGCTTGTAGTCATCACACGGCAACTCGGACTACAAGTCCCAGAAAAACCACATCATCTAAGACAGGAAGTGATCTCATGCGTTTTTTCCGGTTTTAACTCCCTATTAACTGTTGGGAGTCGTTTCTGACCAAGTTTGATTTTCCTTTAGATAAGTAGGAATTTTGAGCTCTTGTAAAACAGTTAGTGTTACGGACTTACTTCGAACACTATTCTTCAGGGGATTATAGGGGATGTTACATAAACGTGTTCCTGTTGATGCATTGTCTAACTTTCCTCTTTTCCTCAGTACTCCAGTGGACACGGAATGTCAATTCTGATCTATTTTTCTATTTTTGCATGACAACCTGAAATACTTTCACATGCCTCTGTTGGGTTATTTTGCACTTTCTTCCAAATGAATTAGCCACACTCCGATAACACGGCTCTCCTCTGTCCTTGAAGAAGGACAGCTGGCAGACAGGCTCTCCCTGAGTAACACACACAGATAACGGACAACAAGCATTATACATACAGTTTCCAGGCCATTAAATCATTTTCGTTAGAATGGGAAGATCATTTTTGAGTCTCTTTGTCTAAAATAAACAAACCAAACACTTAGATACTATTGTAATCTTACATAGTTTTTGGGGTAACACAATTTGGAATTTGTTACACCACACATGTTTATGATTGTATTACTTGTTTTAGGGTTGTCTATCAACTAGACCTACTAATCAACTTAATGAGTAGGTGCTAAAACCATTTAATTGGAACAGAATTTATTTGAACACTTACAGTTTTCTAAACTGTGAGACAACATCTTCTTTAAAGGCGTTGAAATGTGTGTGTTACCATGCAGAAAAGGAGGGGTGTGTTTGTTTTCTTTCCTTACAGAAGTTCAGAGAAGCAGCCAAGGTAGGGGCTTTCACACACACACACCCAAAGATAACATAAGGCAGGGTTTGTGCATGTGGAGGAAGGAAACCTTTGGATTTCGAATTTAGGTTCAGCAATGTTGATTTTGATACACGTCTTGGCATAGATCGTACAATGTGATATGTTTTCAAAATACAAATTGGATAAACAGACTGAAGCACTCAGCGCTTGGTTTAATTTGTGACTCTGCTAAATACTAGACAGCAATTAGTATTATTTTGTGTTGCAAACATGATAAACATAGTTTGCTGGGTATATCTGAGTTTCTTGGTTAAGACCATATTGAAACTGATTCAGGTTTATAGAGATTAGATTCTATCAGCATTTAATATTGTCCTCTAGTGGGATTTCAGCAGAACTGCACTATAGATTTTGGTTGCATTTTAGTTACTATATGATACAATTGTTTAAACTATTAACATGATGTTGAAAACGTTTTCTTTTGGTGATTGGTGTTTTAAGTTGTGTTGCTTTTATACAGGTATTTCTGTGTAAGACAGGACAGTGTTAATGGAGAAACCACTAAAACATTATTTATATATACTGAGTGTTTGAGTCATGTGTTTTACATGCCTCAAACAGGAGGGATAATAGTAGCTTCATAAATAAGATGTTAAAGGTATAAAGTGTTCACATCATTTGGATTTTTAAGTAGATTTTTAAGTAAATTTTAGTAACAGTTAAAGTTCAGTAGGTAATTTGTTTAGCCTAAAAACAGGAGCACATTACACAGACAGTCAGTGAAAAGATAATGTTCCTCTGTTTTTCCTAGGTTTTCCAAGAACTAGTTACAAATCAGAACCGAGGAATCTCTGCATAGTGTCAAATGACTGCTCATGAACTGCAGTAAACCTGAATGCCAAATTGAATAAAAATGATCAATATTCTGTTAGTTCATTGCGTATTTCTCACCTAAAATTCTTTCAGAAACTTATTTTAGTGTGCAATTTGGTTGTTTCCCTAATTTGTTTCCACAGATGATCTGATTGGTATAAGCAAATATTGAGACAGGTTTTTATCAAAGTTTCAAGCTGTAGCTTTAAATAACATCACTACTTGCATAGTAGCCTTCCCTCCCGGCTTAAAGGCCAAATAAAATGCCTATAATTAAGTTTGTAGCATTGACTGAGTAAATAAGGTTTCTAGTTTAGCACAATTAGGGACAAAGCATTTCTTGAGCAAAATGCCTGATGCATACATTATATTATGTGATTCCTGTCCCTGGTCAGGTAACACTTCTATTGTTAGATTGTTAATTAAAGTGCCCGTGTTTTCGATAACCCACTTGACTTTAGTTTATAAAAAATTTTAGTTATTCACAAATTTTGATTATCATTACTTTGTATTGCTTGACAATACTGCCTTGAAATAAACATATCTTTTGTTAATTCACACTTGTTTTGTTTTGACTAGATTACAACGCGGTATTGGATTTATATCGGGTTTAAAGCTACACTCAGTTCATTTAAGATTTTGCCCTAGTCAATTGTTTTTAAAGCTTGCATTATAGTCTTCATTTTGTATTTTTAAGCGACTAAATTACAAACTGTCTACATTGCATTCTTAAGTGCTAATTAGAAGTAAAACACTTTGTGGGTGATTCTTCCCTCTAAACAAATGTTTATTGGACTTTTTCTCTTGCTCCTATACAGGGTTTTGCTGTATTACCACAAGTCAGTGTTACTTACTAAACTAATGACACGGATTATTATATTTGCTGCATATTAAGTCATGTGCTTTGTCATGCCTTAATGAGTAGGGATATGGTAACATATAATAATTAGTAGGGGAAAAATAGCATTTAAAAATAGGCTAATAATGGCTTCCAAAACATAGCTTTTAAAGTAGGAGTTCACCTTTTAGGGTGTTAAGAAAATTTTTTTTGACACAGGTAGGGACAGAGGCCCAAAGGCACCCCCTCCATCCACCGCTCTGTGCGAAGTGATAGGATAGAATGTATGCAACTCTCCTATGCTCTTTCTGCCATCAGAGTCCAGTTTTCCGCAGGTCTGCCCAGAGCAGCAGAGGAGCCCGGGGACTTTTGTTGGCATCAAAGATCTCGGAGAAAGAACTGGCAATCCAAACGGTGGAAAGGCCCATTCCAGGTTTCTTCTCATCACCCACACCGCCGTAAAAGTCGCTGAGAGGGCAACTTGGGTTCACGCATCGCATTGCCGGAGAGTCCCGGATCCAGGGAAGGTCTCAGGCGAGCCAAAGCCTGCTACAAGTGCCCTAAGCCAGGTGTCACCTACGCCGGAGGACTGAAAAACGTGCCTGACAGACGGACTCTGTGCACTTTTCAGCAACCCCTCCCGAGACGACTACGTGGGAACAAACCGTTTGACAGAACGGCCAGATAACATCTCTAATAGCCAAACATTTGGTATCGTACACTTTTCTTCACACACACGTGCAGCAGCAGCAGTGACGTCACACATTCTCCCTCTGACAGACATTCCTCTGCTGTTCTCCACACACACACAGCACATCCCACAGGGAGCAGACTCTCCCTCCATCACAGCATGGAGCAACAGAGACCATGGAGAATTCAGTGGCACCAGCCGCGTCTGTGTGAAGTCATCAGATGTGTAACCAGTTTCTTTTTTATCACTGTATGTCTGATTATCGCTTTGTTTATGTTTAGAGAAGTTTGACAGACCACCAGTCAGCATAACTACTCCCTTTTATGACTTTAACGACACTGACCCTTCCATGTAGGTACTATGACAACTACGCAGCAGAGAGAACCTTCCTCTTTTTCTAGAATCGACTGTCAATAAAGAGTTACATTTTCTTCTCTTGCTATGTTACTGACACTGAAAGACGCTTTATCATCCACATGGATGTCCTCCTCTAATGACGATGGCGGAGCCTTCTCTACGAATAGCTGGTTAGGCTCAATCAAAAAGTTCACTCACGATGCGGGTTATAATGAGTCCTGTTACGTCTGTTCTCTCTTCGCCCTCTCACAAAAACAGGCCGCACCCGTTAAACCACAACCGTTAAGTCTGCATGATGCTATTTGTGTAATGACTGCCATCATGCATGTCGAGACTAAAGGGGAGCAGCTTTATACCTCGCCGTCCCAACCGCCCGTATGCGCTGAATTCGCTAATCGTCTAGTGCGTTCCCTTAATGGTACTCTGATTAAAACTAAAAACGGTAAAGCATCCGATGCTATTTGGTCAATTTCATCACAGCCTGACAAAATTTGACTCATGACCTTTGCATAGAACACGCTCGTCTTTTGGGGTCCCATTACTTGGGTTCGACTACCGACTGCAAGCGCACACTGAACAACACATGCGGAAACGGTAAATTTAAACTTAGCACGTGCTTGTTTTCATCTCCAGGGGTCATTGAGGCATCCATTCTGGATCCATCCAAAACCCACTTGCTTGCGCTGGCCAGATGATTCTGGTGCGGGCTCGTTAGTGGATTTTGTCTGGCTCTGTCGTGACTCCTGATATAAATTTCTGCCACCCTTATGGACGGGTAGATGCACTTTAATTTATCTGACCCCTTCAATTACGGTCTTGTCTTCCCTTGTGCAGGCCACTCATCACTACGCGCATTACATTCCTCCGTGGGGCGGCTTCATTAGGGTAAAGCGAAAGGTGCCAGGGGAAGGAGAGAAATTCGTTTCAGGCCTTTTTGCCTTTAGTATAGGACAGTAGCCGATTCACACAATATTGATAAAGTTCACAGAGTCTTGAGAATTTGATTGTAATTGTGAATCTCTGGCTTTAACAACTTTCCCACATATGACTCAAAAGACTGACGAAACGGACAACGACTCAGACACAGTGTAACTTTTATTGGACAGCCACTCAGATTTATGATTTATCTCATTTAGTTTGATTTCATTTAACCTAAAGAGTGGTGTTTTGTTTGTTTTTGTTTTGTGTGAGATATTGTCCCTTTAATCTGAGGGTTTCTTTTTTATCCCTCACAAAAAAAAAAAAGCATGCTAACTACAACCAACATATTTAAATATAATTTTGAATTATTTTATTGTGATTAGGTTGTAATCAAAAGAGTGGAGTGTGATGGCAAAATTATATTTTACCCAAGTAACTCTGTATTTCTGTATGTGCTCTTGTTATGTCTCCCCCAAGGAGAACACATTAAATACATTTGTCTGTGAGAAAATAGCCAACCTAGGTTTACTGAGATACAACCGTAGTCACAAGGTCTCTACAGGTTATAGGACATAACATCCCTGTGAACCAGACAGACCAGAAGGTCTATCTTCATTTGTTATTAGATTGAATTGTGTGCTTAAAGCGATGTCACTCTCTCTCTTATCTGTGTATTTAAGCTGATGTTCTTGATGTGTGAACTTTGAAGACTCTTCCACATGTTGCTGCGTGCATCTTGTGAACGAGTTCTCCTATTCTGCAGAATATATGTACTTCAATAAATTACAAAAACCTACATTGGTTTCAGTCTACTATTTCTTGTTACTTGTTTCATCTTCAATTATTCTAAAACAGTTAATTAATCTACACCTGCTGCACCCTGGGTATTTTCCACCACACATCTAATGACTAGCAAGCACCTTACCGCTGCTGCCGTCCCGTCTCTTCCTTCAACACGCTAAAGAAGCACCCGGCTCCCTTAATCTGAGGCACCACGTGCTAAACGGCTTCCCGTCTCATCTTGTCCTCTATTCATGCCCAGCGCCATTTGTTTTCAACTCATTTCTCAACTAAAGCTGTATCCACATGTCCCAAGTTTGATAAACTTTGCCTCCATTTTTTTAGCCGCGGAGACGGTCTCCGGCACACAACGCAGTTTTTCGGCAAAGACCCGCCCTACTTTGCATCTGATTGGCTATAACTCGTTTCATTGGTAGGTGGAAGTTCGATGATTGGTTAAACCCAGCGCATCAAAATTAAATCCAATGTGGATTTTTTAATTTATTTATTGTTCTAAAATAGTCATACACCAGAAATCCCACCAGGCCCGAGTACTTTAATCCCTTCGTTAGTTAGAGTTGCGTTCCTCTGATATGAGTGGTAGGTGAAATCAATTGACTCGAACATATTAAACCGAGTGCAAGTTCCCAAATATTATTATTATTTCTTTTCCCTCACGGCCGCACGCCGGAGATCCGGCACAGTGCCGGAATACTTTAAGCCCTGCATATGAATAAACTTATGGGAGCAAAAACTGTCTGGTACATTGCATTATAGCAAAAGGGGAACTATGGGCAATTTGGGAATTCATTCATGTATGTTCAAAATGTCAGTGAACATGAACAACTCTCTCCAAAATCCAAAAATTAAAATTTGTGATGTCATCTGATATAATATAATGTAATGTATAAGCTTTTCCAAAATCAATGAATTGAGAAAGATTTTAAAGATGACACTGAGAACAGCCAGGGGGATGTTAGGAGGTAACGGGGAGATTTTGTGTTTCAGAATTGAAACGCTAACATAGAATAAACCTCTTTTCTTTTTTTTTATTCTACAAAATTAGTTTCACATTTATTGTCTAAGAAGCAGCTTAGTAACCCGATAACATCATAGTTTGAGTCTTAAATCTCTGGTTTGTGGCTTTGCGAGAGAGTAGCTCTTACTCACAAATATCAGAGGTGAGAATAAAGACCTTTGCACACCATGGACGTTTTTTCCATGCAATTATTTCACATGTCAATATATTTTGTAGGGCTGCACAATTAATCACAATATTGTCGAAATCGCAATATGAACTAGTGCAATATCCAAATCGCAGAGGGGAGCAATATTTGTTGAAGGCGAAAAACTGCAGAATCTAGCTGCTGTACAATCACTTCATATCTTCACCGCTAAACATATATTCACGGCTAAACGTTAACTCTCCTATGGTCCGACTGCTCTCTGTTTCTCGTCCGCTCACACCACATCTTCTGTCACTTTCTCTCTTCAGCATCTGTCCTACCGACATGGTAAATGAGCTGGCGCGAATATCCGAAACTTTAACTGAAAACTGTCGCAAATTCACATAGCTGCCGGTGTGAATAGTTTTGATGTGAAATATTCAAAGGCGATTATTTTGCATATTTGCATCGCTTATCATCACGCCCCCGGTGTGTAATGGTCTTGAGTCACACATGTGCAAGTCACAAGTCTTAAAGCGTAACTCTCGCCAAAATGCATCCTAGGGTGTTTTTGTGAATGTACGTGAGTCAAACTTATGTTTAAAAGCATAATTAGGATGGAAGCGCCACTTTTAAGGTTTACCGTATTCTCGTTTTTGGTAAACAGGCCTTTTGAATGGGAGAGCTAGGGGCACTACTATGATAGCATCAAAATAGCTATTTTTTAAAACACTAAGAAGGCTCGACACAACATGAGACTTTGCTCCACGTATCACCAGTGGCTCTACACATGAACTCAGCATTGTGAACATTTTTTTTGTTGTCACAGAGTTTACTAAAAAGAAAGGTTTTGAACAACTCACTGTAGGATTTGTTGTTTCCGGGCGCTACCATCTCTCAAAAAGTGTCAATCTCCAAATGCAAATGAACAGACTCAATAAGAGGAAATGTAATTCTTATTTGAGGCTCCTTTTTCAACTACAAGGTCAATATGTTTTTTTACTAACGACTAAACAATTAATTATCCGGGTATTTATGGAACTAAGCTTTAGGAGCTTTCCATCTTTACTCTCCTCCCTGTTAAGCTGCATTTGGAGATGGTAGCGCCCAGAAACAACAACTGCTAAACTAAGTCGTTCAAAAACCTTTTTTAGTAAACTCTGTGAACACAATCAATGTTCTCAATACTTCCGTTAATGTGTAGAGCCCCTGGTGATACTTGGAGCAAAGTTTCATGTTGTGTTGAGCCTTCTTAGTGTTTTAAAAAAAGTGATTTTGATGTGATCTTAGTAGCACCCCTAGCACTTCCATTCAAAAGGCAATTTGACCAGAAAACGAAGATATGGTAAACAATGTGTGTAACAGGGTTTGCATAATTGGTTTGCTGAGGTGTAACAGGGTGTAACAATGTGACAAATACACGTTGGGTTCAGACCTCGGTTTGTTTTTTGTTTGTTTTTGTTTACAAGCACAGCCCAGGTAAGGCAACCATTACCAGTGCAGATGTCATTTGGTACCTCATTCAGCTGTATGTGGGTTTGCTGCCTCCTTCTTAGCCTCTGCTGGGCCCCCTCTTGCTCTGGGCTATCCTGTTCTCAGTCTGGTCTGTTAGTTCAGCCTTCATTAACTGGTCATTGGCCTCTTGATCCCTGTCAAACCGAACACAGAATGAGAGCCATATCATGGGTGAGAAAGATGTGGTAAGGTACAGCTGATTACGTGTGATACTGTATGGTGAACATCTCTTTACTTTAGCTTTCTTTTTCTCCTTGGTCTTCTTAAACTTGTATCCTCCTTTCTTCCATCTTGCCTAAACAGGGATTAAAGAATTAGGGTGAGATTTTTTTAAACATTTCAACATTACTGTAACAGTACTATAGCTACATAGATGTATTTGTGGTGGCTTGCCAGCATTGACCACCAGGTAATTATTTATTTAGATTTACAGCAAAAATGAAACTTAAAATACATATTTAATTACATACTGAGTGCAATTGTCTGGACTGGAGGGAGTGACAAGTTCCCAAATATTATTATTATTTCTTTTCCCTCACGGCCGCATGCCGGAGATCCGGCACAGTGCCGGAATACTTTAAGCCCTGCATATGAATAAACTTATGGGAGCAAAAACTGTCTGGTACATTGCATTATAGCAAAAGGGGAACTATGGGCAATTTGGGAATTCATTCATGTATGTTCAAAATGTCAGTGAACATGAACAACTCTCTCCAAAATCCAAAAATTAAAATTTGTGATGTCATCTGATATAATATAATGTAATGTATAAGCTTTTCCAAAATCAATGAATTGAGAAAGATTTTAAAGATGACACTGAGAACATCCAGGGGGATGTTAGGAGGTAACGGGGAGATTTTGTGTTTCAGAATTGAAACGCTAACATAGAATAAACCTCTTTTCTTTTTTTTTATTCTACAAAATTAGTTTCACATTTATTGTCTAAGAAGCAGCTTAGTAACCCGATAACATCATAGTTTGAGTCTTAAATCTCTGGTTTGTGGCTTTGCGAGAGAGTAGCTCTTACTCACAAATATCAGAGGTGAGAATAAAGACCTTTGCACACCATGGACGTTTTTTCCATGCAATTATTTCACATGTCAATATATTTTGTAGGGCTGCACAATTAATCACAATATTGTCGAAATCGCAATATGAACTAGTGCAATATCCAAATCGCAGAGGGGAGCAATATTTGTTGAAGGCGAAAAACTGCAGAATCTAGCTGCTTTACAATCACTTCATATCTTCACCGCTAAACATATATTCACGGCTAAACGTTAACTCTCCTATGGTCCGACTGCTCTCTGTTTCTCGTCCGCTCACACCACATCTTCTGTCACTTTCTCTCTTCAGCATCTGTCCTACCGACATGGTAAATGAGCTGGCGCGAATATCCGAAACTTTAACTGAAAACTGTCGCAAATTCACATAGCTGCCGGTGTGAATAGTTTTGATGTGAAATATTCAAAGGCGATTATTTTGCATATTTGCATCGCTTATCATCACGCCCCCGGTGTGTAATGGTCTTGAGTCACACATGTGCAAGTCACAAGTCTTAAAGCGTAACTCTCGCCAAAATGCATCCTAGGGTGTTTTTGTGAATGTACGTGAGTCAAACTTATGTTTAAAAGCATAATTAGGATGGAAGCGCCACTTTTAAGGTTTACCGTATTCTCGTTTTTGGTAAACAGGCCTTTTGAATGGGAGAGCTAGGGGCACTACTATGATAGCATCAAAATAGCTATTTTTTAAAACACTTTAGCTATCAGGCTCCACTCCTGTGGAACCAGCTCCCAGTCTGGGTCCGGGAGGCAGATACTGTCACCACATTTAAGAGTAAACTTAAAACTCTCCTCTTTGATAAAGCTTATGGTTAGGGAGTGAGGAGTTGTAGTATCTGCCAAGCCCGGCCCACCTGCTTCTCTGTCCTAGAAATGCTTGTTACTAACCTAGCTCTGGGGAGCTTGCTCCCCGGAGTCTTTCTGTTTCTTTTTCACCCAGGATGAAATCCTGGGATTAGGATGGCACCAAAATCTTGGTTCCAGCTGTTGCCGTGGTTCTGCTGAGAAATACCCTGCTATGCCGTGCTGCTCCCTGCACTACTACACCCACTTTTTCTAAACACTGTTTATTTACTATACTGTGATGCACCCCAACGGCCAGCAGACACCTCCTACCAAGAGCCTGGGTCTGTCCGAGGTTTCTTCCTAAAAGGGAGTTTTTCCTTGCCACTGTTGCACTAGTGCTTGCTCTAGGGGGGACTTGTTGGGTTTTTTGTAAATTATAGTGTGGTCTAGACCTACTCTATCTGTAAAGTGTCTTGAGATAACTCCTGTTATGATTTGATACTATAAATAAAATTGAATTGAAAATTGAATTGAATTAAGAAGGCTCGACACAACATGAGACTTTGCTCCACGTATCACCAGTGGCTCTACACATGAACTCAGCATTGTGAACATTTTTTTTGTTGTCACAGAGTTTACTAAAAAGAAAGGTTTTGAACAACTCACTGTAGGATTTGTTGTTTCCGGGCGCTACCATCTCTCAAAAAGTGTCAATCTCCAAATGCAAATGAACAGACTCAATAAGAGGAAATGTAATTCTTATTTGAGGCTCCTTTTTCAACTACAAGGTCAATATGTTTTTTTACTAACGACTAAACAATTAATTATCCGGGTATTTATGGAACTAAGCTTTAGGAGCTTTCCATCTTTACTCTCCTCCCTGTTAAGCTGCATTTGGAGATGGTAGCGCCCAGAAACAACAACTGCTAAACTAAGTCGTTCAAAAACCTTTTTTAGTAAACTCTGTGAACACAATCAATGTTCTCAATACTTCCGTTAATGTGTAGAGCCCCTGGTGATACTTGGAGCAAAGTTTCATGTTGTGTTGAGCCTTCTTAGTGTTTTAAAAAAAGTGATTTTGATGTGATCTTAGTAGCACCCCTAGCACTTCCATTCAAAAGGCAATTTGACCAGAAAACGAAGATATGGTAAACAATGTGTGTAACAGGGTTTGCATAATTGGTTTGCTGAGGTGTAACAGGGTGTAACAATGTGACAAATACACGTTGGGTTCAGACCTCGGTTTGTTTTTTGTTTGTTTTTGTTTACAAGCACAGCCCAGGTAAGGCAACCATTACCAGTGCAGATGTCATTTGGTACCTCATTCAGCTGTATGTGGGTTTGCTGCCTCCTTCTTAGCCTCTGCTGGGCCCCCTCTTGCTCTGGGCTATCCTGTTCTCAGTCTGGTCTGTTAGTTCAGCCTTCATTAACTGGTCATTGGCCTCTTGATCCCTGTCAAACCGAACACAGAATGAGAGCCATATCATGGGTGAGAAAGATGTGGTAAGGTACAGCTGATTACGTGTGATACTGTATGGTGAACATCTCTTTACTTTAGCTTTCTTTTTCTCCTTGGTCTTCTTAAACTTGTATCCTCCTTTCTTCCATCTTGCCTAAACAGGGATTAAAGAATTAGGGTGAGATTTTTTTAAACATTTCAACATTACTGTAACAGTACTATAGCTACATAGATGTATTTGTGGTGGCTTGCCAGCATTGACCACCAGGTAATTATTTATTTAGATTTACAGCAAAAATGAAACTTAAAATACATATTTAATTACATACTGAGTGCAATTGTCTGGACTGGAGGGAGTGACATTTCTAAGTAGAGCAGGTAGCCTATATCTTATTTCTTAGTTTGTTCAATTCTCTGTCCATTTATTTTTATGTAGAAAGCGAGAATGGAAACATTCTCTCTGGAAACACAGAATGGTAATGTTAAGTTGGACACATTGAATCATGAGTGAAAATAACGATCAAATTAAGATGTTGTGGTGCACAAAGCAGTCTCTCTGTGTAATGTCATGTTGTAACTTGTTACACTCGTACATCTTGAATGAAGCAGGGGTAAAACGTTAATTACAACGTGTGGTTCACTGTTCATGAAGTAGAACCAAATTAAAGTTAGTCAGCTGAGATAGCTTAGCATGTAATGTTAACTACCTAGTGTTAGGAGCAATGGAGCGTTATAACGTTTCTTTAATTACTAGCATAGATATATACATATATATCTATGAATTACTAGTATTAGTACCTGGCTAATCAAGCTAATCTGCTAAACAGTCTAGCTACTACTAACATTACGTTACTTAACAAGTTAACGTTACTAAGTTAACTGCCACTGTCTTTGTCAGGTCCGTGTTTGCACGAGGAAATAGGAGCTTAAGTTAAACATGGAACGCTGACGTTAGCGTTCGTCAACTGCCAAATATAATATAGTTAACTGTTGGCTAGCCTATATATTTAGCTAGCTAACATTACGACTGGTGCATGGTTCACATTCTAGGCTACCGTTACCTAAGGACAGGCATAATGTTGCGCCAGATGTTGATAAGGCACATAAACGGCAAATGCTAACGTTATCCCTGCTGACATTTTAAAATTGCAAGTGTTATCTTAACTCATGTTCAGTTGATATCTCGTGAGGAAACTACATGTAAATAAAAACAACAGTATTACTTTACCTGAAGTGAAAGCTGAATGTGAATCTTCATGGAAATGTCCTGCATTAGCTAGATACTTATCCACTCCACAGTGTCTCTGTGCCGTTGATCTTGACGTTAGCCCCTCCCCTTCTGAAGTCAAACAATACCATTGGTCAAGATTATCTCGCCTGGCATGATTCATCCAATGATTTCGCAACATTCAGTTATTTGAATCTGCGCGCACTTTCTTGATATTTGAAGCACAGAGACTAAAGAGACTATTTCTATTTACATTTATGTTTTTTCAACCATTGTAAGGTCTTACATCGCTTCACCCCCAGATTACTAAATTCACGTTGATGCTACAGAAGCCTTGGTTGAACTGTTGAGCACTAACATCACTTCCCAGTCTTTCACACATTGCATGTATTGCTAAATTAAAACAATATATAGCACACCAATGTAAGGCTTTATATATACTTCATGTCTTTATTTACCTTATATTACCTCAGCCCATGAAAAACTCTTTGTTCCCTTTGACCTGTAGAAACTGGGGAGAGGCAAAATGATTTGAGAGAGCAGTAGGACTGCGCAAAGACCTTGCATTTTGTTGAACGCTCATTTTGGGTCTTAATATTAAGAGAAAAAAAATGTAACAAATGTATCATGCACCTTCATAAGGAAAAGAACGTGTATGCTACATATATTATTTCAAGTACACCAAATGCATAAAAAAGAGGTTTGTCCTGCATGCATTTATTAGTTTCTGACTGATAAAAACACTAAACTTCCCCAAACTACTGTATTTCTGAATTCTTAATTTTCATTTACATTCACGAGTCTCCCCTAAAACAGTTTGGAGCTTCTTAGGGAGGCCTGCCTCCCACTTTCAAAACCTCTGGTCTAACATATTGTATTGGAAGACAGCCTCCAACGTTTATAAAGTGGATTAACAGCCTTTTATGAAAGGCCTGTGAAATAACAGATACTTTCTCAAATAAGCATAATGTTGCAGATGTCCATACTGTTTGTCAGTAGGCATGACTTTCATAAGAGGGGACACACTTTAAATGGGCAGCCGCACACAATTCAAGATTTCTTTATTGTTACAGTAAATTACAGGTATAGGACACTATCAAGCAACATCTGACATTACACGTATGGCTCTGTTGTGGCGTATCAACGCAGGGTTGAATTAAACTGTATGAGGGTTGGTACTTGTGGAACAAGTTAGGTTAGGTGGTGTGTAAGTTAGGCAAGCAGGTATGTATTTGAGGTACTGGTGTGCATGAATATTGATTTTCCACCCCTTATAAAAGTGTAGCATAGCTTTGGCGTATTAACGTATTAATGTTACACCTAAATGGAACACATATTGCCCAGGCCATATGTGCATCAATGCCTGTGTAACTATTGCAAGTATATGGAAATTGCAGTGTAATTTCAGAGGCAGAGGTGATCAGATCACAGAGGTCTTGCCAGGCACTGGTGAGGCTTTTGAAGTACTGGACTTGCATGAATATTCATTCTACCCCACATAAGAGGGAAGCTCATGCTCTGAGCTGTTTGCATGACATAGACAGGAACAAACATCATAAGCCAGAGTGGACACAGTATAAGGCATCACAGCAGACATCAGCAAAGTAGTCAATGAAAAAAGATGTTGGACCTCCACGGAAGTGAAATGAGGCAAGAACATCAGATGCCCCCTAAAATATTAGGATGGTGAAGATGTAGGCTTACCCAGGCTGCAGGCTGCCTGGCTCTCTGTGTACTGTATCGCCATCCTGTAGGCCTATAGGGTTGTGGGCCTATGTGATGTGAACTGTGGCTGCACAATTCTTTTGTCAACTCATTCGCCAGACCAAAACATGATTATATAGTGATGAGCATATCACAGACTTGGACTAAAACAGACATCATGTACATCAAGGCTTGCAGTTTAGGTTGACAAAAGTTATGGCTTTGTTTCCACAAATATTTAGGTGAAAGAATGTTTATTTTTACAAAGACAGATCTGAATACAGCATCTTTGTCCACATAGGCCCCAGTGGTGATTTGGTGCGGTACAGCTTTAGCTGGTTGTTTAAGCTTGTGTGCTGCCAAGTTGTTTTACTGTTTGTATTACCATAAATATCCTTACAAAATATTACAGTATTTTAGTTTCTAATAGAATTACATTGATCCAACTATACTTGAGAACAATGTTTGTGGGTTTGTGCTGTGGAGTGGTTGAGGCCATGCAGTGAGGGTTCATGTCAGCCTCATTCAATGCATTAAACGGGTCAGGCTGGTCCTACCTGTCTCAGTACCTCTGTTAACCCCTTTAGTAGACTTCCATTAGGAGATATTGGCCAGGATGATGTTTGACAGTGATTAAAACACTAACACACAGTATGTATGAGACCACATTGAATAAGCTAAAATGGACCCCTATACATTATACCAATATTTACTTATTATTTATTTATTTTTCTGAAGAGTCTCTGATGCATATATTGGATAGTTAATTGTAAATACTGTCAAATGTTTTTACAAAGTAAACAAACACTATATTAATGGGATAAGTCTGTAGATATATTTAATAGTTGCGTTTAATCACTATAAAGTACTGTTTATATAAAGTAAAACTGTTATATTAATGGTTAAAGTATGTCGGTATATTAGATAGTTGCTTTTTTGTACAGTAGAAAACCAGTATTAAACAGGAATTTACTGTAAATAGACTGGATAATCATATAAAATAAATGCCTAAAGCTTTTAAGATACTATGAATGGTCTGTAAAAAGAGGGTCATTTTACGTTCATTTGACATGATTTCTGTGTTTTACATCCAGAAATCTGTACTTTGACAGGGAGTTCTTGTGGATGGATTGGATAATCTTGTGAATTTACCAAAGAAAACAGTATGAAAACAGCAGTTTTCATTCAAATTATGTAATTGTAAGGTATTCTGCAATCTTTTTCAGTGTTTGTACAGATTTATACATTTGTTTAACATTCTAAATATGTTTTATGATTACAATTATTTTTAATTTTACAGTAGTTGGACTGTGAAAATACAGAAAATGTACAGTAAATATCTGTATTTTAAAAAGAAGTTCTTTGTAGAATAACAAGGTTTTTGACTGTAATTTCACGGTAAGTGTTTGGCAACTTTTGCTGCCAGACTTTTTACCGTTTTTTCACGATTGTTTTTTAACGTTTCTTTACATTAATTTTAAGGTTTAACTGTAAAAAAACAGAAAGATGCCTCAATTTTACACTCAGTAAAATTATGGTTATTTTTTGTTTTTTTTACATAAAATTCAATGTAATTTAACTTTCAAGCTCATTAAGCACTGGAATTATCCTGCTAAATAACTATATTTTCTCATTATATCAATTTACAGACTACAACCTTTATTTAATGTGTTTTTTTTTAAATAAAAGTATTTTCCCGTTTTTTTATGGCATTAACTCTTAATGTAGAAAAAACGGAAAAACCCGTAAAGTTTTACAGTAAATTCCAGTGAAATAACTTTTTTTTTTTACAGTGCAGGCCTTTGGGAGAACAACCAGTGACAGAGGCATAAAGGAGTATGCAACATACAGTTTTCCATACCTGCTGAACTGTACAAGCATGCCAGAAGCCCTTGAGGTTTTCTATAACGTGTGTGCTGTTTGATGCAGAACAGCTCACAGACTCAGTCAACATCAGTGCAAAGCATCTGGATAACTGCATTTTGCAAAGTCGAGACATGGATATTGAAGAAACACAAGAGGGGAGCAGGACCAGTGATTCCAGTGACCCTATCAAGGGTATTCTTGCAAGGTCCCCATTCACTCAGGCTTTTGAACTAAGAAGGGATCAAGCCACATGTGATGTCCTGTCTGATGACACAGCAGACAAAAACAACCAATACCACTGCCCAGGGATAATTAATGTCTTGCTTAAGACATACATGGGAATCTTTCCCTTGTGGAGTGGTGTACTACTAGGTGATCTGTCAAGGCACTGTCAAGGATCTGTCACAAGAGGAACATGCAAAACGCGGGAAACCAACTGCCATGTTGAACTATGGTTTGGGTTGGTGAAACACAACATCTTGTGTAAAAAGAAATACCTTAGACCTGCAGAGTTTGTTTCAAAAATGTTTGCCTCAGTGCAGGGAAGGTATGTTGAACATATACTTCAACATAGCCTGCCAATTGAAATACTGGATAGAAACCTTCAAAGCTCTGTTAAGCCAGAAGATGACTCAGAAGAGCAGTGGTGTAAGAGGGAAACCTCTTCTAGCAGCTCAAAGCCCAAATCCAAATATTTCAATCCTCCAAGAAATCTTCCAAACCCCAAGACCAAGAAGAAAATGAAAGTTGAGCAGAATCAACGGGTTGAAGATGCACATGTAAGTAATGTAAAGTTTTATAAATGACAGTGTAAGATAAAGGAAATTAAATAGATGAGTAGGGAAATGTTTATGGTTATTTTTCCTCCTCATTGCCCTGGGTAGAGACAATGAGGATGCAATAGAATTACTGGAGTTTTATAGCAGCTCACATTTGACATCATAGACTTAAATAATAGATTATACACCTTAATTGCTGCATCAATGTTAATCCTTACTTTCAGTTAACCTTGCTGTGGAAAAAGAGGGCAACAGAGATGATTGTTGCAGTACTGCCATCACAAGTGAAGGGTCGGAGCATCTTCATCCACCACACTGAGCTACGGTCACTACGACCCCACCTGTGGTTGACAGGAGAGGTAGGCTTATTAAAAGCTCTTCCTCTCACTGCTTGATTAAGTGTCTTTCACTTTGTCACACTCACTCACACACACACACACACACACACACACACACACACACACACACACACACACACGCACACACACACACACACACACACACACACACTTTATAGTGGTTATAAGTTATAAAAGAAAGTTTGGTAACACTTTACTTGAAGGTACCTACATAAGCATGACATGACTGTCATAACTATGGCATGACACTTAAAATGTCATACACATTATAAACATGTCATAAACATTTATGACTTCTGTCATTAAGTGTCATTAGGTTTTGTTCATGCCAAGTTGACATTCTTTGGGTTGTCTTGATTATGACAACTTGACATTAATCAAAGTGACATTACCAGATTATGTCTTTGTCAAGACAACTTGACATAAATGGAAAATGCATCTCTTTTTGTATTAAAGGATAATTCCATTATTTTGCACTTTGACCTTCCTTTTTGGGTTGTCTAGGATGAAATAAAGTGATTGACACCGAAATTTTGACGAATGGTCCTGTCATGTCATGCTTATGTAGGTACCTTCAGTAAAGTGTTACCAAAAGGGGTTGGTTGGTTTACACTAGAGCTGTCAATCTTCCTCTATACCATTCGAATTCCATTTGATATTTTTTTTAATATTCAAATAATATTCGAATATTTAATGCTCAATTGCAAATAAATAATATGTACTACATGACTCAGGCTTATGCATTGTCGATGGCATTACAAACATGTGGTTGTTGTTACACGTTCCGTCCACTAGAGGGGCATCCAACATTAGCCTTGCCTTGAGGGGACCTGCACGCAACTTTGTTCACATTAATTTCCACCACGCACACAGCGACAAATAAAAATCAACAGAGTAATGAAACATTATCAACAATTGTAGTGAAGCGGCTCTGTTGTAAAGGCTAACGGTGCTCGGTTAGCACAATAACATCATGTTAGAAAGCACAGCCGAAACGTTTTGCCATAAAATAGCTAGCTAGGTAAGTAACAATGCTAACGGCATTAATAACTTAGCCAAACAGTGTTGGCACTACTATTTTAGTGATTTATAAGCAACCTGTTTCTTGCAGATTGTCACGTTACTGAAAATGCAGCTATTAAAATGTAATATATGAAGTAGAAGCTAACTCTGACAGCTGTAGGGCAGCTAACATTACCTTTAGCAGTCTTCATGAAGCTCCCAGCTACGCTAATGTTACTATACCTTACGATGCAGTTAGAAAACAAGAATGAGCTAACAAATGTTAACATAAGCTCTTTGGCTCGGTGGAAGTCAATTTTAAAGTCATGTTAACAGGGCTCTCAAGTTTTGAAGACAGGCAAGAGTGACATTCCCCCCCGCCCAGCTTGCTAATAGCCGTATGTTCATTATAGCTTCCAGTTTGTAGATGTTAGTTAGATGGCACCAATAATCATAGCTGGACAAAGGACAGGGTTCTGGTTCCAGATTTGTTTGGTGACTTATGATGGGGGGGTTCTGGGGGTCCACCCCCAGAAAATGTTGAGCATTAAACACTTCATTTCCTGCATTGTGGTGAATTTCTATGCACCTATTAGTACCTTTTTCTGAATCAATATGCTGGAAATATCTTTATGTAAAGGGACACAAATTACAATTCAAATATAAAAACATAATGGAATATATTGCAGTAATTAGGCTCTCAGGTATTCTGTATTGCTTTCAACTATTTATTCTCCTTTGGATCAGCTTTCCTAATTATATCTGAGTCAGCACACATGTAGCTTAGGCATCATTAACTCTTACCTTCTCTTTTGCATCTTTTGTTGGGGAAGTAACCTCCTTAAATGTGCATTTGACAATTATTCACCTCAATTACACATTATTAATTTTAATGGATTAATAAACCCCTGGACTGTAATATTTCAGATGTGTTTGAGCAAGATTTCTGCTCATGTCCAAAACTTTTGCACATTGAAAATATAACTCATCCCATGCTCTCTGAGATTTGGAGGAGTCGTGATATTTTGTGTAAAATAAAGTGATAATAGGATATTACAAGAATACAGTCACAATATTTCAGAAAATAATCCATCTGCACAATAGTCTGCTGTGCATTACGTGATTGCTCTGCTGATACGGTAGACCTCAGACCTTCTGACAGACCATAGATCCCCGTTTGGGTCTCTGGTCTCTGAATGAGTCAAAGTTTAGTGAAGTGGCTGAACGCTGCTCTACGTCGGAGGTGGAAAACAGAAACTATACGGCAGAATTAACGGAGCTCAAACGCGTCACATCTGCCGCAGCTGGTCCACAGCAGAGCGCGTCCATAAACCTGAAGCTGCAGCTTTTTACAGTGAGAGTGGACACTAAGCCACGTTTCATATTTGTCAGTCAACTTTTCAAAATGCATTCAGTGCTACACTCAGAACATTTGAGCCGAAGCCTCGGCAAAATCAGCTGACGCCGCATCTGGTGTAGCCCCTTTCTTTTCTGATTGGCTGATAAGTGGCAGGCTCGACTAAGAACTCCAGGGGAGACGCTTGATTCCTGCCGGTTCTATAGTGAGAGCGGCGCGGCCAGAGAAATTTTGGGCGCTGCAGCATATTAAATATATTATAAATAGTTTTTCTGCGTGAGAAATACAATGTGTGGCGGGAGTGCGTGACAAAAGACCGAAATGAGTGACTGTCACGCTCAATGCGTGACACTTGAGAGCCCTGTGTTAAACCTATTTCCCGTCCTTGTTATGATTACCAGCCACAGCCTGTCACTCCCCCGTGTGCTAACGTTACCCGGTATGTAACGTTAGCTCCGTAATGTTGTACTAACGTTATCTTAATGGCCAAAAGTATTTTGCGTGCATATGGCGATGCTGTGTGCTAATGTTAATCAAACATTATGTTGTGTTTATCAGATAATTCAGGGATTGATGCATCTCAGTGCCTATACATACAACGTGGTGGACACCATCTTCTTGATGGACCACTACACTGCAGGTGTGATTTTGTTTGGTGACAGAACTACAATACACCGCCAAAGTTTACCTAAGGTAACATAGAATGAGCGAGTACAGCATTATCTGTATCTGTATCTGTTAACTAAGGGTGCTCCGATCAGGATTTACCGATCACTTTTATGAACTGAAAATTACGCTATTATGTAACAGTCACACATGTTTAGAAAATGTATCAGTAACTGTTTGGCTTTCTGTCCTAGCTCAAAATCTAAAAAATGTCCTTTCAATCAGTGCAGACATTTCTTCAGCACACACACACACACACGGACCGACACACACACACACACACACACACACACACACACACACACACACACACACACACACACACACGCGGGGAAACAGCTGTTTGAGCAGCGCCGGAGCTGCTAGCTACACGACTCCGCTCTGCCTTAGCATTAGCTAACTTTGAAAACTCCTCATACTCCTTTCTGTGACTAACCTTCAAATGTCTGATGAGGTTGGTGGTGTTGAAATGTCTTTGGAGCTTTCCGCCTCGTGGTATTTCCTTGGCACACACGTTGCAAATCGCTAATGTATTGTCTTTTTCCCAGATAGCAATGAGTGGGCGGACCACCGGCGGTGCTCCAGAGGCAGTAGAAGCGTCAGAATTGCGTAATCGTAAACACGTTTGCCGGCGCACCACCGGTGGCAGCCGCTTTTTAAAAGCGGTATCCGTCTTCCTACCGCCTTCGTTCCGCGGCCGGCCGCGGGCCAACTGCTGTTCTGCCGCCGTTCAGACACCTTATAGAACTGCCAGACCGGTGAATGTAGGGACGCCGCCATTTTAGCTCCATGTTGAAAATGTTCTCAGGAGTAGTGCGCTCTTAATACATCCATGGTAGTGTGTCATCTGATCGGCCTTTATGGAGACCACCGATCAAACTATTTAAAGCCATTATCGGCCGATACCGATCGATCGGAGCACCCTTACTGTTAACCATATGAATTATCCATATCTGTACTCGGACTGGGCGGGGCCTAACCCAGAAGTGCTCGGTTTGTCTTGATATGGGGGGGGGCTTTAACCAGTATGTTATTTTAAGCACGCAATTGATATGGGTTGATCAGAAATTGTTATATTTATTGCTGATTAGAAAACTATTTACATGACAGCGTCAGCATTGAGCTTCAGATCAATGGTTTTGATCACGATAACAAACAAACTATATACAGAACAAGTTTTGCAACAATGAATACAACACATGCGGTTGCAATTATGAAGTAAAATGTAATGAACAAGAGTTTTCATACTCAACATAACTTTCTTTTTTTAACTTTTAGTGTGATTTTTTTTTTGGTTCTTTTTTATTTATTTTTATTTCCACACCAAGTATGTGTGTGTGTGTGTGTGTGTGTGTGTGTGAGTGTGTGTGAGTAAGAGAGAGACAGAGAGAGAGAGAAAGAGAGAGAGGGGGGCGGAGGGGACTGTGTTCTACGGATCAAATAGTCCGACGCTGTTTTTCAGATCTGCATTGACTTATAAAATACAGCAAGAAAGTGTCAAACACTCAGTGCGTGAAGTAAAAAACCTGGTTAGAGCCAGCTGACGGTTTAGAGACGCAACGCGAGTCGCATTCTACCAAGCACTTCGTCTACAAACCGCACGTTTACCAGAACTCTACTGGTTAATAAGTAAGTACTACAAACCGAAGTAAAAAACAAACCTGAAACTGAAGAGACCCTAAACGTTAAAGGAAAAGACCCGCGAACCTGAGTGACTGACGGAGAGACAGAGAGACAGAGACAGCTCCTCTGTGTTCTGTGAGTGAGTAAGCAGATCGTGTGTAGGGGAGGGGCGCTGTGACTACTAGCCTATCACAGAACGCAGACACAGTCAGCTACCCAATGAGGATTTTTATTCAATCCGAGCACAGATATTGACTCGTATTACTCGTATAATACTCATATTCGGCAAAAGTGCATTATCCATACCGGATACTCGTTTCAGCCGAGTGTGATAAATGTGACTGGTCGTTCCATACCCTGTGATTGGAAATGGACAACAACAAGTTAAAGGAATTCAAGAAAAAGAAATGGCTGTGTGTGTTATGCCGATGAAAAGGTTGAGGAATTTATAGTGAGGTGTGTCTTATTAGTACCACATAGCAGAACAGATCTGCGTTGGTCTGGGGTGTTTGGGTCCCATAACTTGGACACTATTGAGCAAAAAGACGTTTTCCATAGGAAAACAATGGGGTTCTTAAAAGAATTCATAAAAAATAGTAGGTGCAAAATATTAATTTATAGTGAGGAGTGTCTTATTAGTACCACATAACAGAACAGGTCTGCGTTGGTCTAAGGTGTTTGGGTCCCATAACTTAGACGCTATTGAGCAAAAAGCCATTATCCATAGGAAATGAATGGGGTTCTTAAAAAAAACTCATAAA
The DNA here is from genome assembly GCA_023631565.1 of Gymnocephalus cernua. Lineage (NCBI taxonomy): Eukaryota > Metazoa > Chordata > Actinopteri > Perciformes > Percidae > Gymnocephalus > Gymnocephalus cernua. The sequence continues at coordinate 6,761,109 of CM042442.1, read as the reverse complement.
AAGTTGTAGGTGCAAAATATTAATTTATAGTGAGGAGTAAATTATTAGTACCACATAACAGAACAGGTCTGCGTTGGTTTGAGGTGTTTGGGTCCCATAACTTAGACGCTATTGAGCAAACAGCCATTTTCCATAGGAAATGAATGGGGTTCTTAAAAAAACTCATAAAAAGTTGTAGGTGCAAAATATTAATTTATGGTGAGGTGTGTCTCATTAGTACTACATAGCAGAATAGGTCGGCATTGGTCTGGGGTGTTTGGGTCCCATAACTTGAATGCTATTGAGCAAAACACCGTTTTACATAGGAAATCAATGGGGTTCTTAAAGAAATTAAAATAAAATGGGAGGTGCAAAATATTAATTAATAGTGAGGTGTGTCTTATTAGTACCACGTGATACAACTCAGCCAATGAAGTCTTTGCATTCCTAGCGGTAAACATTGGGACTCTACAGTGCAGACAGATGAGAGAGTTTTAGAGGCAAGTTACCAAGGAAAAGAAAGTCGGATTAAAAGCGATACATGTAGAAGACAAAGGGAGCGAAACAGACGAGTGAGGCAGAAAAAGGGTAACAGTTAGAGAAAATAAGGAACAAATGGCACTCTCCAAAAAAAGAAAAGTGGACAGTGAAAACAGAGCATTTAATGGCAAGACAGGCTAAAGCTCAATTCTCTCACTGAGCAAAAACATGGTGGAGTGGGATATGAGGGGAAGAAAGTGATACTCTAAAACTGTTCAATTGTTAAGATCTGTTGAGATTTATTATTTGTAAAATTGGTTGAGACTGTTGAGTCAAGATGTGAAACAGAAAATTCAAACTTTTCCTCCCTTTATATTATTTTTCTGAAGTTAAGCACTTTTTTTGAAAATGCACAATTTTCACATTTTGTTTATTTTCTCTTATTTTGACATGCAGCCCTAGTTTTATTTAGTTAATGAGAGCACATTGTACATATCTACAGTCATACATATATGTTCAGTAGGGCTGCCCCTCTTAGTCGATTAGTCGACTAATCGGTCGTTTTGGTCTTAGTCGACTAAGATTTCTTTAGTCGATAAGTCATTTTTTATGCTTATTCATGCTTAATTACTCATTTCCAAACAACTTATGAGAACATTTCTGGTGAACACGAGATTTAAAGTGGTGCTTTTGCAGGATTAATTTCGGAGAAACTCAGTTTTACAGATAGTTAATTAACTACATTTATATTGAGCTTTTCTAGTCTTGCACAGCTCTGTTGATTACATCAACTAATCGATTAGTCGACAAAATCATATAAGTGTTAGTCGACTAAGAATTTCTTTAGTCGAGGACGGCCCTAATGTTCAGTTCTATGTTACGTGATAATAAATATTGTCAACAAGTTTTTGAATTGTACTGAATTAATTTGATTTGACGGTCAGTTATTGATTACATTCAGATGTTGATACAACTACTAGGCTACTTAAATATATATATATATAACACTAAATTGTTAGACATTATGATCTTCTGGACCTTTGCTTCAAAACATTTTCTCTAACTGGACCTTTTTTAAATTTTGTTGAATACCCCTGACATAGCAGAACAGGTCTGCATTGGTCTGGGGTGTTTGGGTCCCATAACTTGGATGCTATTGAGCAAAACGCTGTTTTACTTAGGAAATGAATGGAATTCTTAAAGAAATTAAAATAAAATGGGAGGTGCAAAATGTTAATTTATAGTGAGGTGTGTCTTATTAGTACCACATAACAGAACAGGTCTGCGTTGGTCTGGGGTGTTTGGGTCCCATAACTTACTGCTGATTTATACCGGTTGCATAACGTCTGCGGAACGTCTCCGCTGCGTGTCGGCTCCGTGCTCCGCCGTCCGTCAATACACAGCAGGTCCGGATTTGTTGCAACACGGCTGCGGCCATGACTGACAGCTGTAGTCACAAGGACCCACTAGATCTCACGAATTCACGTAGAATAGAACAGCTCTGCATTGGTCTGGGGTGTTTAGAACATATCCAAGTTATCGGAAATAAATGAAGTTTAGAACCTAATTTATTGATGGTCCCTAGGTAAAAACTAAGCAGTTTGGAGCAAATGGGTGTCCTATTGTTTTCTGGCAAGACTGAGTGAAAGCACAGCAGGTACTGCTGATGAACCCAAAATGAATATCCGAATATCTGTCGAATATCCAACATCAAACTAACTTCACCACGGTATTTTTTAAGCGCTTGCAGGATAAAACCATGTTCAAGCGAATCAAACGCCTTATAAAAATCAAGGAACAGAATGAAGCTGTTGTCATTATAATCTAATAAATCCAGCACTAATCTAATGTTATTTGCAATAGCCTATGTTGTTTCCTCATGAACCCAGATTGTGATTCATCTATAATAGAGTCTAACACGTCTTTAAGTCTATTAGCGAAAACTAGGCTTCTGCAAAAATGTTGTAATCGTTATTTAAGAGAGTGTTAGGACGCCAATTCTCTAGACAGTTTCTGTCCTTGTCTGGTTTCGGAATAGTTGTTGGAAGAGCTTCTTTCTCTAAGCTCTCTGAGAAAACTTTTACCAGAAAGGGAGTTAGTAATTCATCAAACATTTTGTGTAATTCAGCAGTTATACCATCACACCCTGGGCTCTTGTTGTTTTTTTAGATTTTGAATCGCCTTCAAAACCTCCTCTTGGGCTATGCTATCATCACAATAGTCTCTGTCTTTTGGGGATATAATTCTACAATGGCTGATAGAGTCCATACATGATTTAGTTGTTACCTCACAGTCTAGAGGTCTCAACTCTTCTCTCTCTATGGCTTGGATGCTTCGTCATCTTTCCATCCTGGCGCGTCCTGATGATGTAAGCATCGTGCGACAGAGCTGTCCAGGCTCTTTACTGCGGCCGGCAGGTAGACATGGCTGCGTCCACGGAACGGTGCAGCAGCGGTGCCGGAGGGTTTTTTGGGTATCTGTGGACGGTGAAGCATTGGTGGCGGCTCGCGTTGCTCCTGTTTTCCGTGTCTTCCCTGCCGGCGGTCAGCGCGCTGGTGGAGGGCCTTTACTGCGGCACCGAGGTCTGCTACGATGTACTCGGAGTCACCAGGGAGGCCGCCAAGGTGGAAATCGCTCGAGCTTACCGGCAGCTGGCCCGCCGGTACCATCCGGACCGGTTTAGGCCGGGAGAGCTCGGCTCGGAGGGAGAAACCCAGGAGTCCGCCCACAAAAAGTTCCTGCTCATCGCGACCGCGTACGAGACGTTAAAGGTCGGTCCAAACTTGTTGCACAGATGTCTATGGCCCTATTCAAATAAACATGAAATGAAATGAAAATGAAGTCTTTGTCAGAGACTCTGTGAAGACTCTGAAGTTTTCATTAAATACATCCAGCAGCCACTTGTGTCTGTTATCTCTTTAATACGATCATTATGTTGCATACTGTGTCCAATAGCATCCTTATAACTCCTCTAATAACCCTCTATTCATGAAATGTTGCATTATGTGACAAGTAACGTTATAGAACTATTGCCCACTTTCCCCTTCGCGCTACTTTAGTAACGTTACTCCTATGGGGACTGATGTGGCCTTTTGGTACCCTATTTAAGCATATTACTCATACTGTATCTTTTCTTGTATTTCATAATACGGTTTATTTCATAATCTACTTCATACAACATCTTTACAATTTTCTTACAATATAGCCTACCTACTGGTCATTTGGTAGCCTACCACAAGAGACTGGCCATATTAAAACCAATGTAAATGTGTTGCTAATGTTGTAAAGTGTTACTGTAATTTTCCTTTACAGTGCTTACTAGTACCTGCTATGCTATGTTGCCATAATCATAATATTCATAAAATGACCTACTATTATATTGGGGTTCATAGCATGTGTTTACATCCTATGGTGCTTATTTATTGTAATCCGTGAAGTGACTGTTCCTTGTGATACAAGGGATATTCCTGTAAGTCTTATTTTCATGTCTCTCAACCTGCTATCATTTTCTTTCATAGTTTGTATTTCTATAGTATTCTTATAATATTAATATATTCTGTTTTTTGAAAGTGATTTATGTAATATTCCACATCCTGCTGCTCAGCATGTTTTATCATCCCTGCAGTCATTTTTCAAGCAGTAGTTTCCAACCTTATAAATAGTGATTGTTCTCACAGGTTGTTTCATTTAAAATGTGTATATCCATATCCTTTTTTGTGTAAAGATAGATGTTATTACTGAACTACTGTAATTGTAATATGATCTTAGTTGTATCTCTATAATATCCATTTTAATACATATGAGATACAATTAAGAAACATGACATTCATTAAGTGTCATTTAGACAAAATGTGCTTTGCAGTGGCTCAAATAAGACACCCAAGTTTAAAAAAGAAAGAATATAAGAAGCTTGCCACACTCATACAAAAACACATTATCATTCATTATCAATACACCATAAAAACGGATAGCCTAACTGTGTTTTTTTTTATAGCATTACGACAAATGCACGTACAGCTTTCAATTTTTTGTGGTTAAAATTATTTTGGTTTAACTGTCTTTATTGTGACATTTACAATACTGCCTCCACACAGTAAGCTAATTTTAATTTTTTATTTAAATGAGCACACATTTTAGGTTAGGTGAAATTTACGAGTCGAGGGAAATGTGGTTACACTCTGAGGCAGGGCTCCACACTAACTTTTTGCCTTGGTTGCACTGGTGCGCCTAACTTTTTTATTTAGGTGCACCAGCACACAATTTAGGTGCACCCAAATTTTGCCAAAATAAAACATTTCAAAAGGTATAATGGAGGATTTTCCTGAATTTTAGAAAATAACTGCCCTCTCCACTTTTTGAAAAAATGCACATGCACAACACCCTACCTGCTCCCGAGAGGGAACGTCTATTAAACGTGTGCACGAGAGAGCGTGCACGAGCCTAGTTCTCCTCGTGCACGCTCTTTTTACAAGTTGCTGTCGGCATGGCTCTACAAGCCTACTTTCCAAAAGAAGATTTGCACTTTTTCCACTATGTCAGACTCGCCACCGGTAAATGGAAATCTATTTAGGACAAGCATCTCTATAGCTAACTTTAGCATGCTACAGGCCAACAAACAAGCTATCGCCGAGAGCGGGGAGGCAGCGCCGCGGTCAGAGGCTTTTATATACTGTCTATGGTCGGAGGCCGTGGCCGTCTGCTCGCTGACCTGTCAGCGACCACTAAAACATTTCAAAATAGATCAAAGTGCTTCCCTGAACTGAGATCTAACATTTCATGGCTCAAAGTCTTATAGCCCCCCCCCTGCTGTCCTCTGCCCCTCAGATGGACAACACCTGTAATTTGGCCTTCTTCCCCTTTAGCCTTGCCTAAACCAATGACAGTACCAGCTTGCCACACTCCCTAGCATCAAAATTAAAAAAAAAAAAAAAATTATCATATCTCTGTGGACTAAGTGGGCTAAATGTTCCGTTTTAAGTCAAAGCCACTTTTCACAAGCTCTTTTATGAAAACAGGTTGTGATTAAAATAAAATGCAAAGACAGCTGGTTTACTTCTCAGTTTGAAAATATACAGCTGCAACACATGTAAATGAAAATTATCTGAAATAAATAGCTTAGGATACATTTAAAATATATATATCTCTGAGAAAGCTCCTTCACTTGTTATCAACAATAACAGAATAAAAGAGAAAGAGGGCGCCCAGATAGCTCAGGTGGTATATATAGAGGTTTACTCCTCGACGCATCGGGCCAGGTTCGACTCCGACCTGCGGCCCTTTACTGCATGTCATTCCCCCCTCTCTCTTCCCTTTCATGTCTTCAGCTTTCCTATCAAAATAAAAGAGAGAGAGAGAGAGAGAGAAGCGTATGCTACTCACAGAGTGACGGCTGACTCACTATGAACGGGTCCAGCACGGGTCGAATGCTTTGGCGGGTCAGCGGCGTTACACACGTCTTGTATATGAAATGTCTGTATCGTCACTGCGCTGCATTTTGCAGGCTCCGTCTGAAGTTAGTTGCATTCAATAACTTCGTCTGTGTTTTAGTAACACAGTTACGCAGTAAGACAGTTAGCAGCGGAAACACTGCTACAAATACAGGTTTCCCTCTCATGCTTAACGATATACAGCTGTGTTAATAACAATTAAAACTGTCGCAGTGTAAACCGATGCCGTGTCTCTCGTGTTGCACGGTGGCCGTGTGTGTGAATGGGGGCGGGGCTGCGCGGAGGTGCGGCGGGGCTGCGCGGAGGTGCACCAGTGCGACCTAGGAAAAATGTTAGTCGCACCCTTACAAAATTTGGGCGCATGTGCGACCAAAATGGTCGCACTCTCGAGCCCTGCTCTGAGGTGGAAGTTCCCTGAATAACTTTAATATTCATCAATATAAATGTTGGATTCATCTTTATGCCATGCTCAAATGTTTGATTAAGTTATTATGTCCAATGAGAAAGTGACAGATTGACACAATAGATTACTTGTGAAGATATTCCTCAGCAATAGTTGCACCTGAAAACTGAGACAAGACCTTAAGAACGCCTGCAGGTATTAAAGGGTAACTACCTTTATAATGTTGTCAGACACTTAGAATAATAATCTGAGCCTGTCAGTGGCAACGAGCACTTTTGTGAAGGTAAATACAAGCTGGACAATTAACCTATTAACTTACATTGTAGCATGTTTCGCAGCTGCCAACTGCAGCAATCTCGCTTAATAGGCTTGTTCGAGATGAACTGCGCCTCGCCTGTAAAGTGGACGAGAGCAGGCGGCAGCAGCGGGGGGCGGTGACAGAAATCCGCTGTGAAGTCGGACAGTTTCCAGCGGTATCCAGCAGCCTTCACGCTGAACACTGTGGTCCGATTCCGATTTAATAAAATGTTATCAGACCCATATATCAGCTTGTACACAGTCTCCAGTTGTTTTTATTATGACAGAGTAGCTCTCAAAATGCTCTACATGCGATCTGTTGCTGATTTTAATTAACAACAGACTGTAGATGATCCGTAATCTGAACAGATTTAGTCTCTCTGACTTCCAAACATAACTGTCAGCCACACAACGTGGTTTGTACAGAATAAGCCTTTAAATCAGACAAATGGCAGTTAAAATCCCTCCGATTCAAAAACAAGAAAAAGTTTATATAAAACGCCACGTTGAGTTGATTATGAACCAATCAGCTGTTAGATTAGCTGAGAGGCCGGCGTTTCCCAGCATGCCCTGGGTCCGCCTGGGTCTTGCAGTCGGTGAAAAGCAACTGCGCTGCCTGCGTCTCAAACCTGCGGCCGCCTTGATCTCGTGAGATTATTGTTGCCTACGTGTGCATGACAGAGCAAGTCGGGATCAAGTCGGACACAAATCTAATTGGCATGCAACGGTGATCGATTCTGCGCAGATCTGGCTCTTCTCGAACAAGCCTAATACTGGACCAATTTTAAAGATTTTTGTTCCCATTAGTCACTTAGACACAAAAAACATAGCGAAAATAAAATAGGGTTGAGAGGTTGAAAAAAAACCTTTAACAGAAATATCCCAACTGAAAAGAGACCAACTAGAAAACATGTTTTATTAGCAACATTATAAAATATAAACATTATTTTGGAACCAGGCTCCTCCTACAGGTCGTCATAACAGAAACCTTCAAGTAAAAGCAGAAATGATGTCTCACTGTCTGTGTGCAGGATGAGGACACTCGACGGGACTATGATTACATGCTTGACCATCCTGAGGAATACTACCAGCACTACTACACCTACTACCGCCGACAGCTCACCCCCAAAGTGGACGTCAGAATCGTCATCCTGGTCACCATCTGTGCCATCTCCATCTTTCAGGTACGACTGCAGCCTCCAGCAGGGTCAGACTACCAACAGGGTCTAAACATACCTCTGACCATATTTCCTGGCTCCATATCTAGCTTGTTGGGATGATGAAAAATGTTGTAGTTATGGGTCCTGAGCATGGTCCCATATGAACATATGCTAAAACAGCTGGAAAAAGTTGTCAACAGTAACGTTACCCAAATCAGTGGTTCCCAAACCTTTTCTGAATTGGAATCAGCTGGTTCTCTGTGAAAGGGCAAAAGAGAGGAAAAGAGCCAAAATTCGATTCGACTGGGAGATTGGCAGTCTGCTCCTTAGATTGAATTGTGATCACCTTTGTTTTGCCTTTGTTTTGGTAGTTGTTGTGTTTGGTGTAGCTTCATCCTCTGCTTTACGTTTACCTGGCAGTCCTTTCACAAACTTGTCCATGCTTTGCTAGCAGTGCAGCAGAACCTGGCATTATTTATTCATATTTAGCGTAACAGCACCCCCTCTATTATAACTACCAATTTTTTCCAACACCTCTTCCTCTTCTCTCTGTCTCTTCTCCAGTACTACAGCTGGCACAGCAGCTACAACGAGGCCATAAACTACCTGGTGACGGTCCCCAAGTACCGAATCCAGGCCATGGAGATCGCCAAGCAGCAAGGCCTCCTCAACCGCACCAAGGAGAAGGGCAAGAACCGCCGCTCCAAAGAGGAAATTCGGGAGCAGGAGGAGGAGGTGATCCGTGACATAATAAAAAACAAGATCGACATCAAAGGAGGCTATCAGAAGCCCAACCTGTCAGACATCCTGCTGTGCCAGATCGTGCTCTTCCCCTACTACCTGACCAACTATGTGACCTGGTATATCTCCTGGATTTACCACTTCACCATCTGCAGGGAGGAGTATGGAGAGGAGGAGAAGTTTTACATCATCAGGTAGTTTCTTAAAGGAACACGCCGACTTATTTCAACTTTATCTTATTCACCGTATCCCCCAGAGTTAGATAAGTCGATACATACCGTTCTTATCCCTGTGCGTGTCGTAACTCTGTCTGGTGCACCCACCGCTAGCCTAGTTTAGCACAGATCCTGGAGGTAACCGACTCCAACTAGCCTACTGCTCCCAGTAAGTGACAAAATAACGCCAACATTTTCCTATTTACATGTTGTGATTTGTATTGTCACAGCGTGTACAAATAACAAGGTCACATGAGACACAGCCATCTTCTAACTGTATATAAACTGGGAATTATATTCTCAGAAGGCGAAGCACTGCAACTTCTGCTACTTTGGTGGAGTGAGTTGCTCACAGCACGAGAAACCCCGTGGTGAGGAGTTGCGCCAATCACTCCGCCCAAGTAGCAGTGCTTCGCCTTCTGAGAATATAGTTCCCAGTTTGCATACAGTTAGAAGATGGCTGTGTCTCATGTGACCTTATTTGTGCACGCTGTGACTATACAAATCACAACATGTCAATAGGAAAATGTTGGCGTTATTTTGTCACTTATTGGGAGCAGTAGGCTAGTTGGAGTCGGTTACCTCCAGGATCTGTGCTAAACTAGGCTAGCGGTGGGTGTGCCAGACAGAGTTACGACACGCACGGAGATGAGAAGGCTATGTAGACTCTGGGGGATACAGTGAATAAGCAATAAGTCGGTGTGTTCTTTTTAAAGAAAATTTTACTTACAATATACAGTTTATACACAATAAAGCGTTGTACTACCTGGATAAATTAATCTATACACATGTATACCTTAGCCTCCTCTCACTGTCAGGTTATCTCACAGCAGACTGTGTTTTTACTGTCAGGAGAAACATGAAGATGTCTCTGTCTCAGTTTGACAGTCTGGATGAAAACACCAGACAGTCCTTCATGGAAAAACAGCTCTGGATCAAAGAAAACTACGAGGTTTGTCACTTAAAATTCAGTTTGTAGAATTCTTTGCATCCCTTCTCCCTTCTTCACTTCATCTATATTTTAGACCTCTTTTATTTATTTTTTTCTCCTCTCTACTGTCCTTCCTATTTTTGATTCATCCTTATGGGTTTTCCATTCTTCCCTCTTTACTTTATTCTTTCCAATACCTTCGTTTTAGTGTATCCTCCCTTTTTCCTCCATCCACTTCCTCATCCTATAAACGTTTTTTTTTAGTAGGGGTTGTATTGAGGACTACTTTTAGAGGATGACGAGGCTGTGATCCATTGCACTCAATGACCATGCTAACATGCTGATGTTAGTTTAGCTTGGCTAATATAAGTATTGTTGAGTGCAACTTTAAAAACTTCAGCCAAACCTAAGAACTTAAAAAAGATAAGCATTACCAAACCAATGCCAGGCACCCCTTGTTTTGTTGCATCCCTCAGTGTGAAACAGCTGCGCATCTACAGTATTTCCTGTCACTTCTGTTTGCCATTTGTTTCAATTTCAAAAACAATGAAACACTTTGTGTAGATGATACAAGTCTTTCTCAACAGCTCAGTGACACAACTACTATCCATTTCTGTTAGGGAAGTTTTGAATTTTATTGACAGCAGCGTATTTAAATTAAAACAGTATTTGGTTAAAAAGACAAACTAAGAGCAGCAGAGTATGAGATGACTGTTGTACTGATTGCATTGGTGGTCTGGAAATGTCCGTTGTACTAAATTGACCATGTGAGCTAGAACTGAACTGCAGCACTGTAAATTTTAGAATTTGCGAGTGTAATTGTTCCTGATGTGTGTCTGTTAGGTGTACAGAAAAGAACAGGAGGAAGAAATGAAGGTGAAGATGGCAACCGACCCTAGGATGAAGAGGTACCGCCGATGGATGAAGAATGAGGGGCCGGGTCGGCTGACGTTCGTCGATGACTGACGGCCTAGAGCTCCGTCTGTAACGTAAACACTTTCCTCAGTGCCAACATACACAGACAACACACCATGCTGTGTGAAGAAATGCCTGTACAGAAAGATTAACTATACCTGTTTATATAGGGAGAGATATTTTCATAGCAGTTAGGCCAAGTGGAAGAAACTGTGAGCAGGGGCTTCAGATGTTTTAGTCTTTTTTTTTTACATCATGCTATTTTTGTTCAAACCAAAAACAAATTATTAAAAATGTAATTATTATTTGTAATGTTTTTCTAGCCATTTTTTGTTCTCCTCTGCTGGTAAAAGCAGATGGGTAAAAATGAGTTTTGGTGCCTGAGTTTTTGTGAAACGATTTTCTGTTGGATAACTGACATCATCCAGGTGCAAGGTGTTTAACATCCCGCCTAGTAACCAGCAATCTAGTAATCCCGCCTTGCAACAGCTAACATTACTGTCAAAGTGTCTTTAGGCAAGGCATTGGACTGCCACCTGCACTGTATGCTACCACAGAGAGGCAGCCAAATGAATAATATAATACATGTAAAATTAGTGAAAAGAGTATTAGCATGTATTGCTTTATGATGAATAAGGCAGAGCAAGAACGTATTTTGTAATAAAAGTGACATTTGGTTGCATTTCTTCCCCAAAGTCAGGCGAGAATGATAAGAGCAGGTGTAGAAGTAGAAATGTATTAAGGAGACATTTGGTGACTAGCTTGCTAGGTAACAAGATACAAGAAGGAAGTGGTAAAGAGATGAAACCGATATCCATGTTTTCATCTGACTTTGGGGAAGTCGACAAACAGCAGGTTCCTTTTTTGACCAGAACAACATGTATGTTGTACAAACAAAGGGAAGTGCAATTCGAGGGTGTTTATAAACATTTTGGTACTTCTGTCTTTTCTGATCTGGGTTGTTAAGGCTTATCAGGGAAAAAAAAACTAGCAAAAAGAGGTCAGCACATTTCAAATGGTTGTCTTATTGTGTAAATGGAAGCCAAAGTCACAGCTGCAAGTATCTGTAAATTGTGCAACGACAGATGTTTAAAGTGGTTTCTGCTCTTTTTCTTCAGATGTTCAGATGACCACTTAACTTTTTACTGCATTTAAATAGGTTGGTTTTACTTATTATATTTATTGGTTTACATTTCGCTGTTTTTCTGTTGATATTTTGGTGTTGAGGTAGCATTAAACTCATAATGTAACTACATAGTCATACAGTCAGTGTTAAGAACACAACAAAATATTGTTTTTAATAAATACATTTTAAAATACATTTTTCAAATAAGTTTGTTTCTGTTTGCTTAGTTGAACAAGTGAAGACGATATGCAAGGGACAAAAACAGCCTCAGGGACTTACAGAGGAGGCCAGTTTTACGAAGGGATACACTACTGTGTTGGTTTTCTGGACAGCTGTACAGCTAACTGAGCGTTACAACTGGGCCCACTAAAACACAGTAATATCGGCTAGTGCTGGGCGGTATACCAGTTTATACCGTATACTGGTATTAATTTCCCGTATGATATGAATTTTTCATATACCGTAATATATTGCCGCAGAGAGCGCTATGGCCGAAGTGATCTGCGAGTGAATTGAGAACAGGAGCCCTGTTAACTGCATACCCTTCTCACTCATGGTAGTAACTTTATAACACAACAATTAATACCCCACAACTAACTCCCTTTAACAGGATAAAACACCATAGCACACAACAATTTGTGACTTGTGTTGTGACACTAATAATTTTACATTTACAAATTTACACCGCCGGCATGCTGGGTAACATTATAGCTGCTAGCTAGCTAGCCAGGTAGCATAACAGTCTGTTAAGCTGGGAGAGGCTCCGGACTGCACATTCAAGAACAGAGAAGAAAGTTATGCTGCGTTCCAGACACAATTTTTAGCCCGTAAGTTACGAATTCAAGCCACGACTCACGACTTGGTAGCGTTCCAGGGTTCAGGTTGGGCTACCTAACGTTAACGTTAGCTACTGGCTACGCTGACGTTGACGTTAGCTAGTGGCTACGCTGACGTTAGCTAGCGGCTAGCTAACGTTGATGTTAGCTAGTGCTAGCTGATACTAGCGATTTCTAGTCAGCGACATATATTGGGCTTTTTAATAAACATAATCTGTAGTAGTACACACGTGTGTGTATTGTTTTGATTACAATGTGTGGAATTACTTTACGTTGCATATTTATGTCTATTTATTTCTATTTCACCGGCGTCTGTACAGCATCAACAGGGGGTCGCCATTGTTGTTTATGTGTGTGTGACGTCAAAAACTGTAACTGGGAGTACAACGATCAGGTACGAGTTCATGAGTAGTAAGTTACGGGTTGGACTGCCATTCCAGGGCACTTTCACGGGTAGAAGGTTGTGAAAACACGAGTTACGGGTTGCCTGGAACGCAGCATTAGAGGATGAAGAAAGACCGGAGATGCACCAGAACAACATATGTTCAAGAGAGGAGCGAAGTTCCGAAGTTTTTTGTTTCTAAAAAATCGGACGTAATTTAGCCACTGTTGTCGCCCATCGCTCTAACATTACTTTGGTTGCGCTAACGTTACTCGCCATGCTAACGTTAAAGACATGTCACTTCAAGCATGCAGCGAAGCAACATTATGAACACAATAACAATCCACCTACGGTCCCGCTACAGACCAGACAGAGCAATGATTAAAACACTGGATTTAAGATGTCTTGCCTCGCTGAAATACGCCCGTCAACCTACTAACATTATTCAAACACCGAAGGAGGCTGACGGCGGAGCTGTTTAGTCGCCCACTTTTCTACAACAACCTAACTTACCTGTGGCCAAGGTAGTGTTTATACAACTATCTTATATACAACTAACTATTTTGTTTTGAAAGAGAAACAATGTTAAAGTTGTTTGTATGTGTATTCATTCGATTTAAGTTTATTTTACTACTTTGCAGTTTGCACAATAAAAATAGTTTAGATTCTGTAACTGTTTCATGCATTCTCCTTCATATAACGTTATTGTATAATGTCGTGGAGCCAAGCAAACCCTTTAGTAATCAAAGCTTTTAGTAAACATGACATTAAAATGTTTTTTCTGATATTATATGTACTCCTGACAGTACAATAAGCCATTATAAACCTATATAAAGGCCCAGTCAAGCAAAAGAAAGAAAATACCGTTATATACCGTGAAACCGTCAGAATCTTTTTCATATATTTCAATAAATAACATTTCAGACATTTCAGACTGCCAATTTCATACAAAGACCAGGCAAACCCAATGTTACAAAGCTGACTTTAACGAGCTAAGTTAGTCCCGCTGTTCAGACAAAAACGTTAACACTAACATGCTCCAAAAAGTAACTGACTGTTGCCATTACAACACAAAGCAAATTGCAACTACACTGCAACAATGATGCTGAAAACATGAACGTAATTTATTTGACATCAAAGTCATAATAATATCAACTTACCCAGAGGAACATCAAGCAGATTCTAGGCCAACCGTCTCTGATGCGTTATTATGGAACCCATGAAACTTCTAGTCAATCAATAGCAATAGCATTAGCATTCACGCGCTACTATTGGCCAGGCGTCCATGCTTACTTGCCCAGACCAATTGGCTCCTAACCTTAACCACTCAAGGTCAATGCCTAACCCCAACCAATCGCCCTGCTTTGTAGGGCGGGATTTGCCTGGAAGTTACGTGGGGATCCATAATTATACATCTCTGACACATCTGACAAGGCTTCTTCATCATCTTCAAGTAATTTAACAGCGGTTGGCATCCATAAGTGATGCATTACCGCCATCTACTGGAGAATGCTTGGATCATCACTTGAGACACAAGGTGTTTGTGACCACACAATGTGGAAAAACAAAAGTATCCACACAAATAGTAGATTTACAAATATATGTCCATTGAAAAATTCTAAAGTTGATTTACATATGATGAAATACGAGTTACAAATTAGACGCACAGAGACAGATCCGCATTTACAGATACAAATCCCTCTGCATTCATTTGTGACTTGTGTTTAGGTAAGGCTGTCTCCTAAAGCTCTCTACTAGGTGCTCTCCTCCAGTCCCCATAAACACAAATTAGTTCGTACATTAAAGTGTAACTCTCTCCAAAATGCAACCTAGGGTCTTTTTGTGAATGTACCTGAGTCAAACTTTCGTTTTAAAGCGGAAATGCCACTTTTAAGATTTACAGTATTCTCGTTTTCGGTCAAATGGCCTTTTGAATGGGAGAGCTAGGGGCACTACAATGATAGCATCAAAAATCACTATTTTTAAAACACTAAGAAGGCTCAACACAACATGAAACTTTGCTCGAAGTATCACCAGGGGCTCTACACCATACCTGCCAACACTCCTGTTTTTCCCAGGTTTGTCCCGTTTTTTAGCCATATCTCCCGGAGCCCTCCTAGTTTGTTATTTCTCCCGGGAAACTCCCGTAATTTGCATGGCCCAAACTCCTTTATAAATAATCGGACCAATATGTTTGTCTAATGTTGACCAGTTGCCAGATCTTGTATGAAACGCAACCTATTCACACAATCCACACACCATATACAATTTTCAACCCATTTGTCACCTCAACCTGGCAACTTATAACCCAGTTGCGCAGTTGATCTCTGTGCAAGCTTCGCGGAAAGTTCAGACCCAAAAGCGAGCCGATAAAAATGGCAGGTGAAGGCGGTGTTCCAGCAAAGCAAAATATATCTGTAAATTTCAACAGTGTTGGTAGCAACAATTTACATGCATCTTACCTATCAACATCACAATCATATCAACAACCTCTACGTTTTTTATAAGTTGTGTTGCATTGATTTCAATGTACCGCACGGCAGGAAAAATGCACATTAAAACACAGCGGCACCATCGCACAGAAGAGGCACATAAGGGCACACAGGCACACAGTACATTTAACAGTATTCCCCCTCCCCCATCGTGCCGCCATGCCCCCACACAAATCTCCAGGATTTGGAAAACCAAATGTTGGCAGGTATGCTCTACACATGAACTTGAGCATTGAGAACATTGTTTACTAAAAAGAAAGGTTTTGAACGACTCACTTTAGCAGTTGGTGTTTACGCTATCCGCCATCTTGTCAGTCAAAAATAGTCGATCTCCGAATGCGAATGAACGGACTCCATAGGAGGAAATGTTATTCTTATATGAGGCTCCTTTTTCAACTACAAGGTCAATATTGTTTTTCACTAATGACAAAACAACAAATTATCTGTGCATTTATGGAACTAAGCTTTAGGAGCTTTCCATCTTTACTCTCCTCCCTGTTACGTTGCATTCGGAGAACGACTATTTTTGACTGGCTAGATGGACGGCAACCAACACCAAAAAAAACAACAACAGCTGCAGTCAGTTGTTAAAACCTTTCATTTTAGTAAACTCTGTGTACACAAACAATGTTCTCAGTGGTCGGGTTCTCGTGTAGAGCCCCTGGTGATACATCAAGCAAAGTTTAATGTTGTGTTGAGCCTTCTTAGTGTTTTAAAAATAGTGATTTTGATGTTGCCATTGTAGGTCCCCTAGCTCTTCCATTCAAAAGGCCATTTGACCAAAAATGAGAATACGGTAAATCTTAAAAGTGGCGGTTCCATCCTAATTATGCTTCTGCTGGGTCCATTTCTGGTTGGTTCATTCTGTAAGGGAAAACGAGGCTAGGACCCAAAAATGCAGTGTAGAGGATTTATTGAATAAAAGACTTACAAATGAAGGTGTCCTCAGGCAGGCAGGCAGTTAAAACCAAGACAAACCAGAAGACATGACAGGGAAAAACAACCAGGAAGGAGCGACGCAGGGAAAGACAGGAAGGGAAGACAATGAACCGACTCGAAGACAAATCTTGTCTTCAAGATAACGGACTTCCAGTGGGGGCGATGTGGTGGAACGGTTGCGTTCTTCCAAACCGATCACTGAACTGTGTTGGTTTGGGGGTGGGTAGGGGAATTAAAGGGAAGTGACATACTGTTTTCACTAAGCTTTGTTCACCACGGATTGTGTTGTATGCAAGGCCGCTTTAATGCACGGGCTTACCTGGGTTGAAGCCCAGGGGCCTCCCAAGTTCAGGGGCCTCCCATATTCACGTTAATGATGAGCTGAAGAGGTCATATTGTTTTGTAACTTGTCAGGTTTTTTGTCAATCACTCTAATCGCAGGTTATATGGCTGCTGATTGATCCAAATTAGGAGTGACCCACGTGGCCCCATCGCCTATGGCCCGTGAGCTTACCTATCAGAATGTCTATAGTTAGTTTTGGGGTGTGTCCCTCTATGACTGAGTGATGTCTTCTGTACTGGTTTGCGCTTGACAGAGCAACAGCGGGACATTTTTAACAATTTTCACTATCTTATTCATCATTAAAGTCACTTCTGACAACGTTTTAGGCAGTCTTCTGAAAATCGATGCCAAATTGACAATTTGCTTCAAAGTTTTCGGAGTTGAGAAGCTCCATAAAGTGACGGACAGCCAGCTGGTGGTGGCCGGGGATCGCTTGCTCGCCGGCCAGCCTGTCATCCTGGGACGCCCCACTGTAAGTTGGCGGTCTCTCAGACCGGTCTCGTAGATAAGAGGCTTTTATTTCGCCGTTGACGGATTGTTTGTTTAAATATCACAACACATGTCCATCATGAGATTAACGGGAACGTGTGGTTAACTGCCTTTTTATTAAACTCCACAAGCGCCTGGTCCGCCGTCACACACACACACACACACACACACGGCCACAGGCAGAGAGAGAGAGAGAGAGTGTGCTGCATGACCATATATTTTGAAGATTTAATGCGTCAAATTTATAACAAAGTTTAAGCAGCGTCCACTTTGAGCGTGAGTGTCCCGTATACGGGTCAGTGAAAGTAAAGAGTTTAAACATTTGTAGTGTTCCCTGGACACAGACCAGTCAGAGCCATTAAAAAGGAGTTCCACAGTATTGCAGGTGAATGATGTAAACCATTTGAAATAAAAGATTATGAATTATAATTCTGTTAATGATGGTGCTGCAGCCTCAGAATGGGATTAGTAGGCCTAGGACGTTTTCGCCCGCAGTATTGCACCTAAATTAAATAGATTTTCAGTAATATTAGGCTATACTTATGATTAAATATGATATAGGCTACATTATATTGGAATATACGCATTTACTCTAGCAGCAATTTTCTCCAACGCAAATTCTCTCTCTTTTACAGCAGCCGCTGTGTTGCTTTTTTAACGAAATGCATGTTCAAACTCGCATATGTGCGCAAGAGTATTTCCGCCGACCCGTTTGTTTGTGGTTGTTACCATGGTGAATCGTAGTATCATGGCTCCATTCATGCTGTCTTTGGTGCAAGCACGTAACCCTGAGTCAACCTACTCCGAGTTGATTGAACCAACTCGAATCAGCTGTTGTGAAACCGAAAACTCTGAATTTCCCATCTCAGGGTAAATCAACTCAGAGGTCAGGGTTAGACTCTGAGTTTGTTGAACCTCCTACCTGAAACGGACCCCTGGTTGTATGTCACGTGTTCTGTAAATTTAAAAGGTAAATAAAAAAAGTGGGAAAAAAATACACAAGGTAACTTGGGTGAAACATGGGCCAGGTCATGAGGTCTCAGGAACAGGTGAAACACATCAGGGCGGGGCAGAGGCGGGAAAACACAAGGCAGGAAGTAAAACAAGACATGACAAGGGAAAAACAGAGACTACAAACTAAAACAGGATGAAAACAAGGTAACACAGAGAACACAAGAGACAGTAAACAACAAGGAACCGGGGAATGCCACAAATTAACACAATAAACAGGAAAACCTATAACTGACAACCACAACCATAACAGAATCGGCATTCATTTGTGCATTGTGTTTCACGAGTTACAAATTAGAGGCACAGATACAACACAGATTTACGGATATAAATCACAGAAGGTGGTACTATGACTATAACTCATTATTGACTTATAGATTGTCTCTAACTAAGCATAACAAATTGGACAATGTAAAGTCTAGCTACAAAATAGTTCCTGTTTGGCGAGGGGAACATCAAAATGCACTGCCTGCTGGGCCCACACCGTATGATATAAAAGCTTCACAATTAAGCTTCACCAAGGTCTTTAGATAATACTGACTAATTTTGAAGTCAATCAGGTTAAATCTGTAGGAGGAGTTTGTTAAAGTAGCCTGCAATTTGTCAAATTCATCCAAGTTATTGGCCCCAACATGCGATGCCTTGCATAAAGCATTTGTTGTGTTGTCGTTTGTATTGTATTCAATTTTTTGTTTAAATTGTGTAGATGAAAGGAATGAGCTACATGGTGTACGAGAATGATTTAAGTGTGTTAGTGTACATCGTATTTCGATGTGTATCAAGTGAATCAGAGGTCACATAATTTGAAAAATATTATTAACTCCTCTTTTCAACTTGAAAATATATAAGATATACATACATACATAGCGTTGTCATACAATGACGTCACTTCCAGTTTAGTAGTAAGTAAACTAATTCAATTTTTTTTAATTCAATTTTATTTATAGTATCAAATCATAACAGGAGTTATCTCAAGACACTTTACAGATAGAGTAGGTCTAGACCACACTCTATAATTTACAAAAAAAAAAAAAAATCCCCCAAGAGCAAGCACTCAGTGCAACAGTGACAAGGAAAAACTCCCTTTTAGGAAGAAACCTCGGACAGACCCAGGCTCTTGGTAGGTGGTGTCTGACGTGCCGTTGGGGTGCATCACAGTATAGTTAATAAACAGTGGCTAGAAATAGTGGTTGTAGTAGCGCAGGGAGCAGCACGGCATAGCAGGGTATTTCAGCAGAACCACGGCAACAGCTGGAACCATGATTTTGGTGTCATCCTAATCCCGGGATTTCATCCTGGGTGAAAAAGAAACAGAAAGACTCCGGGGAGCAAGCTCCCCAGAGCTAGGTTAGTAACAAGCATTTCTGGGACAGAGAAGCAGGTGGGCCGGGCTAGGCAGATGCTGCAACTCCTCACTCCCTAACTATAAGCTTTATCAAAGAGGAGAGTCTTAAGTTTACTCTTAAATGTGGTGACAGTATCTGCCTCCCGGACCCAGACTGGGAGCTTGTTCCACAGAAGTGGAGCCTGATAGCTAAAGGCTCTGGCTAACATTCTACTTTTAGAGACTCTAGGAACCACAAGTAACTCTGCATTCTGGGAGCGCAGTGCTCTAGTGGGACAGTAAGGTACTATGAGCTCTTCAAGATATGATGGTGCTTGACCATTTAGAGCTTTGTAGGTCAGGAGGAGGATTTTAAATTCAATCCTGAATTTTACAGGGAGCCAATGCAGAGAAGCTAATACAGGAGTGATATGATCTCTTTTCTTAGTTCTTGTCAGAACACGAGCTGCAGCATTCTGGATCAGCTGGAGAGTCTTAAGTGACTTGTTTGAGCTTCCTGATAGTAAGGAATTACAATAGTCCAGCCTGGAAGAAACAAATGCATGGACTAGTTTTTCAGCATTGTTCTGAGACAGGATGTTCCTTATTTTGGCAATGTTACGAAGATGAAAATAGGCTGTTCTTGAGGTTTGTTTTAAGTGGGCATTAAAGGATATATCCTGGTCAAAAATAACTCCTAGATTTCTGACGTTTCTGAGTAGTGCTGGAGGCCAGGGCAATACCATCCAAGGTAGCTATATCTTTAGATAGTAAGTTTCGAAGTTGTTTAGATCCCAGCACAATTACCTCAGTTTTGCTTGAGTTTAGCATCAGAAAGTTGTAGGTCATCCATGCTTTTATATCTTTAATACATGCTTGAAGTTTAGCTAACTGACTGATTTCATCTGGTTTGATTGATAAGAATAATTGGGTGTCATCTGCATAACAGTGAAAGTTAATTGAGTGTTTCCTAATAATATTGCCTAGAGGAAGCATATATAAGGAGAATAGAATTGGTCCAAGCACTGAGCCTTGTGGAACACCATGGTTAACTTTAGCGTACTTGGAGGATTTGTCATTAACATTAACAAATTGAGATCGATCAGAGAAATATGACTTAAACCAGCTCAGTGCGATTCCTTTAATACCAACTAAGTGTTCCAGTCTCTGTAACAGGATGGTATGGTCAATAGTGTCAAAGGCAGCACTAAGATCTAGTAAGACAAATATGGAGACAAGTCCTTTGTCTGAAGCAATTAGAAGGTCGTTAGTAATTTTCACCAGTGCCGTCTCTATGCTATGATGCTTTCTAAATCCTGACGTCCTCAAATAAACTATTGCTATGTAGTAAATCACATAACTGATTAGCAACTACCTTCTCAAGGATTTTGGAGAGGAAGGGAAGATTAGATATAGGTCTATAGTTGGCTAAGACCTCAGGATCGAGGGTGGGTTTTTTCAGAATAGGTTTAGCTACTTTAAATGACTGTGGTACATAACCTGTTAATAAGGACATATTAATCATATCTAATAATGAAATGTTAACCAGTGGTAGCGCTTCTTTAAGTAACCTCGTTGGGATGGGGTCTAAGAGACAGGTAGATGGCTTAGCTGAAGAGACCTTTAACATTAATTGTTGAAGGTTTATAGGGTAAAAGCAGTCTAAGTATATGTCAGGTCTTGTCGTTCCTTCTAGCAGTCCTGCGTTTGAAGGTGAACTGTTAGAAGTTGAGGGCAAGAGGTGATTAATTTTATCTCTAATTGTTATGATTTTATCATCAAAGAAGCTCATGAAGTCATCACTACTCAGAGCTATAGGAATAGATGGCTCAGTAGAGCTGTGACTCTACTGTAAGTAAACTTTATTTCTAGAGCACATTTAAACACAGCTTAAGCTGACCAAAGTGCTGTACAAAGAAGCACCAAGGTGCTGATGAAAACATTGAAATGTAAAAATAAAAAGTAGAAACAAAACACAAAAAAACAATCACAACAACACGCAACAATTTAAAAATACAGAATTATAGACATGACAGGATGAGCGATTAGTGTGTTAAAAAGCCCAGAGAGTAGAGATTGGGGGATATAGAGGAGATTGTCCTCAGATCTAAGAGACCTCGGGGCTGAGTGCCTTTGATGAAGATATGTGATATAAGATGGTGCCTGACCAGTGTTTCCCACAGGTTGAGAATTTACTTGTGGTGGTGGGTGGCGCAGGATGTGACGGCATGGCACGTGATTGCTGGGTTCAGTAATAAACTAGTCAAAGGTAAAAACAATGACTACATAACATAATCAGATGATTTAGAGAGAAATACCCATTTACATATTAAAAACAATTAGACTAAAAGATGATATAGATACAGATGAAAATGTTGCGACACTTTGCTGCATCTGATGCAATTTCAGGGTAGTTATAAGGGCTGCACGATATGAGGAAAATGTGCAATATGTTTTATTAGTACAGTTATTCCCACGGCAAGACCACCAGCAGCATGCTTATCGCCTCTGAGCCTGAAGTGCAAAGTTGATGCTGTCATGCACACGACATCACAAGGGGGAGGGGCTGGAGACAGCTGGTCTGTGTCAGTGACTGTAAAAAATAGTTGTTTGGGGGAAAAAAATAATTCAAATTTGATCTACCTGGGCGGGTCTCAATCTACCTGGGAGGGGCGCCCAAGTAGAACCTATGTATGGGAAACACTGCTGACCATTAAGAGCCTTGAATGCAATCATCAGGGTCTTAAACTGGATTCTAAAGTCGATGGGTAGCCAGTGAAGAGAGGATAGCACTGGGGCGATGTGCTCACATTTTTTAGTACCAGTCAACATCCATGCAGTTGCATTTTGGACCATCTGTAGGCAACTTAATGAAGACTAGGGAAGGCCTAAATAAAGGATGAATGGATGTAATGAATTTTTTCCATATCCTGAAAGGACAGAATTGGCTTGAGTTTGGAAATGGTTCTTAACTGATGGTAACTATTTTTAACAACAGAGCTGGTTTGTTTGTCAAGATACCGTTTGGAATCAAATATGATACCAAGGATTTTTGCATGTGACTTTACATTTGGGGTGAGGTGGCTGAGTTGACTTTTGTTCGTTTCTTTCTTTTGTTGTCATTTAGCTGAAAGAAGTTGTTTGCCATCCAACCTTTAATGTCTTAAGACAATCTAGGAAAGGCTGTAGGGAGTCCCTAGATTTCAGCGGCAGATACAGCTGTGAGTCATCAGCATAGAAATGACAGAGGATGTTATATTTTCTAATGTTTCTTAGGGGGAGCATGTACAGGCAGAAATGAACTGATGGATGAATGGAGCCTTGAGGGACACTGTAGATGACGAGGGCACTGGATGAGGAAAACTGACCTAATGCTACTGAGAATGTCCTGAAACAGAGATATGACTTCAAATGGATGTTGTGGTCCAGTGTCAAAGGCTGCACTGACTTCTAGTAAAATGAGGATGTCATTTTCCCCTCGAGTCAGCAGAGAGTCACAGATCGTTTGTCACTTTTAACAGCTCGTGACGGGCTTTGAAACTGAAATGAAATGGATCAAGGATCTCATTGGTGTCTAAAAAAGGCTGTAGTTGTGACAGGACAGTTTTTTCCAATATTTTTGATATAAATGGCAGTTTTGAGATGGGCTGAAAGTTGTATAATATTTGACATCAAGGTTATGATTCTTTAAGAGTGGCTGAACAGTTGCATGATTAAAACATGGGACAGTGCCAGTGGCTAAACAGGAATTAATTAGACTATAGAAACTAGTATAGCATTGCCAGACCTAGCTCCACAGTGCTGCGGTGGAAGGTCTGGCTAGTCCACACTACATTCCTGGATAGGAGAAAAACATGCTCTGGTTTATTGGCATTTCTTTAAATCAATCACAACTGTCTTGGGTGGCGCTAAGTGCTGGATTCAGCAACGGTGCCTCTGCAAAATAGCTTCAGAAATGAACTTGTTTTGGTGGAACATGCACAAAGAGAGGTGAGCTCTGAAATTAAAATGGCTTACGAGTGTGTGATGAGAATTTTATGAAAAAAAAAAGATAAATATATTTTAGGGCTGTCAAAATAACGTGTTAATTTCAATTAAAGGTCCAATATGTAATATATGTACTGTAATAAATCCAAAAATGACACCAATGCCTCATCAGATATTAAGGAAACATGTTAGGCTGAAATACTATCTTTTCTGACAACAATGCTAAAGTCAGTATTTTCTTCTTTTTGAAATTTACGATCCGTGACGGAATTTATGTTTGTTTTGGCCTGTGTGTTGTTATTAACTGCCCAGTTTGACAGCCAGGCCGGGTTGCCAGATATACCTGTAAACACGTAAACCAGCGTGCTACAGCGGTAACGTTAGTACAGCCATGAAAGCAGCAAACAAACAAAGGGAATCAACGGAGATAGATTCTACCCAACATTAAAAAACAGCATGTTTCTAACATGCTTGACCAGAGACGTAACAAACCCCGGGTTAAAGGGATACTTCACCGATTTAGCATTCAGCTTTGTATCAGTAGAAACCCGTAGATATCAGGAGATATCTGCATTGGGGGGTCTGGAAAAAATCTTCCGATGACGTAAAATGACGATTTTTGCGTCATCGGAAGATTTTTTGGCCAGAGCAAAAGACTACAACCAGTAGTAGGAGCTACTTCCGCATGTTTTAAACCCGCCCATCACCCGAAGCGAGCCGATCTCAGCCGGAAAAAAACGAAATGTCAGTCATCTTTAATCCTCGCTAAACAGGGCTCTACTCTATCTTCTCAGCAGCAGACTTTTACAACAATTATGTGCATTCAAACTACCGCACGTGTACCACCGGGATACATCGGTACAGATCGGAGAATATGCAGGAAACGTTATTACAGACGGAATAATCGGCCCACTACGAGAGCTTCGCCTGCACGGAGACCAGCACGGGGACCAGCGGTCTCGCTCGATGCCACGAGCCGGGTAGGGGACCTCCTCATCGGCTAGGTGGGAAGCTAAAGCTAACCGGGGAAAAGGCACATCCAGAGCGAGCTAACGCTAGCCGGCCACCTGTCCCATCAATCCTGCTTGCAAGTGTCCATTCATTAAACAACAAACTGGACTACATCCAACTTCAACGATGCTCCCAACGCGAGTTCAGAGACTGTGTTTTTTGCTTTCATGGAAACATGGCTGAACAACAACGTACCGGACTGTCCAGCTCCCAGGACTGCTAGCCCTCCGACGATCCGAGCTAGAGATGCTCTGTCACTGGGTAAAAGACCCGTGAAGATGAGCTGTGTTAACACGGACTGGTGCAGAAATGGGGTGATTTGTATCCAACTAACTGCTAACCGCTGGAGTTTGTGACTGTTACATGGCGACCATTCGACATTCCACGCTAATTCACGGCTGTGTTTATACTCGGTGTTTACAGCCCACCAAGCCTAATGCTAGTATGTATAGCTGAACGTTACGGAGCCTATAATGTGTGTGTGCCCTAAAGGTAGCCTGTTTCGTGTGTCGTTTTATATAATGTCGTTTTTATATAATGTCGTTATTATACATTTTAAATGTGTAACACCACTTAAGCCACGATGAAACGTTGTTTCGTGTATATGGTTGAAATAACAATAAAACACATTGAGTTGAATGCTTCTGTCTGTCTGCCTGTCTGTCAAGTGGTAGGCGTGGCTTGGGAGTGGACTCAAAGCAGTGAAGCGAAGTGCATTCTGGGATTTGGTGTCTTTCATCCATATGAGCCAAAAACACATTTTCTGGCTTTTCTCAGCCTAGAAGGCACCAATTTCAATTTTTTTTTCACATTTCTGCTAAGGAGGGAGATGACTCTCTCCAGTATTTTGAATTTGAACTATTTTAAACACTAGCTGTCAGTATTACATATTGGACCTTTAATTAATCTGAGAGAAAAAACGCGTAAAAAAAGTAACGCAGTTTAATCCTTTCCATATTGATCTTTTCCATATTAAAACTCATTTGCACAAGTCTTCAATCAGCAATCAGTCCTCATCCATCTATAAAAGATGCCACCTCTGTGTTGCTATTTGCAAGCATGGATCAAAGAGGCCATAGAGTAAGAGGCCATGGCAGAGGGGCCAGAGGAAGAGGAGCCCGTATGCGTGGTGGAGGAGCTGCAGCAATCCCATTTATGGGGTTGTGTCAGTGCCCTTGGCAAAGGTAACTTGCACTTCTGTGATGGCACCATTAATGCTGAAAAGTACATAGAGATTTTGGAGCACAATATGCTGCCTTCAAGAAGCCATCTTTTCCAGGGACGTCCATGCATATTTCAACAAGATAATGCAAAACCACATTCTGCACACAATTTAAATGTGTTGCAAGAACCAAAATAGACAAAAAAAAAACAATAAAAATCATGAGGAACACATTAAATGATGTGCTGTTGTATTGTCTGCAATGAAATACAAGTCAAAGTACATTTAGAAATCACTACTTTCTTTTTTTATTTGTGTTTTCCATACTGTCCCAATTTTTTCTGATTTGGGGTTGTACAGTAATGTCAATTTTGACATGCTTTTTGCTTTTACTTTATAGGATCCACACATTACCACACACTAGTGGCAGAGGAAAGATATTTAGTATTGAACAGGAGTCTGCCATTATAGATATGGTAGTCGCAAACAATGCAATCAGACTGCATGAAATCCAGGCAGCAGTAATTGCAGATCAGGGAGCATTTAGAAATATAAACAGTGTGAGTTTGGCAACTATAGATCGAGTCTTTAAACGACACCATGTCAGAATGAAGCAGCTGTACCGAGTTCCATTTCAAAGAAACTCTGACATCGTAAAGGAGGCACGATTCCAGTATGTGCAGGTACAGATTTTGTTATTGTAATACCTTGTTTACCATAGTTACATGCGACTGGAATACTGTAATTTGCTGCATGAATTTGTTCTTTTTCCTAGAGAATAATGGAGCTTGAAGCTGAGGGGGCACATCACAAATTCATTTTTGTGGATGAAGCCGGCTTCAACCTCTCTAAAGTGAGGAGACGTGGGAGGAACATCATTGGGCAGAGAGCCACTGTCATAGTGCCAGGTCAGAGGGGTGCCAATATCACCATGTGTGCTGCCATCTCCAATGATGGGGTCCTTTGCCACATACCAACCATTGGCCCATACAATACAGAACGCCTCATCACATTTCTTGATTCATTGAAAGAAATACTGATTCCACCCGAAGAGAGAGGGCTGTTGAGGCCTGGCATAACTCTGTATTTCATAATTTGGGACAATGTGGCTTTCCATCACACTCGCCTTGTGAACGAATGGTTTGCAGCACAGCCTCGTATTATGATGCACTTCCTTCCTGCATACTTCCCTTTTCTGAACCCAATCGAGGAGTTCTTCTCTGCTTGGAGGTGGAAGGTGTATGATCACCGGCCATATGAGCAGATGCCCCTCCTGGAGGCAATGAATGCTGGTTGCCTGGCAATAGGTGCAGATTACGGCCAGGGATGGATGCGCCATGCAAGGAGGTATTTCCCTCGGTGCATTGCAAGGGCAAACATTCAATGCGATGTTGATGAGAACCTGTGGCATAATCGTCAAGAACGAATGGACTAAATGTGAAGGATAAAATATATCTTTTTTTTAAGGTATTTCCACCCATAAGTTTCCTTTGGTAATTTTTTTCTTTTTTTCAGTATCCATTTCAGTTTGTAAAGTGTCATATTTCATATTGATGGCTGTATTTTGTTGTCCATTGTGTAATGATTGATTGAAAGAATAAATTAATTTGACCACAAGTTGTGGTGTTTGATGGAAATATTTACTTATGTTGCATGCTTTTAATGTTTTGTGAGTGTTAGAGCATTTTGCTAACAAAATGAGTCATTTTGGCCATTGAGCTTCAGTTTTATCCTGTGTGTTAACTGTTATGAAAATGTGATGTCAGAGTGGGCAAATGTGTTTAAGCAATTGAGAAAAACTGTAAATTGTGTGACCGTGTCTGATTGGGGGCACCATTTTGCCAACAGGCCTACCTATCAGAACGAAGTATGTGATAACAACATATAATAAAAGCATTATGTGAAAGAAACAAATCAAGAATTCAAAGTAGAAAAGCAAAACACTAAAGTACTAAATACTCATGAGACACTCAGCTCACGAGACACGATTTTAACACTATTTAAAAAAAAACTTTGATGACTGGAAAAATAGTCACAAAATGAAAAATGAGCTCTGTGAAAGGTTTTTCTACAAACTCAAATGGCTTCTCTCCTGTATAACTAACCTCTTCAGACCTAATAACCCTCTCCTCCCAAACCCATCCCTACAATCAAATAATTATTAATTTCTTACACTGCACTATAACTTTTATTCTTATATTTGTATCTTATAATTTCTTAGCCTGTTTTATTTTCATGACCGTTTTTAATTGCATTTTAATGTTTTATGTAAACCACTTTTAAATTGCCTTGTTGCTAAAAGGTGCCAAAGAAATAAAGTTGCCTTGCCTTTCCCTACAACCTCCAGCCTGTCAGTCTTTCACCAGGGCATAGGAACGCTGTATTTTGCCTGTCAGTCAGTCACCAGGGCAATAGAGAACTTTAAAATACATTAGCCAAAGAGGGACATACCTCTGCCTTTCGTGCTTTTACACTCAGTGGCACCGTGACGAATGCCAGGGATGGGGAGGAGATTATTCCCGACTCCCGGCAGATTTGAAAGCCTGTTGAAGATGCCTATTCTCGAGGACATGTAACGGAGTCGCCAAGGAACCTGATAGCTGATGTTAGCAATTAAATGGTACCAAAATAACATAAAACTATTATTACACTGGAAGGAACACTCATGGACGAAGTCGTACTTCTTGGAATAGTACGGCCACCGTAGGAGTTAAAATGCGCTTGGAATGGGAGGGGCTACAAAGTAATATTCAGTTGGTTGTCATATACAATTTCACCGCTAGATGGGAGAAATTCTTACACAATGTAGCTTTAAATTAGCAAACAGTTGATTTCCACATTGAGCAGCAAAGAGCAACATTAGCAACTGACGCTTTGTTATGGCCTCTTGCCATCACTTTTTGACGCACTGGGAAGTAGCGCTTTATGATCACAGTTTTAAACACACAGTTAAAGGACAAATCCGGTGCAAAATGAACCTAGGGATTAATAACACGTGTACCGAGTCGACCGTTCTCTGGGATTTGTTTTCATGCTAATCGAACGTGACCAGTTTTAGCACAAACCGCTAATTAGCTTATAAAGCTAGTCATCGGGGCACGGATAAAGTAAAAATATATCGCAAATATATATATATATATATATATATATATATATATATATATATATATATATATAAAATATATTTACTAACTTTACAACTGGGCCCACTAAAAGACAGTAATATCGTCCGAGATCGCTGACGGGTTTAAGCAGCGCTTAATAACATAGATAACATAACAACACAAAGCAAATTGCAAATGCACTAAAACAATGATGCTGAAAACATAAATGGAGGTCTCTGAAACCAAAGTCATTTCAACTATTAGCTCCATAAAAACCTCAAAGTAAAAAAAAAGTGGTTAAAAAGTATATTTGGATTAGATTCAATATTCTTAAAGAAGCATGCTGCTACACTCTCAGGACCGATCACTAAGATAATTAATGCCTCCTCCCAAAAGACTGGAAGTCAGCTATTGTTCTACCCGTTCACAAATCAGGAGACACTACCAATGTGATGTGAATAACTACTAACCTATCAGGATTTTACCGGTTATCTCTAAAATTGCTGAGAAATATAATCTGGCAAACTTTAGATATATTAGAAACTGTCTGACAACAACAGTAGCATAACTGTACATGAATGCCATGGGGACCTAACATACTGCATGGACCCAAGCAAAAAGCTCAACACTGAAGCCTATTCTCTCACTTTACAAGCAAGCTCTCAAGGTATTGGACAGAAAACAAAAATCTTATCATCACTGCAATATTATTGATAAGTATAAAATCCTTAGCTGGGAAAACATAACACACTGACGCATGCCTAATTTTTAAAATTCTAAATGGTAAGGCTCCACCACTACTCTGTGCTTTCATAAAACAGAAAAACTCCCAACAGTAGAGCAACAAGATCTGCCCTAAGAGGGGACTGTGTAGTCCCTCTTAGGACCAGTGCTTTTAGTCGCCTATGTTTCTCTGTAAGAGCTTCTAATTTCTGAAACACTGTACCAAATCAGATAAGAAGTTGTACTTCCCAACACACTTTCTCTCAAGGATCTTAAGGACTGGCTTTTGAACACTTTTCTTAATATCTGTAGTACATCATAGGAGTGTCTGTTGATGTTTCATGTTGTATCTGTGAAGTTGTGTGAAGGTTCTTGTTTGTGTTTTTCCTTGTGTATGTTTTTTTTCTGTTTTTATCTCCATGAGTTATGGCCTGTCCTGTGTTGCTGTTGTCTCCTTAATGTGTCTTGTTTTTGTTTCTTTGTTTTGTTTTTGTGTGCTTTTTGTAAATTATATATTTTTTATACATCTAGGAACAACTGACCAAGTCAATTGATGGTTCTCATAACATCACTAGGACTACAGTTGAAAATTAGCCAGCTGGCTAACATTTACAGAAATGTTAATGAATGTGCGCTGTCCTTATAAATAAATTAATGAATAAATTTGATGACAAAGTCCTAATAATATCAACTTACCTGGAGGAACGTCAAGTAGATTCTGCCAACCGTCTCTGAAACATTTGACAAGGCTTCTTCATAGTCTTCATGTAATTTAGTTTAACAGTGGTTGGCATCCATAAGTGTTGCATTATCGTCATCTACTGGAGAGCGCTGGGATTGTCACTAGAGACACAAGTTGTTTGTGACAACAACGCCGCGGAAAAACAGTCTCAAAAGTAGCCACACAAATAGGAGATTTACAAATATATTTATATATTAAAAACAAAAAAAATACTAAGTTAATTTACAAATGTTACAAAATGATAAAATACGAGTTACAAATTAGACGCACGGACACAAATCGCTCTGCATTCATTTGTGAATTGTGTTTGCGGATACAAATCACTCTGCATTCATTTGTGCATTGTGTTTTGCAAGTTGCAAATACTTACGAGACACCATACGGATGGTTTAACATTTGAGTCAGTTGAAAGCCTGAGCATCTCAGATGCTAAAGGGTGCCAAATACTTTTCATATCACCGTATTTGTGGTTTGCAGAAATGTACAATGCCAAAAAAAAATTAGACATTAGAATTCATTTGGAGTTTTGGAGTATTTCTGTCCACCCGACAGATGTAAGCCCAACATTCATTCTCCTAGCTCTGTTTTGTTCTCCACCAACTCCTGACGGAAATAGCTCTCTCTGCGAAATGCACATACACATTAAAGCAGCTTTAAGCTTGCAGGAATGGTTCCACACAACATATCTCTTTTGCTATCCCTTGGCTCAACTGTTCACAGTTACCTTTAGGAAGTGGAATCAGAGCACATCATGAAGGACAGTATCAGTCAAATTATGCTTTTCTTTTACAGTGTTATGACCAGCTGTTGAAAACTCAACAATACAAGATTTTAACAGTATTCTTTTGCAATATATATTTTTATTGAAGGAAAATGTAATACATAAAGAGTAATCCCTCAAGAAATGTACCCCTATCTCTCTATCTATCTATCTATCTATCTATCTATCTATCTATCTATCTATCTATCTATCTATCTATCTATCTATCTATCTATCTATCTATCTGTCTTACATTCCTTTGAACTGCTGCATGATGGACAGAAGATGTTCGCTGCGTTTCTGGATGCTTTCATGCTCCTCCTTCAGACTTTCCTGCTCATGCGACAACTCCTCCTGAGGACCCATTAGACAGACAGACAGACAGACAGACAGACAGAGTTAATTTAAATGTAATGCTCCCATATTGGTGATAGGGGCCACTGCCAGTACAGCTCTGCCAGAGGTGACGTGAGGAGAGGCATCAAAGCTGCCATGGAGGCCTACAAATGAAAAATTGAGGACTACTCGAACAGGAACACAAAGTGTGACGTGTGCTCAGGTAGGTGAACCCGAGGAAGGCTGCTGGTCCTGATGGACTACTCGGAAAAGTAAGCACGTGTCTACACTAAAATCTTTAAGCCATCATCATCCTTGGGTCCAAAAAGACAACCATCGCTAGTCTGAACGACTACATAGTGCGTTCCATTTGTACTCGGAAGTAGGATTTTTTGAGGTCATAGTCGGAAACACGCCCCCTGACCTCGGATTTTCGAGCTCAGAACTTGGACAACCTCTGAGTACCCTAAGCTCAAAATCCAACATGGATACCCTGTGCATCAACAGTTGTGAAAGCTGTAGTAACACACGGTTATTAGCACTTCTGTCCTATTTGTGTCTCTAAATCAGTCGTACACACAGTCATGTCCAACTTCTATCTGTGGACATGTTGTTATGCCGTTTCTATGCACCATAGACCGTCATGCCTAGCTCCTGTGTCAAGTTAATGTTTTCTATTTATTTTATTAGTTCTGACTGTTCTTACCACTCCCTGTTTTATTTAAATACTTACCGTCTTGTCTCATTTCAGGTCTGTTAACTTCCTGGTCTTTGTCAGCCTTCCTGCAGTGTGTGATTACCTTCCCCCACCCAAATGTGTTCTCCCCCTATCCTTGTGTATTCATACCCCACCTGTTACTCACCTCAGTGCGAGATCGTCTTTCCTCTGTGTCAGCATTTGAGCATTTATCCCTGATTCCAAGTATTTCTAGTTTTCCTGTATTCCCATGTTTTGACCTTTGCCTTATCTTGGATTACCCTGTTTGCCTTTTGCTCTGGATACCGTTGCTTGTGAGTTTTTGAATCACCTGAGAGTTGTGCTTCTGTGGTCCATCTACCTGTGTGTGTGATAGTGATGGCCAACTTCTATCTGTGGACATGTTGTTACACTGTTTGTATGCACAAAAAACAGCATAATTGCGCTGCTATCAACTGGTATTGCTAACAATGGCTAACCTGGCTAGAGCTATCCCCACAATGAAAAATCTGACTTGTAAATGAAACACATTCATTTTGGGTGTGACATCATTCCCAGCTTTGGCTTCCGAGCAGGCTAACAGCCAGGCTAAGATTAATCCTGGAGTCTTATGTGTTAAATCAGATGCCGCTCAGATCCGAAATAAATGTGTTTAACAGTTATTCTGTTGTCTTTTGAATGTGTTCTGCTTTATTTTTATTAACATGCATTACTTGTCACTATTGCTGTCACAAGTTTGATTTAAATCCTACTATTGCAGTTGTTTAGATGGTAAGAAATGGTTGCATTGGCACCCGGAGATAAAGTGGGACAATGCGGAGGATATGGGCTTTTCCTCCGCTGCTGTCCCCGTGAAATGTGCCCCGTGCAACGTGGATAGGCGGGGGGAGGCCGGGGGATCCTCCCACACTGTGCAGCGGACTAAAAGGAGACTTTTAGCGTCAATAACGACGACAATGGCACCTGACCAAACCTCCGTATTTTACTAGATGGGAGTGAGAATGTGTTGGAATGCCACAAAGCTTCTTAATCTTTTTAATTTTGGTGCTGTCACTTGTCATCTTCGAGCTTGGGAGTAAGAATAAAAACATGAATAATAGGCTACATTGTTTTACAGATATTCTTACAGTGTGTATTGAAGTCACTTACTTCTTTTTCTAGTTTTTGTCCAGTCATGTTTGTTCTGTATTAACATTAATTGTAGAAAGATATTTAGAACTACTTAGAACTATTTAGAACTACTCCTACTACTACTGTCCCAAGTACCACTGCTACTTCTGCTAGTACTGCTGCCACTGCTCCACATACTGCTACTACTACTACCACAACTACCCAAACTATTTCTGCTAGAACTCAGTGTTGCCAACTCTTTTTCAATGAAAGTAGCTAGCACTAACTCCAACGTATGCCGTTACGCTAATTTGCATAATGGTGACATCCTCGTGCATAATTTGCATTAGCTTAGTGGTTGTGTTGGCTGACTGCCTGCTAAACGAAGCAACAGTCTACACACTAAGTCAAGCTGCGCTTTTTCAGTTATCCTGGATTTCTTCATTCTACTTTTGTGCAACAGCCCCCTGGTGTCACCTGTTACCTAGTTTATTTAGCCCCTGTGTTTCCTTTGTCTTTTGTCAGATTGTTTGGTGTCTTAGTCCTGTCAGGTTTTGAGCGTTTGTGTCCTTGCCCAGTCAGTTTGTGCGTAGTAGGCTATTCTTCCTGCAGTATCTGTGTTCCCATGTTTGTTATCCTGTTCTTTTGTGGGACATTCAGCCTGGACTTGATTGACTTGAAAAAATTCAAGACAATTCAACTCTTGCAGCAGGCAGGTGTGTGCATGTGACAAGCAAAAATTTATTTAGATTGTTGCTGTTATAAACACTGCAGCTTCAGGCCCTAATATATAAGTATAAGTATATTCAGTGTTTCCTCTATGTTGATTTTATTCCACCACGCTATCAGAAATAGGGCAGACGCACAATGTAGTCGTGGTTGCCTTTTAAATGATCCTGCCGACATAATGCCCCCCCCCCCCCCCCCCCCTCCCTCCTCATTGGCTGCCGCTCACATTGCAATTTAACAACAAGTAGAACTATTCAGAGGTATTGGGCCCGTCCGGTTTAACTCCACATATACTGTTGTGTTGATGTAGTTTATTGTCAAAACGTTCGCTTTCTTCCCAGTCGACTATTAAACAAACAGCTCCACCAAAAACATCACCACGGGAGATGGCTTTGAAACGCAGACACCAAAATCAAGGTAATAAATAAATAATTTATAGGCTAAAATTACAAGAAACATAAACAGGCTAGCTAGCTAACTGTTGTCGATCTCACAACGTGACTTTTTGCCTGAAGACAGCATTGTGGAGAGTGAAACGGGAGACAGACAGCTCGGACAGACCTACCCCCACTGCTAAAAACAATCCTCAAGGAAACACTGAATATTAATGAAATAAACATGAATAATGTACCTGGTTGTCTCTCTGAGGGGTTAATTAGTTTCATCACCTTCAGGTCATTAAACTCCTGCTCTTCATTCTTTCCTGCAAATACATACAGCTGTCAAAAAGAAAAGTTAGATTTTATATTATAAGCCATGACAATAATAGACTTACATTATACAACCCCAAATCAGAAAAAGTTGGGACAGTATGAAAAACACAAATAAAAAAAGAAAGTAGTGATTTCTAAATGTACTTCGACTTGTATTTCATTGCAGACAATGTGAACACAAAATATTTCATGTTTTGTCTGGTCAACTTAATTTAATTTGTAAATATACATAATTTCCTGTCATTCAGACCTGCAACACATTCCAAAAAAGGTTGGGACAGGAGCAATTTAGGGCTAGTAATCAGGTAAATTGGTTAAATAATTATGTGATTTGAAACAGGTGATGTCAACAGGTGATTGTAATTATGATTTGGTACAAAAGCAGCATCCAAGAAAGGTCTAGTCCTTTAGGAGCAAAGATGGGCCGAGGATCGCCAGTTTGCCAACAAATACGTGAGAAAATTATTGAAATGTTTAAAAACAATGTTCCTCAAAGAAAGATAGGAAGACATTTGCTTATTTCACCTTCAACAGTGCATAACATAATTAAAAGATTCAAGGAATGAGGAGGAATTTCAGTGCGTAAAGGACAAGGGCGCAAGCCTAAGCTGAACAACTGTGATCTCCGAGCCCTCAGGCGGCACTGCATCAAGAATCGTCATTCATCTATAAGCGATATCAGCACATGGGCTCAGGACTACTTTGGCAAATCTTTGTCAAGTACCACAATACGTAGTTACAGCCACAAATGCCAGTTAAACTGTACTGTGCCAAAAGGAAGCCCTATGTTAACAGTGTCCAGAAGCGCCGTCGACTTTTCTGGGCTTGGAGGCATCTGGGATGGACCATCACACAGTGGATACGTGTACTGTGGTCAGATGAATCAGTATTTCAGGTATTTTTTGGGAGAAATGGACGCCGTGTGCTCCGGACCAAAGAAGAAAAGGATCACCCAGACTGTTACCAGTAACAAGTCCAAAAGCCAGGGTCTGTCATGGTATGGGGTTGTGTCAGTGCCCTTGGCAAAGGTAACTTGCACTTCTGTGATGGCACCATTAATGTTGAAAAGTACATAAAGATTTTGGAGCAAAATATGCTGCCTTCAAGAAGAATTTTTTCCAGGGACGTCCATGCATATTTCAACAAGATAATGCAAAACCACATTCTGCACACATTACAAAGTCCTGGCTGCGGAGGAAGAGGATACGGGTACTTGACTGGCCTGCCTGCAGTCCCGACCCGTCTCCAATAGAGAATGTGTGGCGCATTTTGAAGCGCAAAATGCGACAACGAAGACCCCGTACTGTTGCCCACCTCAAGACTTGTTTGCAACAAGAATGGAACAAAATTACACCTGAAACACTTCATCACTTGGTGTCTTCAGTCCCTAAACATCTTTTAAGTGTTGTGAAAAGGAATGGCAACATTACAAAGTGGTAAATGCTTTACTGTTCCAACTTTTTTTGAAATGTGTTGCAAGAACCAAAATAGGAATTTTGTTTTTTTGAAAAAAAAAACAATAAAAATAATGAGGAACACATTAAATGATGTGCTGTTGTATTCTCTGCAATGAAATACAAGTCAAAGTACATTTAGAAATCACTACTTTCTTTTTCTATTTGTGTTTTCCATACTGTCCCAACTTTTTCTGATTTGGGGTTGTACATTTTTAAATATTGAGCGGCGCACTGACATGGCTGTGGAGGATGAAGGCAGTGTGTCCGTGTCGTTGGGCTGGAGGAATCCCAACGTACAGAGGAACCTTCCATTTCATCTTAGCTGAAGAGACATAATGTGAAATAATTGAAGACCATATCTCAATCCTTTGACTTCCGAATAATTTATATTCACGTTTGTCAATTAATCTGCAGCGTTTCACTCACAAATACTGAGTTTATGGATTTCTTTGGAAGATGTCAACATGCCGTCCTCATTTGCCACCAAACAGGTAGATATCCTCCATTAAAAATAGGGAAAATTACATTATAATCAAAACAGCAACAGACGATGGAGAAATAATCCATGAATGGCATACAATATTTTTTTACAACAGCTACTTTTATTAGATCTCCTTTACTTTCCTTTTATATTCTTTAGTAGTAGTACAGTATGCACTTTACATCTTTAACCCATAAGGACCCACAGTGACACAGGTGTCACACACTCTATAAATGTTCTGGAAAGTTTCTCATTCAGCTTTATCCTCGATTTTAACTCATGAAGCCCCTAAGTGACACTGTAGCGGTCATGTGGCAGTTTGTCAATTTGTGTTTCCATGACAGCATTTCCAAGATGGCTGTACGCATGGTAAACAGATATGACAGAACTAGCTAATTTTTAAAAGCATTTTTTTTGTTTCTAAGGTAAGATTCTAGTCATTTAAAGTTTCTAATGCTTACATAACAAGTCATATATTTCAATTAATCTGTTACATTCTGTGATATGATATGTTCTGTGACATATTTGTCACATCGGGTTTTTAACCTTGAAAGAGTCATGGAAAACCTATTATGACGCCTGTGTCACAATGAGAAAAATTATAATGATCTTCTCAGTTAATTTAGCTGATTCAATAATACTGAACTAATATATTTTGTATTGTTCCATTCAAAGCATTTTGATCCAAATGTAAACAAACAATCATGTCTAACCCTAACCCTATAGACCATGATGCATGAATCACAATGTGAGGTCACACGGTAACACTTATAATAACCATCAATAATAATGGTACATTGATAGTTAATTAAAATGAACTAACAACAAAAATGATAATTAATAATGTTTACTAATTATTAAATATGCTATAATTCATATTACACTTGCTTGTTTCCCAAATGAAACCATTTCATATATTATATTAAGTATTTGTTATTGATTAAGAAATCATTGATAGGGGCTTCCGGTTGGTGTGCGGAATGGAGTAGTGGTGTTTTCCAGGCTCCCGCCACATATTTTAGATTTTGACTATTTAATCATCTAATTTAACTCAACTTTCCGAAAAAAAGGCACCTCACGTTGCTTGAACAAGTTCTGCCGACCAGTATGTCATCTAAACCTGGCAAGTTTTCGAACAAGCTTGAACAGCAGACAACTTTAGCTAGCAGACCGACATCGATAATGCTACTCTAGCTAATATGCTAGCTGAGCTGCGGGCGGACCTGTTGACCAAACCTGACTCACTAGCCGTCAGATTTGAAAACAAGCTTACTGTCATTGACTCCAAGCTAGACGCATTGCAGACGACGGTGACCAACCATGAACAACGCATCTCTGATCTGGAGTCTGGGCTGAACCAGCTCCAGTCCTTAGAGGCAACGATAACCACTATGGCTGAAGATAACGCCAAGCTGAAAGCTAAGATCACTGATATAGAGGGGAGAAGTAGACGGTGCAATGTGCATCTTATTGGAGTGCCTGAAGCAGTCAAGGGCACACAACCCACGTCGTTCTTCTTTACTTTTCTGATGGATGTGCTGGGAGAAGACGTGCTTTCTTCCCCTCCAGAGCTTGACAGAGCTCACCGAGCACTCAAACCCAAACCAGCTGAGAGGCAAAAACCTAGAGCCGTGATTATCTGTTTCCATAAATTCCAGACTTGGTCATACGGGCTGCCCGCAAGAAGCGAGGAAAACTAAAATATAGAGACCAGCCAATATACATATACGATGATTACTGTCCTGAAGTGATGGAGCAAGGTGCGGAGTACAAGGAGGTCATGCACCAGTTGTACATTCGCAATCTTAAGCCTTCCCTACTCTATCCATTATCTAGGCTAATCTAATGTTTTGCCGCCTGACATGGACAAAACTGGCTGCGGGTTAATGGTAGCAGGTAACTGAACATGCAACTTTCCCGTTGATCTGACTGAATAGTAACAGTTATTCTAACAGCGACATCTACATAAGGCGTTTGTCTGGCGTTTGTCAGGAAATTGTTAGTGAATGGTAATGCTTGCTTCTTATTTAACCTGTTTATCTTAAGTAGTAGGCTAACGTGCTCATGTGAAGTGCAATGTTGTTAACCGTTAGCCTAGGTTATGAATGGGGCTTTTGACAGGTTCAAAGTGTATAGGATTAGGAATACAACATAATGTTCTGTTTTGTTTTCCTGTGAGTTAGGGCTACACTTTCTTATGACCTGTTTGCGTAGTACAGCAGACACCACCGTTCAGTGGTGCTCCTGTGTAAAGTTGAGTCTAGTTTTCTAATGTTATTGTGTGGCGGGGCGGGGAATATAGCGAGAGGAAAGACTGCCCCGGGAGAATTTTGATGAGCGTATGGCAGCACCACGGCACTGTTGTGCAAAGGGTGCATCAGAGGCTGTGTCACATGTGGGTTTTTTGAGGGTGGGTGATGGGGAGGGGGACATGCGTGTGTGCGCGCGTGTGTGTGGGGGGGAGTCATTCCATCTTTGTTGTCTCTTTTTTGTTGTTGTTTTTTTCTTTTTTCTTTTTCTTTCTTGTTTTGTTTTTCTTTCTTTCTTTCTTTCTTCATCTTCAGGATCTGAAGGGAGACATAGTGTTTCTGCAGGAGACACATTTACGTAGTGGGGAGATTCAGCGCATTAAAAGGGGCAGATTCAGTCAGTTATATCACTCAAAGTTTAGCGTGAGAGCCAGGGGGGCTGCCATCTTAATCCGTAATAATATTCCATTCGACCCAGAAAACATTATAGCTGACTCAAGTGGTCGGTTTCTTATTGTTTCAGGGAGGAGGTTGTGCAATACTAAGGTTGTTCTGGCTAGCATCTATGCACCAAACTGGGATGACGAACAATTTATCTCCAGGCTTTTTACTTCCATTCCTAATGTTGAAACATACCACATTTAGACAGATCCTCTGCTAGACCACATTCTCTTACCAACTCTGCTAAGCTCTTAGCTTCTATTGCAGGGGAGCTGGGCCTGACTGACCCATGGAGGTGTAAATTCCCAGATAAAAAATCTTTTTCTTTTTT
This sequence comes from Gymnocephalus cernua, assembly GCA_023631565.1. Taxonomy (NCBI): domain Eukaryota; kingdom Metazoa; phylum Chordata; class Actinopteri; order Perciformes; family Percidae; genus Gymnocephalus; species Gymnocephalus cernua. The sequence continues at coordinate 6,721,566 of CM042442.1, read as the reverse complement.
TTCACGTCCACCACTCATATTCACGAATAGACTTTTTTCTCTTAGATAATAGACTGCTTTCTAACGTACACTCATGTGACTATCATAGTATAGTCATTTCAGACCATGCTCCTACATCATTAGATACATTTTTTCCCAAAATCAACCGCACCGTTAAACACTGGAGATTTAGTTCACATTTAGTATCAAAATGACGTTTTTGTGGACTCCTTAAGATCAAATATTCAACTATTTTTCGAAAAGAAGGATTCACCGGGGTGGCTGTGGCTCAGTGGTAGAGTGGTTGCCTGCCAATCGGAAGGTTTGTGGTTCGATCCCTGGCCCTGCAGTCCCACGTCGAAGTGTCCTAGGGCAAGACACTGAACTGCTGTGCATCGGAGTGTAAATGTGTGTGAATGTTTATCTGATGGCACCTTGGTGGCACAGCGTGTGAATGTGAGTGAAAGCGCTTTGAGTAGTCGTTAAGACTGGAAAAGCGCTATATAAATACAGTCCATTTACCAGAGGTGTCAAGACGAACTTTGTGGGAAACCTTTAAGGCGTACCACAGGACCTAAGAGGCTATATCACCTTAGAAAATTACCTTAGAATTACAATTAGAACTGTCACAAAAGCTCCAGGAAGTTGATGATAGGTATGCTAACTGCCCAGACCCCTTACTCTATAAAAAAGCTTACAATTGAGTTTAATCTTCTAACTACACGGGAAGCAGAATCACAACTACTTAAATCTAGACAACAATTTTTTGAATCAGGGGACAAAGCTGCGTCCAGGCTTATCCCGAGTATTAAATCTCCTTCAGGAGTCATCCATACTGACCCTAAACTCATAAATGAAACATTTACCAAATTGTATTCTGACATATATGCATCTGAGCGTAATCAAAACAGTATAGATAACCCATTAAACACGATTGAGTTTCCCAGAATAGACCAGGAGCTGGTGGAAGATTTGGCTAAAGCAATCTCAGCAACTGAAATAATGAATGCAATCACTAATTTACAGAGTGGCAAATCACCTGGTCCAGATGGATTCACTGTTGAATTTTATAAAGGATTTGCCCCTCTCCTTTCCATAGTTCTGAGCGACATGTACAATGAAGCTTTGTCTCTTGGCCAACTTCCACCAACCTTGACTAATGCTAAAATTACTCTTCTCCTAAAAAAGATAAATATCCTGTACTATGTAGTAGTTTCAGACCAATATCATTGCTAAATGTAGATTACAAGATCTTGGCTAAGATCTTAGCTCTCCATCTCCAGAATGTTCTACCAGGACTCATTTCAGCAAACCAAACTGGCTTCATGTTGGGGAGGCAGTCATTCCACAACACCAGAAGACTTTTAAATTTACTTAATATGCCTGGCTCCAGCACCCCTGAAGTAGTGGTGTCGCTGGATGCTGAAAAGGCTTTTGACAACGTGGAGTGGTATTTCCTTTTTGAAGTGATGGAAAGATTTGGCCTGGGCCCAGGTTTTATTTCATGGGTTAAGTTGCTGTACTCATCTCCAGTAGCATCTGTACAAACAAACAATATTGTCTCACCCCCTTTTCAGCTCCACCGTGGCACAAGACAGGGGTGTCCACTTTCACCTTTATTGTTTGCCATGGCCATTGAGCCACTGGCCATTTGGTTACGATCTGAGGAGAGATTTGAGAGCATTTCTCGCCAGGGAGTAATACACAAACTGTCACTGTATGCGGATGATTTACTTCTTTACGTATATCAAATCCAACTACGTCTCTTCCGATAGTTTTAAACATTTTGAAACAATTTGGTCACCTATCCGGGTATAAATAAAATTTTGGAAAGAGTGAATTATTTTCAATTAACAATTTACCGGGCGATTGCCAGATAATATAGCACCTTTCAAATGGGTGGATGAGGGATTTAAATATTTGGGAGTTTTCATTTCTAGTTCCCTATTCGATACTTTTAACAACAATGTTGTTCCTTTGCTCAAGAAAGTCAAGGAGGATTTTGGCAGATGGTCTACTTTACCATTGTCCTTGGCTGGCAGGGTGAACCTCATTAAAATTACTGTCCTGCCAAGGTTCCTCTACCTTTTCCAACATATCCCTGTACTTATTTCAAAAAAGTATTTTGCCAAACTAGACAAATCAATATCAACCTTTCTATGGAAAAAGATACTGCAGCTTGCAAAGCGGGTTGGGGGGCTTGCCCTCCCCAATTTGTTACATTACTATTGGGGTGCTAACATTCAAAAAATGTTATTCTGGACCGTTGAATCGACTATCTTGCAACCTGCCTGGGTCCAAATGGAATTTTCTTCCACTCAGATGTCATTGTGGTCATGGTTGTGTTCCCCGCTTCCGGTGCCTGTTACTAATGTCAGCACTAGCCTAGTGGTCACTCAGTCGTTGAAAATTTGGTTGCAATTCAGAAAGCACTTTGGCCTACAAGGTTCCTCTACCTTAGCTCCAGTGTTCTACAATCACAATTTCAAACCATCTACTATTGATTCTGCCTTTCAACTTTGGTCTGATAGTGGCATATTATCAATTAAGGATCTCTATGATAATGGGACCTACATGTCTTTCACTGATCTGTCTGCTAAATTTAAGCTACCATCATCACACCTTTTCTGTTTTTTCCAAGTTAGGCATTTTGTTCAGAAACATTATCCTGATTTTCCTAATCTCCCCCCACAGACATTACTAGACACTCTTCTCATGATAAACCCCAATCAGAAAGGGAATATTTCACATATCAGCAGTGTTATGGACTGCATCATTTCAGTCTTTCCCCAGCAGACGAGGGAGTCATGGGAACAGGATCTTAATATAGATGATGACCAGTGGGGCAATATTCTTGAGTTAGTCCATAACTCCTCCATTTGTGCCCGACATGGGCTGATTCAATGTAAATTCATACACAGGATGTATTACACCAATCATAGATTGTCTAAAATTTACCCCAGTGTTGTTGACGCTTGTAACAGATGCCACCAGTCCCCTGCTGACCTCATGCACATGTTTTGGTCATGCCCAAAGCTGACAGATTTTTGGGCTAAAATATTTGATACTCTTCAAACGGCCTATGATTTTGTGGCAGATCCACATCCCCTCTCTGCCCTTTTTGGTATCCCATCTAATAATACCCTATCAGCTAAAGCACAACATTCCATGGCCTTCTGCACCCTACTGGCAAGGCGATTGATTCTTCTAAATTGGAAGCAAGCTCTGCCCCCATCCCATGATCGTTGGATCAAGGATGTTTTATATAATCTAAAGTTGGAAAGGCTGAGGTTTTCCCTCAGGGGCTCTTTGAAGAGCTTTGATCGAATTTGGAACCCCTTATTGTCATTATAGAGTCTTTAGACATCATTCCTGAGGAGTCAGATACCTGAGTGTTTTCTGACTTTTATTGTCATAACTTAACACCCCAGTTTTGTTTTTATTTATTTTATTTATTTATTTATACATTATTTTTTTTTTTTTTAATGGATAATTTAATTAATTTATTTATTTAATTAGTTTATTTAGGGACAATGTACAAAATACATTAATCTTACAAAAAGATGCTTTGTACCAGAGTTAGCTAATGCTAGTTTCCATCTGCAGTCCCCGGGCAGGTGCACACAATATTAAAACATTACATTACTAATAACTGTCAGTAGCACTAACAAAGACATGCAATATTACTTAAACACTAATCAGATGTATAAAAGAAAAACAAAAAAAAACATTACAGCCTAAAATATATACAACATAGTCAAAAACATTTACTTCAATCAATTTTACATTTATAAACTTTAAGTGTGCTGATGTTCACATAGCTGGTTATCGAGGATATATTTCTTTAAGTTTCGAGAGAAATTATTCAAATCTACAGACAACTTTAGACTGCCTGGGAGTTTATTCCATTGTTTAATGGTTTTAAATGGGAAGGCTGTCTGTGCAAAGGCAGAAGATCTTTTCGGGATAGAACAATTTCTATGCGCAGTGGAGCGGGATGTTCTGGTTGTATAATTGCAAGTTAACTTATGTTTCTTTTATGGTCCCTGTATTTAGTTACTTATTTATTGTTTTTTTATTGTAATGTTTGTTACCCAGAGACAGGTGGGTTGTGGGATGGGCCCTCATAAATGGGGGAAGGGTGGGCGGGGTGGGGGTAAAGAAAACATTGGAATTATGAGCATTGTTTTTATGTCATTCTGCTGTCCCATTGTGGATGTTTTGTATTATTATTGATGCTCAATAAAAAAAATAAAAAAAATATATACATATATAAAGAAATCATTGATAAACCATCAAACATTATTTGGATGGCTATTATAAAGCTGCATCTGATGATTATAATACTTGTTAATGGTTAATAAAGACTCTATTGAAGCTATTATCAGTGTATAAATCATCATCTCTTTCATCAATCGCCAAAAAAAGATTTATTGGGGCCAGATTTGATGTTGTTACTTGATGCTTTATCAACCAGTTATTAATCATTAACTCATTGTTATAAGCATTAATCAAAACTGTATAATAGCCATCCAAATGTTTATAGATTGTTTCCAAAACTATTTTAACCAAAACTAAAAAACAAAGTATTAATAACTACCTATCTAAATGTATAAACTTATTATTTTATTACACCAGACTAATGGTCTAAATGGACTAAATAGTGAACATTATTAAACACAATGGCGCCATTTTATGCTACCCAAACCATCACCCCCCATTAGCATTCCACTGACTGCCATTCATTTTGGCGTCACTTTGACAGCCAATAACTTTACATCTGAAGCGTTTAAAGACTTTATTTGTCCGTTGTTTATTTCTAAAGAAACACGACAATGTATAAAAGGCTCCATTGCCTTGTATCTCCCGTAGCAGACGTTTTTGTAAAAATAGGCTAACGATTGCGTCATAACCACGCGACCTACTGTCGCATAGTAGAGGAATTACCGTATAGTACAGGAGAAGCTCGCAGGCAGTTTGGACTTACATTAGCTGTTTAAGTTTAATGTTAACTAGCATTTTAGTTAGCAATAATTAGCCTGTGCCTATGTTATCTCCTTACATATACCTACGCTCTCCATCTCTGCAAGATTGGGAATGATTGAGATTTCTCTTGGCACAGCTACCAGAAGACTTACAACGTTCAGACACGTTGCTCACATCACATCTGCCTCGGCAAGCTCAGTTTGCAGCTGCGCAGTAATGCTCAGTAACGCTCAACCATCACTGGAAAAGTGCTTCTAATATACTTCACTTGTCTCCGTCAAAAACAGCGGAGTGACTCGGTCCATTTCTATATAGGTCTATGGGCTTTCCATGGTCCATGGTAGAACTTCAGACATTACCACAAAGTAATGAAATACATGTGGCAGGGCACCTTTAAGTGTGCCAATGGAATTGTTATATCCTTTTTCAGTGGCTAAATACAATTGTTTACATAATGAATGCATTTTAAAAATCAACTACTGCTTCCTACTAATAACTAATAATGTTCATAGAGCGGATACAATTGAGAATATTTAACATAATTAAAACCACAACAAATATTCTATACATGTCAAAAAAATTAAGGATTTAGGGGGGATCTATCGGCAGAAATGAAACATAATTTTCATAATTATGTCTTCGACAGTGTATAATCACCTAAAACTAAGAATATGGTTTCTGTTAGCTAACAATTATCCTAGTGTGGCATGATTGCTTGCTGCCCGCTGAATGAGATGCACTCTTTGGCCAAATAATGAGCTGACCTCGGGCTATAAAGAGCGGGTGGATTGTCTTCTTGGCACTCTCAGACTTTTTGTTGCCGGAGGCATACATGCTGTCCGAGTTGACTCGCTTCTGGTGCACCGTCAGTTGATTCTGCAGGTAAAATAGTGTCACTAAGTTGGTTATATTGTGCGTTATATCTTGTACGTTTATAACTCTTTCAGTGGCTTCCCTTCACGGGCCTCCCTCTTGGTACAGAGAGCTGATTGAGCATTGCTGCTGGTAGGTTGCTTAACTTTGTCTTATTGGTAACGTTGTGACAGGAGCATGTAGTAATCAGCTGTCTGGTTGTAGGTTCTACTGTAGCTGCATGAGCACCACTGGCTCACTTATCTGTGAGTGATAAATGCTTCTTGGCTGGTATGTATGCCGTTTGGGACTTCATTTGAAACAAACAAAATGTGTCTTCTGGCTGTGGCAACAACACACCTTCAACGTTCTGTGTGTGTGTCGCGTTAGGTCACGGCAGTTTCCTGCGGTGGCGCTATGATGACCAGCCACGCTCAACTCACGCAAGAGGCGATACAAAAATCTGCAATGGAAAAAGGAGTCGAGTCGAACCGAGCCGAGCTGTGTAGAGCTGGTACTAGCAGTGGAAAAACGCCATTAGTCAGCGTGTGATAAATAAAATGCAATTTATGCAATGATGGTTTATGGGGGTCCCATGGATCCCAAGGTTTAATTTTTTTTATCAATGGAGTGGGCAGGTACAGGCTATGCTAGGGCACAAGGGTTAAATGAGGAACAGAAAATTTACTTTATAGATGGTGCACTTGAGGGTGAAGCAAAAAGAGAGATACTGAATCCAGGAAGACGCTCAACAAGTGTAGACATTCTGCAGGAGTTAGAGAGACTGTATGGGCGTCTAACCCCAGCAGCCCAGCTCCAGGGACAATTTTTTAAATGTCACCAAGAGAAAGAGGAAACTGTTGCTGCTTTCATTCTCTGTCCCCGGGAATTTTTCTCCACATGGAGGAACCAGCGGGCTCTGCCCAGGACAAGATGGCTTTTAAGGACTAGCTTTTCCTAGGCTTAAGGCCTTGCATGGTGCAACAGGAACTGCAAAGACAGGTGCATATAAATCTTACATTGTCTTTCACTGAGGTGTGTAGTGAAGTGAGAGCATTAGAAGCTGAGCTGAAGATGGAGCCCATCTGTGCCTCACATATCTCTGTGCCACAGCCAAAACAACCCATGGTCGCACCTAGTCTAGAAGAGTGGAGGGAGACAATAAGAGCCAAACTCAGAAAATAAATTACAGACCAACTTTCTGTTCTTAAAGAAACCCTAACTGACAAGATTAAATGCAAACTCTCTCCACAGACTGGCTCAATTGTGCACAGGGACCTGCCCCCATCCCCTAGGGGGGCTGTTTGGGAAGGCCGCTACACCGCCTCCCCCAGACGTCACCAGACATTTGAATGGGACCAACAGCGTAAACCAATCTGCAGAGGCTGTGGGAAGACTGGTCACATTCAGAGGTACTGCCAACGGGAGAGGAGGCAGTAAGACTAACAGCCCCAACCACTGACAAACCATCCATGGTGGGGATGTGTCCAGGTGTTGAAATTGTTATTGCAGGAGTGAAATGACCCTGCTGCTTGATACAGGCTCACAAGTTATGCTGTTTAGTGAAACTTTCTTCCAGAAATGGCTGAGTGGAGAGCAGAAGCAAAGACCACAAGATCTGCACTGGCTTTCTCTAAAAGCAGTAATGGACTACATATCCTGTACACTGGCTACGCCATCTTGGATTTTTCGGTGGGATGAGTCACTCTGCCAGGTAAAGGGGTTATCATTGTAAAAGATGAGTGCCTGAGTGCTGAAAATGGTATCCTAGGGATGAATGTCATTTCACACTGCTGGAAAGGGCTGTTTCAGGGAGTCCATCCTGGCGTGACTGTATTTGGTGCTACTATGTCACCGTGCTGTCTGCCAGAAGGTTTAACAGGACGAATCATCCGATAGACAGATTGGAGTGGCCAGGTAAACCCACCAAGACCCTGTCTATGTGCCTCTTAACAGTGAGATGGTGCTGTGGACACACCTGTATGGCGCTAAAACCAGGTCGGATTTTTGTGCTTTGGTGGAGGGCCCAGAAAGAGATGATGAGTGGTAGGTGGCCCAGACCTATAAGGGTATGTAACCTTAATCCTTACCCCATTTTGATACCTCAATGGCACCCCCTTGCTAATGTCTTCCAGGTTGACCCAAGCCAGATTTGAGGGGAAAAGGACCTTGTTTTGAAGACTTTGGACCCAGGTGTGGTGGAAGTGGATGTGCAGACCAACCAGATCAGCACAGAACACCAGCATCCTGTGTCAAAGAAATTATTCGTAATAAGACGGGGTAAGTAAATAAAGGTTAAAGTAAAACAAATGAAGACTATTGAGCAGAAACCAAAGTCTGGTTATTGAGTATTTATTCTCATTTGCAAATGGAGAACACCGTAACACATGCACCTCAGTACGAGTGAAAGAGCGTTCTGAGTTTCAACTCACAGAAAAAACCAACATATAGTAAAACAAAACAAATGGTGACCGCCTTCCTTCCCCCCCTCATAGATCTTGCAAAGACCCAGTTACAAAAACACTTTGGAAAAGGTCATGTCATGCCTTGTGGCCCAGTTCATCGCAAGACATAACACCTTCGCAGTCTCAGCTGCCGGGGGAAAACAAAACTGTTTTAGAGACACTGTAGGATATTGTTTACGGTGCCTTATCTACACTTGTTCTAAACAGACGTCAGTAAAGACCTTGCGAAAAAGACACTTCAGTCTTCAGTTAATCAAAGTTTATAGTTTTAGCTGTTCATCTGTTAGAAACCATTTTCTAAGTTAACACATACAGTAAACAGATTAATCCTAATAGAAGAATGTGCTTTAAATGTAATTTTGCCATCACACCTGTCAACTTGCTGAAAGGCGATGGTTTAACAACTGACCCAACATCAGAAGATGGACTCCCTGTTAAAGCGAACATCTTTGCAGCAGGTGATGATGACTTTTGGCAGACCAGTGGAGTCCTCCACTCAATCCCCACAGGCTCTGCACCACCCAGCATGGAGCGCTGCGGCCAGTTCCACAAAGCTTTTAACCTGAATTCAGGGGACTTCTGGGACAGTGATGTCATAAATGAAAAAGCTTCAGCCCTTGGGCAGCGCCAATTAGCAAATTAGGAGTTTGCTTAAATTACATGAATTAATGGTGTTCATCTTCATTAAATTATTCATTATTGTCTGTAAAACATGATTAAAAGAAAATTCAGATGAATTATAAACATACAGATCAATGCAATAAGAAGTGGATTAATCAAAACAACGACCGCGTGTAGCTATTGTGCATGTTCCACGCCCTTGACCGGCAGCTGATTGGACGACGCGTCACGTGGGTCTGGCTGCTCCCGAATTTGAAAACCAACCATAATGGCGGCTCATTTGGAAGACGATCGTATTTTACGAAAATAGTTCACCGAAACGTGTTTCTGAAAACATTTTAAGCGAGAAGTAGGCCATATAGTTGCTGTTTTTTTGATCGACAAGGTCAGTTTAAAAGATTTTCGTCAGATTTTGAGAGGCGGCGAGCAGAGTTTGCACTCATTTGCATAAAGTTGGTTGGACTCAACTGATTTAACTACGTGAAAATGAGCGGGCAACTCGACGCCCCGCTTCCCGCGACGCTACCTGAATACATTGCATGGATGCTCCCATAGAAATGAATGGGAAGCGGGGAAATGACACTGACATTGGACACACAGCATTAGCAGACACGGAATGACTACAAGTGCATCGTTTCCCATCCTCCATCCACGTGTAAGTAATACATATATTTAAACATTCATTTATTTAATTTAAACTGGTGAGCGATAATAATAGTCATTGGCCCTTGTGAGACATTTCACAGTGCAATTGTTTTCTCTAGGCCTAACGTTACAATATAATTTGTGTCACTCGTTTCTCAGTTAGAAAAACCCCAAATCAGAAAAAGTTGGGACAGTATGGAAAACACAAATAAAAAAAGAAAGTAGTGATTTCTAAATGTACTTTGACTTGTATTTCATTGCAGACAATACAACAGCACATAATGTAATGTGTTCCTCGTGATTTTTATTGTTTTTGTTTAGAAAAAAAAAATTCCTATTTGGTTCTTGCAACACATTTAAAAAAAAGTTGGAACAGTAAAGCATTTACCACTTTGTAATGTTGCCCTTCCTTTTCACAACACTTAAAAGACATTTAGGGACTGAAGACACCAAGTGATGAAGTGTTTCAGGTGTAATTTTGTCCCATTCTTGCTGCAAACAAGTCTTAAGGTGGGCAACAGTACGGGGTCTTCGTTGTCGCATTTTGTCGCATTTGTAATGTGTGCAGAATGTGGTTTTGCATTATCTTGTTGAAATATGCATGGATGTCCCTGGAAAAGATGTCTTCTTGAAGGCAGCATATTGTGCTCCAAAATCTCCATGTACTTTTCAGCATTAATGGTGCCATCACAGAAGTACAAGTTACCTTTGCCAAGGGCACTGACACAACCCCATACCATGACAGACCCTGGCTTTTGGACTTGTTGCTGGTAACAGTCTGGATGATCCTTTTCTTTTTTGATCTGGAGCACACGGCGTCCATTTCTCCCAAAAAATACCTGAAATACTGATTCATCTGACCACAGTACACGTTTCCACTGTCTGATGGTCCATCCCAGATGCCTCCGAGCCCAGAGAAGTCGACGGCGCTTCTGGACACTGTTAACATAGGGCTTCCTTTTGGCACAGTACAGTTTTAACTGGCATTTGTGGCTGTAACTACGTTTTGTGGTACTTGACAAAGGTTTGCCAAAGTAGTCCTGAGCCCATGTGGTGATATCGCTTATAGATGAATGACGATTCTTGATGCAGTGCCGCCTGAGGCATCGGAGATCACGGTTGTTCAGCTTAGGCTTGCGCCCTTGTCCTTTACGCACTGAAATTCCTCCTCATTCCTTGAATCTTTTAATTATGTTATGCACTGTTGAAGGTGAAATAAGCAAATGTCTTTCTATCTTTCTTTGAGGAACATTGTTTTCAAACATTTCAATAATTTTCTCACATATTTGTTGGCAAACTGGCAATCCTCGGCCCATCTTTGCTCCTAAAGGACTAGACCTTTCTTGGATGCTGCTTTTGTATCAAATCACCTGTTGACATCACCTGTTTGAAATCAATCAATCAAGTGAAATGTATTTTGAACATGGTTTTGAGTGGTTAATGTTAGGCTAAAGTGACCATAACTTTTAATGCCAGGAGAAGCTCAAGCTATAGTGCAAGGCTGTAGCTAATAAATCCGCGGACTTGTTTTTATTGTAACTTTTTATTTATTTTTAGAGTGCCGAGTGTGACGACAACCGCGCTTCTCTACCAGAGTGTGTGAGCCTCGAGATTTTCGGTCAGGGGTCTGGGTAAATAACATTACTGTAAAATTAAAGCTGGAGGGCAACAGGTTTGTCGCAGCAGCTCTGACAAGGTAATAACAAGAAGCAAGTTAAAGACAAATCTATAGCGTCAAAATTAATTACATGTGATTTTCTGCCTCTAACCTAAGATTAGATCATTTCCACCTTTTTGTATTTGGGTTTTAACAAGTAACATATCATAACAAACAGGGTCAACACATCACAGAGGAACTGGAATGACACATCCCCTCAGATCCAACCCAACACAGGTCCAGAGTGAGGACAAACCACACACACCCACGCACACTGAGATAACACACACCAATAAAGACACACAACCACCAAAAGACAAATAAAGGATAGACAGAATAAAAGAGATAGAGAGGGAAAGAAATTAATATGGGGTGGTTTGGAAAGTGGGAAAATGTCTTCTTAACAAAGTCTCTAATCTGGAAAAAGCGAAAGAGGTGTGACTTCGGCAATTGTAAAGGGAAGAGAGCTCTGTGAATGACGCAAATATGCCATCCTTGTATAGGTCCTTAACGCTGACAATGCCATTACTGTGCCAGGCCCTGAATGCTGTCTGACCTTGAAGGTGTAAAGACATGGTTTTTAAGCAGTGGGGTCAAGACAGAAGGACCCTGTAAACCCAAGTTTTTCCTAACCTGATTCCAGATCTTAAGCGAGAGGGATACAATCGGGCATGTGCCCACAGATGTTGACGGTAAAGGGAGTTGGGAGCAGAGGGCCGACCGCAGTGGAAGGCGTGAGCTCGCCCGCTCCAAATGTACCCAGACAGGAAATGAGGCACAGTCGTCGCTCATCCAGTATAAGAGTTTATACAGGTTAGCTGCCCAATAATATCGTCTGAAGTTAGGGAGTGCAACCCTCAGTCTTAGGGGACTGTATCCGGATCCTAGCGGGTTTGCCGCCCCAGAGAAATTTTGATATTGCCCTGTCCAGCTTGGCGAAAAAAGATAGAGATAAGCACCAGAATGTGCTGGAAAAGATAAAGAAATTTGGGGAGGACAACCATCTTAATAAAATTTATCCGGCCCATGAGGGAGAGCAGTAAGACCGACAAGCAGTCAAAATTGCTTTCAGGTTTAACAACCAGAGGGAAGAATTTTTTGCGGAACATGTCTGATACGGCCATTGTAACAAAAACCCCTAAGTAGCAAAAATCATCCTCTGCCCACTTAAATGACGATAACGAGCGTGGGAGCTGTATAGCCTGAGAGTTTATTGCTAGGAGCTCACTTTTTTGGTAGTTGAGGTTGTAACCGGTTTGGTCTATTGCTGCCACAAAGCAGGGGGTCTTTCCCCTTCTGAAGAATTAGGGAGATGCTGGCCTTCGATAGGTTGTCTGGAAGTCAACGCATACGAAAAAGCTTCGTTGTACACATCTGTTAAAAATGGCGCGAGGAGAGTGGAGAATGTTTTATAATACAGTGTAGCCATCCTGCCCCGGGGATTTACCAGTTTGTAGGGAGTTAATGGCTCTTTGGACCTCAGCAGTGGTTATAAGGACACCCAAGTCATTCACGGACTCTACGTCTATTTGGGGGAATGTTACATCATCAAACGTGCTGTCTGCAGTGGAAGGGCAGTCAGAGGTATACAGTTCAGCATAAAATTCTGCAAATATTTTATTAATGATGACAGGGTCACTGTGGATCTTGCCTGAGTTAGCTCTAATGGCAGGAATTAGCCGCGAGGTTGCCACATGATACAAGCTTTAACAATATATTCCGTAAATTGTTATATTATTCACTAGAAATTGTTGAAATACCATACATTACTTGTTTATGAACACTAATTTCACAATAATAATAATTTATAAATAAATCAATATTACATAACCACTCCCCTCCCCAATCTGTCTTGAGTTTATCCACAAGTACGCACAAATGTATCATTTGGGGGATGTTTTTTTTAACAATAATCAAAAGTGGCCAGTTTAAAGGGGTGATAGAATGCAAAACCGATTTTACCTTGTCATAGTTGAATTACGACGTTTGGTGGGTAAATAGGACATACATAGAACCTCAAAATCCCATTGACACCTCTTTCCTCTGCAAAGCTCATAATTTGAAACTGTCTCTGAAAACGGGCAGTTGACGTCAACTCGGTGGCTGTCCCTTATTTGGCTCAGGTGTCTGTGTTTGTCACGCCCCAACATTTACATAGGCTACACCACTGACCTGAGGTCAGCTAGTCTTCTGAATCTAGGTCACGCAGATCTCTGCTATTCCATTAATAAATTCACTTCTGAGACTGAACTGGAGCTCTGTCAGGATCTCAGACACAAGCTGCGCTGTGTAGGCCTATTTTAGAAAGAAAAATGTTTCGAAGTTTTTCAAGGATATTGAAAATGAACAACGGTCGTAAATGCAGTGTTCCAGACTGTACAACGGAATAGCTTACTGGCCCAGAGAAAAGTGTTTAAAACGAGTAAATGGAGAGGGAGTTGTGGATCTAATGCAGCGCCGCAGAGGAACTGGCAGAGAGTCTGAAATATGAGACCTGCTGTATCATATCCAATGTATGTGTGAGCGGTTCCTCAACCAATCAGCGCGCAGCTCATCTAAATATTCATGAGCATACCATATTTGGAAGAAAAGCTGTCGTTCCAAATAGAGCGGGGATGCATAAGGCCCTAAAAAAATATCACCTGGGACATTTTGAGCCCAACCAATGTAACATACCCTATTAGGAGATCTTAAGATCTTTGATGATAAAATTATAACAATTAGAGATAAAAATGAATCACCTCTTGCCCTCAACCTTCTAACAGTTCACCTTCAAACGCAGGACTGCTAGAAGGAACGACAAGACCTGACATATACTTAGACTGCTTTTACCCTATAAACCTTCAACAATTAATGTTAAAGGTCTCTTCAGCTAAGCCATCTGCCTGTCTCTTAGATCCCATCCCAACAAGGCTACTTAAAGAAGCGCTACCACTGGTTAACATTTCATTATTAGATATGATTAATATGTCTTTATTAACAGGTTATGTACCACAGTCATTTAAAGTAGCTGTGATAAAACCTATTCTGAAAAAACCCACCCTCGATCCTGAGTTCTTAGCCAACTATAGACCTATATCTAATCTTCGCTTCCTCTCCAAAATCCTTGAGAAGGTAGTCGCCAATCAGTAATGTGATTTTCTACATAGCAATAGTTTATTTGAGGGCTTTCAGTCAGGATTTAGAAAGCATCATAGCACAGAGACGGCACTGGTGAAAATTACTAACGACCTTCTAACTGCTTCAGACAAAGGACTTGTCTCCATACTTGTCTTACTAGATCTTAGTGCTGCCTTTGACACTATTGACCATACCATCCTGTTACAGAGACTGGAACACTTAGTTGGTATTAAAGGAATCGCACTGAGCTGGTTTAAGTCCTATTTCTCTGATCAATCTCAATTTGTTAATGTTAATGACAAATCCTCCAAGTATGCTAAAGTTAACCATGGCGTTCCACAAGGCTCAGTGCTTGGACCAATTCTATTCTCCTTATATATGCTTCCTCTAGGCAATATTATTAGGAAACACTCAATTAACTTTCACTGTTATGCAGATGACACCCAATTATACTTATCAATCAAACCAGATGAAATCAGTCAGTTAGCTAAACTTCAAGCATGTATTAAAGCTATAAAAGCATGGATGACCTACAACTTTCTGATGCTAAACTCAAGCAAAACTGAGGTCATTGTGCTGGGATCTAAACAACTTCGAAATTTACTATCTAAAGATATAGCTACCTTGGATGGTATTGCCCTGGCCTCCAGCACTACTGTCAGAAATCTAGGAGTTATTTTTGACCAGGATATATCCTTTAATGCCCACTTAAAACAAACCTCAAGAACATACTATTTTCATCTTCGTAACATTGCCAAAATAAGGAACATCCTGTCTCAGAATGATGCTGAAAAACTAGTCCATGCATTCGTTTCTTCCAGGCTGGACTATTGTAATTCCTTACTATCAGGAAGCTCAAACAAGTCACTTAAGACTCTCCAGCTGATCCAGAATGCTGCATCTCGTGTTCTGACAAGAACTAAGAAAAGAGATCATATCACTCCTGTATTAGCTTCTCTGCATTGGCTCCCTGTAAAATTCAGGATTGAATTTAAAATCCTCCTCCTGACCTACAAAGCTCTAAATGGTTAAGCGCTATCATATCTTGAAGAGCTCATAGTACCTTACTGTCCCACTAGAGCACTGCGCTCCCAGAATGCAGAGTTACTTGTGGTTCCTAGAATCTCTAAAAGTAGAATGGGAGCCAGAGCCTTTAGCTATCAGGCTTCCACTCCTATGGAACCAGCTCCCAGTCTGGGTCCGGGAGGCAGATACTGTCACCACATTCAAGAGTAAACTTAAGACTCTCCTCTTTGATAAAGCTTATAGTTAGGGAGTGAGGAGTTGCAGCATCTGCCTAGCCCGGCCCACCTGCTTCTCTGTCCCAGAAATGCTTGTTACTAACCTAGCCCTGGGAGCTTGCTCCCCGGAGTCTTTCTGTTTCTTTTCCCGGGATTAGGATGGCACCAAAATCATGGTTCCAGCTGTTGCCATGCTTCTGCTGAAATTCCCTGCTATGCCGTGCTGCTCCCTGCGCTACTACAACCACTATTTCTAGTCACTGTTTCATTATCTATACTGTGATACACCCCAACCGGCACGCCAGACACCACCTACCAAGAGCCTGGGTCTGTCTGAGGTTTCTTCCTAAAAGGGAGTTTTTCCTCGCCACTGTTGCACTAGTGCTTGCTCTTGGGGGATTTGTTGTTTTTTTTGTAAATTATAGAGTGTAGTCTAGACCTACTCTATCTGTAAAGTGTCTTGAGATAACTCCTGTTATGATTTGATACTATAAATAAAATTGAATTGAATTAAGGAACAGTGTGAAATACCCCATATAATCATTATATCACCCCTTTAACCCCCCAAACATTTTATCATAATGATGAATGTAAAATATTAACTGTTGTAAAAAAAAGTGGTTGGCTTTCTTGATTCAATGTAATTGGCAAGCAAAGAAAAACATTTTTCACAACCCCCCCCTACCCACCTTGGTTACGCCCAACCCTTCTCCGTGTAGGAATCGCTTATAGTGATCCTCCGCTGGTAGAGAGGAATTAAACCTCCACTGCCTGAAAGGGTTAGAGTGAACACGGAAGTAGAGATCAAGGGAAGTTGGTGTGTGATCTGATATTACAATACTGTGGTAGTTTGCACAAGGACTTTTAGTTTGCTGAAATGGCTGTAAAAAACGTGAAGCTACCCACCAGACCTCAAATGCACTTTCGAAGTGATGCAGAAGATTCTCATGAATCTGGATGGGAATAGCTCGTTGTCCAAAGCATAATTCCCAAAAAACAAGCTCATGGAGCAAATTTGCTTAAAGTAGAAGTCTACAAGGCCGTTTTTGTTTTGCTTACTAGTTTTCACAAGAACTTTTAGTTTGCTCAATGGAGACAGTGTAAAAAGTTGAAATGACAGTCATCCACGAATACTGAAAGATTGTATAATGATGTTAACTTAGATTGTATAAGGATACTTAGATTGTATAAGGATGTTTACTTAGATTGCATAAGGATGTTTACTAGTGTAGAATGTTTTGATAATATGTTTTACATGCTTGTGGAGGTGGTTCCCCTGTTCAAAAAAGGGGACCAGAGGGTGTGTGCCATGTATCACACTTCTCAGCCTCCCTGGTAAAGTCTACTCCAAGGTGCTGGAAAGGAGGGTTCAGCCGATAGTCGAACCTCGGGTCGAAGAGGAACAATGCAGATTCCGTCCTGGTCGTGGAACAATGGACCAGATCTTCACTCTTGCAAGGATCCTGGAGGGAGCCTGGGAGTATGCCCATCATGTATGCCCTACATGTGTTTTGTGGATCTTGAGAAGGCGTATGACCAGGTCCCCTGGGAGATACTGTGGGAGGTGCTGCGGGAGTATGGGGTCAGGGGGTCCCTTCCCAGGGCCATCCAATCTCTGTATGACCAAAGCGAGAGCTGCGTCCGGGTTCTTGACAGTAAGTCAGACTCGTTTCAGGTGAGGGTTGGCCTCTGCCAGAGCTGCGCTTTATCACCAAATCTGTTTGTAATATTTATGAACAGGATGTCGAGGCGTAGATGGGGTGGGGAGGGGTTGCAGTTCGGAAGGCTCGGGATCTCATGACTGCTCTTTGCAGATGATGTGGTCCTGATGGCATTATCAGCCTGTGACCTTCAGCACTCACTGGATCGGTTCGCAGCCAAGTGTGAAGCGGCTGGGATGAGGATCAGCACCTCTAAATCTGAGGCCATGGTTCTCAGCAGAAAACCGAGGGAGTGCCTACTCCAGGTAGGGAATGAGTCCTTACCCCAAGTGAAGGAGTCCAAATACCTTGGGGTCTTGGGTTCGCGAGTGAGGGGACAATGGAGCGGGAGATTGGTCAGAGAATTGGTGCAGCGGGGGCGGTATTACATTCAGTTTATCGCACTGTTGTGATGAAAAGAGAACTGAGCCAGAAGGCAAAGCTCTCGATCTACCAGTCAGTTTTCGTTCCTACCCTTACCTATGGTCATGAAGGCTGGGTCATGACCAAAAGAATGAGATCCAGGGTATAAGCAGCCAAAATGGGTTTCCTCAGGAGGGTGGCTGGCATCTCCCTTAGAGATAGGGTGAGAAGCACAGTCATCAGTGAGGAGTAGAGCCGCTGCTCCTTTGCATTGAAAGGAGCCAGATGAGGTGGTTTTGGTAAGGATGCCCCCTGGGTGCCTCCCTAGGGAGGTGTTCCAGCCACGTCCAGCTGGGAGGAGGCCTCAGGGAAGACCCAGGACTAGGTGGAGGGATTATATCTCCAACCTGGCCTGGGAACGCCTTAGGATCCCTCAGTCGGAGCTGGTTAATGTGGCTCGGGAAAGGGAAGTTTGGGATCCCCTGCTGGAGCTGCTGCCCCTGTGACCCGACCCTGGATAAGTGGACGAAGATGGATAGATGGACGATCCCATACCAGTGTCTTTATTATGTTTTAACAGCTGTACTATCCCTGTATGGATGTGATTATTGCTATCATTGTTGTATGTGGCTCATGTTAAACTGTTCGTGATCATACAGAAACAATGAATGCTAGTTAGACAGTGAGTGTAGTGAGTTTAAAGTAAACTTAGCACAAAAAGTAAGGACATTTGTGTTTGGTAGATTATTTCTCTGTGGTAACAATGCTTTTTGGCAATACATCTTATGCCATTGGAAAGCCCTTTCAAATGGTAGCCCATTTGTAAGGAGCATGCATTTGTGGGATGAGCAGCAGCGCTGAGTATGTGGGTTGCGCCCATGAAACATTTGCCAAATCTTTTCTGCTATTGCCAAACAATTGTCGGCAACACATGCACTGGAACCTGAACATGTGGACGAATGTTATGTTCAGTGATGAGTCCAGATTCTGCCTATGGATCATAAGGTCAAAGTGTGGAGAAGACGTGGAGAATGCTATGCTGATTGCTGCACCAATAGAGTAACACCTTTTGGTGGAGGCAGTGTGATGGTGTGGGGCGGCATCTCCCTCACTGGAAAAACGAGGCTTGTCATCATTGGAGGCAATCTCAATGCAGAGAAATATAGAGATGAGATTCTGCAACCAGTGGCAATCCCATATCTCCACAGTCTGGGACCGAACTCTATCCTCAAAGATGACAACGCTCGCCCCCACAGGGTGGGGTTTATCAGAGACTACCTCCAGAATGTGGGAGTGGAGAGGATCGAATGGCCTGCCAGCAGTCCTGACCTCAACCCCACTGAAGACTTGTGGGATCAGCTTGGGCGTGCTGTTCATGCCAGAGTGACCAAGTTGGCTGACTTGCGACAAATGCTGGTTGAAGAATGGGATGCCATTCCACAGCAGTGTGTGACCAGACTGGTGACCAGCATGAGGAGGAGGTGCAAGGCTGTTGTGGCTGTATGGTTCTTCCACATGCTACTGAGGCTCCTTTTGTGAAATTAATAAATTGTTAAATTGCCAATATGTCTTGTTTCTTCAAACATCAATCATCCAATCCACCAAACACCAAACGAGTCAATGGCAGAAAAAGCTGTTTGGTGTTGGCAGAGAAGATTTGGCAAATTTTTCATGGCCGCAACCCACATACTCAGCGTTCCTGCTCATCCCACAAATGCACCAAATGGGGCACCATTTGAAAGGGAACTGGCCAGGCTTGCCAACGGTATACGATTTATTGCCAAAAAGCATTTTACCACAGAGAAATAATCTACCAAACACAAATTTCCTTACTTTTTGTGCTAAGTTTAGATTCGTTCTTGGCTAAATTACGTATTGGATCGGTGCATAACCTCCTGTACTTGCCAATACCAGCATTTTAAGCAGCATCAGAGGCTATTCCAATACTGCTATCGGAACATCTTGTTATGTTATCTGGTAAATTGTTCCCAGTTAGTCAGTAGCCCATTGCTACAATTGGCTACGTGTGTAATGCAGGCAATATGTTTTATAAAGCCCAATGTTATATAAATAAAAATGTCAAATGGATTTGAATGTTGTCATTTTGCATACATGTTTGTTCATATACAATACATTATTGTCCTATGAAACTAGAACTAGATCTGCAAGCAGTTATGACGGGGTCCAAGCCTCATTGCGGCAGTCAAGCCTGGCGCCCCGGGGAGCGTACGAAAGCAGAACCCAAAGCGTAACGGTGGGGAGGCAAACGCCAGGAAATATCGAGAGGTGTGAGCTGTGAGCATTTCCTTGTAAGAAGAGACATGTGTAACTCGAACATCTCACATTTACCAACAAAACGTACAGCAAAAGACCGTGCAAAACATTTTAAACCATCCTGCCAACCTGTATACATTTTAACATCAATGTACGCTGTAACGTTTTTTCACTATAAAGTCGCTCAAAGTGGCTGCTGTTTCCTGTTGGCTCTCTGCAGCGGGCGGGGCTGCTGCTCAACTGACGCACGCACGCACACACGCACGCACGCACACACACACACGGTGGATGCAGGAAAAACCGGAGATGAGACGTACACAATTACCTAAATTGAGGACAGCTACGCTTGTTATCGTAAGTGCAATGATAAGTTAAAGTCCAATAAGACCTTTATCAACCCGTATAAATGTGTGTCCCAGGCCAGGATAGGAAATTAACTAACAATGTGAAAATCAACAAGCCACTGACAGATATGTTCAACTTTGATTCATTCAATAAATATTTTTTTGTCTTAAATCCACCAGCCATTTTGATATTATACCAACAGTTGCAGCATCCTGAGCCTTTTTGGTAAGGTTACTAGGAAAACTCTACTTTTATTCTCCCCAAAACAAGTTTCCTTTTTATTTTTAAAGAACTATACAAAATAAATTTAAACTTTTTTTGCAACTTTCTCAGTCTCCTGCAACTTAATTGCAACAAACATACAAAAGACATTGCAACTTTTAGCGCAAAAGGGATGGAGGGATGGCTCAGGGATGGAGGGATGGCTCAGGGATGGAGGGATGGCTCAGGGATGGAGGGATGGCTCAGTGGTTAGAACACATGCCTTTGGTGTGGGAGACCAGGGTTCGATTCCCACCATGAGCCATCACCCAATGTGTCCCTGAGCAAGACACTTAACCCATAGCTGCTCCAGAGGAGTGTGACCTCTGATATACAGCAATTGTAAGTCGCTTTGGATAAAAGCGTCAGCTAAATGACATGTAATGTAATGTAAAATGACATGTAATGTTTTTACAAAAGCTCCCGCAAAATCAGGCATTTTGGGTCGCAACAATCTCAAAAAAAGGCCGCAAAATCCTGGAGGGACTGATAAAGACAAATAAATAAATCAAACACAACATGAATCTAACAGATATATATTGATATCACACACAGCAATACCACAGTTGTCTAAAACAGTTCCATATATTTGGAGGCATCCAGTGCAAAAATAAACATACTGAACATTATAACTCATATAAAGGACAAACTACATTACATTTACATTTCTTACATACAGTGTATCAATCTTGGATGTAACAGTATGGATTCATTGCGGAAAGATCCCGAAAAACTCTGGATGGATACAAAACCGTCTGTAAGGGCTAGGAAGACATGAAAGACATCAGCAGAATGGGGTGACTGTTAGATTTTAGCTCCAAAAGACTTTCTACTAGTTATAATCATAAAGTTATTAAGTTATGAATCTGAAGTGCCATTTGGCGTCATATACAGAAGGGGTAAAAGGGCTCAAACTCTGTCTACGTTGACTATAGCGCCCCCTAAAGGTCAATATTTGCCAATTTGGCGCAGAGCCTCAGGGCGGCAAATGCCGAACAAGCATCCCAAGTTTCGTGTTGATAGCATGTACTGTGGCCGAGATATTGCAATTGCAAATTTCCCATTTAAATGCATTAAGTTATTTGCTTAAGATTTTTGGTGATAGCATTTCATTTGGCCGAGATATGACGTTTGTGTATGGTAGCTAGCTAGGAAAATTTGTTTAGTTGTCAAATGCGCATACTTTAACGTAGCAAAATTCTTTTAATAACTTTTGGTCAGGTCCATCTGGAGATGCTATTTACCATGTTTCGTGCAGATCAGTTGCACGGCCTAGGACAAGTTTGAAAAAGTTGGTTTTGCACATTGCGCAATACTGTGAAAAAAACTCTCAGCAGAAATGGGCGTGGCCTAGAACATATGATTCAGCTTGATTCAAGGAACACACGGATGTAAGGTTTTCTAATGTGTACTGTGGGAGTGAAAGGCAAAAAACATTATAGCGCGCACCTAGTGGTCCACATGTGTAGTTTTTGGTAGGTGAGGTCCATGATCCATTGTACATATACCCTATGAATGTAAAGTTGCTCACATCAGTGAATCCAAATTTGGGTCCCATAGGCCACGCTCACTTTGACCAATTAGTACCCCACTGTAGGAGTGGCCTCAGGAGTGGCCTAGATGGTACCCTCCAAATTTTGTAAAAATCGGATGAGCTGTTCATGAGATATATGTAGATATGTACTTGTAGCACCCCTTAGTGGCCAATTTTCATAAATTGTGTGGCGCACCTCCAGATGGACAGGCCAAACAAGAATCTAAAGTTTTGCATTGATAGCATTTATTTTGGCCAAGATATGGCAAAGTTGGTGTTTTCATAGTTAGCTACACAAATTTGTTTGTGCGTAATATATGCAATTTTTATCAGGCATTAAAAATTCTTTTAATAACCTTTTGTCAAGTTGGTCTGGAGATGTTACCTGCCAAGTTTCGTGCAGATTGGTCGAACGGACTAGGAGTTTGAAAAAGTAGATTTTTGATAAATCACGATTTTTCACGCATAAAATGGGCGTGGCCTACATCATGAGATTCAGTTGGTCCTTGCGGAGTTTTGGACCAGTCCTGAAAATGGCACCCCCCACCATGTACGGTTCAGGCTGTACGTGGAGAAGAATAATAATAATGGAAAATCCTTAGCATTAGCTGTGCGAACGGCGTAGCTTGTGCGAGTCTTCCAGACTCGGGCTTGGACCCCTAATTAAACCAACAAGATTGACATTCAACAGTTAATTCAACAACACTGACTTCATTCAACAACACTGACACTGACTTCATTCAACAACACTGACAAACCTTATATGAGTTGATATGTGAAGGTGGAATTTTGTTCTACTTAAGTATTTGACCAATATAGAATATACTCAAATTGATTTAACTAACAACAAACATATGAATTCAATAAGATGCAAATGAGTTGAATGCAAATATTACCG
Organism: Gymnocephalus cernua; assembly: GCA_023631565.1. Lineage (NCBI taxonomy): Eukaryota > Metazoa > Chordata > Actinopteri > Perciformes > Percidae > Gymnocephalus > Gymnocephalus cernua. The sequence goes on along the minus strand of CM042442.1, from coordinate 6,698,625 downwards.
TATATAGCCGAATATAAGACAAGGTGTTTGTCCTAAAAATAGGCTGAAAAATGGGGGGTCGTCTTATAACTAACTAGACAAAATCACGGGGGGGAAGGTAGAAAGCAGGGGGGAAACATTAGAGGGCGCCAACACGCTATGTAATTACCGGTAGTGACAGTGTTATGAATTAAATAAAGTGCCGCCATGGAGAGGTCAAGAGATTATCTTGAGAAAAGTGCTTCAAAAGTTGGTCAAATAAACCAACACGTTCGAAACAGTTAAGACGCTAACTTTAAACTTATGGTCATGATTGAGGCGGAATCATCTAATAATTGCAAAGCTGCCAAAATATTTGGAGTCACAGAATGCAACGTTCGGAGGTGGCGAGCACAAAAAGAATCACTAAAAAATACCAACAGCCAAAGGAAAGCTTTCCGCAGACCTCAAAGTGGCAAGTTTGCAGAACTTGATGATACTATGAATATGTGATAGAAAAACATCGCGATGCGATGCCAATCACAAGAGAAATCATTCGGCTGAGGGCTCTGGAGTTAGCCAAGTAGCTGAACATACCGACAAATGAATTCAAAGCTAGCACTGGGTGGTGTACACAAATGATGCGGCGCAAAGGGCTGACACTGCGTCGTAGAACAAAACCAGATTTTTTTCCACAAAAATCTCTTTTTTTCCCAAAAATAAGTTTGGAAAATGGAAGGCGTCTTATATTCAGGATCGTCTCATATTTGGGTATATACGGTAATATTATGTACAACCAACACATGTATGCTGTGTTCAAATAACATGATAAAGGTGGTTTGACTTAATTTGGTTTGTATAGATAGAATATAGGTGGCATGATTAAATCATCATTGTTTTTTTCACCACCCCCTGGGCCTCTACAAGTTCCAGAGGATGCCATTTGGCCTCTGCAACATTTTAACACCTGATGTAGCGGTGCCTGGGCGGGCAGGTCCATGACTCTCTCCTTATCTATTTGGATAGATTGGTATACTCCCTGGACTTTTGAGAAGCTGGCGGTCAATGCCTTAAAGTTGCAGCCCCATAAATACAGCCTGTTCCAGAGGAAAGTCACCTACCTTGGCCATGTCATCTCCGGTGAGGGAATATCCACAGATCCAGAAGAGACGGTTGTTGTTAGGAACTGGCCCATCCCCTGTACTATTAAGCAGGTACAATCATTCCATGGGGTTTTGGGGTACTACTGAAGGTTAATTAAAGTTTTTTCTAAAATAGCAGCACCCCTGAATGCTCTCCTATTAGGTACTGCTAGTATGTGGAAAGGAAATGCTACCATCGACTGGACCCCAGACTGCCAGATGGCGTTCAGTTCTCTGAAGACTGCTCTGGTGAGTGCCCCAATCTTGGCGTACGCAGACATCTCAAAGCCATTCCATCTTTACACTGATGTTGCCTAGGAGGTTTGGGCGCTGTGTTGGCACAGGTACACGTACAGGTTTACGCCAGCAGAAACCTTAACCCCACCGAGAGGAACGACCACAACTACAGTTCTTTCAAACTGGAGTTTTTGGCCCTGAAAAGTTCAAAAACTATTTGTGGGGCAATAAATTCCTGGCCTTTACGGATAATAACCCTTTTGTCTACCTGAACACAGTTGGGGGCAACAGAACAGTGGTGGGCAGCACAGCTGGCAAATTCTGACTTTGAACTTAAGTATCACCCTGGTACTTCCAGTCGCAATGCTGGAAACAGGAACCGACCGACAGGCCCAAGTGGAGACAGCAGTGGTGGACCCAGAGGCCAGCATGGAAGCTGAAGACCATTGGAAGGATTGGCAGGAGCGGCACCAGACAGTGGCCCAAATGAAGGAGTGGGTGGCTGGAAATAGTTTTCCAGGAGCAGAAGAGAGGAAAGCGTGCCTGCCTGCAACAAAACGGCCACTTAAGGTAACATGTATTTGTTGGGTTGTTGTTTGGGTTACCAAAGCAGGTGCAGCATGACCAGGGAACTCATTTTGTTTCTAGGGTTTTTTCAGGGTGTCATGTGTGATAGGTTGACATTTCAGCATTCAGGGTTTTCAAATGTATCTGGTATGAGACAACCTGCTTACAACATGCATGTGTTCATCTATTCTAAGATTGCCTCTGTCAGGACTAAAGCGTCAGGTAACAGAGTCTCCCATACAAGGTGTGGAGGCTATTTTGTGTGAGCAGAAGAAATATGTCACTTAAGTCAGCACAAACCAAAATGTATAAGGAGGACCCATTTTCATGTTAGACACTATGGAATACACACATCTTGCGTGAGTATACAATACAAATTAATACCAATCATGTCACTCCTTTGTGACAAATGTCTCCTCACTTCACTTCTAGTTATAATTGTATTATAATGTGTGAGCTTGGCACTTTTAAAGTGGTTTCTTCAGTGTATCATCCACAGTCCCAGGGAGCACTTGAACAGACTCATCAGACTAAACTATGATAAATGATAAAATGATAAAAAACATAATGTGTTCAGTTTCCTAGGGACTGGGATGATGCTCTGCCATTTTTGCTTTTTGCCATGAGAGACTCTGTGAGTGAATCTATGGGTTTCAGTCATATGAGCTTGTGTGTGTGCATGAGGTTAGGAGCCTCCATTACTTGTTTAAGGGACAGCTGCTACAATTTGAGCTAGTACCACCCAGTACAACCATGTTGCAGTATTTTCTGCATTCAAAGGTCGCTTGTGGTCTGCATGTCAGGTGGCCAGAGATAATCTCCACCAAGCCCAGAACGGAATGAAAGCTCAGTTTGATCAGAAGGCTGTTGACCGGTATTTTTCATTTGGACACCAGGTCCTTGCTTTAAATCAACAGCTGGTCTGAATGTGTCATTTTGTGGACCGTATACAGTTTTGAAGTAGGTAGGAGACAAAAACGTGATCAGCACTCCTGAGGGTAGATGAAAGCCCGGATTATGCCATATTCATCTGTTGAAGCAGTATTAGGGTTGTGCAAGTGGGCTGCCTGTGGCATGTGCTGCTATGGGACAGGTATTAGAAGAGGTTAGTGGAGAAGCAGAAGCTGTTGGGTTCTGCCTGAGGAACTCTGAAACCTTAAACTAGCTGGATGATCACCTAGCCAATGTACCAATCGTACCAGTCTGAGTTTAAAGCTTTGATAACTGAGTTCTTCTCCCCTATTCCAGGATGTCCCAAGGCGCACAACTTTAGCTGTCCACGATGTGGATGTAGGCAGTTCTACCCCAATTAAGGGACATCCATTTAGGCTACACCACCACAAGCTGAAGAGCTTGAGGGAGGAGGTGGTTTATATGCTGCATGTTGGAGCCGTAGAGCAGGGGCAAAGTGAGTGGAGCTCTCCTGTGATTCTGGTGCCAGAACCAGGACTGACAGAAGGGTCAATACTATGCAAACATGTACAGTGTGTCCAACTGGGTTCAAATATGACCCTGACAAATGTGAAACAGACTGACAATGTCAGTTATGGGTCCCGGTGCATGGTATCACCCCAAAAGTGCACTAGTAGGCCAAAATGTCCAAAACACTTCTAATCCGAATGAGATTAACAAAGGGTGAACAGCCAGTCTAGGCTGACGTGACCTTTACCTCGGTTCCCCAAATAGAGCACACTTTGCCAAAAGTTGCCACTAGATAGCTGAAAAGGAGACATACCAAAAATTCATCATTTACACATCTTTTTAGAAACAACAATCACACACACACACACACACACACACACACACACACACACACACACACACACACACACACACACACAGCTAAACCGAGATGTGTGTGTGCGTTAATGTTAACGCACACACACACACATCTAAAACACGCGCAGCATCTGACTGGGGACGCTACAGAGGATTACCAACGGCCATTGGGGGGGCAGATGAACTCACGCTAGTCTCGTTACTGTAAGTAGGTTACGATAAAACCTTCATGGGTAAAAAGTCAATACTTATCAATGTACTCACCTGTATAGACCGGCATAAACATGTAGGAAGTGATATTTTAATCTGCTCTGTCTGATCAGTCCACTCTTTTCCACCTCGCTGTTTTACCAAACACAGCTCTACTCTGCAAATAGACAATTTTTACCAACAAGCTAAAACAATAAAGCTGTCGGTTGTAGTCTTAGCTTAGCTTAGCGGGAATCTAGAAATTTGGACAAATTCTTATAAACTGAACTGCTGGCTGAGCGAACCGTCCTCTCCACGGAGCGGTAAATCTATGGATGTATTATAGGACCAAAACAGATGCATGTGGCTACTTAATATGCACGTGAATGACGTGATTGTTACCTTCGCGTTCTTCATTCTTGATGATGATGTTGGTTATATTATTTTGCAACAGCATCATTTCATTGCAAATGAGGCATACAGTATGAATGGTGGCCTGCTTATCAGTCCATTCATCATTAAAGGCTTTTCTACTCAACTTTTCCCTTCAGCCTCTTTGACTGTGACATGTTGACCTGACAACAGCCTTTCTTTCTGCAAGCATTTTCCTGCATACTACAACCATGTTTCCTTAATCACAGACTTTAACAACCACTCAGTGACCTGCCTCCTAGTCTGAGATCTTGTTCTAGTTAAAGAGCCAGTTATCATTATGGAATTTACATGTTTTTGAGGGGTTTCCTCACACTAATGTACTGTATGTAAAAAAATAGCATTAATTCAGTAAGAAAGTTGACATTTTGAACGAGAATAGGCATATTAGGTATACATTCATTTTATTTTCTTTATTTGAAAGTCCGGCCTTGGAGTGTTTGCTTGGGGGGGGGGGGCTTGTTTTTGGTTGGAAAAATTTGATTATAGATTTAGATTTGAATGAAAAATAGATTTGAATGTTAAATTGCTGTTTCTGATTGGCTGCTGTTAGTGTTTGTAACAATAATAATAATACATTTTATTTAAAGTGCCTTTCATGACACCCAAGGTAACTTCATAAACAAAAAAGGACGTTCAAATTAAAGTCATCTTATAAAGGTGCTGAGGTTCACACCAGGGACATGCAGCAGGCCTTTTGATAATACTGTACCTCATTATTGTTTGAATGTTACATATCTAGTCGTTCTGATTGGCTGCTGTTATTTAAATTGAATGTCAAATGTCATTGTTTTTAAAAACCTGTAAATATATATAATTTCTACATGGCTATGTATGTATATATAATTTCACATGGCTTTTTGATACCTGGGAAACTAATACATGTGTTCATCATTAATATTCGGGGCAATTAGCCTACATATTTTTTGGGGGGGCATTAGGGACATGGATAATGGATAGGGGGGCGCTGGCACAAAAAAGGTTGAGAACCACTGGTATAGACGATGTATAGACAGATGTCAGTTCTGAAGTATGACGCTGGATTTTTATGTATTTTCATACAGCTAGAGACTTGGAACCTATGCCACCTTAAATTGTTGTTGTTGGCTCACTCACGGCAACAAAGGATTCTTACCGGGATAAGCCCTAGTTCAAGAAACGGTGGCGTACTCCTTTAATGTTGACTGTCAATAAAGTTTGTTTAAAAAAACAGTTAACATGCCGCAACACATTCTCACTCCCATCGCGTAAAATACGGATGCTTGGTCAGGTGCCTTTGGCAATGTTGTTGATGCTAAAAAGTCTCCTTTTGTGTCATATCTAAACGTGCTTTATCTAAATGCGCTTGGTCGGGACTATTGACGTCACAGTTGGGTCAAGGAAAAGATTGTGGGTGGGCTTATAAAAGGTACGTTTCCATGACACGCGGGACAAGAACGGGACAGTTGGGTTCAGGAAAAACATGGGACAAGAACGGGACAGTTGGTTGTAGTGAAGATAACGGGTAGACGCTCAGTCTAGGTGCTAGTTCTGGGTTTATCACCAGGTTCACGCAGGTGTGTCGGCCAGAACACCACTTAAGGCCACATATTCCAGAGTATGAAATGAAGAGCTGAGAGATGGTTCTTATTCTGCTTATTTCATCCTCTTTCTTGTGTGTGTGAGTTTGAGTGTGAGTGTGGTTTCTATAAAAAGAGAAACAGAATACAAATAAATAAAGGAAACATATGTATACACTTATTCCTCCTTAAACAGTAATATAGGTTATTACTTAATAATACTTATTTTATGGGATTCTCAGAGATTTTCTCCCATCCGTTAAGTTACCACTAACGTAGACAACACTTCCTGTTATCCTCCAACTAACTAAACGGCTGGATTTTTTTAATTGTGCAAATCCCGGACCAGATGCTATGTTCCATTCAAGCTAGCAAAGTCTTGATAGAGAAGTTCATCCAATAGCGGTACAGATAACACTATTTAACATCACGTGACGTCAGCTATAATATACAAACCAGCATGCGCTTTGGCTACCCTGATACCAGCACTGAATAATAAATAGTAATAATAATAAACGGGAGTAAACGTGAAACATAAAACACAATATGGTCAACCGTACTAAATCATATCAACTTTGGGGCCTTTCTACAGTTGGGTTTAGGAAAAAAAGAACGGGACAGTTAGGTTTAGGAAAATTGACATACAGGACACAAACCCCGGTCTCCGCGGTGAAAGTCCTGTATTGTTTGACCCATCCACCACCCAACCACCCTCCCTACGTGGAATTTCGGCCTTTCATACTACTTGCTACCGTTGTTGCTCTTAATACGACGTCCTCTACATATATCCTATATAAATGCAATCCATTTAGGTCAGAGTCTACATGCTACTAACACTTAAAGGGTTGCACCAGCTGTAATTGTTCTAAGTTACAACTTAAATCTTTGCTATTGTGGAGCAAAGTGTTCAAAGAAATTTGGGCATGAAAGACTAAGATGAATGTTATGTCACCGTGGTGCAACCAAACATCCACAAAACTTCAGTTGCTTATTGGTTTTAAGGTATTGGTATTGGTAAGGTATTGTTTACACCCTAACTTAAGAGAGAACTTAGACTCGCAGCTGGTGCAACAGGCTGCAGAACTGGGAAATCCTTTCACTTCAACAACCAACAACAAATGGTAAAGCGTGTAGGCTCCGACAGGACTTCATGGTGCATTCAGGTGGCCTTGTTAATGGTGCATATAATTTCACCTAGTAAACTCTGAAAAACTCAAACTGTTGTTGTAAATTACCCTTCTACTCTCTAGTGACTCTTATTGTGGCATTGCTGTCACTGTTGAAAAAAAGAAGTTTCAATTGAAAATTAATCGAATCGTGACCTTAACGTCGAGGGGGAGGGGTGAGGGAAGGGGCATTCAGCTGGCTGCAATCTGCAGATGCCAAAAAAATCCTACACACTGCTAATTTAATAAGGTGCTCTCAATCAGCCTCCATGTCCACGTCCATGTACTATTTTGAATCTGCTGCAGCACAGTGCAACTCCAGCGCTGTGGCTCAGATCCTACCAGCCTGTACACCACAGGCTGCTGCTATCCACCTAGTATATTCTAAATAAAGTTTGTAGCTTAACATAATAAGCAATATGTAACGATAAATATAGCAGGTTTTCCTAACTAGTATCACAAATGTTGTTGACCGGACAATAAGACTTTGAAGCTGATGTTGCTCCAGTGCTTTCTCTTCATTGATCTGCCTCACTAATCTGACTGTTCACTGTGCCTGTGTCTGTCTGTGTGTGTGTGTGTGTGTGTGTGTGTGTGTGTGTGTGTGTGTGTGTGTGTGTGTACTTTATCATGGTGTGCAGTCAGTGTTTGTCCGCTGCAGGCCGCAGGTGATTCTCCCTTCACCTCCCTTTTTTGCCACACCAAGTTCTCTAAAAACAGGAATAAATAAAAAGTCAGAAGTCAGAGACTAATTAATAACTGATGAATGAATAACATTTGTAAATCAACTTAAACCTCTTTCTATTTGTGTGGATCCTTTTAGACAGTTTTGTCACGCCGTGTGATCACAAACAACTTGTGTCCCAAGTGATGATCCCAGCGCTCACCAATAGATGGCAGTAATTCAACCAGTTAAACTGCATGAAGACTATGAAGAATAGTGATGGGCATTCTGGCTCTGTTTCGTGAGCCGGCTCGTTTGACTCAGCTCACAAACGGCTCTTTAAAAAAATTTATGTTTTGACTATGATAGGTGTGAAAAACAATTCTAATTAAATTATTAAATGAAATCATACTCACAATGTTTCACAATTTCTTTAAAAATGCATTGATTTGTTATGAAAAAAGAATACTATTAAACCTTTTCATTTAAATTACAACTTTTTAATGTATAGAAACAACATTCAAAACAAATACAAAGACCCATATTAAAGAAAAAATAACTGAAAGGATTAAACTAGTCCCTCTTTTTCTCTCTTCTTTGTTGGGATGTTATAACCAGCATGAACTATCTCACTAGTTATGTTTTGTATAACTAGCATGAACACACACACAATGCTGATCATATTTTTATTTTATGAGAGATTTGCATTCAGAAATGCAAGCTGCCTCACTTTCGAGGGGCTGATGCGGTTTCTTCTCTCAGTAATAATTTGTCCTGTTTTTGAGAAGACCCTCTCAGAGGGAACGGATGTGGCCACTATGTATGGAGCTAGATTTGTGTCTTTATTACATGCGAGAAAATAAATGAAAAAAAATATTTGAGAGAAAAAGTTTTCATACCAATAGCAAAAAATAATATGAGACTAAAAAAAAGTTTTGAGAAAATGTATTTTTTCCTAGAACATAAAAAATATAAATTTTAATTTTTTTAAATTATTTCTGAGAAAAAAAATCTCTCAAAATACTTTTTTAAACTCTCAAATATATATTTTTTGCTATAAGTGTGAAAAATTTTCTCTCAAAATGCTTTTCTTCTCGCTCTCAAAACCTAAGTTTTTGCTCTCGTGTCAGGATTTTGCTCTTGCTGTGAAAATAGTGTCATGGGCGGGTCAGGTGAGCATCGTCTTGTCTTGGGAGTTGAACTGAGTCATTACACCTATCATGCCCGCTGCCAACTCGGAACTTGCAGACAGAGCAACAGCAGGACAACTTAACAATTTTCACCATCTTGTTCATCATTAAATTCACTTCTGACAACGTTTTAGGCAAGAAATTAACTGTTTAGATTTCGAAGATAGGCATTCTTCTGAAAATCGTTGCCGAATTGACAATTTGCTTCAAAGTTTTCGGAGTTGAGAAGCTCCATAAAGCCAGCCGGATCGCATGCTCGCCGACCGCCAGTCATGCTGGAACACACCGCTGGAGGTCTCTCAGGCTTTTATTTCACCGTTGACGGATTGTTTGTTTAAATATCACAACACATATCCATCATAAGATTAAACCTGTGGTTAACTGCCTTTTCTCTTCGAGAGACTTGTTTAAATTATGACATAGCCTACATTAATTTAGTATTTGCTCCGTAGACGGACTCTACAGCCCCGCTAGTTTCTCTCCGTCCGCCGGTGGGTGTGTGTGTGTGTGTGATGGCGGACCAGCGAGGTTGTTAAGCCCGCAGGCGCTTGTGGAGTTTAACGCCAAATAGGCAGTTAACCTGAGGTTCCCGTTAATCTTATGATGGACATGTGTTGTGATATTTAAACAAACGATCTGTCAACGGCGGAATAAAAGCCTCCTACGAGACTGGTCTGAGAGACCTCCACATCCACATGGCGTCCCAGGATGACAGGCCGACCGGCGAGCTAGCGGCCGGGGCAGGCGCCTGCTGGCTGTCGCCTGCTGGCTGTCGCCTCACTTCATGGAGCTTCTCAACTTTTTTCCGCTGTTGTCCGTTGACAGATCGTTTGTTTAAATATCACAACACATGTCCATCATAAGATTAATGGGGAGTTTAACGCCAAAAAGGCGTGCGGGCTTAACAACCTCGCTGGTCCGCCGACACACACACACACACACACACACATACACACACACACACCGGCAGACGGAGAGGTGTAATGATTCAGTTCAACTCCCAAGACAAGACGATGCTCACCTGACTGGCCAATAGGAACGTGGCCCCGCCCATGACACTATTTTCACAGCGAGAGCAAAATCCTGACACAAGAAAAAAATGACATCGAGAGCAAAGACTTAGGTTTTGAGAGCGAGAAGAAAAGCATTTTGAGAGAAAATGTTTTCACACTGATAGCAAAAAATATATATCTGAGAGTTTAAAAAAGTATTTTGAGAGAGATTTTTTTTCTCAGAAATAATTTACAAAAATTAAACTTTATATTTTTTATGTTCTATGAAAAAATACATTTTCTCAAAACTTTTTTTTAGTCTCAAATATTATTTTTTGCTATTGGTATGAAAACTTTTTCTCTCAAATATTTTTTTTTCTCTCAGAAAATGCTTTTTTGCTATCAGTGTAATAACTTTTTCTCTCAAACATTTTTTTTTTCTTCTCTCAGATCATTTATTTTCTCGCATGTAATAAAGACACAAATCTAGCTCCATACTATGGAGAGTCTCTCTGTCATGACTTTAGTAAAATGGAGTGTGTGTGTGTATGTGTGTGTGTGATGGCTCAGCCCTCCCTCCTCCCAATTGAATTAGTCAATTATTTTAAATAAAATAAAATTCACTCATTATTTCATTATTACATAATGATTTAATTTCTATAGGCTATATTTTTAAAAATAGAGTCGGCTCTTTGGATATGCGAGCCAGCTCCCGTCGTTCACCTACAAGAGCCGGCTCTTAGAGTCGACTCATTCGCGAACGACCCATCACTAATGAAGAAGCCTTGTCAGATTTGTCAGTCAGAGATGTTTGGCAAAATCTGCTTGACGTTCCTCCGGGTAGGTTGATATTATTAGGCAGTGTATTTGCAAGTTGCTTTGTGTTCTTATGGCAGCAGTTCCAGTTTGCTACTTTTTGGAGCGTATTAACGTTAACGTTTTGCCTGATCTCTGTATGGAATTGGCAGTCTGAAATGTACAGCAAATGCCATGCAACTTAAGAAAACACATGCAAATAGACAAAACACAAGCAAATTAAGAAAACAACTTCATTCATTTGACAACACGTGCGCAGCATTCAGCAAACGTGCTGCAAATACCGACAACACAACCAAATACATAAACGTGCTGCAAATACACGAACGATGCAAAAATAAAAGCACACAAACCCCGAAAAAAGTAGCGATGCAAGGAGAAAAACAACTTCATTCATTTGACAATACATGCGCAGAATTCAGCAAACGCGCTGCAAATATACACACAACACAACCAAATACATAAATGCGCTGCAAATGCGCAAACTATGCAAAAAGGAAAGCACGCAAACCCTGAAAGCAAATGCAACAGAAAAATGCTGCAACCAGATTACACAACGGAAGTTCTCCAAGCTTCTAGAAGGAGCTGTTCCAGCTTGACTTTCGACCCCACGGGGAGAGAGCGTTCTGCCTTTTTATTAGATGGCTGCAGCCTGGAGACCTCCCGTCTCATGCCTCCTGTCCAGAGACTGTATATTAAATTATTATTATTATTATTAATATAATAAACTATATTAATAACCCAGTAAGCACACATACGTCGTGGCGACATATTGGCGATGTAATCAAAATACATCGGGGATACATAGTATTTTGTTAGTTTGCTCACTGTCACGACGTCGCTGCGCTACGTCGCTGCGCTACGTCGCTGCGCTACGTCGCTGCGCTACGTCGCTGCGCTACGTCGCTGCGCTACGGCTACGTCGCTGCGCTACGTCGCTGCGCTACGTTTCGTTCTAACGTATGCCGTACATCGTAGAGATGCAGGCAATATACATCATTAGGGATGGGCATTCGATTAAAGTTTCTTCGTCGATCGTCGGGAGAATTAATGATCAATTATCGATTAATCATTAATATTTTTATATTAAAATTCATTATTTATTTAACTTCATACATTAAAAACGCAATGACAATACAAAAATACAGCTTGTTTTTCCTCAATGAGATCTTAATTACAAGAACAACTTGTGGCAGTTAAACTGTAGGTTAGGCTAAACTTGAAGATATATGCGCTGCGGTGCTCTGAAGCAACGGAACCTGCTGCTGCGAGCCGGCCTTCTTAAAAAGAGACCCTCGTTTGTTCCAAAATAATAAATAAAAAGAATCACGTTAAATAATAACTTAGCCAAAAACATAATAATACTTAGATCTGACAGGTTTTGTCAAAATGTAACTCAAAACTATCCAAGGCACGGCCAAAGCCTAATAAACAATAACCAGTAACTCACACACAACTTCTGCACCAGTCTACGGATTTTTGTTGAGAAAAATAAGCATGTTGACATGATCTGGGGTCAGACGCGACCGCTACCTGGTGACCGTCAGTCCAGCCGCCGAACACACCCGCGGGCCGGGAGGCAGGTAGCTACCTCCACGCTAACTTGGCCAGCCCGGACCAGGGAACCTTATTCCGTTCTTCGTAGTGAGTTTCTACCAGTCTGGTGATGGTACGTCGTGACGGAATGTGATATGCTGGTTCCAATATCCATCTCAATGAACTTCCAGATCCCTTGGGTCATTTCCTCTGCTCGTTGTTCATCGCAGCTTCTCCGTGCTAACGCCGAGTTAATGCTAGGTTGATACTGAGAGGAGGACGCACCGCCACCGACATTAACCAGGGTTGGATGCACTTTGTGGTACATCATTTGAGTCGTGGCCGTGTTGTACTTATACACGGCGTCGCAGTGTTTGCGGTGAACTAAGTCGTTTTTTAAATCAAAATGGTCCCACGCCACACTTCGCTGTGACCTCTTCAAGTTTACTTTGGAATCAAAACATACCTCGCAGGTAACTGAGTAGCCTATGGCGCCCCCGGGTGGTAAAATGTTTAATTGCTGCTGCCACAATGGAATTCATTTCATTGCTTCAATCACACTAAACAACGCAACCTGCATTAGTTTAATCGATGACAAATTAACGTGATCGACGAAATTCTTAATGATCAATCGTCGATTAATCATGCCCATCCCTAGTAGAGATGCAGGCAATATACATCGTTCTAACGTATGCCACACGTCGTAGAGATGCAGGCTTATATACATCGTTTCAACGTATTTCTTACAGATGCAGTATCAGGCACATCTTCCTGACATCTGTTATAACATATTTCAGGAAGATGTGCCTGAGACCGCATCTGTAAGAGACGGCTTGCGTTATGTTTTCATGTTTTCTCTGGTTTGGTGGGTGGGTCTCTCGATTATTGGCTGTGTTCCAGGTGATACTCATTCAGTAGAGACGTGTCTGTAAACCTGTGGTAATAAAAAGGCGCTTGCACACACAACAGGATGTCCAACGCACCGTTTCAGTTAAAAAAAAAAAACATCCCTTTATTATCCTTTCTCAATTCTTGGATGCCTATGGGATCATGATAATGTTATTTGAACCCAAAGACACGGAACAATTGAGCCAAGAATAACATTTATTTATTAAGAAAATTAATTATTTTTCTTAATCTGTAGGAGTCGCTGAAATATACAGTATTTCACCTTTTTTGACTACACACTCGTGAGCTGTGTATTACTGCTTCACAACAGCAGTGTGTACATGTTGGAGAACAAAAACTAATTGTCACACTAATGCTACTGAACAAATTCAAGTACTGCTCACTGGAGTCTGACCAGTTTGACTCCTTGCGGTTGGGTGGGCTGTCCGCTTTGTCCGACCCGGGTGACAATGAGTCCTCTCCCATGGATATTATCAAGGTCATGAGTGCGGCAAAGATTGTGGGTCTTAATGTCCCGACTGTGCCCCCTGCTCTGGTGGATGGAGTGTGGGCGGGCATCTCCCAGTCCCAGCAATCTGTTTCGGTTCCTGTGGCTGGTGATTATTTACAGATTCTCAGAAAGGCATGGAGCGCCCCTAGTGCGGCCCCTCAATTCAATGCAGGCTGCCGGAGATTGGCTAAAATCCCATATGCTCCCGGCACTGGTATGGGGGATATGCCTCCGGTTAAACGGGAAATGGCTGCTTTGACATTTCTGGGTCGGAGCATGTGACGGCTACTCTGCGCTGTCCGGTTAAAGTGCGATAAGACTGACCGTCTGGTGTGTCGCACCTACAATGCTGTCACACGGGCGGCTCGTTCTGGCAACGTGCTTGCCATTTGATTGGCTTCCCTTAGGAAGACTGCCAATCCTGATGACGGGGATACCATGAGTCTCATAGATTCCGCCCTTGTTGCCCATTCTCAGCTAACAAGAGATATTGGGTCTACTATGGCGTGATGTCGCGGCGTCAGGTTTGGTTAGCGCATACCTCTCTGCCGGAGAATATCCGGAAAGAGCTTGTGCATATGCCGATTGTTCCGGGGCAGGTTTTTTATCCTGACTCCCAGGGTTTGTTGGATATGGCTGAACAGTCTCGGCTGCTGTTGCCAGATATACGCCCAGGGGCTCCCGGCCTACGCACCAACCTGCTTGGGGGTATGGCAAGTGGGCAGACTTGCATTCTCACCCCCTGGTGGTGGTTACGGACAGCCGTCCCAACGCCAGCAAGGGTTTCGGCCCCGGCCAGAGGTGCTCCTCAGAGGAAGCGCCCCCCCCAGAGGTTCAGGGCCTCATGGGGGTCACCCTCTTTTGCTGCTCCAAGGAGTCCCCCTTGGGCACATTCCTTCGCGACGAGCTGTAGTGACGACGGATGCCTCCCTGACCGGTTGGAGAGCAGTCTGGGAAGGCAGGATGGTGCGAGGTGTGTGGGAGCCCCCTTGGGGGGAGGCACATATCAATGTTTCGGAGTTGAAGGCGGTTAACCTTTCTCTGAAGGCTCTCCTCCCTTTTATTCGGGACAGGCATGTCCTGGTCAGAACAGACAGTTCCTCCACGGTGTATCACATAAATGACCAGGGAGGCACCAGGTCTCTGCATTGCCTTCAGGTCACACAGGAACTCCTGTTTTGGACTTTTCAGCGTCTGGCTTCGCTCTGGGTGATTTACATTCCGGGGGTTGTGAACCGGGTGGCGGACCTTCTGTCCAGGTCTGGCCCTCCCCCGGGAGAGTGGAGACTCGGAATCCGGAGGTAGTGGCCCTCCTATGGACTCACTTCGGCATGGCACAGACCGACCTGTTTGCATCCACGGCGACTACCCACTGCAGGATGTGGTTCTCCCTGCTGGGTCAAGGAGGTCCCCTGGGCCTGGATGCACTATTCCAAGAGTGGCCGGAAGGATTGCTGTATGCTTTTCCTCCATTCCCTCTGCTTCCCCAGGTTCTCCACAGGGTCGTCATCAGCCATTACAAGATGCTGCTGATAGCTCCTTGATGGCCGAGGCGGCATTGGTTTTCGGCGCTCCTTCGCTTGGTTTACGGGGAGCCTTGGGCCCTGCCAGTCAGAGCAGACCTGCTTTCTCAGGGACAAATATGGCACCCAAAGCCGGCCGTCTTGCAGCTCTGGACTTGGCCCCTTCTCAGTCCCTCTCTCAGGGGCTAGATGAAGCGGTCCTGCACACTATCGATAAAGCCAGGGCTCCCTCCACTCGTTCTAGCTATGCCCAGAAGTGGAGGGTGTTCTCGGGATGGTGTCGCAGTAGGCAGGAGGATCCGGCCACTTGCTCCGTCCAACTTGTTCTCCGCTTCCTTCAGTCGCTTCTGGACTCGGGGAGGGCGGCTAGCACCATTAAGGTGTACTCTTCTGCTGTATCCCTCTTCCATGAGGCTGTGGGGGGTGTTACGGTGGGGAGACATCCCATGGTGTCCCAATTCATTAAAGGGGTGTGTAGACTGCGTCCATACAGGTCCCCCAAGTCTCCTTCATGGGAGCTTCCCTTGGTGCCGCAGGCCTTGACTCAAGCTCCTTGTGAACCCATAGAACAGGCTACCCTTAAGTTTCTGTCTCACAAAACAGCTTTTCTCTTGGCTATATGTTCTGCTAAGAGGGTTGGCGAGCTGCATGCTCTATCCATTAGTGAGGACTGTTTGAGATGGAAGGCTGAAAACTCTGGCGTGTCTCTCTGGCCGAATCCCTCTTTTCTGCCTAAGGTGGTTAACCCTCAGACTCTTAACCAGGTGATTGAGATAAGCTCCTTTCAGCTTGATCCGGCTCTTCCACAGGGGGATGTGAGCCTGCTTACTTCATGTCCAGTGAGGGCGCTACGGGTTTATCTTTCCCGCACTCAGGCTCTGAGACGCTCTCACTCCCAGCTCTTTGTTTGTTTTGGTGGCAATAAGTTGGGGCTCCCTGTGTCTAAACAGAATTTGTCCCACTGGATTGTAGACACTGTCTCTGCAGCCTATTCTGGGCAGGATCTCCCGGTCCCTGCTAATCTGGTGGCCCACTCGACCAGAGGCATGGCTGCTTCCTGGGCTGCTCTTAGAGGAGTTCCTCTTTCGGAAATTTGTGCTGTGGCAACATGGTCTGCTCCCTGTACTTTTTCCAGGTTCTACCGAGTGAATGTGGCTTCCCCTGCACAATTGGGTTCCGCTGTTCTCCTCTCAGCTGCGGGGTGCATCTGTGACGGGATGGAGTCCTCTGATCCTCGCGACCCTGATAGTACTTGTCATCCAAGGTAAAGACCGTGGTGACGGTCTGAGTGAGGTTGAAATAGATCGTAAGTTATGACTAGAACTATGGATCTATGAAACCGAATGATGACCGTCACCATCTCTTGTCGCTCAGAACGGGCTGAGGCATTCCAGGCAAGAGGAAGAGGCGTGGTCAACGGGATGCTCTTATAGACGGTGGCCAAGCCTCCTAAGGTCAGTCACATGACTTTGTTGATATAATGTCTTGAGGATAGGTTGAAGGATTGCATCATTCAAGGTAAAGACCATGGTGATGGTCATCGTTCGGTCCCATAGATCCATAGTTATAGTCATAACTTACATTTTTCTGACGTGCCAGTCGGCAACAAATCAGTGTCCTCTTAATTGGTTGCATCCTGGTTTACACCAGTGGTGAAACCTAGTGATGATTACAGGTCGTCACAATGTATTTGAAGCGGGTTTGATAAATGCTACGCATGTGTTGTCAAATGAATGAAGTTGCATCGCTACTTTTTTCGGGGTTTGTGTGCTTTTATTTTTGCATCGTTCATGTATTTGCAGCGCGTTTGTGTATTTGGTTGTGTTGTGTGTATTTGCAGCGCGTTTGCTAAATGCTGCGCATGTGTTGTCAAATGAATGAAGTTGTTTTCTTAATTTGCTTGTGTTTTGTCTATTTGCATGTGGCACCATAGAATGTTATTTAGCACTGCTTAAAACCATCAGCCATCTCAGCTGAGGTACTGTGTTGTAGTGGGCCAGTGGGTTGTAAAGCTAGTACATATATATTTGGTATCATATGAAACTAGACAATCTAAGGAATCCATTTATACCAACCATGTCATGCTTGTCGATAAGGGGGCTAAATAAAATAATAATAAAACCATGTTTTACAGATAATCTGACTGACCAGATGCTGTCCTGAAGCACCTGTTTGTTGAGGTTTACCTGGACCCATCAGACTCTCCTCACAATATGAGAAATCATCAGGAGGAGTCTGGTGGATCCAGGTAAACATCAATCACTTACTTCCAGTCAGACAGATTATCTGTAAAACATGGCGGATTCAGCGTTATTTTATTTCTATGGTGTCAGATTAATGTCATATCTCGCGAGGGAAATAAAACATGCTTCACGAGCAAATTATATACAACCCCAAATCAGAAAAAGTTGGGACAGTATGAAAAACATAAAAAAGAAAGTAGTGATTTCTAAATGTACTTTGACTTGTATTTCATTGCAGACAATGTGAACACAAAATATTTCATGTTTTGTCTGGTCAACTTAATTTCATTTGTAAATATACATCCTTTCCTGTCATTCAGACCTGCAACACATTCCAAAAAAGGTTGGGACATGAAGAATTTAGGGCTAGTAATCAGGTAAATTGGTTAAATAATTATGTGATTTGAAACAGGTGATGTCAACAGGTGATTGTAATTATGATTTGGTACAAAAGCAGCATCCAAGAAAGGTCTAGTCCTTTAGGAGCAAAGATGGGCCGAGGATCGCCAGTTTGCCAACAAATACGTGAGAAAATTATTGAAATGTTTAAAAACAATGTTCCTCAAAGAAAGATAGGGAGACATTTGCTTGTTTCACCTTCAACAGTGCATAACATAAATAAAAGATTCAAGGAATGAGGAGGAATTTCAGTGCGTAAAGGACAAGGGCGCAAGCCTAAGCTGAACAACCGTGATCTCCGATCCCTCAGGCGGCACTGCATCAAGAATCGTCATTCATCTATAAGTGATATCACCACATGGGCTCAGGACTACTTTGGCAAACCTTTGTCAAGTACCACAATACGTAGTTACAGCCACAAATGCCAGTTAAAACTGTACTGTGCCAAAAGGAAGCCCTATGTTAACAGTGTCCAGAAGCGCCGTTGACTTCTCTGGGCTCGGAGGCATCTGGGATGGACCATCACACAGTGGAAATGTGTACTGTGGTCAGATGAATCAGTATTTCAGGTATTGGTACGTGTAATAAGAAAAGGATCATCCAGACTGTTACCAGCAACAAGTCCAAAAGCCAGGGTCTGTCATGGTATGGGGTTGTGTCAGTGCCCTTGGCAAAGGTAACTTGCACTTCTGTGATGGCATCATTAATGCTGAAAAGTACATAGAGATTTTGGAGCACAATATGCTGCCTTCAAGAAGACATCTTTTCCAGGGACGTCCATGCATATTTCAACAAGATAATGCAAAACCACATTCTACACACATTACAAAGTCCTGGCTGCGGAGGAAGAGGATACAGGTACTTGACTGGCCTGCCTGCAGTCCCGACCTGTCTCCAAAAGAGAACGTGTGGCGCATTTGAAGCACAAAATGCGACAACAAAGACCCCGTACAGTTGCCCACCTTAAGACTTGTTTGCAGCAAGAATGGGACACAATTACACCTGAAACACTTCATCACTTGGTGTCTTCAGTCCCTAAACGTCTTTTAAGTGTTGTGAAAAGGAATGGCAACATTACAAAGTGGTAAATGCTTTACTGTTCCAACTTTTTTCGAAATGTGTTGCAATAGGAATTAAAATAGGAATTTTGTTTTTTTGAAACAAAAACAATAAAAATCATGGGGAACACATTAAATTATGTGCTGTTGTATTGTCTGCAATGAAATACAAGTCAAAGTACATTTAGAAATCACTACTTTCTTTTTTTATTTGTGTTTTCCATACTGTCCCAACTTTTGCTGATTTGGGGTTGTAATTTCACACGCACAGATATCACTCTTCGCACACCAATTCAACAGTTAAGAGTGAACAGGCAGCTGTGAGCGTGAAAAAAAACCTAGGGAGAAAGAAAGAATGGCACCTGCGCGTATTAAACTAAGCAGCACGTGCACAGAGTAACCATCACACTCGCTGATTTATGCTCGCCCGCATAAACTGACTTTTGACATTTTGGGGGCGGAAACCAAGGATGCACTGGCCCTCCTATAATTGGTCACTTTCAAGGTGATCCCACCCACGGACCTCCTTATTTTACCTCGTTTGACAGCTTTCAATCAGCAAGCTTGGAGTTGGTGTACCGGCCGAAGAACTGTTTTTCTGTCTTTATTAACGACTAGTAAAGTGCCCGTTGAAAATGTGCCTGTTTGGAATGGGCCGATTGCTTGGCCTGTGGTATTGCTGCTTGTAGAATTCTTCAAAAACAAATTGTACCCCAAAATTACTTACACAAGGACCCCAAACCACTTAATATGCAACTTCACTGTATAGCCTACTACTGACTTACTGATTTACCTGACAGAGAAGGTTGTAGATTCAGAATGTAATCACAAAATATCTACAATGAAAATGCGGAGCAATCAGACATTAGCATCATGGACTCATGGCAGTGCACTACCCACCTGACCCGTTATGAGAGCTAATCAGCACATATCTGCGTTCATCAACCACCAGAACTGGACTGTTGTGTGTGTGCAGAGAGAGAGAGAGAGAGAGAGAGAGAGAGAGAGAGAGGGGTCTCGTGTCGTATGATCGTTACAGATTTAACACTTCAGCAGAGGTGTTAATTTCCATACAGGTTTATTGACTGGACGGTTATCGGTGAAGTAGGGGATTTGATTCACAGGGGTATTTTGGCGACGGTAATGATATTAGTGTTGTAAATTAGCAGTAGACTTAATTAACCTGACCCAGGGTGAGTCTGATGGTGAGTCTGCCCGTTTCAGCTCTGAGATTTTCACGCATTGCACAGCGCTGTGAAGGAATAATAGATTACGTTATGTTCTGCCTCTGTTTAGAAGTGGTGAATGTAGGCTACAGCTCACCGCAACTTAATACTATATAGTGTCTGGCTTTTGCTTGATATTTAGTGTTTTTATTGAGTTTCCTCTTAGTGAAATAACAGACCCTGAAAGGCCTTTGTTTTCGTTGCATTGTTCCTTTCAGCTATCCGCTCGTGCTCCAGGAAAATGAAGAAAAGGTAGTTTGGTATATCCAGCAATCATGTAGCTTTTGTTTGATATTTAGTGTTGGCAAATGGCTTTTTATTGAGTTTCCTCATATCGAAATAATATACACTGAAAAGCGTAGGGCCTTTTTTGCCTTATTCAATTACATTTTATTTATAGTATCAACTCATAAAAAGAGTTATCTCAAGACACTTTACAGATAGAGTAGGTCTAGACCACACTCTATAATTTACAAAGACCCAACAATTCCAGTAATTCCCACAAGAGCAAGCATTTAGTGCGACAGTGGCGAGGTAAAACTTCCTTTTAGGCAGAAACCTCGGACAGACCCAGACTCTTGGCGGGCGGTTGTCTGTCGGTGCCGGTTGGGGGTACAATGAACAGTGGCAATTATAGTCACAATAAATATAATGGAACTATGCCTAGAAATAGTAGTTGTTGTAGTAGTTCATGGCGTAGCAGGGCACTTCCACACAGTCGCGATGCTCCTTTCAGCTTCCGCTCGTGCTCCAGGAAAGTAAGAAGTACTAAGTGAGAAAACTTAGTTTGGTATATCCAGCAATCATGCAGCTAACGTTGGAAGCAGGAAAAGAGTCAAAGGCGGTAACACCCCCCCCGCTCTTGTAAAGCGTTATGCATGTGGGGGGAGATTTCTGGTCTACAAATTTCTGCTGAATACTTTTTATCACCAGTGGGAACAAAATATATCCCCCCCCTCAAAGTGATCAGTGCAACTTCACCAATAGACCATTATATACCTAAAATAGAAGTATTTTAAACTATTAAAGCGCTGTCACGTGAACAGTTTATAGTGCCATTGAACGATAAAATCTGAGCAGCAGTTGAAAAATAACATTTCAGACCTCCAATACCATACAGAGACCAGGCAAACCCCATGTTACAGTGCTGACTTTAATGAGCTAACATTAAGTTAGCCCTGCTGTTCAAGCTGTACAAGAACGTTTACATTGGCACGCTCCAAAAAGTAGTAAACTGTGACAGCCGCCATGAGAACACAAAGCAAGTTGCAAATACACTGCAACAATGATGCTGAAATGTGATTCATTTGACGACAAAGTCCTAATAATATCAACCTACCCGGAGAAACGTCAAGCAGATTCTGCCAACCATCTCTGACAGACGAATCTGACAAGGCTTCTTCATAGTCTTCTTCATAGTCTTCATGGACTGCGGTTGGCATCCATAAGTGTTGCATTAACGCCATCTACTAGAGAGCGCTGGGATTGTCACTTAAAGGGATACTTCACCGATTTAGCATTCAGCTTTGTATCAGTAGAAACCCGGTAGTATTTCTGAATGACCGTGCGTCCCTCCCTCATATCCCCCTGAGACAGGAGATATCTGCATTGGGGGGTCCGGAAAAAATCTTCCGATGACGTAAAATGACGATTTTTGCGTCATCGGAAGATTTATTGGACAGAGCAAAAGACTACAACCAGTAGTAGGACCTACTTCCGCATGTTTTAAACCCGCCCATCGCCCGAAGCAAGCCGATCTCGGCCCGAAAAAAACGAAATGTCAGCCATCTTGAATCCTCGCTAAACAGGGCTCTGCTCTATCTTCTCAGCAGCAAACTTTTACAACAATTATGTGCATTCAAACTACCGCACGTGTACCACCGGGATACATCGCTACAGAGCAGAGAATATGCAGGAAACGTTATTACAGACGAAATAATCGGCCCACTACGAGAGCTTCGCCTGCCACGGAGACCAGCACCGAGACCAGCGGACTCCAGCGGACTCGTCGTACCCCGAGCCGGGTAGGGGACATCTTCGTCGGCTAGGTGGGAAGCTAACGCTAGCCGGGGAAAAGGCACACCCAGAGCGAGCTAACGCTAGCCGGCCACCTGTCCCATCAATCCTGCTTGCAAGTGTCAGTTCATTTAACAACAAACTGGACTACATCCAACTTCAACGATGCTCCCAACGCGAGTTCAGAGACTGTGTTTTTTACTCAACAGTGAACCGGACTGTCCAGCTACCAGGACTGCTAGCCCTCCGACAATCCGAGCTTCTTTTACTGTCTATGGCTCTCTCTCATGGATGTATTAAGAGAACTTCTCAGCAGCAAACTTTTACAACAATTATGTGCATTCAAACTACCGCACGTGTACCACCGGGATACATCGGTACAGATCGGAGAATATGCAGGAAACGTTATTACAGACGGAATAATCGGCCCACAACGAGAGCTTCGCCTGCCACGGAGACCAGCACGGGGACCGGCGGTCTAGCTCGTACCCCGAGCCGGGTAGGGGACATCCACGTCGGATAGGTGGGAAGCTAACGCTAGCCGGGGGAAAGGCACATCCAGAGCGAGCTAACGCTAGCCGGCCACCTGTCCCATCAATCCTGCTTGCAAGTGTCCGTTCATTAAACAACAAACTGGACTACATCCAACTTCAACGATGCTCCCAACGCGAATTCAGAGACTGCTGTGTTTTTTGCTTTTGTGGGAAACATGGCTGAACAACAGTGAACCGGACTGTCCAGCTACCAGGCCTGCTAGCCTTCCGACGATCCGAGCTAGAGATGCTCTGTATGAAGGTGAGCTGTGTTAACACGGACTGGTGCAGAAATTGGGTGATTTGTATCCAACTAACTGCTAACCGCTGGAGTTTGTGACTGTTACATGGCGACCATTCGACATTCCACGCTAATTCACGGCTGTGTTTATACTCGGTGTTTACAGCTCACCAAGCCTAATGCTAGTATGCGTTAGCTGAACTTTACGGAGCCTATAATGTGTGTGCACTCAATGTAGCCTGTTTCGTATGTCGTTATTATATAATGTAGTTTTTATATATTTTAAATGTGTAACACCACTTGAGCCACGATGAAACGTTGTTTCGTGTATATGGTTGAAATAACAATAAAACACATTGAATTGAGTCGAATGCCTCACTGTCTGTCTGTCAAGCGGTAGGCGTGGCTTGGGAGTGGACTCAAAGCAGCGAAGCGAAGGGCATTCTGGGATTTGGTGTTTTTCATCCATATGAGCCAAAAACACATTTTCTGGCTTTTCTCGGCCTAGAAGGCACCAATTAAATTTTTTTTTTCACATTTCTGCTACATAAGTGACCCAATTTAAAGATATATTCAGCTTTCCAGCGGTGAAGTATCCCTTTAAGACACAAGTTGTTTGTGACCACTCAATCATTTTCAGTCAAAAGCATTTGTACTTTAAAGTAAATCTTGAGATAATCACAACTGGGAAATTAAGTGCTACCTGAACTTATAAATGAAAATAAAAACCGCTTGACAACCCCTTTAGATTTTTTCTATTTATTATCTAAATATTTACCTGTGTTTAGAACATGGAAGTCTTTACAGAAGTTTCCATCTGCTTCATAACCTCCAAACATGAACACCTGATCTCCAGCCAGAGCAAATGTCTGATCACACCTACACACACACACACACACACACACACACGTTTTGCCCATGCAGTGAAACCGTTACATAGCAACTTTCTTTTCAACATGTGTTCACTGGGCAACAAACTTTCAGCTACTGTTACGGAAAAACAGACTGACATGGCTCTTTGGATCGTTACCGGACTCTGTGCTACAACTGGCTGGCTTCCATCTGTTCAGAGTGAACCATGACACAGGGCTCTCCGGCAAATCAAAAGGTGGTGGAACCTATTTTTACACTAACAGTGGCTGGTGTAATGATTTAACAGTGATTCTACAGCTGTACTGTTCCTCTGATCTGGAAACTTTCTACATAAAATGCAAACCCTTGTACACTCCCTGTGAGTTCACTTCATTCATAATTATCGTGTTTACATTCCACCGCAGGCCAACGCGCAAAGCACAGCATGATAGGCTGCAATCTGCCGTCCCTCCAGGCTCCAGGTCTCCAGGACCCTGAAGTGGTCAGGAAAAATTTGGGCTGATCCCTCCCACCCCAGACACAAACTTTTTGAAACACTCCCCTCTGGCAGGAAGCTGTGGTCCATCCAGATCAAAACCCCACGCCACAAAAACAGTTTCTCCTGACTGCAGTCTGCCTCATTATCAAGGCCCGGGATCGCCACTGACACAGACTCTAAATCCTTGTAAGTGTTACTTACATGCAGGGCTCGACATAAGCAATGGCCCGGGGCCAGTAAAAGAGTATGTCGAGCTAGTTGATTGGCCAGTTACTGGCCCGCAAGGGCCAGTGACAGTGTCTCTGTCTGCTACATCAGCAAACGTCATACAGAGTGGCACGAAGCGTGTGAATGTTAACTAACATTTCACATTTTCACCTCAGGTAGGCTAATTTATAACATTAGTTAAAATGTCAAAGAACTATGAAGCTAATGTGAGAAAGAGGGCATTCCTAGTGTCATGGAAAACACAGCAGCTACACCTGGGTGGAGAAAGGCGATCATGGCATGTAGGCCGACGATTTCGTTTGCCTGCAATTTCCAACAAAAGCTGACCAGCCAAACTAATAAAATGCCACGCAGCTTCAAACACAATTCATTTGGATACAAGCGTTGCATTTTAGAAGATAGACGGGATTGTGAACAGCGATGTCCGCGCTGCGCACACATACTCTCACACACTCACACACAGCAGAGCCGAGGTGTGCGCGTTACTTCACGCAGCACATGTAACTGACTGGAAACGATACCGAGGATTATTTAGCCTATTGCCGCTGGCACAGATGAGCTAACGCTACAGTCGTTACTGTAAGTAGCCTACAATAAAACCTCCATGATTAAAAAGTCAATACTTATCCATACCCACCTACCTGATCTACAGGCATCAACATGTTTCAGTCTGCTCTATCCACTCGCTGTGCAAAAACAGCTCTACTCTGCAATTAGCGACTTCTTACAAACAAGCTAAAATGAAAGATGTCAGTTTGTAGTCTAACACTTTATCTTGAACTTTGGACAAACTCTTGTAAACTTAGCTGCTGTCTTAACGAACCGTCCTCTCCGCTGGAGCAGTAACCTGTGGATGTATTATAAGACCAAAACATATAGCCTACATGTGGCTATTTAATATGCACGTGAATTAGGCTACGTGATCGTTATGTCCGCGTTCTTCATTCTTGATGATGTTGCCAGTTGTATTCTTTTGCAACAGCATTGTCTTATTTCAAATAAGGTATTCACGATGAATGCTAGCCTGCTATCAGTCCATTCATCATTAAAGCTGCTGTTTTCCACATCAACTTTTCGCTTCAGGCTCTTTGACAGTGACATTTTTACCTGACAGTTTGCCTTTCTTTCTGCAAACATTATCAGGACACTGCATACTACAACGTTTCAGTAATCAAAGACTTTAACCATCACTCAGTGAACTGCTAATCTGGGAACTTTTTAAGTAGTAAGTAAGAGTTTGCTTACACTAATACAGGGCTCTCAAGTTTTGAAGACAGGCAAGAGTGACACCCCCCCCCCCGCAGCTTGTTAATAGCTATAGCCAGTGTATGTTCATTATAGCTTCCAGTTTGTAGATGTTAGTTAGGTGGCACCAACATTTGGTCTAATCATAACTGGCCTGGCAACCAAAAGGACAGGGTTCTGGTTCCAGATTTGTTTGGTTACTTATGATGGGGGGGGGGGGGGGGAGAAAATTTTAAGCATTAAACACTTCATTTCCTGCATTGAGATGAATTTGTATGCACCTATTAGTACCTTTTTCTGAATCAATATGCTGGAAATATCTTTATGTAAAGGGACACAAATTACAATTCAAATATAAAAACATAATGGAATATATTGCAGTAAGGCTCCCAGGCTTTCTGTATTGCTTTCAAATATTTATTCTCCTTTGGATCAGCTTTCCTAATTATATCATTATATCAGTCAGCACACATGTAGCTTAGGCATAATTTACTCGTACCTTCTCTTTTGCATCTTTTGTTGGGGAAGTAACCTCCTTAAATGTGCATATGACAATAATTCACCTCAATTATACATTATTCATGTTAATGGATTAATAAACCCCTGGACTTTAATATGTCAGATGTGTTTGAGCAAGATTTCTGCTCATGTCCAAAACTTTTGCACATTCAAAATATATCTCATCTGTGCTCTCTGAGATTTGGAGGAGTCGTGATATTTTGTGAAAAATAAAGTGATAGGATACAAGAATAGTCTGCTGTGCATTACGTGATTGCTCTGCTGATACGGTAGACCTAGACCTTCTGACAGACCAGGTCCCCGTCTGGGTCTCTGGTCTCTGAATGAGACAAAGTTTAGTGAAGTGGCTGAACGCTGCTTTACGTCGGAGGTGGAAAACAGAATTAACGGAGCTCAAACGCGACACATCTGCCGCAGCATCTCCACAGCAGAGCGCATCGATAAACCTGAAGCTGCAGCTTTTTACAGTGAGAGTGGACACTAAGCCACGTTTCATATTTGTCAGTCAACTTTTCTAAATACATTCGGGGCTACACTCAAAACATTCAAGCTGAAGCCTCGGCAAAATCAGCTGACGCCGCGTCTGGTGTAGCCCCTTTCTTTTCTGATTGGCTGATAAGTGGCAGGCTCGACTAAGAACTCAGGGGAGACTCGCTTGATTCCATAGTGAGAGCGGCGCGGCCAGAGAAATTTTGGGCGCTGCGCAGTTTTTCCGCGTGAGAAATACAATGTGTGGCGGGAGTGAGTGACAAAAGACCGAAATGAGTGACTGTCACGCTCAATGCGTGACACTTGAGAGCCCTGCTAATACACGTAAAAAAATAAAAAAAAAATAATATAGCATTAATTTAGTAAGAACAAGAATATGCTTATTAGGTATACATACATTTTATTTTCTTTATTTGAAAGTCCGGCCCCGGAGTGTCAGCTTAAAAAAATTCTGGCCCTTGGAAAAATGTAGTTGATGACCCTGGTCTAGCTTTACTGCTAATGGCACAACATACAGTGACAGTGGCTAGCTGGGTTATAACCATTTTCTGAAGCTTCATGGTAGGTGCGGCATATATTTTCCTGCTTTTTTGTCCTTTGCCAATCACACCTACGATATTTCTTTCAGGGCCAGCAAAAATGTAGAAGGGGCCAGCAAAACTCTGATCTACTGGCCCCGGTGGCCAGTGGGGATTTTTTTTTTATGTTGAGCCCTGCTTACATGGCAATAAATCCTTTTCTGATTCTGAAATAAATCCTCCCTTTGTGAAACTAATAAGTGCCTTACAGGGCAGGCGGCAGCGATCCGCTAGTTTTTACCGGCGTCCAGGTGAGAGATGCTGAAACAGAGCAGAGAGAACACAAAAACTAAATGACACACACAAATAACAGGCTGAACCTTTTGAAAGTGGAACATTTTCAAATAAGTTGTAAGTTGATATGAAAAAGAAAGTAATTAAATATAAAAGCTAAAGGGTTTCGAAATTGATCAGCAGACATGGAGAGTATTAAAGGTCCAATATGTAATATTTGTACTGTAATAAATCCAAAAATGACACCAATGCCTCATCAGATATTAAGGAAACATGTTAAGCTGAAATACTATCTTTTCTGACAACAATGCTAATGTTAGTATTTTTTCTTTTTGAAATTTACGATCCGTGACGGAATTTATGTTTATGTTTTGGTTTGTGTTGTTATTAACTGCCCAGTTTGACAGCCAGGCCGGGTTGCCAGATATAACTGTAAACAGGTAAACCAGCGTGCTGCAGCTGTAACGTTAGTACAGCCATTAATGCAACAAACAAATGAATGGGATCAACAGAGATAGATTATACCCGACATTAAAAAACAGCATGTTTCTAACAGTTGCTTGACCAGAGACGTAACAAACCCCGGGTTAATATAGGAGATGTATTTGAAAGATGGAGACAGCTTAGAGCCCAAAAGGACGCTGAGTTGGCTAATTTCCTCCTGTACAGGTAAGCATTAGCTTCAGGCTAATTTATCACAGCTACTAGGGACGAGCACTTTGTGTCATTTCAACTTTCGTGTAGCTACTTCCATTGAATTGTATAGCTAGAGTAGCCGCGTTGGTTACTCGCAAAAACAACTGAGACAGCCAGTAAAGTGATTCCGACTGGTCCGCCATGCTAACCCTGCTAATTGCTAACGCTACCGGAGGACCAGGCAGGCGGGCCATGGCTGTTTACACCGTGTAGCCTGTTCAGCGGCCGTAGCTAGCCGACAACGGTGAATTATTTGAAGCCAAGAGGGGGGGGGGGGGGCTGTAGCTAAGTCGGAAAGAGAGGACCTTGAGTTTGCAGTGTGTTTAGCGATTGTGTAATTCTAAGGCTAGTAAAGTGTGTATTTCAGTCGGGTGGAAAAGGAGTGTAAGGCAGTGGTGTTTTTAGCGGTTCCTATCATAATTCTAAGCCGAGGAAGTGTGTCTGTTTGGCGTGTGGAGAGGACGGCGAATTTAGTTGTATTTTTAGCGGTTCCTACTGTAGCTAATTCTAAGCCGAAAAAGTGTGTGTGTCAGTTGGGTACAGAGCTCCGTGTGAGCACGGGCTTTTATGACTGTCAGTATAGCCAGCATCTAACGTTAGCTACTCCGCTGTGCTGTGGAGTAATGTCTGGTTATGTGAGACAAGCGTCTAGCAACATTGTTGGATGCTCCGGTCTCAGCCTGGCAACCAACGTGAACTTCGAGTCTGGGGAGGAGGGGCGGGGGAGACGACTCTCTCCAGTATTTTGAATTTGTACTGCAGTAACTATTTTAAACACTAGCTGTCAGTATTACATATTGGACCTTTAAGGTTACGTAGTAAATGTGGTAAAACATAAAAAAACAGAAGTATGATCCATTAATGAAGACGATGATGTACAGACCTGTGTTGAAGACCATGAGATCATCGATTGGATTCCCTTCGAAAATGCCTCCGTACACGTATATGTTGTCTTCCATGGCAACAGAGCAGTGTCTTAGGGTTTTGAGGGCCACACCCCCGATTGCTAAGCACTCCCAAGTCAGAGACACTGTTAGAAAATGGAAATACTTATTGTATTTCATTTTCAGTGCTGTTAGGCTTAGCACAAACCTAGTTAGATGTGTTCTTTTTCTCCACTTGCTGTAAAA